>JAKVQV010000005.1:0-600000 GCA_030490795.1 Saccharomycopsis sp. yHQL182 | reverse complement strand
AGTACAGAAAATTCATCACTGAGCAACAATAAGACCATATCAAAAAGTTAGGATAATGAGAATAAGAGGTTAGTAGAAGATAAAATACGGATCCTCTCTCTCTCAGAAGCATTGAATCACTAGCGTAGGGAGGTCAAAAAGTACAAGAAGAAAGTGATACTCAATGAGCATCTCCACAACGAATAACAACACTTCTAAGGTAATACAAATGGTACAGTGCTACTGACAATAAACCCTACGGTGGCCGCAGTGTATCCCCGCTGATGCTTAAGATTACGTACAGTCAAGAAGATACATGCATGGTTGCCTACAACGTATCCATTGAATAGTCCAAATTGTTGGAGAGACAAACACGTGCACGGTACCAATCTGGCGACATACGAGTACTTCCTTTTCTGTCGATCACACAAGTTTTACCGCCAGTCAGAGGTAGGATATATTGCTATTAATATGGGCATACCACACAGGACCCGTACTTCTGTTTGAGAACCTGTGTCTGGCAACCCCAAGCCGAGACTACTGCACTGCTCTTACACTGCTAATTAATACTGACGCAACACCCTCGAATCGAAAAACCGAAAAAAGGAACCTCGTGAAAAATTCAAACAGTCGAGGACCCATCAATTATTCCTAGGTTTAGGATGTTTCAGCATCAAACCCTTGACAAATTTTTCTGCATCGTGTCTCTCCTTCCGTAGCCTCTTTTTATTTGCCAGTATACTACAGGCAGTGTTATTGCCAATGTTATTTCTACATTACATTTAGAAACTGTATATGCTTGTCGTTTATTGTGGCCGCCGTTACAGTGATGGTTCTGGTAAAATATAAATAAATTATGTGTATACAAAAATCAGAAAGCCATTGGACCAAAAGGTGAAAAATCAAAACAAAGTTCTCCATTTAAGCTCGAAAATCTTTTTGGTCTCACAAGTTTAAACATAGAAACATTAATGAAAATTATCTGGGGGAATTAACAGAATTACACTACCGTGTTCGTGCAGGCAATAGATATGACTGAGACCCAATTAGACGTCATTGACGGGGGTCTATGAGACTCTTTCATATGGTCTTTCGACTTCTATGTAGCGTAGGGCTTTTGTATGATCTTCCAACCTCTATGTAGCATCTTTTCTTTCTGTAGAGCTGTAGAACGCCAGCTGGCCGTAACTTGTCGTCTGCTCTATCAGAGTGCACTTGCCTTCTAAAGAACTCCTGGCATCCTTTTTTAGAGCACATTCGTTAAATCTGTCACAGAATTGCCTAATTTAGAACACTTTGCTACAACAAACCCAAACCTAAAGCAAGTGGTCTCTTTGAAGCAAAACCAAAACAAGTTTCCAGCGCTGTAACGCTACTGTTAAGCCGCTAGATTTGATTATTTTAGACTCAAACTGCAGCTCACAGCTTCTACCACACCAAATGCCCCCAGCTCGCAACATCTTGCAAATCCCAAAATCGTAAAATTAATTAATATATAAATAACCCTAGATTCCCTTCAGTTTCTCATTGGTTTTTACTATTGTCCATTCTTTCCAGAATTTCCACTTCTGCTTCTGTACCTGAATCTCATCAACACGAACCACATAGCTTTCTAATCTAAACTACTTATCTCAATATGCAATTCTCAAAGATCATTCTTGCGTCTGTATTGGCCAAACTCGCCAGTGCTGTTGTCACTGTCACTGCCGAAGGTGCTACCTTCACCGTCTCAACTGACACTGTCCTCACATACACTAGCGGAAGTTACCTTGTGGTCAACACCTACTATGGTTCTGCCAACGCTAAGTCTGCCACTACTACTACTACCGGTACTGGATCTACTACTACGGGTTACAGCGGGTCTACCACCACCACTGGTACTGCATCCACTGGCACTGGCACTGCCGTCACAACAGACTCTACTGACACCGCCGCAACCGACTCTACAACCGACTCCACTGACACCGCCGCAACCGACTCTACAACTGACTCCACTGACATTGCTACTGACAGTTCTACTGACTCTTCTACCGATACTTCTACTGACACTGCTACGGATTCTTCCTCTGACTCCACAACTGCCACCGACAGCTCCATCACCGACTCCTCATCAACTGACAGCATTGCAACAACATTAGTGTCTTCTACGAGTGTTTCTAGTAATACATCCACCAACACTACATCCCACAAAGGTGATGCTGTTGGCTCTTTGGGCATGTCTTCAGGTCTCTTAGTAGCCGCTGCTGCCCTCTTGTTGCTTTAATTTCCCCCATCCGTACCTTCTCATGTTACTCACTCACTAGACATTCTGTTTCTACTATAGACACGAAGACACACTTTACTTCACGCCCACCGTTGATATGACTATTGTATAATGATACAACGAGACAGCCACACATTATTCAGCTATTTTCTACTATTTTTGTTACGTTTCTTTGCATTTTTGCTTACTGTTATTACTACTAGATTTTTATATTACGTTAATTAATTGATTGATAAAGAGATGTAGGATTGGATCACGTGTGCATTGTCGATGCCAAAGCCAAGCACATAAGCCAGCCACGCAAACAAAAAAAGGCTTTTAATAACTGTATTAATGATTAACGACTGATGTTAGTTACTCTGATAAATGGGGTGGTCACAGCCATGGAACTACTATTGTTATATTAATAAGTGCATTAATTAATTAGTTGATGCAATAGATATTGAATGAAATTATTGACGGGCATAACGATTTACACGTTCCTCTTACTGACAACCGGAGTGAAATCAACCGTTCCTATTACTAATACAACAGGAGTAAAATCACATAATAGAATTGTTAATTACTGTAACTAACACAATACACCTATCTATCAAAGGCCCGTAGTCGCCCAAAAGTAAGCCCAAAAATAAATAGCAATAACCACCTTACCACCGATGGGCCTCATCACCCTCGGACCACGTCTTCTCTTTGTAGCCAAGCAACTCTTTGACGGCGTCCACCGTCTTTTGGTCGCCCATATTTTTAGCTAAATTGTCACTGATTTTGATTGCCGGCTTACCATCGACAGAGCTCAATTTAATCACAATGTTCAATGGAGGACTTTTCTCAGAAAGTCTGACAGAGTTTAATGAACTGGCTGGACTAACAGATCCTTCAATAATCTCGTTGGATGCCACGGCTGATGCCGCAACCTTGTAGTCATTAGTAAAATTAGTACCGATACCAAAATTGCTGTGGATGCCTTTACTTTCAGCATAATCAAAGTACTTGATACATTTTTCAACGTTTAAAGAGTCACTGAAACATATGCTTTTGCTGAATTTAGGTAACTTCAACACATCAAAGAGATAATGCGCCACCTTATCCGTGTATTCTAGTGGATCCCCAGAATCCTGACGGAATCCTGAGTAATAATCACTGTAAGGCGGAACAAAGCTTCTCAAAAAGGCATCTGTTCCAAATGTATCAGTCAATGCCAATCCTGCATGTTCAGCACCTACAGTTTTGATCCAGTAGTCCATGGCATTCTTGTTGGCACCCAAGTAATCCTCGGTAATCGAAGCAACCCCCATGATCCATTCATGAGCTACCGTTCCTATAGGATGTAGTCCATACTTCTTAGCTAATAAAACATTTGATGTTCCAATCAAAAGATTCTTCTGAGCCACTCCTTCAGGACTATTAGCATAATCATGGAGTGCTTTAACAACAATTTCTTGTCCCTTAAAAGAACGGCGACGACGGGTGCCGAATTCACTGAACGGAATTCCGTGGGCAAAGAGTTTGGCGATTTTCGAAGTTGCCAACTCGTGTTGTCCCTCGTAATTCCATTCCACATCAACGAATCGGAAGTAAGCCTCAGATATCAACGCCAATAAAGGAATCTCGTAGAAAATAGTGTCCTGCCATAGCCCTTCGACAACAACATCAAAATATTCGACTATTGTTCCGTTTTCCCCGCCACGTACAATAATCTTGACTTGTTCACTAGGAACAAGCTTGAAACTCTTTATGTATTCGTAATATTCCTTTGGAAGATATGGAACCTCGCTTTTTAAGTACTCAATCTCATCCTCGGAGAACCGTAGGTCCCCTAAATGAGCCACTTGGTCCTTTAACCATTCCACAGCCTTGCCGTTCAATTGCATCGATGGAGTACGGTTTTTGTATTGGTACTTAACCTTTGTGTCCGAGAAATTCTTATGGACTGCGGCATGCATGGTTATTTTATATAAGTCTGTGTCCAAAAAGGACGTAATGATGTATTCTGATTGTTTAGCCATTATTGAGGTTGGTTGTTGTTTGAACTAGTGACAATTAAGGCTTTATCGCAGTACTGGGGGGCGATGAAGATAAGTGACTGATTGTTTGATAGGCGGAGGAAATGGAATTTGGTTTTCGAATTCTCCTTTTCTCGGTCAAAGCCGAGAAGTGGTAGTAAAGCGGTGCAAATAAGTGGTGGTATTAAAAGATAAGTACTATTAGTAGTAGATACGATGTGGTATTAACAGATAAGTAGTGGTAGTAATAAATAAGTACTAATAGATAAGTAGCAGTATTAAGGGATAAGTACCATTGGTAATAGATAAGTGCCAGTACAATGAGATAAGCAGTGGTTGTAATAGGTAAGCACTGGTATAGAAAGTATTAGTAGTAATGGATAAGATAAGTACCGGTATTAATGAATAATTACCAGAGTGAAAGATAAGTACGGATAGAAAAGTACCAGTACTAACAGAGAGGTAGTGGTAGTAATAGTGTTGGTGGTGACAGAGAAGTAACGGCAGTGATGCATAAATACCGGTATTAATAGATAAGTTCCAGCACTAAAGGATAAGCACCAATAGATAAACTACAGCCTTCCGTCAACTGAAACCCAAGTGATTATTATTACCTATATACTAAAATTATTAAAGAAATGAAGAAGAAGAGAAAATTCATACAAAAACAGACTTCGAGTCTTCGAGCTGTTTTAATAATATAACGACGTTCCTAATAAAAGAACCATCGTCGGCCATGTCATGTTGGATATCTGGCAAGTAGTGCCCATGGCTGTCAACTAAAGTGTACCGGTTTTTAACTGGAGATAACAACAGAAACGGTGGAGAAATTATAAAGAATTCATCGAAATTGCTAATTTTCAAGTTATAATACTTGATTCTGAATAACAACTGGAGTTTATCAAAGAACCTAAACCATGGATAGTCTTCAATGACGTCTTCTTGGAGTTGAGCCATTTTAGTTTCAAACACTTTTGATTCATCTACATAGTTGTGAATAAATTTAATGGCTCTGTCCAAAAAGTCACCCATTGATAACTGTTGGTCCCTGACCTCTACCGGTAGCATTATTCTTTGAGAGAATCTCAAGAGCGAACCATCGTTGCTAAATATCTGCTGTAAAAGCTGAAGGTCAATAACTTTAACATGACCACCAACAGCTAGTTTTTTAGCAGCTATATTTTTGAATTCCTTCAAGATCGTCTTTGCAGCGCTCTTGATATCAAATCCAATGACTTCCTTTTCATTGAGATTTATAATGAATAAACCAACGAATTTCCCCAAAACCTTGTGGTTTCGAAGGATTTCATCGCCATTTCCTGGCTTTCCTGAGTTGGAAAACCCAAAACTCGTAGCAGGAACTCCAAGCTTCTTCTGGAAGACGTTCTCGCCGACATTATCTCCACCTGTAGATGCACTAAGATAATCTATCTTTGTGCGCGGATCATAGCTACTCCAATGCCCATAGAGACTTGTATCATCGTCCTCGTTAAAGGCAACCTCTTTAGCTGTTTTATATATAAGTTTATTTAGCAAAGGGTTGGCCTGAACCTTGAATATATTACCATCTATCAGCCCGTGATTTAGGTTGATATATGTTAATAGTTCCTTTGAATATTGGCGCGAAATCGCAGCAACAATAGACGCGGTGGCTGCAGATGATTTAGCACGCGACATCGAGATCCGAGGGTCCCATAAGACGAAATACAACGTTCTAAGCGGCTTCCAGCCTAATTTGAACAAAGTTCCGTAGTTTTTAGCTATTTCAAGTATGATTTTAGCAGCATCATCGTCATAATTACCATGGTTACTAAATACACTGCTATTGGTCGTTTCTTGCGATGGATCAAACCCCAACATGATTGCTTCATGCTGCATGATTCCCGGCACTTTTACAACGACATTACGTAATCTTTTGTCATTTATAGCATTTGCTTTGGCCTCAAAATCGTCCTCATCATCGTCAATAACCACGTTGAATGTGTCCACGAAGACGTCTTTGTATCCAAACAGCTTGAACTTCTGCACTACAAAGTCTATCAACTGATCGTTTGTGAGGTTTGGACTTTCAGTAAAGAACTCCTGATCATTACTGTCATTGCTCTCTTTGAAAGCTTTCAAATAGAGTCGTTTCAAGTCGTATTTGGTGAGCTTATCGTTATGGAGCCGTTTCCAGTCCCGAGATAGCGATGTCCGAGGAAGGAAAACAAGCTTGAAGGCAATCGTAAACATAATTCCGACCACTATATAAGCAAAGAAACGCTCCCATTTCCTGCTGATTTTCCTCGTTGATCGTTTTGAGCGGTGGGAGTTGTGGGAGCCGTGGACGCTGTTTGGCACTGAGCTCACCGGAAGCAAAGGCTCCTGCTCTGGATCATGGGTTTCCATGATTATTAATAGTGTATGTATGGGATATTTATTTGGGCAGAAGATAAGGGTATGCTGACTGAATATATCGATATGATTGAATGATTTTAGTAGCGTGCGATTGTATAAGTATGATGATTGTATAATGATTGTATAGTAACAATACTGACATAAATGGTATTAAATATCTTTGATCAAGAGACAAAAAGAGTGCCGATGAGATATTATTTATACGATTGTCTCTAATTGCCTTTTAAGGTTCCTAATCCGAATATTCCCTGTAAAAAAAGAAAAAAATGACTTCTTAATTGCGCACGTGATTGTTACGTAAGCGTGGGATAGGAGTGGTGGGGGCGGGTGTTAATTGGAGATATTCCGTTATCGTGTGGAAGGACGATCTTTAGCTCGTTCCCCTCGCACTGGGCTGTATAAGGGTCTGATAGGCTGGGATGGTCAATATTAGAACGCCGATATACCTTTACAGCTCTTGTTTGTATACAAGTAACAAGAAACAAGTAGCGGTGATGAGTTTGCTCAAGGGCAGATCCGCCCGGAGCTACAAATTGCCGCCCATGGTGCAAAATCCCGCCCAGAGGTTGAAAGACCCGCGGGAGCTTCCCAGGTAATAATCAGAAATGGCACTGGTGCTGGTACCAGTACTGATAGCACCCGGGTCATATTGATAGCGTTACAGATATGCAAATGCAAATGCAATTACTCTATTCATTTAAATTGCTTTCTAGACTACTTGCAACCCCATATATCTCCCATACATATCCTATATACGGGATAAACTTTGGTCTTCTCACTGGTAGATCAACTCACAATCTTAAGCTCGCGCACTTTTTTCCTAGCAATTGGAAGCGATGCAAAAGTTTCGGACAGAACTCTCGGAATTTGTCATATGTTTTAGGTTTGAGTTACGGAAATACCCCAAAATTGCTTCACGCAGTAAGATGTATCTGCATCTTTGGTCCTACATTTGTGTTACCATCTATTTCGTTTTTTTGACTTCCTTTCCCCAACTATCATTGGTCCTACAGTCGTGTTTTCGTCAATTTCCCTCATTATCTTCCTTTCTATTCTTCTGAACTCCTTCATTGGTTTTCTTCACAGCAGGATCATTTGCCTGTTCCTTTCTATTCTTTTGAATTGCAACCAATAAATATATATAAAAGGTTTTCATAATGCTCTCTCTCCTACTTCTTTTTATATTATATGCGTTCAGAATTTGCATAATAATCATTTTACAGTCATCGCTGTATCGCTTTTACATTCAATATGGATCCCCGAGCATCGATCTCTAAAGAGGCTGAAAATCTTGTAAACGCCATACAATCTTCTGCAACAGATGAATTGCTAATCCAAAACAGAGTCACTAGGGAAACCTGGGTAAACGTATTTATGGATCGGACGGCCTTGATGTGTGAAATCGAGAAGCGTCGAAACATTAATATGTTCTTGCAAAAATCCTACAAACTATTTTTCAATATCAGATGGGACAGGGAGGATCTTTATATTCTACTACATGACGCAGATCCCCTAGCTGACCCTCCAAAAAGATTTATACCATGGGGTTCTAAAATTCACCAAGTAATCCCTCTATGGACCGAGGTTATTCCTGACATGTGGTTTCTGAAAATTCTCAGTCATTTGGGGTACAAACTTCACTTGACTCAAGGCAACCTTGAGCGCTTTAAGAATTTAACACTGGCTGAGTCTTTGGAGATTGCCTGGAGTCACATCCCTGAGCTGTATCTCTCCCGCCATCACTCGAGCCTGAACAAGTTTAATTCACTAATTTCTGAACCATGCCTTGATATTTTTCGTTTACTTGATATGAATATTACTGTTCCTCCATATCCTTTAATGAACGAAGATTTTTCCGCACCCCAGATTGAGTTCCAAAGCATGGATGGAACTTTTTTTTTTGCTGAAGTCAGGAACTACGGCTTGCGCGACTGTTTGTATGGGAGTATGGAAAAACACCATAGAACTATTATGGGTTTGATGCAGAAAATATGCTGGAATCTCATTAGACATAATGTGACTTGTGCAATATTGTCTGACTTTGATATCTCACTCTATGTTGAGTTAGACCCTTCACATAAGAGTCATCTAATGCTTATGGGTAGAGAAGACGATTCTATTTTTGGTGTCCCAGAGCAAGTTCCAGAAGTTACAGTTGCGTTCAGGTATAAGGTTATTGATGTGAATCAAGACCTGTTGCCATTACAAGCTATGTTCGCCGTAGTTCTTTACCATGCCTACAAGAAAGATCTGGATGTAAGATGGGCGGAGAAAACAGTCATTGAACAGTTAACCAAAGTTGTCCTCAAATGAATAAACTACCCTTGGGTATCTATCTCCTACCACGCCTGCGGTAAATAGCCAGAATTTCTTTTTCCTTATTTTCTTGATATTGTACTCTTTATGGTGCATTCTTTTCTTTTCTTCTTTCTACTGCTTATTTTCTTTTCACCCATCTCCAGTCACTATCCTTACTGCTTTTCCGGGAGCCTGTGGATGGATCAAAGAACCTAGGAAATCCTTTTTAAAAACTTTTTCGATATCATACACACAATACACATTGGTGTTGACACCCATTTTTCAACTCTTAACATCTAGAACACACTATTATATTCTTCTAAAAGCCAGATGTCTATTCTACTAGGAAGAGCTACTGCTGCAACAATATTTAAATAGTACAGTTTTTAGAGAAAATTCAGATGCATGTCTGTCCCATAGAAACTATACCATGTAGGCGGATTGCACATACTCCCTAACATGAGACTATTGTAGGTAGTTTTAGTAGACAACTAAATAAGTCACACTGGTAATTGGCCAATTGGCCGGTATCTTTGTTGTCTGTGCCATAACATTGAGGATATTCCGAGACGGGTTTCACATCCATTTTCATTTCAAAGTTCATTGATAGCGGAATTCTCCATACCCAGACAGTGCGGATCAATCAATAAATGTCTTATTTGAAGTAACCTGAAAAATATATTGCTTACAGGAATAATGGTCATGCCCCATGGGCTTCAACGGTCATCCTTTCTGTCTCCTTTTGCGCTGCTGAAGATAATGTGATGGAGCTATGAATACGTAGCAGTTTATGAGTTCAGGAGTGGTTCCCAAAGTAGATATTCACCATTATTTCTGGTTTAGAAGGTCTAAGAAACCCCGTACTAGTGTAGTTCTACTATTTTCTGTTTGTTTTTGTTCAGGTTGAATGGAAACAACAATTGCTTGCCTTGGCTTTTCTAGCAAAGGCACTGAGCCCGTATGTATTCAGAATTACAGCCATAATTAATTAGTTCTCAAAGTATCTGATACTCAACTATCTTCTCGTTCTTTTCGCCTCATAATCAATAAGTAACATACTGTTAGTAGAACCACAGCCCATTTCGTTTTTAACTTTTCGTAAAAGGTGAGGAGTTGGTGGTACTTTGGGCCCGAGGAATTTTTTCACTTCTGCGCTACGATAATAACATTTATTGTATTACTATTGCATTACTATAGTATTAAATGGCTATAAAATGATATTTAATTACTTTGTATTATTATTATAGTTATTTGCATCCTTTAACAATAGATACATTTAAGCATATTTCTTCATAAACTCTTTGTGGAATTTCTCCCAGTCATCAATCCATTCAGTTCCTGGAGGTAAGAAGGTAGTTCTCAAATGATACGTGCCTTCAATTTGACCAAATCCAGAACCTGGAACAGTACAAATACCAGTGTGTTCCAATAATTCCAAACAGTAGAACTCATCTGGAGCAAGACTTCTCTCTTCAGCCAATTTGAATACCTTGCTTGGAAGATTCAATTTAGGGAAAAGGTACATAGCACCTTCAGCATCTTGACATTCAACACCTTCCATAGAGTTGAAGGCCTTGGCCAAAACCTGGGAACGGTGTTTTAAGGCGTTCCAGATATCGGATCTTTCTTTACGGTCTAATTCGTAAGAGGCATCACCTTCTTTAGGAGGGTTCACCATCATTTCAATCAAACACTGACCCGTCACGACGGAACAAAGGTTTATGGATAACATTTTGGTAAAGATCTTCTTAACAGAGTCGGAGAATCCTATTAATTCCATGTATCCTCCTCTTTGACCACACTCAGCAGAAACACCTTTAGAAGTAGAATGCAACGAGGCCAATTGCACATATTTGTAGAGTTCTGGTTCTTGGGCTTGTAAGTCTTTCAACACCTTTCTGACGGAGACAAACTCCTTGACGTAGATGTTTTCTTGGTAAACTTCGTCGGCTATCACGACAATACCGTATTTAGCAGCGATTTTAAGCACTTTAGAAATGGTTTCGTGAGACAAAATAGCTCCGGTTGGGTTACCTGGGTTGATTATGACCATGACCTTGGCCTTAATTCCGTGCTCGGCAATGTTAGAAAGAATAGTTCTCTCGATCTCTTCAGAATCCATAGACCATCCAGATTCCTCCTTCAAGTAGTAAGGCAATGGGGTGACGTTTAACAAGGACAATAAGGCACTATATAATGGATATTGAGGAATTGGAATCAAAACTCCGCTGTTTGGTCCGTAGGCCAAAGTTTCGATGACGTATTCAACGGCAGCTGAAGCTCCACCAGTCAAAAAGATGTCTTCTGGGTAAGCTTTATAGCTACCACCGTCACGTTCTGTGATATACTTAGCAACACCTTGTCGTGCGATCTCAATACCCTGGGATGCCGAGTAAGCACCCACAGACTTACAGTTCTTCAACAAAGTGGTGGCTCTTTCAATAACATCAGCAGGATATTCTTTGAGAATGGCTGGACTGTTAATAAGCTCCGGGTTCTGAAGAAGAGATAACACTCTTCTGTAAAAAGTTAATGGCTTTTGATCTAATTGCTGTGGGTTACCGATATTGGAATTAATGATCTTCTTGAAAGGTAAAGAGGATGGGTCTTTTGCCAATTGTTTTTTCAATTCCTCGGCACGAGTAGGAATTCTTCCTCTGACGGCATATTTGGCTCTAATGCTCATAGGGTTGATGTCAGTCAACTCCAAAGGCTTGGTTGGGACGAAATCGGCGGATTGAGTCATTGTGGTAAGTGTTCTATATTGGCTGGCTGATGCTGCTACAGTAGTAAGCAAACAAGAGAGGTTCTTTAAAATCAAAGAAGAAGGAATGGAGAGAGATCTCTGTATTTGCATCGAAGTGAAGAGAAGATCGAAAAAAAACCTGGAATTTCCTGGGCAATAAAGGTGTTATTTATATGCGATCGGATCTTGTACATACATACCTCCACAGCAACAGATAGTGAAAATTAAAAAGAAAAAAAATTTTTCGAATGATCCACAGCATCCCGAAATGCTGCGAGATGGATGGGTCATACTTCCTTGGGCTTATTTTTTTCGTACCAACCAAGAAAAAATTTTTAGGTTTTTCGTTTGTGAGGCCTCGCTCAGCAACATATTGGGCACGGGGATTAGTTCCCGACGATTTTCCCTCTTTGAGAAAGAGATAGAGAGGTGTTGAAGCAGACTATTCCCCGTTTTTGAGGGAGGATGTTGCACAGATTGGTGTCTGAAAGTCGTGGAGGGAGTGAAATGAGAAATG
Organism: Saccharomycopsis sp. yHQL182; assembly: GCA_030490795.1. NCBI lineage: Eukaryota > Fungi > Ascomycota > Saccharomycetes > Ascoideales > Saccharomycopsidaceae > Saccharomycopsis > Saccharomycopsis sp. yHQL182. The sequence goes on along the minus strand of JAKVQV010000005.1, from coordinate 587,797 downwards.
CGAACGGACATCGACCCGCGAGGATCAATCACACTCACTCATCCTTTCAAGCAGAGCATGTAGCAGATGTTTCTTTTTGTTAGTCAGGTTTGTCTTTCTTTTTTTATATATATACTTTAGCAAGCAGGACAAAGCCTATCATTCACCGGATCTGGTTCTTACGTCTAGATAGGCCCACAATACAGCGTGAACCTAGACATAAACAGAGATCTTTTGGGGTAAATACGGATTCATATGGGGGTGGTTATGGAGTTTTCCGGTACGGCTATGGCTATGGTTATTGCGCAATGTTTTGTGGTTCCTCATTTGTCTCTGTTGTCTGTATACGCATATATGGATAAGAGATAGGGCGTCATTTATATGAGGGGAAGCAGTGTCTATCTGTTTGATATGTTATCAAATAGAAGTATTACATCATTGAGTACCCAACAGCCCTACGGAACAGCCCCCACGGAATTTGCAGCTCCGACTTTAGGCGGGTTCAGCCTGGACCCGCCTGGGTTTTTTTGATTTGTTTTGTTTTGTCTTGCATGTAAAGCGGGACAACATGGGGCAAAGGCTGCTGTGATATTTATCTATTTCATTATTTAGTTATTTATTAATATACATATTTACTAATTTACCGAGTACTGGTAAACTAAGTACTTAGCGTAGAGACAAGCGACACAAACACTGCTCTATCAATTGATTAATCAGACATTGATTTACAGTAATCCGGATGCTTGACATCCACGCAAACACTTTAGACACCTCTACTAAAAACAAATCCTATATCAATAACTATACAACACATAATAATTCCATGAGTAAAATCATATATCAATAACTATACAACTACACAACTCATAATCATTCCGCAAGATACTCCTTCCGGTTCGCAGTCCGCACAAATCTTCTGAGCTTCCATTCAACATCTGCATCTTTATTCTCCAAAGTCCCGAGGGTCAATTCAAACAAACGCATCTCGAAACGTGGTCCAACCTCAGAGATCTCCACTCCGTCTCTCGTGCGTACATAAACATGCTGTCTGACACTTATGAAGTCCCCCTCATTAACGAACGTTATTACTCTTGGCGAATCTTTCTTGACCCCGGGTGGAAATAAATGTTGGAGGATCGTCTTCACTCTTATTCCCAATTTGCTTGTGAAATTTTCAAAAATGAGATGCGGATGCGCTTCTGATTGCGTCCCGAGAATCCCGTTGAGGATATCGTGTCTTAGTATCACATTGTGCAACGTGAAGAACGCTGTTGGTCCGTGAGGCAAATGCGATATCGTCAAAGATGTAGGCACACCACGGTGCTCGTGAACCACTACCACGTCCGTAGTGCCACTGGCTTTACAGGCATCTACCAACGAAGGCATAATATAATTACCACGATTCAATTTGACTGAGGTTGGAAATAACAACTTGATTTCTTTAGAAAACTGCAAAAGCTTACTGCTTGGATCTCTGGATGTCGTTACTACCACTTTAGGCTCTTGGATTCCACTCATTGCCGCATACTCGTCATCGACAATGGAGTCCTGTATTGTTTCATCGTATAAATAGTCTTTTTTCAACTGCTCATCCTCGGCAATCTCTTTAGGAAGCGGTTTCCCACTAGCAAGTGCTGCTTTGATTTGCTGTCTCTTTTGCTGAAGAGACGATTCTTGCAATTCAAGCGCCTTGCGGTACAAATATTCTCTTCTCTGACGGGCCTGTCTTCTGATCATCTTGTTTAGTTGGTTTCTTTGGTTATCAATATAGACAAATACACTGCGATATAAGCTAAGATAAGAGATTAGTTACTTGAAAAATTTTCTGATTTTATTATGGGTAAAAAAAAATTTCGCTGAAAAAATTCGGGTCACATGATATCATCGCTCATCTCTTCATCATTTCTTTTTATGGGTTAGTTCGAAATACTAGGATTGGGCCATGCGATCAATCAGGGGCACAAGGGAGAAACAATAGTCAGTATGTGCCAGTCGTGGGTCAGTATGGGTCAGTATTGACCAATATGGTTATATGCTTGTAGAGAGCAATTCAGGTCACGACTTCCAATATTAGGTTGGACATCAACAGGCCAGCATTTCGTCCGATCGGCTTATGGGCAACGTCTAAAGAAAACAAAGATTAGCGCCAAAGCAACGCAAAATGGCGTAACACAATACTATCTGGCTCATTGAAATAAAGGCCACAGTAATGTAGTACGTACGCCTTCTATGGTGGCATGGCATTCCCGTTGGTGGGGAAGTAGTGCATTTAGTAAGCTTTTGGCATTGTTAATGACCGGACAAAAATGTTCTTTAATAAACTACCATCTAATGAAGATTTCTACACAGATATAGTTGCTACAAATGATATTGAAATTGGCCATTGACAGTGTATATTGATACAAGCGAACACGATAACCATGTTCGCCAAAAGTCCGGATGTAAGTAATCCGAAATCCCCGAAAAATTTACTGGTACTAATACTAATCAATGGAGATGTAGACGAAAGTGTTAACCAACATCAAATCTTCCGAGAGAAGACATCTAATTGCAGCAATAAATGACCAATTCAACGTGAAAAGCCTGGAGTTTTTGGATATCGGCAAATCTATCAAGAAAACCGGTTTTAAAAACAGTAAGAACCCTAAAGAGGGAGGTATAATCTACACTGATGAGAACAAGGTGCCGATATTGTTTGAGACTCAGAATAGAATCATCCCAACAGTGCATTTTCTATGGAAATCGCCTACAATAATCAAGCACGTGATGACCACCAGTAATGTCATTGAGAGAATCAACGACGGCGCAAACTTAATGATGCCAGGGACCATGATTCCGCCGGGCTTATCGGACGAGGACAAACCTATTGAAAAAGGCGATATTGTAGCCATTTCCGATTACAGATCACCACTTGTGGTTCAAGCAGTCGGCGAGAGTTTGTTCAATGCCAGAGATGATCCGAAGAAAGAAAACAGTGGTGTTGCTGTTAAAGTCTTGCATTATAAAGAAGACAAGCTTTTAGGATGTTTTATGATCGGGGGTGTAATCAAGTTAAGTGAACCAACCGAGGCAGAACTAGAAGAACTAGTTGCTGCACAGAGCAATTCTGCAGCTGTTACAGCTATTCAGCTAACTGATGAGACGCAAACTGTTGTAGGACCAGAAGTGGTGGAGGAAGAATCTAAAGAAGTACAAGAAAGTGTAGAGGAAGTGGAATCCAAAGGCACTGTTGATAAGGTAGGGGATGACTTCAAATTGACTACCGAGGAAATCGATAATTTCATCAAAAGATCTCTATGGATGTCTCTTCAGGTAGGCAAAATCCAGACCCCAATCTCGGCTTCTGAGTTGATATCCAATCATATCTTGAAGAACCTACCTCAAGGGATCACAAGATCACCAGAACTTCAAAAGCAAGTAACTATGAAGCGGACAAGCTGGAAGAAAACCAGCAAGTTTTTGAAGACCATGGAAAAGCAGGGCTTTTTGAAACTTAAAGGCAAAGATGATGACTTAAACGTTATTGAAATCGTTAATAAGGACAACAATGCTACTATAAGGGAATTTGTTCCTTACAGAATCGCATCTAGAAGTACTGGTGATGCTGCTGCTGGTACTACAACAGGCTCGGCAAACTCTGGAAAATCTAAAAACATGTTGGACATTAAGATATTGTACAGGCCGAAAAAAACGGTTAGACTGATGATCACGGAAGTAGGCGATACAAGCAAGGAATTCTACGATGCTAAGGCGATTACGCTACTCATCAATGAGTATATAAAAAAGAAAGACTTAGTCAATCCAAAGAATAAACGTACAGTTTTGACTGATGATTTGCTTGCCAAGTTGTTAAACGGTGGATCTAACGTTATCAACAGAAGCGAGTTGACTGACAGATTCAGTAAAAACTTCGATAAGTTCTACCAAATAGGAGAGAAATTACCAGTTAGGGGAGACGTACCGAAGATCTCATTGGTTACAGAGCAAGTGATTGGTCGGAAGTATGTGACCCATGTAAGTAACTTCGAAAAATTCGATGTGATTACTACAGAAGAATTGATGCGTTTGTTGCAAAGAAAATGTTCTGGATCGACCACTTTGGCTCCTTGCAAGGACAACATTAAATTACAGGAAGTGGTTGTTCAGGGATCTCATATTAATCTTATCACCAATATGTTTGGAGATTTAGGGGTGCCTAAAGAACAAATCGTGGGGATTGACAAGACTAAGGCAAAGAAAAAGAAACGGGCTTGAATACCATAGTATATAAGAATGGTCTAAATGTATAATCATGCTCAAAACATCAGGTGAATATATATAATTCGAATGTGTAATCAATGGTAATTTCCGAGGGAAATTACGCACCAATAATATCTCATCAGAATGAGCCCACTTGTATAATCGTGAGATGTATCCAAAAAAAAAAAAGTGTTCTAGTAGTATATCAGGAGAGTGGTAATATCAAAGTGTAATCATACCCCAATAGCATATTTAAATTTGTATTCACATGATAGACTACGCGCAGAGACGACTATTACTCTTTCAAGTATCTGTATAAAGATCAGTACAGAATCTTTAAATAGAATCTACAGATCCATCCGCAAGGGTCTAAAAAAAGAACCGCAACTCGCAATAGTGCAGTGGGAAGAGAAAATTCTCTGCACTTTGCCGCGCTACTCTTTTGTGCAGTAGCCCCAAAACGGAAACTCGATCGATGCTCTGCTGCAGAAAGTAAAACATCGTGCAGCAAGACGCGCATCCATGCTGTTGATTTGTGTGATCTTTTTTGGAAGCGTGTGCTGCAGCTGCATCCGATGTACAGAGACGCGCATACTGTCACCCATCCTAACTTGCTTTCTGTCAGGCTGCTGTCGTTTTCTTCTTGCGGAAGCAATCTATTGGCTTGCAGCCGCAGAAACAGCCGCAGGGGCGGCTCAGGGTACTATGATAACGCAATTCAGGAAGTAAACATTTGGTGGATTTTTTCTATCTGGTAGGTATATTTCGTGTATCAGGGCATTAAACGGGAGGGCGTGAACCACATTGTAATGACAACACTCACACCAAAGTGACTACTTTTAGTGAGGGATTATAACAGCCGTAACTTTTCTCCTTGTTTAGACTATCTGGAAACTTAAAGGAAAGAAAGAAAATCAAGAAACCATAAATAGTCCAAACAGATCCAACAAAGCAGGAATTTGCCAATGAAACGAATAGAAAAGTTTGATTTTCTTACTTTTTCATTTCGTGATTTCGGTGTGCTTGAAATTTCGCTTTTGAACAGTCTAAAAGACACTAACTAACAAATGAACAGTGAAAAGCACTGAGGTTGTTTGTACATAACAATCCTTCCATGTATGCGTATTGATTGGATTATTGTAGGGAGCTCAGTATCATATTATCTAGCAAACTGCAGCTGTGTATCTGGGGTCAAATCAAATAAATAGTTTCTGATTCCCCTGTCTTGTCTTTCGTCTCTCTTTCTGCCGTCTGTTTCTTTCTATATGCAGCTTCCCACCTACCTTTCCCATATCAGATCCAGAGGGCTACCAATTGATAACCAGAATCAGTTCGGCTTTTTTTGTTTTTAGGCTAAGCTGCTAATTTCTCTTCTCATTTTTTGTTGCCAGTGCAAACATATTTCGTGATCTCTACCTAAAAGATCTAGCTAGTCGAAATTGCTAAATAAAGACCTCTACACTCGATTATTTTACTCGTTCTATTATTCAATTGATCAACACTGAACGAAGTAAAAAAAAAGCCATCAAAATCCAAGCTCCTCTCCAACCTAATAAAAAAGAAAATTTTTATATTGGTGATTTTCTTTCTGTCTTTGAATAATTTCTTGTCTATTTTATGACTGGTCAGGAGGACTCTCTTACGCTATAAGAAGGACCAATTGATTGTTGCAGTGCTAACATACCATGAAATAGAGAAAAGGTGTCCGGTCTAATATATTATAGTTGCCTGCCTTATTACGTTGGATGTTTTGATTAATTATCCAGACCTTTTCCTCCTCATATCTTTATCAATTTTCTGAGCATATATTTGATCTTTGATCTCTTATACTATTCTCCCCATATTTACTCACTGATCTCCAATTGACTTCTCAGTATATCACTGATCATACCTGTTTTTTAGTTTCTCGGATCATTATCTTCTGGCTTATGAACGGCACCTGTGTCTGTCCAATCGCTGCCCCTATATTTATATATTCGCTTATATAGATATCTCAAGATGAATACTGCCACCACGGCAACGGGATCTGTCCCACAGACGGCCACCAACGGCAACGAGAATATTCTCATGTGCAAGAACACTAAGCTTATCCATTCGACCAATGGAAAACGGATCGCTCTCAACGATTTGACTGGTCAATTGAACACAAATTCAAGTTCGGCTAACAACAATATTAGGGCTGGTTCCCATAATAATAAAGTTTCCAAAGTTCATGATGAGTTTGAGACTGATGATGAATACATTTCGGACGACGACGATGAGGACGACGACTATGAGGACGATTTTGATGACGATATATTCGAGGTCGAAGAACATCCTAACAACAGTCTATCTGCCAGCCAGAACACTTCGATGCCCAGCACTTCGATAACCGAGCTCAGCGATGATCCTCGTAAGGCTGTCTTTCTTGAAGACGATTCTCAGAACTCTGCAGACGAAGACGTTGAAGTCGACGAACAAAATGACGATGTCGAGGACGAAGAGGAAGATGAAAATGAAATACCGAAGCCTTTCACTATCAAGTTCTCCGCCAAAATAGATCAAGAAATAGCCAAAATATTCAAGACCTTCAATTCGCCACATCTCGATCCTAACGATGATGACGTGTATGAGTCTCTGATGGTTGCAGAATATGCACCTGAAATCTTCAATTACATGCACCAATTAGAGATCCGTTTGAGTCCCGATCCGTATTACATGGCCCATCAACCCGAAATAAAATGGCACATGCGTGCTACGTTGATCGAATGGATTGTACAGGTCCATCATGCCTTCAAACTTCTCCCAGAAACGTTATATCTTACTATTAACTACATAGATCGATTCCTCAGCAAACGTACAATATCATTGTCGAGATTCCAGTTATTGGGCTCAGTAGCTTTATTTTTGGCCGCAAAGTTCGAGGAAATCAACTGCCCTTCCTTGAAAGAAATTATCAACGCCACTGACAACATGTATACCCGTCAGGATATCATGAATGCCGAGAAGTTCATGATTGAGGTGTTGAATTTCGACATGGGCTGGCCTGGACCTATGAGTTTCCTTAGAAGAACCAGTAAAGGGGACGACTACGACTACGAAACTAGAACATTGGCCAAATATCTTTTAGAAATCACGATAATGGACTACAGATTCGTTGGTGCGCTTCCTAGTTGGCTTGCAGCAGGTGCCCATTATCTAGCCAGACTTCTTTTGAATCGTGGCGAATGGACAGATGCTCACGTTTTCTACTCAGGATATCATGTGGACCAATTGAATCCATTGGCAAGTTATCTCTTAGAAACTTGTCGTTATGCTGACACTCACCATAAAGCTGTCTTTGAAAAATACCAGCATGCTCATTTCAAGAGAGCTTCGTTGTTTGTTCAGAACTGGCTTCGGGTGGTCGAGAGCAACAACTAGTGCATTTTACTATCCCTATTACATCATTACATCAAACTATACCATACTATACACCTCCTCACGTCAACTACACCATCATCGTTTTTAACTGCATATGTACCCGCCAAGTTAGCTACATTAATTATCTTAGCAGTATGTATTGTTAGTTGTTTACTATATAGTGGACTTACATACCGCATATTTACCCATTATTATTACTATTATTATTATTATTACTATTATTATTATTATTATTATTATTATTATTATTATTATTATTACTATAAAATACTGTTCATTAATAAATTAATGCTAATATCAGAGTTTTGCCCTGTACTAGTGCAATAGTGTTGCTTGCATGTATGCGGCCCCTGATCATTATTTGTATTTAGTCTATTGTGTTTAAATCGATTGTGTTTTCGCTAACATATCGGTTTTTTAATAATTTTATCCTCCCCTTGTTTTGATCAAACAACCCGTGATATTACTGAGTCATTATTAAACATTGGTGGACTGTTCTTGCAGCATGTCTTTCTTTTTCAGTTCACGCATGGAATTGTGTAATAGGACATACAACAGACTAAGCAGAAATAGGTTTTAAAAATCACTGGTTCTCCCTCCCTCTACTATTTTAAGGCCATAAGTAAGAAAGTCCCCATAGTGTGATTTTGGAGTGGATTATTGAAATTTCAGTAAAAATAAACAAAATCAGAGACACTAGTAATTTTCGCTTATAAGCGAAAATTTATAGTATAAAAGCGGAAGCACAAAATGTGTTTTGAATCCCTTATTCTATCGGTTCTTATAACACCGCAAATCATTGGCAATTGTCTCAAGGTTATTGCTTGTCTTGTAGGCTTTACTTGCTTTAAGACCGTTATATGCTCCATTGCATGCCTTAAAACCATGGCTCGCTCTTAAGGCCCGATTCCACTCCCTTTTAAATAGAAAGAAGGTTCCCGACAAATACACAATCCCCACCGTAAACAGTAATCGCTATCCTTGCTATTTCATTACTCTTTCCGTTATCAGTCTATGGCTTTTCCTGATAAGGGAAATTCGATTGCAATCACACTTTATCTCTAGCTACTTGCCGGCTTCTGGAGCTTGTTTTTTAAGTGATGCAATGAAACTCCATCCATCATTAGGTATCGTAAATCAGTGATTCCCTGCAGTTCGAGTTAATCTTAGCAGGGAAAAATTAGTTGAAAATCCTTTTCTTCCTTTCCTACGCCACCCCCAGACGAGCCAGTTCTGTCACTGTTAACATTTGATACTACTTGTTGGTATTTCAATCATATGCCCCTGTAGTCCATCCATAGGAGTAGCCCCTCTCCTACCTTCAAATTTGTGCTCTCACTACTTCCCTTTTCGACATAAATAAAAAAATCGACGCGTTATCTTTTTTCTTCCTTCCATGTTGACAGATGACGAAAAGTAAACAAACAGAATTTTTTCGCGTCTCGCTTAGAAGAAAACTTTATTGCACATGCGCAACTTGCCAACTGTCAAAGCGTTTTGACGGAAAGTTAGAATTCTATCCTCTGACTGCATTGTGCATGTATGCGCGTCTTCTTGCGTCTACCTGTAGCAGCTATTTCAATGTTACCTAAGCAAGCAGAAATGTTTTCAACATGCACAATAGATGCTTGGTTTTCTCTCAATCGACATTCCGTAGTGTAGATCGCATGTTGTATTATGTTTTGTCTTAGGTATGCTACTAAAAACTGCAAACCCGCAGTAACTTTTCTTTTCGCATTACACAACGTGAAAAGTGAATACAAATCAACGGAAATCTCTTTCTTGTGTGGTTATGAACGTTTGTATAGCCTATAATTCGAGCGCAAAAATTATTTCAGATGAGCACAGAAAAATTTTCGCCGCTTAAAGAGGAAACCATTTGGTCTGCTAGTAGATGACTAACCAACACTACAGTACTTCCGTCTAATAAAAGCCTCATAACTTGATAACTAACCAACACTACAGTACTTCCGTCTAATAAAAGCCTCATAATTTGATAACTCCACACTCAAACAATGTCTTTCCGTAGATGTATATCCACCAACTTGCTTAAGCAAGCAACCAGCAAATTGGCCGCAAGACAGGCTAGGTCCATTGTCTTGCCAGCCGCATCATACTTGTTATCAGTCAATGCTAACCGTTACTTCAGCACTAGTCAGTACTTCCAGAACAAGAACTCTGACGAGATTGTCAAAGTGTTGGAATCAGAGATTCAAATCGAAAAAGACATCGGAGTTGTGGATGAAAACTTCTCTGCTATTTCTCAATTGTTGGAAACCACTGGTTTTACTGTTGTTGAAAGCGAGAACCGTTCTTTACAGGAATTGACCAAGGAGGTTGACAATGCCATTGTCCATGTTTTCTTCGATATTGCCCAGGTCACAAGCATTCCTGAGAGACCAGAAGCTTCTGAGGAAGGAGATATTGCTAAATCAGAAAACCAAGAAGACCAGGACAACGAATTTGCTGAAGACGAAGGCGAATTTTCGGAAGACTTTGCTAACGTTAATGTTGTCATCGAAAAGAAGACTGATGGTTCAGCTATTGCTGTTGAGTTACTCTGTAGATTGCAAGATGGATACTTCTTCATCGACTCTTTGACCCACTTCAAAGATTCTAAGTTAGCTTTGGCCGAGACTGCAGAGGCAGATTCTCTTAGACAATCCTTGTACCATGGCCCTCCTTTCAGCAACTTGGACGAAAGCTTACAAATCTCCATTGAATCTTACTTGAAGACCATTGGAGTTGATACCAAATTGGTTCATTTGATCTGCACTTACTCCGAGTTCAAAGAGTCCAAGGAATACTTCAGCTGGTTGAACAATTTGAAGAGTTTCTTTTCGTAAGAAGCTTGATAAGGGAGTAGCCCTTCAGGTGACTCATTGTATATATCCTTTGTCTGTATATAAATTATGATTGCTTATAGCGAAAATAATAGTAATAATATTGGAATTGTTTAGATGTAGATGGCATAGTAATTGAGAGATACAGGTCAATATACTAATGCTACTGAAATCAGGGCTATTTACAGTCACGTGTTGGTAACGAGGTCATACAATTTTTCATCCGTGACCGCCTATCGACATGAAAAAATAATGCGAGGAAAAAAGAACCCAAATAAGAAGAGGAAAAAATTTTTGGAAAAAATGAAAAATAGTGAATATTCAAAGTAAAGGATAGAGAGATATCTTTACATGATACATATTCATCATAGTATAGATTGCATAATATAACCAATATTATATACATATCATTCAATAACGTCAACATGTCTGATTCATTAGTCTCCTACGCCTCGTTGATCTTGGCCGACGCCGAAGTCGATATCACTGCCGACAAATTAACCACCTTAATCAAGGCTGCTGGTGCCTCCATCGAGCCAGTAAGTTTACATTATTAGGATAATACTGAAGTTATCAAAGAAATACAATCGTTAAATAAGAATAATGTTATATGGGATTATTCAAAGTATGGAGAAGGATCATAGTTATAATAAGTATAATAATTCGGGATTTTGGGATATTACTAAGAGCGTTAGCCGAGGGTTTGTCAAAGAAGCTCTCAAAGTGTTAAGTTAAATTATCGAATATGCTTCAAACTATGGTAATAAGACGGGAAATCAAAGCTACAACTAAGCATATATCAGGCAAGATATTTCGTTAACTCTCAAAGCAGAACAATCTCAAAAGATCCAGTAAAACCCCTTATAGTTTCAAAGGCATCCATCCCCAATATTACTGTATCTTTTGGCGATAGTATTTCTTATTCATAGCGATCACTGAGAAGAAGAAAAGACAAAATACTAACTCTCTCTAGATCTGGGCTGATGTGTACGCCAAGGCTTTGGAAGGTAAGCAACTCAAAGAATTATTGTTCTCTGCTGCTGCTGCTGCCCCAGCCGCTGGTGCCGCCGCTGCTGCCACTGAAGGTGCTGCTGCCACTGAAGCCGCTGAAGAAGCCGCTGAAGAAGAAGAAGAAGAATCCGATGATGACATGGGTTTCGGTTTATTCGATTAAATTTGTCCATATATAAAAAGTATCAATTTTATCATATCGTCTTATAAACTAATACATGTAATCTAAAATGCTGTAGGCTATAAAACATGCAAATTATTCTCCACCAACTCCTTCCATATATCAGTGTACGCATACCGTCCCACTTTCAAACTCAATTGCCGTTTACGGTCGTTACTCAAATTGACAAACGTCTTGATCACTTCGAAATCAATGAGACTCTTGGCTTGCTGGGTAGAGTTTGTGGTGATATTGGTATTGATATACTCGTAGTCGTCGTTGATGCGGTTCATTTTAGGGTTAAGACCCAAATAATGAAGCTCTTTGTCGGATATCTGCTGCTGCAACACGTATAATTTTCTATATGTTTCCTCGGATATTGGCGACACAGCGTAGATGGATCCATCAACATTTGTCCCGATAATCCGGAACTCGCTGTCATTGTCGTTACTTTTAGGCACCGATCTCATTGCTGTCGTCACTGTGTTGATATTAAACGTTGTTTTTCTGACAAGTCGTGACCCTGATAGCGATGCAGGGTCCTCAGGATCATACTGTAGTAAATGGAGATTCTCGTCGTTATCTCCAATCAAAAAATAGAGATATCCGTCATACGAAAGGAAGTCTGAGGCATTAACATCTACAGGAATAACGTCTTTTGCAAGGAGGAGCATTCTGTAAGGCTCGGCATCAAATCCAACAAGCCAAATAGACTTCATGACGTCTCCAAGTAAAAGTAAATTACCAAATGACTTGGCTTCCGATACATAGATCATTGTATCTAAAAATGCAACTGGCACTACGGTGTTATCTTCTTGAAGATCTCTCACAATCACCTTTTGGCCCTGTGAAACAAGGAATCTACCGGCGACTTCGCTGACTGCTGTGACTGCGCCTTTTGTAGACTCCTTGAAGATCTCTTTGAACTTATGATTGAATTCCGGCTTGCCTATTTCGGGAATGATATCAATGATATCTAAAAGATAAAACTCACCATTCGAGGCCAAGTCTTCCATCCGGAACTTCCCAGTGCCTACAACTACAATTTCCTTCTTCCGTTTATTCTGCTGTTGAAACGGTTGCTGATGTGGAAGCATCTGGCCCATAGGCGTCTCGACGGTAGTTGCAACTTCTGAGGAGTCTAAAAACATTGATTTAACTGTCATTCCCAACTGATTATCAGCGAACTCGATCTCATCAATCACAGTCCATGTTTTTGGAGAGAGTAACTTTAATGATCCCTTATATGATTTAGCCGGTGGTTTCGTGTCGTCGGACCCCGGGATTCGGTTCCCATCTTCATCTACACAATCATATGGAATTTCTTTGAAGGTAGAAAGTACAAACATGTCAGAGCCCTGATGATAGGCCACGTCTTTTATAGACTCGCCAATATGGATCTTCGAAACAGGCAACTGGTTCGAGTAATCATGGATTCCATCTTCATATGGAATGGAACTGATTCTGGCATTCTTCAAGTTGTCTACAAAGATAAAGTTACTTCCCTCGTCGCTGAAATTAAAGAATTGAGCCAATTTCTGCGTCTTCTTTTTGTTTCCGGTAATGTCGGTTTTGAAGGATGCGAAAGAGATGATCGGGATCTTCGTAAATCTGTAGATACGTGGGAAAGAATGGTTATCCTTAATAATAAAGTATGGGAAAACCCCAGTCACAAACAAACATTTCAATCCATTGCTGAAATCGTTCACATATACCAATCGTCTCTCGATCTTGGTTCCATAAGGGAACGCATTATCTGGGGCTCCGGTTACTAGCGTGTTTTCTTCCCGTTTAAACTTGAAGATCTTGTTCAATCTGTCATAGAAAAGCTCATACAAATAGATCTCACCACCAATAGTTAAAATCGTAAGATATTCTTTTTCACTGTGTTTGTTTCCAAGTTTCACCAACATGATCTGTTTGATGTATGGATCAGGATATGCGTCGTTGGCATTAAAGAAATTGAAGCTTAAAACATCCGTCAATTTCTCTACGAAGTCGAGCTGAAACACCTGGCTTTTGTGGTTCTTCTGGAACATTATGATCCGATTATCACCGGTCGCAAGTATGAAAAGCACGCCTTCCTGTTTCAGGTCATCTACGTCGGTCTCGTCAAGGTTTTTGGTGTAATTAACTCCCAGACTCATGTTTTTAGGCACTCTTTTCTCCCCCGCACTTGGTGGTAGATTACGGACAATAGATTGCACGTCGTTAACCGTACTGAAGATCTTCGAGTTGGAGATCGTTCCTGTAATTATAAGCACGTCAGAAAGTATAGAAGGCAATTCGATATCCTTGAAGAACTCTACCTCTTCCTCTTCTTTTTCTTTGGCTTCCTTTTGCTTCTTTCTTCTACCCCGGGCCTGTTTCTTTTCGGGCTTACGCTTACGTATATTTAGGGCCTCTGCTTGGAACTCAATGATCTTAACAGTTCCCATAGACGTAGTTACAAGTACAAAATTTCTATACACAAATCCGTACACAAACTCCTCTTCTTCCTCTTCCTCTTCCTCCTCGCCCAACTCATCCTCCTCGCCATTGATGTCGATGGTCTCTTTCTTCACCTTTTCTGGCTTGTATCCGGTAATTTCACTGATAGTGATCGTCTTGAGGAGTCTAAAATTGAGGTCATAAACATGTATACTTTTAGTGGTGATTTGTACGATGTTTTTACGATGATTAAGGAGCTCAATCGTCAATATTGTCTCTTCGTTTTCAAATTCCGTCGTAAGAGAAACGTTTTTGAAGTTGTCGTTGATCGAGAAACAGTCTGAGGTCGATTTTTTCGGGTTGGTTGTGATCAAATAGTTGTAATTCTTCTCGAGCTTGACGCCTCTAGTGGTGATGAAGATGGATTTGGCCGTTAAAGTCCATAATCTCTCGACATCTGTGAGTTTTAACGTCGATTTGATGCTTGGTTTCACTGTAGGACTGAACGTCGTCACCGAAGACACCTTTCCCGAACCACTACCAGCCACAACTGATAGCTCGTTGTGGTTGGGGTTAATGAGTCCACTACTGAACTTCTCGGTTGAAAGAGATGCCAATGTAAAACTCGTGATAGGTCCACAATTAATCAACGAATCAATGGTTCTAAACTTGATATCCGAGGTTGGTTTTCCTCTAACAACAGCTAAAGCCGTCGATGCTGCCGGCTTTTCATCTTTTTTGGCCGCCTGTTTGGCCTTTTCTTCGTTTTCATCCTTATATAGTTCGTCCTCTTCTTCATCTAAATCTTCATCATCAATATCTGAGTCGTTAAGCACTCGCAACTCCTCTTCCTCGTCACTGTAGTCAATGTCGTCATCATCATCGTCTTTTTCTGCCTTTTTTTCCTCCTCGATGATGTTGTTCTTTTTATTTGCGTCATCGAGATTCTTATTTTCCACATCGTCAAGATCACGCCAACGAACAAGCAACGAATCGCCATCCAAACAGCCAATAAACACAACATTGTCGCTCACAGAGTTGATGGAACACGGATGAGACACAATTGCCTCTTCAAACGCCTCGTTGTCTATCTTAATCAACTGGAAACTACGAATAAGTCGGCCTTCAACCTTAAAATCCACCCAAAAATAGTCCCCTAACTCGCTGATGAGAAGAAGAGACTTACCAAGCCCATTGACCTCTTGAACAACACACCCCTCGAGGTTCAAATCGAGGTCACTTTGGTCTTTGCTAAAGCTTCGGTAGTCGGAAATAGCCTCGGTGAATTTGTTCGTGATGATCCCCTGTGAAGATCCCGAAGAATCCACGTGGATGAGCTCATTACATCCTATCAAGAGACACCCATTAAGTGACCCTTTCAATGGATGAATCTCATACAAATCGTACGGTAAATCGGAAATAGAAATGATCGTAGTCGAGGTTTTCTGTTCAAGATCCAATGAAAGAACCACAAATTTACATACATCTTTGGCGTTTTTTAAGTTACCGGCCCAGGTCTGCGTAGGTGCAAACAAAATCGCCAACGTGGGCTCTCTGTAGTTATAAAGAAACTGGCAATCTATTATATTTGCAATCGAAGAGTCTAGCTTGTTTGCCGCCACGACAAACGTGGGTCTATGAAGCACTGACGCGTCCTCATCATCATCATTATCCTCATCCTCGCCATGTTCTTCTTCCTCGTCGCTGGATTTCTTTTCAGTTTCGGCTACTTTGAGCTTCTTAGATGCCATGTTTGCGTATCCGTCATCATCAAGGTCTTTTTTAAAAGATAGGAACGCAAACAAGTCATCAGATATCATACACAGACTGTCACTGTTGGGGTCAACAATCAACTTGGCATTCTGAGTCACCTCTTCCACCAACGAGTTATGTTCGAAGAACTTTTCGTAGTAATGGAGCGACACAGTTTCAATGTTATTAGTCTCAAAATTCCAACGAATAATCGATAATTTAGCAAATTTTGTCGCCACTATTAAATAGTCCATGGTTTTGGACTCAATGGTCCTCAATGGCTTTAAGGCGGTGATTTGGCCATATAATTTGCACAGTCTTATGAGCGAGAGCTTCTCGTCCGTTGTGATCTCGAAGATCTGCAAGAGGGTACCCTTTGAAACCACAAGATTCTTACGACTCGAGCTTGTGAAATTGCATGTGACTGAGTCTACTACCCGCGAGGGTTCCACGATCTGATTGTACACATCCATTTTAGGTGGGATATGTAGTAGATGGACGTATCTATTGGAGCATTTGCCTGTACATTGTGAGGTACATTTGATGTTCAAAATAGTTAGTTTATTTTATTTTCGGCTTTTTCACCTTTTTTCTTACTGAAAAAATTTCAAAGATCCGTGAAAATGGATCATATCACTTTACAATATGAAGGATGATGGGGAATACATCAACGGAATTACCAGGAACGATAAATGGGGGAACACCGGTGTAAGGCCATGGTAACAATCATTGAATATACCAATATGGATATACATTAGATATAAGTATGCGTATTATGAGATTAGATATAGGTATGCGTATTATGAGACAACTTCATGATGATAGTTTGCGTAGTAGATTACAAAATGAGATTGCGAACGGAAAACTGGATTGTCTGGAGGCCGGCCGCTTTGTTTTACTGCCATCAACTTCAAATAACCACTATTTCCATTTGATGAATCAAATCAAGGTCATTAAATCAAGTCGCTGCAAATTGTAGAAAAGTTTTTATCACAATGCGTAATCCAAGTGAAGTGAAGGAAAATATGTAACCCATCAATGGTATTTTCGATTAATCGGTATATATATACCGATTACACCGATTACTCTATAATATTCTTTTAATGTAAAATCTCCGCTACTCTGCTGGTGTTTCTACAAGTCGCCTTTTAATATCACTCAGAGTATAGCATATTAT
Organism: Saccharomycopsis sp. yHQL182; assembly: GCA_030490795.1. Classification (NCBI taxonomy): domain Eukaryota; kingdom Fungi; phylum Ascomycota; class Saccharomycetes; order Ascoideales; family Saccharomycopsidaceae; genus Saccharomycopsis; species Saccharomycopsis sp. yHQL182. The sequence continues at coordinate 570,804 of JAKVQV010000005.1, read as the reverse complement.
AGCCAAAAATGTCGAAGTTATCTGATTTGCCGATTGAATTACAGTCATTTTTAGTAGATATCATTGAATATGGATCGCGTGAGAGTCTTATATGCTTCGCATCTGCTATGGTAGGGACCGCAATAGGAGACCTAGCAGGATCAAAGGTACTTGAGAATATTATAATCTGTGTCCTCGATGACGGTGATTTTAAGAAGACTAATCTAGAGAGCATTTTTGACTACATCGTATGGGAAAACAAGAAGCAAAGATATATCACTTACATAACTCCTGGTGAGATATTGGGCTCAGATCTTTCCAAGATATTATCACGTTTTGTGAAGAATGTCACAATTCTATTCAAGAATAGTGAAGATGCGCCGGAAAGAATGGCCGCCCTCGATTCGGTGGTTGATTTGTTCGCCAATTGGCCTGAGATAGGTTTGCTTGAAATTGAAGATCTTTCACTGTTTAACAGAAGCGACTTTCCCTTCCTTTGCCGATTTTTTGCTGAAGTGATGCAGAAAGCCAAGAAGGTGTCTTTGTCTACAGATATAACTTGCTATTCTGGTAACCAAAACATTTTTAACGAAACCAATAAGTACCCTGCACTTGAAGAAATCAAAGTCACACTGGGTGGCCAATTGATTGGCGGATTTTACTTAAAATCGGCTCCAAATTTGCGTAAGTTAGATGTATCCAAATGTGATTGGAATGCATTCATCATGAACAACAAAGATGTTGTCTGCGAGAATTTACGTGAGTTGGTGGTCGGTGACAACATTCACGTAGAAACCTGTACTGAGTTGCTTAAGATACTGGCCAAAATGTTTCCCAACGTGGCACTTCTACGATTATTTCGCTTGGCTGATAATATAAATGAATGTAACTTCTTGTCAAAATTTAGTCAGTTAGAGTCTTTTTTTTTCGTTAACAACATCGACACTTGCGAAAGTCCTGTGGAGATATCTTGCGAAAACTTACAAGAACTAACTTTGAAATGTAATATAAGCAAGTTTGATGGACTCCCGGGGTGTCCTAACTTATCAAGCTTAGACATCTTTACACCCACTATTAGCCTTGTCAGCTTCAAAGGCTTGGAAGGCTCCTTGAAGAAGCTCGTCATTCAAAGTATTGCTGAAAGTTTTGATGCGATACGTACTTTAATCAGTCTTAAAAGTTTAACACTCAGTTTTTGCAAACTTAATAGTATCGAAAGTTTGAGACCGTTAACGCAACTTTCACGGCTAGACTTAGGTGGAAACAATATCACAGATTGCTCTCCTCTAGAGAAATTGATTTATCTTGATTATTTAGATATTAGCTACAACAATATTCGTGATATTAGTTCGTTAAGGAAAATAAGCCGACTTGAGCGACTAGATGTTAGTCATAACAAGATCAGTGATTGTAACCCTTTAGAGGGATCTGTCTGTCTTAAGTGGCTAAGCATCTCCTTTAATGAAATTAGTGATATCAATTGTTTAAGGAAACTAACTGAACTTACTTTTCTAGATGTTGGTGCCAACAAAATTATCAATTGCAAGCCTTTGGGGGAATTAACCAATCTTGAAAGATTGTATTCCTTTAGTAATCTTATTGAGGACGCAGGTCCATTAGCGAAGTTAGCTAAGCTCAGAGTTTTGGATTTACTGAGAAATAAGATGTTCATTAACCACGACTTTTTGAAAACGTTGACAAATTTGAACACATTGAACCTATCTGGATGTATTACCTCGAAAGAACTTGTTCTAGATTTGCCAAGACTTGCATACTTTACCCTCGCTAATTGTCGATGTGAGACGGTCATTCTCCGCTTGCCAATGCTAGTAGACTTGTATCTTGGAGATCATATCAAAGAATTAACTCTTGAGTACTGTGAGAAGTTGGAAAACTTTCGCTGCGATAATTCTGTGGATATTGAAGGTGCGATGTTCAATTTCTTCAAGGAAAAGAGCTTTCCTAATTTGAAATTCATTGCTATTGGAGGCCTAGATATTGTTGAATTTGGAGACCAGTTTCTGGCACCTCTATTGGAATCCGCTTATCTTACAAACTGCAAATTGACACACATTACTTTAGATACTGTGTGGACATCCGCACTTAAAGACCTTTTTCTTGAAGACAATTCATTGACAGAGTTGGTGATAACAGATGGTGAGAAGTATTTTCCAAATCTTGAGAAGTTGTATCTTACTCAATGTCCTATTGAGAAGCTTGAGTTGCGGGGGTTTCCAATGTTGAATGTTCTAATAGTACCTCACAAGTTGAAAGAAGGTGCATTTATTTTAGAAAATATGGGCTCGCTTGGATCCATAGAAGATGTCTATAATATGAGCATATGAGATAGACTGTAGAAACGATATAAATCTAATTGGTACTATCAATAAAAAGTGATGAGCCACAACAAGATCTATAGCTATATTTTAACAATTATACACCTTAAAATTCATTAATAAAAGCTTTCTAAAACTCAGTAACCTCTTTTAGGTGACCACTTATCATGTTGTAACTTGCATTTAACCGCCTTAGTAGAATCAACTTAGTTAATGAACGACAGTTAAATTAAGCTGCAATTAATAGCTCGCTACGCAAGTCGCTCCAACGGCTTCAAACTTTTTATACATGTTATTATTTCGAAGTCTATGGGAAAACATTCTAGTTATACTATATGTAATATTATTTACAGAACATTGCCGTTTGTCTGGTCTCTCTAGGCTTTATTTATTTATGGCCAAAAGCGTCTTCGCAAACTCAAGCACTCTCTGATCATCACCATATTGTCCAATTATTTGGATGCCGATAGGCGGCACCACTTGGCCCTTGGTTTTCGTCTCTGAACCAGATATCTTCCAAGGTATCGAAATAGATGGAAGCCCTGCCAACGAGGAGGGCACAACAAGCGAGTCATTTATATAGGCATTAATGTTGCTCTGACTCTGTTTCTGTGAATATTCGCTGAGTTTTGGGGCTGGAGCAATGCAAACAGGAGCTACAATGAAATCAATCTTCTCTTTCTTGGCTTGTACCGGCTCTTTGGAAGACAAAACGTTCGGCAACTTGAATATGCTGTCAAACTCCTTGATTAGCTGTCTTCTAGCCATTTGAGCCTTGAGGAAATTGCTGTGGAATTTGTTGGTGCTAAGATTGTAATTTCCCACGAGAATTCTCTTTTGTACCTCAGGACCAAACCCAATATCTCTTGTATATTGAATCGCCTCTCTATAGTCATTAACCGAATCAGCCTTTTGCTCCTCAAAGATCGAATATCCGTATCTGACGCCGTCATATCTGGCCAAGTTTGAGCTGGCCTCTGAAAATGCAATTGTGAAATAAGTAGGAATGGAGTAAGGCAAAGATTTGATTTTAAAAGAATTGACGTTGTATCCCAAGTCAAATATCTTTCCTGTGACCTCCTTTAATGCTGTTATGGTCTCAGGGGACAATCCTTCAACCAAATATTCGGTTGAAATTCCTATATTGATTTTCTCTGGAGTTTTAAGGTCTTCTCTTACACTGGTGTCCGCAACCATCAGGTCGATTTTCGTTCTAAGACTCTCTGAGAGCGACGTAGGGTCTTTTGAGTCGTATTTATCCAACGTATCAAAAACCAGGCTCACGGTATCAATGTCTTTTCCACATATTCCTACGGTGTCCAAAGATTGAGAGTAGGCAACCACTCCCCATCTGGAGAGTCTTCCGTAAGAAGGCTTGAATCCAATCACCCCGCAATACGCAGAGGGTAATCGAACCGAACCTCCAGTGTCAGTTCCAAGAGCAAAATCGCATAGCTCATCGCAAACAGCTGCTGCTGATCCTCCGGATGACCCTCCAGGTATATATTTCTCGGTATCAGCCCCATCAGATAATCTTTCATACAACGGATTGAAGGTCTGTCCAATAAAAGAGTATTCATTGGCAGCACCCATTCCAAACTCGTCCAAGTTCGTCTTTCCAATCATAATAGCTCCATTATCGGCTAATAGCTTAGAAACAGTCGCTTCGAGTGGAGATTTGAAATTATGCAATATTTTTGACCCGCAGGTAGTTGGCTCTTCCAAAGTGGAAATGTTGTCTTTGAGCGCAAAAAGTGTCCCACTTAGAGCCTGCTTGGTGTTGGAATTCGCAGCTGCCGCTACTCGTTCTTTCAATATCTCTGTGGGACGAATTGATGTAAAGATATTGTACTTATGGTTGGACGTAATGATCCGGTCAATGGTCTTCAATAACGGGTCCATAATTTTTTTTCTTTTTTGAGTCGAAACCTATACCTGGCCGGTCATTCAATCTCTCGTTGCAGTCCTAGCGTTTCTTTACAGCTCTTTGTTGTCACGCTATAGTATCCCATCAATCCTCCGTAGATGGTACCACCAATCGCTATCTCTAGAAAATAATTTTTCACTTTGGGATCATCGTAGTGCATTTAGTGTTCTTGGTGTATATCGTCTTTTTGTCCGATGAATCTCATTCTATTCGCATTAATAGCACTATTGAGACTAATAAAGAGAGTACATAGCTAACATATCACTATTATCACTATTATCACTACCAAGACTGTATCCAATCAATATAGACCTAGCTTGTGCATATAAGTGAAATGCAGAGAGTGTTTCCACAGATAAATGTTGGCAAAGTTGCATTTCTACTATCAAATGCCAGCAGTATCTCCAACAGTATAGCCAATCATCATAGTTATGTGTTTGCACAGATCTCAACAAGAAGAATCTCCTCTATAATCACTAAATTTCAGCGTGATGTGAAGAATAAACTGTGGATTCTTGAAGATGATATGTCTGCAACCCATGGAAATTATCTCTATCAAACAATAAAGTCGCTAAAAAACTTCATCCCAGTAAATAGTGCAGAGCACCAAGATAATCACAATTCGGTCAGTAAAGATGCTATCTATCAAAGGCCCGCTCTCTTGCCCAATGACGAGGTGCCTCAGGGATACCATTTCATATATTTTAACCCTATGAATACAGAGGATATGGTTGGGATCGATGGATATGATAATCACCAGGCTCCAACTACCATAGATAAGGCCACAGGGAAACATGTAGAGCATTTTAAGAGACGCATGTGGGTTGGTGGAAAGCTCTTATTTAACAACGATAACAGTCTTTTATTTGGCAATCCTGCTAGTTGTATAGAGAGGGTGGATAAGGTCAAATGCATTAATAAAGGTGAGGCTATCTTTGTGAATATTGACCGGAAAATATTCAATTCAAATGATCTTTGTCTACGCGAGATCAGAACTCTTATGTACACTGATACTCTAGATAGCAAACATACAGCCCTCAATACTCTTGAAAGCAAAACTTTCTCAGATTTTGACCAGGAATCTGATCCATTGAGTTTGAGCGATGTGTTTTTGTTCAGATACTCTGCATTGACCTTCAATGCTCATATGATTCATTACGACTTGAATTACTCTGAGAAGGAGGGATTTCATGATAAGCTAGTGCATGGTCCTTTGACAGTGACGCTCATGCTTCAATGGTTTAATAATTTGGTGCTAAAGAGTCTTGGGTCAAAAGAACAGACTGTGCAGTTTAATTACACTAACAAACATCCCATTTTTTTGCATGATAACATTATATTCAAGTACAGAAAGCTTCGAGACAGCGAGTACCTTATCTGGCTCGAGAACGAGTCGCACTCATTGTGTGTTGAAGGTAAGATTATTACTGAAAATTGTATATAGACGATATTTTTAATCATGTATCTATTAATTTGCTATACATATATATTTGTAGGTATTTATCTCAATGAACAAGGCCTCAAGGAGCCAAGCCTCTCATAAAACCCACTTCTAGTAATTTCTTCTTCAGTCTTCTTCCAATGTTTCCATTTCTGTCTCGACTTGCAATCCATATCAATCATGGTGATTTTCAACCTGTAAATCTCTACATCAGAGACTCTAAAGATGACCACATTCTTTGGAGAGTCGGATAGAAACTCTTTCTTATTGGTTAACAAATCATAGTTCACCATCTCATGGTCTCTATTTGCTTCTTCAATGTCAATAAAAAGCGTCACGTCTCTCAAAGTCATACCTAAAAGAAGTTCATCACTCACCTCCTCTGCTTTATCAATACTTAATATTTGTTTTCTGTTATCGTCTAAGTTTTGATAACGAGAAAGTAGCTTGAATATGTTCCCATTCTCTTCCGATAACCCCAAATATGCTGTAAGCACCCGTTCGATGTTTTTGATATTTAGTTGAGCTGATGAGAGTGAATGCAATATATTACCAACAGTGTCCTTGATATCGTTGGAATCTGTACTGATCAAGCCCATTGGACAGAATCTTCCTCCTCTAGGAATCTTTCCCTTCAAATGATTCACAGCACAGTTTCTACAGTACTTCGAGTCCAACGGGAAGTATAACCATTTGGGTTTCAACTCGATGACCACTGAGTTTCTGGAGCTTTTATTTTCATATATTTTGATAAATTTGTTTTCGGAATATATTGTAGAATCTTTTGGAGTTAAGTTCTTTAAAATAATAGCGAAAGCTTCAGATTCACATATCTCAAGGCCATGACTCTCTGCAACTTTTTTGAGATGTTTCCGGAGTTCTTCAGATATCTCCACCTTCTTCATAGGCACAATAAAATCACAGAGATCATCAGGTATATTTTTAGAGACATATTTATAAACTTGCAGAGTTGACTGATAATTAGATTCGTTGCGAAGCCGCACTCTTAATAGACTTGAACCAGAATCCAGTTGAAAAAGGACATTGGCTTTCCCAGATGCCATGTATTTCCAGCAATTCATATCTGCAGTTGTCCAATTTATATCTGTGGTTGTTCAATAAGAGTCTAGTTATACTAGAAAGGGAATTCTCATTACAAGAAATAAAATTTATTTGATTTTCTGATAATTTCATCCAAACTTAAAAATATTCTAAACGCATCTATTTCAACATGTGAGACTGGGTTCCTGAAATGTTGTTGGAATAACACCATAAATTTATCTATTATCTAATAATACATATGATTCTAATTTCTCCAGTGGCCTTGCTGTTAACCTTGGCTAGCTTAGCTTTGGGTTTTATAAGAATCAAAGTCCAGTATGTGTTTGAGAATCTCGTGATACCAGAATACTTTACTGGTGTCTTCATCGAAGTCTTCTCTAAAGGATCTCCATTTTTGATGATTTTTACTGTTTTTTGCGATCAAAGTGTTATAAATTTCATTGTAGTCTTCTCTTCCCGGTGTCATGCTTGACTTTAGCTCATATATCTCTTTCTTCGATTCTTTTGCGTAATGCTTAATTTTGGTATCGTCTTCTAGTATTTCTGTATTCTATTAAAATAAATTTTCTCTAGATAAGTCATACAACACATATTTGAAAGACACAAGATAATTTAGCGAGATGAGTCATATGTGTGCTACTTAATATTTAAAAATCCAAGATAATTACTTCAAACAAGTGTAAGCACGCTGGTCCTCGTACCATATCCAAGATGACTTTCTCACTTCCAGTTGATTTGGTGAGAAAAATCAACCTCTGCAATATTTTTACTCTTGTTAGAGAGTAAACCATTCACCCCGTAAGCATCTATTTTACCACACCGTCAAAACAGTGCTTGATTTGTCATTTTCACCTATAACGAATGTGTATTTAGAATGCCTTATATAGGGTGTACCTGACGCCTATTATATGAAGATAGCTTCCTTTTTCTAAAGAGGTGTATGTGGACTACTTGTGTCTGCAGAGGTGACGGCTGAACTAGATGTAGATGGTTCGGAGATTGTTCTGTAGTATGTAAATTATTATAATTGTTTAGTAATTAAGCTCACTTAAGCTAGCAATATGCAAGAGGAGGAGCACAAAAACCTCACTACTGATTGCATCAACAATAATATATTGAAGTAAAGAAAGTACTCATGCATGTTTGAAAATATCCATTTTTTTCTTGGCTCTATTTTAATGGTAACACCTTTTTCATGGATATCACTGCTGGTATAGATGATGACATATAAATACGTCATATAAATCATGGAATACATGTATAGTATATAGTAAGAACTTGTCAAAAACATATAGAAGGAATATCTAGCAAATATTAAACTAATTTGCTAACTCTACTGATTTTAAGAGCTAGTACTCTCTTATTTATTGAGTGAAGGGATTTATATGGAAAATGGTTAGGCATGAAAGGTAATCGGGTCAGCATCTACAAAATCCATAAACTGTGGCTATTCACGATCAAATCAATACAATTTTTTAATTTGCTTAAAATGCCTTTCGCCCTAGCACTGATTATTGTTTCCATAACAATTTCCACTCCAATTTATAGTCGTGTTATTCCATGATCTTTTAGTAGCATTTTGTGATACAAATTGTTACCAAAAAAAAAAAAAAAAAAACAGCAAAAAATTTGTAAACAGAGATGAGAAGGAATAATAATGTCCAAGGTCCAATAAAACGGATCACAACCACAACATTGTGGCAAATAGCAACCTAACTGAATGGTAATGAAATAGAATATACACACAAATATGGCACCCGTAATTCGTCGGCAGTCGCTAATTTCAAAATTAAAGGCATATCCTTTTGAGTTATATCTATCATTGAATGAAACCATATCACTTATTGACTGGGATCAATATAGTGAGGATTACCAATGGGTAACTGCAATCTCTTTGAATCTTGTCATGATTTTTGTTCGATTGTTTTTGGCTTCCAGAGAAAAGGTCACCACTACACAATATGATTACAGTGATATGTTTGACACTTCAAAGGATCTTTTAGTCTCATCACCGTATGCTGGATCTACTGATTCCAGTAGTAGAGGATCAAGCGTTATACATAGGCTACTTCAACTAATCGACTTTGTCTTGATTGCTGTCAGCTTTACAAATGCATACACATTGATATTTATGAGCTATCGAGAGTATAGTTTATTTACGAGAGACGGGGATTTCACCCCTCCGACCCCAAGCGCATATAAAGAACCCATAAACGAAGAGGATTATTATCAGGACCAGGATCAACAGTCATCATTTATATGGAGGGTTATTTCCAGAACTATGAACGGAAGAACGCTGACAATAGATGTTGATTTTATTTGGAGATTAAGAGTATGGGATCCATCGAAATTCCAGCTTATGTTAATGTGTAATTTCTCACCTGTGCACATTGTCTTCTATCACCTCTGTTTTGACGTCAGTAAGATCATCAAGGGGATTGTTTTTGCTGCGGTTATGACCATGACTTTTAAATATGTAATTGGTAAATTCATGATTCTTGTAAAGGATAGAGAGTTGATCATCTCAGAAACCCTCAATGAGTACGAGTTGAAGGTTGTCAAGCCGGTTCTTTCCAAGAGGATGGTTGACGTGAGCGTAGGAACAGATCCGTCTCATTCGCGTCCAAACAAGCGTCGTTCCAACAATGGGATAATTGATTATATCCCTAAAACCCGCAGCCACGAGTTTAAAACATATAGTTTAGCAGATCAGATTCATTTGGCGAGTCACGATCGTCTGTTGTTAAGTGGTGGTGGTTATTCTAGGGATGCAAGTAGAAGACTGTCGATGGTGTCAAGCAATGATTCTGCTAGAAAAGCTAACAGAAGACAGACGACGTTGGGGGTGTCCTTGCAGAATCGATTTAGTTAATGGATATTCAATAAGCCTCTATACTTAGTAAATGTATCTTGAATCTTTTTAAGGTGGCCCCAGAAAGCCAATGCATGCATAATTGCACATACGCAACATAAATTCAAAAATTGTTCAAGTAGCCGTCACAATTACAGGCGGTTATGTAACATATTTCACGGAGAACTGGCATAGGATCGAGCTTGCTTCCCGTATAGTTCATATGAGTAATTGTGCTTGCCTGTAGCGGGTAGCATGTATTTATGATTGTTTTACGTAACGTAATGTCTCTGTGTTCGATACCAAGATTCATTTTACTTGATTGCTGTGACAGCTTACCTTTTTTTTACTATGATTTAAGCTGGGTATCCATACGGGTGCAATGTATTTGGGCCTTCATACTTTAGGCAGTGTAGTTGGAGTTAGCGAAGTACTGCTAACGCTTATATGCTATAACGAAACGCCCTGATCACGTGCCGTAGCAAACGTCCTGCCAAACGCGATTAGCAACGCAGCTGCCGCTGGTCTCAAGGATTTGTTGATTCAGGCGCATGTAAGTGGATGTATAATATGCCGGCATATCTATTAGTAATAAAGGAGTCATGAAAGGAAAAATCTTATCCAATGCTATTATCCAATAGGCGCGACGTATTTTGTAAGCAATCGTTATTAAAGCTGCATAACAGAATTATTCGGCACCCCCTCAGTCTTAGGTCAGTGAAAAATGTGCCATTAAGCCCTTCCTTCGAGCAGCAAAAAGACCGCTACCAAGCCGCTGTCAAGCAAATCCCGGCGGCAAGCAGCGAAAAAACCGCAAAAGCGGCGTCTCCTACCAAATATGATGGCAAAATCCTCGCAGCGAAAAAATCTCGAGACGAAAAAAAAATCTCTGGGGAAGTTGATTTTACTATAAAAAGTCAATTAATTTCCCGGTTGCTTGTGTGTTTTTTTGTTTCCTTTCACGTTTTTTTATATCATTAAATCAATAAGATATCATCATATCATTTACACAGTTAATTCTATCACTATAATCTTTTAATTACCAAAAATGCCTTGCGAATGTGGATCTACCTCTCAATGCACCTGTGCCAGTGGCTCTTGTGAGTGCTCTTCTTGTCCAAAGAAATAAGCAATTCAATATGAATGGACTTTAAGAAACTAATTTGACGGACGGTTTTTGCTGCAATCAATACACTGCACTTGTATGTGTTTGTGGTTTATAGTTATATATCTCTATTAAAGAATTTCTCAATATGAATATTATGAATATTTGCCTGTCAGTTATTGATGTAGAGAAGTGTCGATCTTATCTTATCTTTTTGCTTTTGGCTCGCGGAAATGGGGATAGAAATTACCATAGCAGAGGAACAAGCTAGCTCTTGATTTGTATGGACAATGAGCGATTTAATTATCATAGAATACGACTAGCATATGTTTAGTTCTAAAGATACGACCCCTAGCACACCCCTGGCAAACCCCTAGCACATGTTTAGTTTTAAAGATAAGAAACAACGACAAAGATTCTTGCGATGGGCTAGAATGAAAGTAGCCCCATTTATGTCTCGGGAGAGCTACTAGTGTCCTGGCCCGGCCGAGATCCAGTCTAACGGTTAGGAGTACCTTTAAGCCACTCATTACTATGAACCGCACCCTCTGTTTTTCACCCCTATTCTCCTGCCTATTTTTCAACATGAACCCACCGGATGGACGTACTATGTCCAGTAGCAGGTCTCTGTAGTAGAAGATTAGGATTCTATACATCTATACACTAGTATTCTGTACTGATGTTCTACTTTAGTAGGATATTTGTTAGTCGTGGTAGGCAAGTTTGTATAATAATCTGCGTTAGTGTGAATATCAGGTACGCTGGGCACTTTTGCAACGCTCAATAAATACCGATACAACTGACCTTCTGTAAAGTAATATACAGATTGTAGAAATTCGAGGTCAAGCTGAATGACTTACGGCTATATTGTGTTTGTTTTCCTGCCTATGTCATTTTCACAAATTTAAAAATTGGGACCGTATTCAATCCCCTGTCTGTCTGTCAAATATTATTAACCAGCATATAATTGATCTTAGAAAGTAACGCTTCAACAACAAAAAAAAAAAAAAAGAAAAAAAACACCAATTACCATATCATTCTCTTTTCATTATCTACTAATATATCCTCCTCTCTCCCCATCAAACCACCCCAACTCCATCTAAATTGCTCCTTACTTATTTGCTTAGCGAGATAGAATACCCAAATCGACCCACGTGACCAATTACCCCGTAAATTTCAATGTGAAAAAAAAATCGGAATTTTCAGCAAAATTCGTATAGGGAACTGAAGGCAAAAAACACAGCATCTATAGCAACTCAAGAACCGGTTGGTGTGCTCCATAAATCAACCATTTGTCGAGTTTTCTGTCAAAGATACCATTCTTTGATTTTCGGGATAAAATAATGTCAAACGAAGACGCCTTGACTGAGCCGACGCTCAATTCGATCTATGATTCAAAGGATCTTCTAGATGGTGATGATACTAACAATGATCTCTACAATAATCTCCCGGATGAGATAGCGAAACTGCAATCACGTCTAGAGAAAGCTCTGAGCAAGAGGTCAGCCAGAAAACTGGTTCCGATTCTTTTGCTTGACTTTGTTATTCTTGGATTGTGCGGAATATTGTTTGGAAAAGTCTCTGAGAATGTCCATGGGAACACGTTGTATCTTACGTCAAAATTGACGACAAAGCCGTTCCACTTGGTCCGTAATCTCATCAATTCAATGCTTCTTAATGACACCCTGTACAAGGCCAGCGATTACACCATTTACTTTATTGCTGGTGTTTTTTTGGGGGCTATCCAGCCTACTATAGACTTGGTAGTGCCTAAGGGAGCCACCACAAGACTCTATGATTTTGCCACTATTAAAAAGAAGGGAAACCTTCCAGACTTTTCGCTCGTCATCCGGTCATTGGTGGTGTTGCTAGGGATCTCTTTTGGGTTGCGTAAAATCGACTGGGAAAGCTCTTTACAGGCTTCGTTGGCGTTCTGCTTTTTGAATCCATGTGTGTGGTTGTTGTTGGATTCGACGGTGTCTGGATTTGTGTGTTGTGCAGTGATTGCTGTTGGATCGACATCGTTCCTTGATTATGATAGTGTTGTACGTAGTTTCTGTTCCGGGGATCTTAACCTTTTGGCCTCGCATTTATTTACTGCCAGTTTCTATTTCTGCTCGTTGATAATCTTTGGGAAGGTGGGGCGGTTTCTCTTTATTGACTAGGCCAGGAGAGGCCGTAGGCCGTCCACAGTTTCTGCAGGAATATATTTTATATCATTATGGCAATGCCAAATAAACGATTCTATTACTCATTATTCATTATTGTTATTGTGATACCTGGGCTATTTTAGCCGTTGTTGTCAGGGACTTATCTAAGGAGCTATTTAAGGACCTCCTTTAGGAGACCCTCCATGAGCTATAATGCCTACATCTGTTAAATCGTTGCCCATTATATACATAGGACCGGCATTATCACCTACCCTTTAAGGGTAGGTGTTACACTCGTCTAACCGTTACATTACGAGCCCCGCCCTTTGTTTTCGCCTTCAATATCGAAGAAAAAAATCAAAAGTCGAAAACATTGGGCATTTTCGTCCTGTTTTTAATCACTCTTGCCTTAGCTGTTATCCTACGATAAAGCCGCGCTATAACACGAAGAAGCCGAATTGCATCATCGTTGTCTGCCAGTAGTTGAATCATTCAATTGTTCAATTGTTTTTGATTGTTGGTTTTGTGGTCTATTGTTTTCTCAGGAGCCAATTAGAGATCTGAATAGGAGTAGCTGACTACATAATCGAGACTCAGCAAAGAACTGGATCCAATTGGGTAATTCGCCTAGGATACTATCGATTTGGTTAAGATACAGGAGAAGATACAGGAGGCTAGTGTACTTTGTGTAAGAGCTGTCAATTGCGTTTTTAATTGGGGCTTTAGAGGGAGATTTAACTGGAGATTTAATTGGTATATTCAGGAGTATTGCTTATTTATTTATTATTAGCACTCAGCACAAAGCATTGCCATTGTTATTACGCTGTTGTCGTGTTTTTATTTGGCGATAGTAGTAACAATTGACCGATTCGACGTCATATGATATATTCGGGGTGTATTTAGTGGCTATTTTCATTCGATATCATCATTATAAGATCATCACCGATCTGTCTCAAAAGCGTTTCATCACTGTCATCGTCATCTTTTATCCACTTATTGACCTATCTATCAACTTTGCATCAGCATATCTAGTTATAACTAGTCTATTTTGTCTACTTTCTAGTCCGTCTAGTATATATTGTCATTTTCCATATCAGCCATATCATCAGCCAGCCTCTCTTGCAGGTATAATTCTGGCATTCATATTATTTGATCTGCTCGCTCCGCTTCGCAGATATCCTTTTCACTGATCGCTTTTGCTCGCAGAAGGCTCACAATGGACTCAAATGGCGTCAGCCAAATCATAGCAGCCCTTGGGGTGATCCACAACCCTCAGTCCTCCAACGGCGAGCGTCATGAGGCACAGGAGTTCCTCAACCGCGTAGAAAAAGAACCCCAATCGCCTTTCTGGGGCTACCAGCTCGCCTTAAGCGATAATAGTAACAACACCATTGTGCGCCATTTTGGTCTCACGCTTCTTCAGCGTTCTATCAAGTCCGATTATGATAATTACGACATCGAGAAGGCCATGGCCGTGCGTACGTGGATTGTAGAGCTTGCTGGCAAGGTTCGTGCTGAGGATCCTTCCTATATCAAGGAAAAGATCGCAGATATTTGGGTGGACGTAGCAAAACGTGTGTGGGGGAGTTATCTTGAAGAACAGCCCGACTCGTCGTCTTCGTCGCCCGCTGGGCAGCAGAAATCGCTATTCAGCTCATCCACAACAAGCGTAGACAGCACTCTGCCGCTTAAAAACACCCCCGAGGACAAGAAGAACGCCGCCGACGCGTCTCTGGCCTCGCCTGACACCATCAAGGGCTGGATCTCCATGGATAAGGACCTCTTGGCCCTCTGGAACCAGAACCTCACCACGCGAGAGCTTTCGCTCATCATATTCCGCACGCTCTTCGAGGACGTCTACATTCTCGACGACCCGCTAGCAACGCGTCGTTCGCTGGTGCTTACCATGCTCTGCACCGAAGTACTCACCTCGAACGACATCTTGGCCGAGTATTATACCCGTAACAAGGACCTCTACGAGTCACGCGCTACTCCAGAGGGGTGGGTCGTCAAATGGGCTGAGTTTCTTGGCGAGTGTCTTGATGATGGCTGCGAAAAGGAGTCAGCAAACTTCGCAATACGTCTTCTTTCGACGCTTAAGACCTGTTTCCACTGGATTCTCCCCGAGGTGTTACGCGCCGCCGATATCCTTGCCAAACTCTCACGTGCCTTGCTCATGAACAACGTCAAGGTGAAGATCCTCACCATTGACTGCTTGCACGCGCTTTTCACGCGTGCGTATAGCAAACAGGCGGACTTTGACGCCATTGTAGGCGCTGTGTTCCAGCCAGACGGCATCAATATGTTGGTGACGGTTTACCGGTCGATTAAGATCGATGCCGACGACATTGACGCCGAAAAGTACTCGCTTCTCAAGAAGCTCGTAGAGATGGGTGTGGGGCTTTCCGCGTACCTCAATCCGGTGGCGCTGGGCGGTGCTAAGAACCTCACCAGCCCGTATCCGTTGCCTGCGGGCGCAGATATCCTTGGGTATCTCAAATTCATCCTTGAGACGACGTGCAACGAGTCGTTGATCGTCAGCGGTCTCTCGTTGAGTTTCTGGGTGACGGTGCTCCGAATTGACGAGCTTCTGTCGGAAAACAGCGAGTTTTTCAAGGTCTTGCCGAACTTGCTTGAAGTTGCGGCCGACAGACTTGTGAATTACGAGCATTTGGACGAAACCCACACCGCCCAGAAGTATTTAGACGTAGATTTCGACTCGCAGCCGGAAACTGCTGCGTTTTTGGGCAGCTATCTGAAGCTTCTCGAGGACATTGTGCGGATTTCCGTGTGTAAGATCCCAAACGACGGGCTTTTATGGCTTGAAAACCGGCTCTCGATGTTCTTTTCCTCGGAAATGGGCAATCGTGTGCTTAATGACCGTAAATTCAAGTACGTAAAAGGAGCCGACGAGGCCTATTTGCTCGGAATCGCCCAGTTTATGCTTATCGAGGCCCTGATCAAGGGAGTCACCCGTTGGAAAGTGTGGTATGGCGATGAGCACGAAGATAAAGCAGCCAAACAGCAGGAACTCAATGGCCTTGTTGAGACGTTGTTTCTACAGCTTCTCCAGCTTCTGCTTAGAGATCCAATGCTTGTTAAACGACAGATCCAGACCCTTGTCCAGTTTGGTCCGCTTCTTAAGACAAACCCCGATTTGATCTTCAAGTTGTTGGAGAAGGTGTTGACGGCTTGCACCTTCGCGTCTGTAGAAGAAACAGCGGCAGTTGATGACGAGGAGTTGGAAATCGTCCGCGATTTGCGCTCTTCCTGCGGCACAGAGCTCAACAGACTCGCATATATAGCGCCTGAATCATTGGGCGATCGTTTTGACGAGCTTAAGCTCGCTGTAGAGAACATCCTCGCCGCAAACAAGGTGTCTGTGCACGAACTGGTGGCATTTAAATCGTTTCTTTTGATTGTTTCGCAGAGGGCGTCCAGTAGCTCCTCAGAAAGCGACAGAAAGAAACGTATTGAGCGTTTTACGGAAATTGTAGACCCCGATCTTCGGGCCTGGTCCGATGAGGACACAACCAAGGGTCTTAATGACCTCCATTGGTTCATGGCACGTCTTGGAATTGTGAAGATCGCCAGTTATTTCAAACTGCGTGGAATCACCGCCAACACAGACCTTCTCGCCACAGAAATGGATGAAGAAGGACGTAGACTCAAAAGCGAGCTCAAAGACCATTGGTCTGCAGTGTTCCCGATCAGAGCAACCCGTATATACCTCCAGTACTCGATCGAGAAGCTCCCACCTGATCTGCCGGAGTTCAAAGAGCTTCTTGAGCTCTGGAAGCCGCGAATTGTGCCCATTATTCCGTACATTTTGCAACTTATCCTGCAGATTCAGTCGTATCATAACCCCAACAAATGGGCTGATCTTCCCGAGGAAGTCCAGTCGTTTGTCAAGTACTCGTGTACCGAACGGTTCTGGCAAATTGGGGTTTCTAACCAGACAAGAGACTCGTTTGTCGAGGAATCGGTCAAAGCAACTCACACTCTTCGAGATTTTGCAGACTCTGTAGGCCATATTGTCAGATATACACGTGAATACGCGTTCTTGACGATAGCTTCGATATCTAATCTAGGCGATACGTTGTATGAAATTCCGCAGCTTGGCACAATGCTCTGGCAGGCTGTGGCAGGCGACATTACAGGAGTGACGATCCATTCATGGAAACACCTCGTACATGTTCTTCTTCGTAATGTAGTTAAAAACTGCCCTATTAAGTATGTCAACACGTTCCTTAAGGAGCTCCTTTCTCTGTGTTTGCCGGTTATTGACAAGTATATCGTGGCGAAATGGATGAAAATCATGGAGAATGGCGTCCAGTTGACGAGCGGCGAGACCGACGAGGAGCTTTCTGACGAAATGATGGAAGAACATCTTCTTCGCCAGCTTACCGCCGTAGTTGATCGGTTTTTGATCGATCTTGTAGGACAAATCACCAGTAGAGGCAATGCAATGATCAGCAACGTGCAATTGGCCATTCGTGCTTTGATTCTTCAGGACATGCAGCTTCTTGAGAACTTCCTCTCGCTTCTCATACATATCATTGCGTTCAAAGACACCAAGTGCTCTTACAATGCAATCTTGATTTTGAGGGGTCTTCTTCGCGATATCTTGTTGAAGAACGACAAGATCGACATCTGGCTCTGTGAGGAGGTGTTTTCGATTCTTGTCACGATTCTCAACGACAATTACTTCCAGGACACTCATTCTGAAGCTGGCTATTTGCTCTGTGAGATCTATATTTCGTTGCGCACGAAATACAACGCGCCGAAATTGATTTTGCAAGAGCTTTGCCATGTCAATGACCGTGCTATGGTGAACCTTGAACGGTTGCTCATGAACAGCAAGTCATTGAGACAGCAGAAGAACTTGATCACCCAGTTAGTTACGTCAGGCCAGAACGAACAGTTCCAAATGGAACAAAGAAGGCGGATGATTAGTAGCAACGGGGGAAGAGTTAAGAAGAGAGCAGACACCGATCTAATCAACCTGTCGCTCAGGGATGATGAGGCGGGAGGAGTTCTTTCTAACTTGTTTGAATGAGACGATGCTTTATATTTCCTGTTTTACAATCTTGTCATTATTCTATTCCTATTCTTATTCGATTGCCTATATTGTTATTTATATAACTTTAGATAGCATACAGCTCCGCTGTAATGTACAAATACGATTATTCAGAGGGTGTAGTATGTATTGTGGGATTTTTGGGTAAAATAAGGGTGGTGGCCAACATAATTGCTAGATACTGTTATTGTTAGGAGATTAGGAGATTGTTTGGAGATTTTTTGGAGGTTGTTAGGAGGAGATAATGATGTACCATATGAATGGTGAACGGTAATTTATTGATATACCAGCACCGTATCTCAGTATATGATGCCTTCAAGGCAATAGTTTAATGACAACCAAGCAACCACCAAAGCAACGATTTTCAATTTCCATGCCTACAAGTACCTTACAAAACAAGATCAACTATATTGTCCAGAGAGTCCCAGGGTAGTCAATGGTGTTACTAGGTATACCGGATGTACGGTAGTATACCACCATAACGGTAGATTACATCAATAAACACACCCATCAATAAGTCCAGTCTGCACTCACTATAGCTGAGGTGCACATCAACTACCAACCCTACACAATCACCGCCCCGCAGTCCCAGTAGAATTCCAGAATAACTATATTCTCAATACATGATACAATGATAGATATATATGTCGATAGTAAATAAAAAGTGATATTAAAAAAAGTGACGTTCGATAGGTGAATGAATGATAGAAAAACAATTATTTAAGTCCGGCACGCATGTAACGTCCAATGACAATACAATGGTCTCTCTCGTAAGGCTCTAAGGTCAACTGTTCCAATGGTTTTATACGCTCTTCTCTAAGCTTTTGCACCTCTCTGGCAAACACAGTCTCAGCATCAACAGTAGAGTCAATACAGTTAGCTTTGATAGAAATGATCACTCCTCCTTGGTCTTTGAGGAAAAGATGTGAGTTCAAGGCAATGATACGGGCCTGATCAGGCTGAGCAACATCGGCAAACACGGCATCCACCATGCCAATCAACATTCTGTATTTCTGAGGATGACGAGCATCTTCGATGATAGGGATCACATTAGGTCTCTTTTTAGCCATTCCAATCAATTCTCTACCTGGTCTGTGAGCGAACTCCACGGCGTAGACTACACCTTCTGGGCCGACAAGATCAGCAACGTGAGACACAGATGTTCCGGAGGCAGCTCCCAAGTATAACACCTTTTTACCTGGAGCAATGAACAATTCATCAAGACCTCCCATAATACCGGCAGCCAACTTAGATCTGAAAGGATTCCAGACACGGTATTCGACTTTGGTTGGTGGTACACCCTCTTCCTTGCTTGGCTCTTCAACACTGACTCTCTTCTCTCCATATACGGAAACACCTGGAGCAATATTCTTGGTGACTAACAAGTCTTCTTTACCTCTGGCAATGAACACACCGGCATGTCTATGTGGCTCAATGACAACCTTGGCACCTCCTCTAGCACCGGCACTGGCACCTCCACGGCCACCTCTGGCACCACCTCTTCCACCTCTGGCACCACCACGGCCACCTCTAGCACCACCACGACCTCCTCTTCCACCGAAAGAGCCACCTCTTCCACCTCTTCCACCGAAAGATCCACCTCTTCCACCTCTTCCGCCGAAAGATCCACCGCGGCCACCGCTACCACCGAAACTTTTACCTCTTGGAGCTCCAAATCCCATTATATTATTGTTATATTTCGTGTATACTTTATCTGTATCTATAGAGTTCCCGATCTTCTGTGTATAATACCGTAATACTATACAACTGCTTTATCCCTAAAATCCGACAAAGTAAAAGTCAATCCAACGAACTGTAGATGCAATGATAAACCGATGATGCAAAATGTCTTGTGTATCGTATCGTATCGATGGTCAATGTTATATATGATCAGGATAATGTTGAAAAATATATTATTGAAATTTGCGAAGAGACAAAAAAATTTTTTTTCAGCCATAAAGAAAAAATTTTCACTAGAAGAGATGGCGGGTAAATTTGGAGTACGTATGCACATGCATGCTGGAAGATGCAATGGTATGCGTGAATGTTGTGGAAATGCAGTATACCGTCGATATGGTATACGCAATGGTAGTCATAATGATATTGATATTGATATCATAGTAAGCAAATGTAATTACTAAATATAATGGAAACAGCGATATGCTTCTAGGTATGAACTAACCGCTAACTGATACTCATGGCTCGGTATTCATTCCGGTTATGTTGGCATGCGAAGAATGCTATCTTCAATCTTTCAGACGTCTCCCATGTGGTAGATACTCTTTTACAGAGAAGATACCTGCGCATTTCTAAACACATTGGTGTTCACATTTCTACCATCAGCGAATCCAACCATGTAGATAGTACTGATTTATTCATAATTGTCACTAATACTTGCAACATTCTGACCCTCATACGATCTAAATTTAGACAGATGTTACAGACAATATTTTTTCCCGCGCACCATACATTAGGACCAAAATCTGCTGTACCATTCAACATTATGTCTGCTTTTACGGTAACTGAAAGACACCAAGTGCTAGGATTCCAAAACAGGTATGCCAAATAGTGGATCACTTTCATTTGGGAATGGAGCGCAGGTTCTCCATTGTTATGACAGTATTTCTCTTGGCAAGAAGATACTATCTGAAGATATAAAGAATGGCATCTATCGCTAAGTTATATTCTGATTTCTTAACTCTTAATGTGTAAAGATTATATAGCTAGAGCTATAGTTAATAATGATAAAAACCTCAAATAATGATATTTGATGTGATTATAGTACTTTGCTTAACATCATTGGGCATTTCCGCCCCTCGACGTATAGTTAATAGTATTCCTGTTGATCCTACCCTGACGACCTTAGAGATTGCCCTTCAGAAACATTCGGTGCACCTTGGAATTGGCTCTGATAAACAAAAGGTTTCGTTGCTAGTCGATACTGGCTCTTCTGATCTTGTCGTTGTGGATAAGACAACAGGATACGGAAGCTTCGACGCCAATAGCAGCACTACAATGGAACTGACTAATAAGACATTTAGCTTTAGCTATGGGTCTGGGGTGGAGAAAGGAGACTGGGTTTCAGATAGCATCAGTCTTACCTCCAGCAGCTCAAATGAGGTTGAAACAATCAAAGGTTACCACTTTGGTGTCACTAAAAATTTTACTTCTAGTGCACATGCGCTGCTTTTGGGTTTATCCTTTATGGACCAGGAGGAAGAAACAAAGGTAGTAGGTAAACATGCAAATCTACCTTATGCATTGAAAAATGCAGGAGTTATATCTACCGCATCATATGGATATTACTATAATGCCAAAAATCCTAACGATGGATCAATACTATTTGGATCCTACGATTCAACCAAGTTTAATGGTGAGTTACAGTTCCTTAATATTCTGGAAACAACCAAAAAGGGATGGAGAGTAACTGTTGATGAAATGAAATTTGGAGATACAAACGTTTCTACTACTGGCACGGAATTCCTTGTTGATTCAGGAACCAGTTCGTTGCTTCTACCTACAAATATTTACAAACAGTTTGCAGCAGAATACTTGTCAACAGGCACAAGCTACATTGACTGCGACACAACTGGAAACATCACCATTACACTTGGAAAAACAAAGTTTAATATTAAAATTCACAGTCTCATGAAGTCCTCACTGGTTTCCGGAAAGTGTACTTTGAATGTCGGTAAAACGTCTGAAACTCATGGGATACTTGGCTGGCCATTTTTCAATATTGCTTATGTGTACTTTGACTTAGAGGAAAAGAGAATGGGGTTTGCTCTTTCCAAGTAGGAGATGGATAGACATTAAACAGATAGACATTAAACCAAATACTATAGAATTTAATATACAATAGATACATGTTCATACAAACTTGCATAATAGAAACTACTATTAGCACTACAACTTGTGCGTTTTGTTTTCTGTCGAGATTTCGAAAATTAGTGGTGAATAAAAAACGAAACGAATGAAAGACGAAGCGGTGTAGCTGATCATTTAGCTATAAAGGAGATGCCAGATCAACCAATAACAGTGCCCAAGGATTGAAAATGTCTAGCAGACAAGAAAGAGCATGCATGCTTTGCGGAATCATTCAAACTCAAGCTGTAAGTGTCAGAGGAAATTAAGAATGAAAGGCAAGAAAAAGAAAGAGACTAACAATGATATTTTGATAGGAGTTTTTGAGAGAAGGATGCCCAAATTGCGAGGACGTGTTGAATTTTGCAGGTGATGACACAACCAATGTGGTGGAGTGCACTTCGCCATCATTTGAAGGGTTGGTGTCACTTGGTCAGCCTGGGGAAAGTTGGGTTGCCAAATGGCTACGAATTGACAAGTTCAGCCCTGGATTATATGCAGTCAAAGTCAGTGGTCGTTTGCCTGCGGACATAATCAGTGATTTGGAAGCAAAGGGTATACAGTATAGACCAAGAGACGGCAGTGCAACCGATTAGGGGGTAGCAATGAGGCCTGCTATTTATGTGAATCAAATCAAAATGTACTATAGTTTTGTTAATTTTTGTAGTCTACATATTAATGGGGTGACTGACTGTAAACAATCTATTTGTATTTGATATATAATCTTTAATATCAGTCATTCAAACCGTGTATTCAAGCTGGTTGGACGTCTGATATTCGTTCATGTCTAAAGCAACAATAGCACTTTCTTTAACCACTTGAACATCATCGGTAAGAACTTCTTTTAAAACAGGTAACACATCTGCACTGTCAATATCTCCCAAGGCCTCTGCAGCCTCATGACGCACCATTGGAGCTTCATTTTGATCCTTGAGCACCTTGATCAAATCAGGAACCACGACAGGGTTACAGATCTGACCAAAAATGTAGGCAATCTCGTGCTTAAAAAGCGCAGACTTATCAGCAAAACCAGTAGCCAAAGCCTTACAAGCTTCATCAGATCCGATATCTCTGAGTCTGAACATGGCTCTGTAACGGTTGAAAAGCGACTCGTCCTGGTCATTCAAGATCTTCTGCAAGTCTGGGATTTTGTAGTCTTTGTTGACAGCAAGAGGAGGAGCAGGATCGACTGATGAGTATAAAGAAGGTGCCAATTTATCCTTCTGGGTAGAATCTTTCAAGGCCGATTGCTGCTTAATCCATTTTATTCTCTCAATAGCCAATTCACAGGTCTGTCTGATCTCAACCAAAGGATCGTTTTTGAAGTATTCTTCTAAGAGTTGTAAGGAATCCTCGTCACCAAGGGCTCCTAAAGCTTCGGCAGCCTCATGACGAACCATACACTGCTGTCCCTGTTCATCTTTCAATATGTTTCTTAAATATGGAGCAGAATACAAGTTTTTCGTCTGCCCTAACACATAGGCAACCTCGTGTTTCAATAACTCACTTGAATCCTTGAAACACTCATTGATATAGTCGATAGCCTTGTTAGCTCTCTCCTTATCGGTAGCAAAATCTTCTCCGATGCTTTTCAAGGTAAATAACACCCTAAATCTGTTAGGTAACGGCTCTGAGCCGGATTTGTTGACCAAGACGTCTCTTAGTTGCTCCAAGTTCTCGTTCTCCATTTCTTGTGTTATTTATATCGGTTGGTTGGATCTCAAAATGACGGGACTAAAAGAAGAAGAAGAAGAGAAAGAGAGCCAAAATTTTTTTAACTCATCTATGTGAAAATTTCATGGACCGAAAAAAATTTTATTTTTCAGTCTTCGTATACAGAACTGTATGAGCATATCGAGAGTATTGGTGGAGGTGGTTGGAAGAGGGATAAGTATTGAAGAGTGAAGGTGTAGATGATTTAGATCAGTTGTTATAGATATGTATTTGAAACATGCAAACGTTTACAAGGCAGATGAGAACCAGTAACCTGGAATTGATCGAGTGACCTCAAAGAGAATGAATGTGTCAAAAGCACTTTTTGTGAAATTGAATAAAGGAATAGGAACCCCGACGGGTGATTTATGTCTGTAGTAATTATAGTGGAGTCTTATATCCCTGGTATTCGTATCAGAATCATCTCGAGACTTATGATTTCAACTTGCAGAACATGAACTTGTAAGTGGCCCGGTGAAGTCCTAAGTTACAGTGCAAATTCTTCGGTGACAGGAGCTAGTATTTGTATCGCTTCAAATACCAACCAACCATTTCCTTTGACAATATAAGTATTGTTGCTACTGAAATACTAGATTACTACAGTAGTAAAACCACAGTAATTATAATTAGACCACCTTAATGGCTGGACAATGTTGAGACACTTCGCAGCAGCTATTTTTCTGCTTGTCAGCTGACAAAAAAAAGATATAGTAACTTGGGTATAGTAACTTGGGTTTATGTTATTAGCTGCCTGTACGTCTTCCTTGACATATGTTTAGTTCAATTGGATTCTCAAAACGCCTGCTCCTTTTCCAGCATATCCAAGCATGAACTTATAGCAACGACCGATGCTTCTTGCATTCTATACCAGGTAACCAGGCATCCAGGTCCATTATAGTATATCACGTGATAATATGAAAATATCCACAAAAATTTTTCACCAAGCTGAAAAGCGAGACTTTTCTGCCTATGGAGATACCACTAGAGCAGATCATAGCATCATATAACAGAAGTATCGCAGGCAAGACTGAGCAAAATGAGTTTCCAAGTCACGAGAGCGTTTTCTACCACGGGGGTGTCTTTGACGAAGAACAAGATCAAGGTACAGTTGTTGAAGGACTTTCCTATTGGAAAGAGAGGCCAGATCGTCAATGTTCTCCCAAGCACTATGACAAACAAACTCTACAAAAACAATGGTGCCGCATATATCTTGCCAGGACAGGCGTTGCGTATTCCTGAGGTCAAACCAGATGTCAATGCGTCCGCAACAGCCACCATAAAACAGTCGTCGATCTTCACCGAGACTCCAAAGCAGAGTGAAAAAGAAGCTACGACGCCGAAGAAAGCTTCGAAGCCGGATGCTTCGTCGGTTGAGGAGCGTCTTAAGAAGTTCGGATTGAAGCTTTCTGCTGGTAGTGCCTCTGAGGCTTCTTCTGAAGGCGGGGAAACTGATGTGTATTTCAAATATAATGCATTATCGGAGATCAACAAGCCATTTATTTTCAAGGCCAAAGCCAAGGCCGATGGGTTCCTCGAGACAGCTATTCCAAAGGCAGAGCTTTGCGAGAAGCTTCTCAACTTTACTGGGTATGAATTTACTCCTAGTGAGATCGAGGTGGTGTTGGTTAATAAAAACAGTGCTGAGAACAAAAACCTCACACTCAGCTCATTTGATTTCCTTGGAGCTTACAAGGTGAAGTTCACACTTGGAAAGTTCAGTCCTGTGACCAAGGAAGTAATTGTATCTTCTGATGATGTTGCTAATCCTTCTAGTCTTGTGAGACCGGGGAATTAGCTTAACAAGCTTAAATGAAGTGCGAAAGTGGTCATGCATGTCAGAGTCATACGTTACTCTATCTGTATCTATTTGAGGTATTACTGTATGTATTAAATGTATTACTGTATCTACTGTATCTATCTGATGTTATGATTGTAGCTATTTGTATTGCCGTAATCGAATGTGTTTCTGTAACCATTGAATATACCATCTATTCTTATGAGTTCAGATAAATATCTGAATGAGCCAGATCTATTCAGTATTGACATTATTGAAGTATCCAGTGGCTATTGAAATCGTCGGCTATCAATTGTATTATCATCCACTTACTTTGACTATTGACAATAATTACCATTCACTGAGTTATTTATACAGTGTTAAATCATGCATCTATTTCTCCATCACGGCATAATCTACAATCTAATAAGGCATCAATAATGACAATTGCAGATTGACAGAATCTAATATTTCTATCACACCATTTACAATATCAAGCAATACAGTGTGTATCTTCATTATGGCTCTACTATCATGAATTATTCACTGAATTATCGATCATATTATGCACTGTGTTATGCACTGTGTTATGCACTGTGTTATGCACTGTAATATGCATTGTAATACGCACAGCATTATCTCCGAATTATCAAGAATATTACCAACAGTATTACCACTATCATCTCCATCATCAAACCCTTCTATAAATCTCTATTATTGACAGTACCTATCACAATTCATCAGATATTCTATCAAAAGGCACCAAATCTACTATCAACAAAATTTACTAAATTTACTACACCGATATTCACCATATCTACATCATCCATCAGATACTGCAAGGAATTCCAGAACCTCCTAGTTCCCTCTAGTCCCTCCAGTCTTCTACTTCCTCTGACGCCCCCGCCCTCCCAGGCCAAATAAACTCTCCCAAACTCTTCCCTGATAACAAACTACGCCGATAGGCGTAGTTGGCGTAGTTTTTCGCAGAACCCCATGGAATCTCATAGAACATTTCGAACTTTCTTTCCACCTTTTATTTTTTTGATCCAAAAAACGTCCACATTTTCCACCCACAAAAAATCGAAAATTTTTCATTTAAATTCCATACAAATCCTCTCTCAGTTCAATCTCTTGTTTGTTTCTTTCCCTCTGGTTGTTTTGGACTCTTTTGTCTTTCTAATACATCCAATTATCCAATTACTTCCAATTGTGACTAATTTACACAAAATATATACAAAATGTCTAAAGCTGTTGGTATTGATTTAGGTACTACCTACTCCTGTGTGGCTCACTTCTCCAACGACAGAGTTGAGATTATTGCCAATGACCAGGGTAACAGAACCACTCCTTCGTTTGTGGCCTTCACTGACACTGAACGTTTGGTTGGTGACTCCGCTAAGAATCAGGCTGCTATGAACCCAAAGAACACCGTTTTCGATGCTAAGCGTTTGATCGGTAGAAAGTTCACTGACCCTGAAGTCCAAGGTGATATCAAACACTTCCCATTCAAGGTTGTTGACAAATCCGGAAAACCACAAATCGAGGTTGAATTCAAGGGTGAAACCAAGGTGTTCACTCCTGAAGAAATCTCTTCTATGATCTTGAATAAAATGAAGGAAACTGCTGAAGCTTTCCTCGGAACCGAAGTCAAGGACGCTGTTATCACTGTCCCAGCTTACTTCAACGATTCTCAAAGACAAGCCACCAAAGATGCCGGTTTGATTTCTGGTTTGAACGTCTTGCGTATCATTAACGAACCAACTGCTGCTGCTATTGCTTACGGTTTGGACAAGAAGTCTGAAGCTGAGAAGAACGTGCTTATCTTCGATTTGGGTGGTGGTACCTTCGATGTTTCCCTTTTGTCTATTGAAGACGGTATCTTCGAAGTCAAGGCCACTGCTGGTGACACTCACTTGGGTGGTGAAGATTTCGATAACAGATTGGTCAACTTCTTCATGCAAGAATTCAAGAGAAAGAACAAGAAGGATCTTTCTACTAACCAAAGAGCCCTTAGAAGATTGAGAACAGCCTGTGAAAGAGCCAAGAGAACTTTGTCTTCTTCTGCTCAAACCTCTGTTGAAATTGACTCTCTTTTCGAAGGTATTGACTTCTACACCTCCATTACCAGAGCCAGATTCGAAGAATTGTGTGGTGACTTGTTCAGATCCACTTTAGACCCTGTTGAGTCTGTCCTTAAGGATGCTAAGATTGACAAGGCTGCTGTGCACGAGATCGTTCTTGTTGGTGGTTCTACCAGAATTCCAAAGGTCCAGAAATTGGTCTCTGACTTCTTCAACGGTAAGGAGCCAAACAGATCCATCAACCCTGATGAAGCTGTTGCTTACGGTGCCGCTGTCCAAGCTGCTATTTTGACCGGTGACTCCTCTTCCAAGACCCAAGACTTGTTGTTGTTGGATGTTGCTCCATTGTCTCTCGGTATTGAGACTGCTGGTGGTGTTATGACCAAATTGATTCCAAGAAACTCCACCATCCCAACAAAGAAGTCTGAAACCTTCTCTACCTACGCTGACAACCAACCAGGTGTTCTTATCCAGGTGTTCGAGGGTGAGAGAGCAAAGACTAAGGACAACAACTTGCTTGGTAAGTTCGAATTGTCTGGAATTCCTCCAGCCCCAAGAGGTACCCCACAAATCGAGGTCACTTTTGATATCGATGCTAATGGTATCTTGAACGTCTCTGCCGTTGAAAAAGGTACCGGTAAGACCAACAAGATCACTATCACCAACGATAAAGGTAGATTGTCTAAGGAAGACATTGAACGTATGGTTTCCGAAGCCGAGAAATACAAGGAAGAAGATGCTAAGGAAGCCGACCGTATTGGTGCCAAGAACGGTCTTGAATCCTACGCTTACTCTTTGAAGAACTCGATCTCCGAGTCTGCCTTCAAGGAGAAGGTTGATGCTGCTGACTTGGAATCTTTGACCAAGGCTGTTGAATCCACCATCGAATGGTTGGACAGCAACACCACTGCTTCTACCGAAGAGTTCAAAGACAAGCAAAAGGAATTGGAGGGTATTGCTAACCCAATCATGACCAAGTTCTACCAAGCTAACGGTGCTCCAGGTGCTGCTCCAGGTGGATTCCCAGGAGCTGCTGGTGCCGGTGCCGAAGCTCCAGGAGCTGACGGTCCAACTGTTGAAGAAGTCGATTAAACTACTCGATAGATTTTTATTCTTATTGCGTTATGTATTGTTAGTTTTGTTTCTATTTGTTTTTAATAGATCAAGGTACTTAGAAAAAGAAGGCATCATGCCTGGATTGTAGTATGTAGATAATGCTAAATTGACTGTAGTACTACTGATGTAGGTGTCTGATTACTAGACGTATTTTTGACGTAAATGTACATTCATCAGAAAGAAAGAACAGACCCATAGATAATATAGCTTCTTCTTTTATTGCACCTCGCCAAGGTTCAGTTGCTCGCTTCGTTAATGGCTATATGTTTGTCTACAGAGAGTCTGTATATAACTGTTGCATGTACACACACGTGGCTATAGAGATGTCCGCTATCAGATCCAATATTATAACATAATGATGCTAAAGTAACGATGTGTCCTAGACCTCCCTATATCTAAGCAGCTAGCAGTTATGTTATGACCCACTCCTGTGGTACCAAAATCATTTCGGTGAAATTTTAGACAATTTTTATTGCCAAATTTCATTATGATAAATCTGATCTGAACAAATGTCTCAGCAAATATTTATCCTTATACTGAGCAGCAAGCATCTCTTAACACTCCTGTTCGTAAAACCCCGCTAACACCCCGTCATCATAGATTATTGATAGAACATGTCGGCCAAAAAGGACGTGTTTGCTGATCTTTTTGCCCCTAAAAAGCAGGACTTAACTAAGCTTTCCTTGGCAGAGAGACAGAAGCTTCAATCAACGTCATCGTCGTCGTCATCAAGTCTTGTAAATAGCACCAACAACGACATATGGCAGGGATTGGATGCTTTGGGCCAGATTGGCCGCAATAGTGCCAACAATAGTAGTGCTAACAGTAATAACAACAACAATGGTAGCAGTGATATAGATGATCTTCTTGGGTTTGTATCGTCGCCCATATCCTCAAACAAACAGAGCAATGCCCCTACAATTGGACTGACATCTGGTGGCAATAAAGTGCAAATAAATGGCACGAATCCTGGCAGCAATAACTCGTCAAACGGGTCCTTTTTCGACACAAATAACAGTAACAATGGGAGCCATAACAGCAATGATCAAGATATTGACTCTTTGTTTGCGGTTTTCGATTCTAAACCGGCTCCTCAGCCGTCTTATACTCTGACCAGTACGCAAACTCTGTTTAAGGAGGACATTCCACCCAGAAAACCTCTGCGTCCTTCAAGACCAACCTCCACAACCACTGCTCATGACGCTCTTCCTACAAGACCAAGAGCCAGCAGATTCAAAAAATTCAATGACGAGACCGAATCAATGCCCTCAAGACCATCAGCTAGAAAACACACTGTTAATGAAGTCCATAATCTTCTTGATGGGCTTGGATCTACAGAAAATGGAGGTGCTCCAGAGGATTTCAACAAAGTGGTGAATGAAATAGGGGCAGAAATCTTGACCAATGCTACGTCTATCTTCAATATGGGTAAGTCAATGTTTTCTAAAAATATCGAGAAGTATCAATCCCAGAGAAAGGCCGCTGTTCTGGGAGGGAAACCAGCCTGGATGTACGCTCAAGAGAAGTATAGAAAGGAAGGAAACTGGGACGATGATGACAGAGATGCCATTGATTTCGATGGTACTGTCATTAAATCATCTGAAATTAAAGGTGGTTCTGGGCCTAGTAAGGGCTTTAGAGATGGTAATTATGAGGGTGAAATTTCAAATGGTTTTGACCACGGATATAAGGATCCTAATGGTTTCCACGAAGAAGTCCCTGTTAAGCCAAAACGGCCGTCTAAACCCCATGTTCCTGCCCATAGAGCAGCTGTAGCCCCTGTGGCCCCTACTAAACCATCATCTAGACCAGCCAGACAGGAGAAACTTGTCAATTTATTTGACGATTTCACAATATCTCCATCATCAGCTTCTAAAGGGCCGTCACCAACATCCACCATTTTACAGTCCAACGGACCCTCATTAAGCCCTGCTCAATTAACAAGATTCACTCAGTATCGTACTTTAGGAAACAATTTCTTTAAAGAGGGTAATTTTTCGTCAGCCTTGACCAATTACCAGGATGCCCTCAAACTTCTCCCAACTGGGCATCCATTATTGATCATTGCATACTCAAATCTTGCCACGTGTTACAGTAAACTTGGTGACTCCAAAAACACGTTACAGCTGGCTGATACCGGACTCGAAATCTCGCATGGCTTTCTTTCTTCCGGGAACGGAGATGACTTGGAGGTTGAACCAGGTAAAAAGCTCAAAGAAATGAGATTAAAATTGATGACCAAGAAAGCAGAGACTTTCGAAAGCAGCGATAAGTTTAGAGAGGCTCTTGAATGCTGGAAAATGGTGCTAGATAACGGCGGTGCGGGGATGAAGGTGGCATTGGACGGTAAAAGAAGATGTATGGATGCGTTAAATCCCAAACCAGTTGCAAAGCCGGCTGCCAAGCCAGCAGTACAACAACGTAGAAGACAATCTCCTCCTGCCTCTGATGGCGAAGCTACTCAGCGAATTAAGAAGCTTAACAAAGAAGCAGAGTTGCTTGAAAAGCAGAAGTTCCAGTTGCATGATCAAGTTGAAAGTAAGATCAACTCATGGAAGGAAGGCAAAGAAGACAATATCAGGGCGTTACTTGCGTCTTTGGATTTGATTCTTTGGCCAGAAACCAACTGGAAGAAGGTCAGTTTGACTGATTTGGTTATTGCCAAAAAGGTGAAGATCAACTATATGAAAGCAGTTGCCCGAACACATCCAGATAAAATCCCTAAGAATGCCACGTTGGAGCAGCAATTGGTTGCGCAGGGCGTGTTTGTAACAATTAATAAGGCTTGGGACGTGTTCAAGGAGCAAAATGGGATCCAGTAGATAGTTAGAGAGATAATAAACATTATGGCATTTAGACTCATGTAGTGATCGTTATCATTATTAGACACGACTGTCTAAGCTCACGTAATAACTACTATTATTGTTGTAATAGGCTCCTGCCACTAATTTACCAGCATTAATGGTATTGGTACAAATGGTATCGGTATTAAAGGTCTGCTATGGATGGTACAAGCACTGAGCCACGAGCGAAGCGAGCAACCGAGAGTAGCGAGGTCCAAAGAAGAAGAGAGAAAGATATCAGTGGTACTAAAGGTAGTGGTACTAATGATAATAAAACCACGGAAGTTGATAGATCATGTTGGCGATCTTCGACTAACTATGAGACATACTTTTCAGCATTACCATTAACACCGAGGCGAGTATAATTTCTTTAACAGCGACTACCCCATCGTCTGTATAGCCGATATCTACAATGTAAACTTCTAATAATAATAAGCATCTATTCCAATACTATATTCATGACATCTAAAAATGTCTCTAGACTATCCTAGACTTCCATTTAACTAACAATGTTAACCTTGACCCCAGCTTCTCTGGCAGCCTTCATGACGTTAGCCAACTTGACGGCCTTTTCAGCAGCATCATCCAATTCTGGAACGAAGAAGATCTTCAATCCAGACTTGTCAATGATTTCTTTACCTTCCTTCAAGTTAGTACCTTGCAATCTAGCAATAATTGGCACTTCGACACCCAAGTTTTTGGTGGCAGCAACCAAACCTTCGGCAACATAGTCACATCTGACAATACCACCGAAAATGTTCACCAAGATAGCATTGATGTTCTTCTCAGACAAGATCAACTTGAAGGCTTCTTCAATAGTTTCTGGGGTGGCTCCACCACCACAGTCCAAGAAGTTAGCTGGCTCACCGCCGTACAACTTGATGATATCCATGGTAGCCATGGCCAAACCAGCACCGTTGACCAAACATCCGATGTTTCCGTCCAATTTGATGAAGTTCAAGCCGAAAGAAGCAGCCTTGACTTCGTCAGCGTCTTCTTGACTGAAATCTCTCCAGGAGAAGATCTCCTTTTGTCTGAATTCGGCACTGTTGTCGAAACCAAACTTGGCATCCATACAGAGAACACGGTGGTCTTTGGTCTCGGACAATGGGTTGATTTCGATTTGCGTAGCGTCTTTTTCCATGAAGATTTGGTACAACTTCTTGACGGTCTCAATTGCAGAGGCCTCGGCTTCTGGAGAGTATCCTAAAGCCTTGGCGATCTTAGAAGCAATTTCATCGGTAACACCGGTATTAATGTCAATACCAAAGGTCTTGATGGCAGAAGGGTCTTTAGCAGCAACACCTTCAATGTCCATACCTCCCTGAGCACAGGCAACAATCACAGGAGCCTTGGTTTCACGGTCCATGAGAATCGAGAGGTAGGCCTCCTTATCGGCAACGGCTTTCTCCACAACATACACAGCAGACACCAATCTTCCTGCAGCACCGGTCTGTTTAGTGATGATCTTGTAGCCAAGCATCTGAGAGGCCAAGTCTTTGATTTCTTCAGGAGTCTTGACGATATGGACACCAGACTGCAAACCTGAAGACAAGTGACCCTTACCACGACCACCGGTCAAGGATTGGGCCTTGATGACGATTCCGTCGGATTTCTTGGCGATTTCCTGGGCCAATTTGTAGGCTTGTTCAGGAGTGGTGGCAGCATCACCGGCTGGAACACCTACACCGTAGGATCTCAAAAGGTTGGCCGATCTGTATTCATGGACAGAAAGCAATCTTTTTTGGACAGTAGATTTGGCAGCAACCGATCTCAAGGAAGAAACGTATCTTTGAAACATGTTGACTAGGGATGTAATAGTGCAATTAGAATAGAGGAGTACTGATTATTCGTAATCTGGAGAGGAAACCAAAAAGTAGAATATATATTATATTATAGAAACATATATAGAACGAATATCTGGGAGATTGGATCTTTTTATTTGTTTTCTGCGTGGTGTGGAGATTTTTCTCGTGAAAATTAAATTAGTGTTTAGTACCGGTAGTTGGACAGAAGCCAGAACCACCGGATGTCTAAGTCGCTATAGTTTGTGAGCCATTGGGGGAGGTTTTGGGAGCTGCGCTGCGGACTCCTAGGGGACTCTCTGCCGTGTGGCCTGGAGGTTACGCTGCGGCCCTGCTATGCTGGCAGCCATGCTGGCAGAGTCCAAACAAGGTTTTACTTGACCAACGAATGGTCTAACCCCATTAATCCACAACATCTGGTGACACACACCGAGGGCAGGGTGCGCGTAGCAATGGTCGTACAATTCTCCACGCTGTGCGATCGGCAAAACCTGGGGTGGAGTGGGCCCGGCAAACCTCCAGGGGGCAGTGGGAGTGTCTCGGAGGTTAGTGTTTTTCGTGTGTGCCAAACCTCCTTTGCTGCAGAAAGCTGTTCCGGTTGTGTGATCATTTGGCGAATACTTTAATCGTTTGATGATTGGGAACTTTCTCGGAGATTAGTAGGGATTAATTATGCGCGAACAGGAGAAGGCTAACCTTCTACAAATTTGTGGATTCACTGGGAACTGGATTCGCTACCACTTAAAAGGGTACATTGTGAGCCAATTGAATGCAAGATATGTTTGGTAAGAGGAGGAACCAGGGGGACGGGCCGCGGACTTGGATTCCCAAAACAGCATGTTGTTCCCTTGAGCCATTCAACATGCGGTATCCATAGTACAACTACTCTAGACAGTGACGTACTCCAAGACGGAGTAAGGAGTGACAATGATGACCACCTCCTTTATAGATACATAATACATAATACATAACACATTCCTACAACAATTCTCAAAGTACTGAACCCGAGCGCAGCGAGGTCTAAAAAGGAAGAAGATAGAGATGCTCTACCACATACTGTCTTCTACTCTTCTCTTCTTCTATTTGGACCTCGCTTACCCTCGAATGCTCGCTTCGCTCGTGGCTGTACCTTGCAGCTCTACTACACTGTCATTTTATACGCCTGTGTTCTGATAAAAAAATCTAAATTCTTTATGTAGAGCAATAAACAACTGACATAAGTCATAAAATACATGTAGCAGCCAAGATTAGCAGCCAAAAATTAGAACTACTTCTTCTTGACTCCCACATTACTAGGAATTTCCTCCTCCTCATCACTGGCAACCCGCGGCATTGGTGCCTTACTCAAAGCGGCCAATCGTCTTCTTTTCTCGATTTCCGTCTCATAATCATCCTCGTCATCGTCATCGTCATCCTCCTCGCCATCATCGTCTCCCTCATCATCATCCTCCTCGTGTTCCTCATGTTCCTCAACACCACCCCTGTATTTCTTCAATCCCACCGCCTGTAATGTTTTTCCAACAAGCGAATCGCTTCTCTTTCTACCACCTTCAGCACCAAAGCTTTCCGATACTTTACCTGAACCCAGACCGTCATCGTGACCATGTGTATGGATCTGGTATCTGCGGATGATCTCGCCGTCCTCGTTTTCAATCACAAGATAATCTCCCACCTTGTATGCAAAGGCCTTGTGTTTAACACCGCTGCTACGCTCCTTGATTAAGGACGAAGCCGACTTGATCTTCGACAATAATGGCGGAATTGGGCTGGATTCTACGCTACCAGCATCCTCGTCATCGTCATCGTCATCAACACTGATTTCAGACTCTTCTGAAGCTGATTCGTCACCGGTTTCTGGCGGCGGAGGAGACTTTGGTCTCGATTTGATTTTAATCGTATCAACAACCTCGCCATGCTTGTCTTCTACAATGATTTTGTCGCCTTCTCCATACGCCATATGCACATCATGAGAAGGAACATCGCCTGGAATGAGCTCAATCTCTTGGTGCGCATCGGCAGTTGCCGTCTGCTCAAGAAGAGCCTTTGGATCCACGGAATCTGGATCGCGATCCTCTGAGTTGTTGCTGCTTGTAGTGACGACCTTCTCGTCATCATCTTCGGCTTCTCCGTCTCCGTTTCCCTGGGGGAACTGATTCTGTCTTTGTTGGTGCAATTTAGTGAGGTCGAACTCCTCACCACGAGGTCTGTTCTTCTCCAAGTACTCTTGTCTGGAACGCATCTTAGAGAGTCTGTTCTTCCGTCTCTTCCGTCTTTTACTACGATCTATTCCACCAGCAGGTCTATACTTAATGCCGCTGGTTTCTACGGTGTTACTCTTAGGAAGCGTTGCGCTGGAGTCTAGTTTTTCGGAGTCTTTCTTCTTTTTATGCGTTGGCGTCACCATAGTATCCACACGTTGCAACGAGAAGGATCTGCCGGCATCAAGCTTAGGCAAACGGTTAAGCCACGAAGACCCGTTGGCTGTGCTCATGGTATTGGTGTTAGAAAGAGACATCGAGAGCGTCATACTATTTAAATGACGTCCAAGGGTCAATACAGCCACAGAAGATCCATGAACCACTACCGAGGCAACGACCAAGAACGTGACTATGGGCCATATCGAGGCTATCACTTGGTAATGCGGAGTTCCCTTTGCAGGCAACGCTTTTAGCGGGGTTTTCTCAGATGTTTCGATTGATTCTAACTCTCCACGTGCCAATACAGCCACAAACACAGCACCAACGCCTATTGGCCCGAAATGGCCGCAGAAAAGAGCCTCACGCCAGGTCTTGATGTCTGGAATCATAGGCTTCATAGCAAGCACTGCTGGGATTCTACGCAAGAAAATTACTACTATAGCTAAAATAATCAACCGCCAGACATCCGTCCCGATGGAGGAGTCGTTGAACTGATGCCATGGGATAATAGCGCCAAAATACACAAAATACGACATGTTGAGCAACAAATCGATCACTGTGGACACGTGCGAGTCCTCTGTTTTCTTGGCGAACCATCCATCCCAAGCAAAGGCGGTTCCAGCAGCAAATGAGACCAACAAATCGTCCACGCCAAGAATAGTTCCGAATCCTGCACTCATTAATGCAAGCATTATGTAGAAGGCCAAAAAGGATTCGCGGTCGATTAAATTATGTGACTCGGCATACTTAATTGCGTGACGTCCGCAGTATCCAATTGCTACACCAAGCACACATCCAAACACACACTCATACAAAATAGACACACAGATCCAATCCTTGATGATCTCGCCTGGATGTCCGTGATGCATAATGAGATTAAGGCCAAGATACACAAAAGGAAAGGCCATCCCATCATTACAACCGGACTCCGCAGAAAGAATGTTACGTAAATGACCTGGAACACGTTTGGCAAACTTCCCTTTACCCACAACAGCAGCAGCAAGCACAGGATCTGTGGCAGTTATGCAAGCAGCAACGGTTAATGAGTCAGAGAAGTTAAATCCGGGTATCAAAAGGTACATAAATGCACCGACTATGAGCCATCCAATGGTCATCACTGGAACCAAGAGCATGAACACAGACACCCAGTGCCTGAGCATGTATTTCTTAGGCAATTCTACAGAGACGGCAAAAATCTGGACCACAAGGGCGATTCTTGAGAGTTCTAAGGTGATATAGTCAGAGTTTCCCCATGTAGTAGGGGCAAACCAATTTAGACAGTGCGGCCCTACAATAAGCCCGAATATGGTGGCAACAGTGGCCTCACCAATATAGAGCTTTTCCTTGACAATCAAGGAAATGAGGGAGAAGGCAGCGGTGAACACTGCAATAACTGCGTAGGCCACGTGAGCTTTGTCGACCTATGATGGTTAGTATTTATCTTGGTAAGCTATCTTGCGAAGCGAGATAGATCGGTTGCTTGGGGAGGCCGGAGGCCGGGATATATCATAGATATGCCATAGATATGTAGGGGATATATATGGATATGGTTAATGTTATGGAGATAATGGATATAATGGAGATAATATAGGATCGACATGATTGAAATAATTTACCATAGGATCGACATGATTGACGTAGTATATGATCTAGTGAATAGTATTGAAGTACTCGATGACTTAGTTGAAATAACCGAAACAAGCCATCTTTCAATAATAAATATAGTAACAGTAATTATAATCCTTGCCAAAATATTTTTCTTTGCAATATAATATTGCCAATCAATGCAATCCATGAATAATTAGACCATAATCCATGCAAACCTGCAATACATGTTATCCATATAGCAGTATCCACGCAGTGTTATTCATGTAATACATATAAATATGCATAGATCCATCTATCCATACACTAAATATTTATCCACATCGCCCACATCACCTATTTGATGATATTTTTGACCATATTTTTGATCATATAGATACTGTCCACATCAAGAACGATATCACTATCGATACAAATGCCAACGCAAACACATCCCTCAAACCCACAAATACTTACATTTAAATGATCCCAAACCATCCTAATATTCTATGCTATCAACAAGCCGTATGTGCTGACCAACACAGAACGTCCAAAAGATAGAAGGAAAGAACGAAACTCTCAAAACTAAAATTTTTATTTACCTATTTATGCTAAATTGATGGATAATTTACTTAGTGATAAAATTTAAAGATAGGAAAATGTCAACCTTATTTGCCGTAAATATACTGGCATCATCCGTTTCCGACAGTTTGAGAAGATGGCCATAGGCAATAAGAAGGGTCTCCTTTGCTTGCTTCACTCGATACATTAAAGAGTCATGTATGTGTGTCGGGGAAAACAATAGACTTCGAGGTGTGGTACTCGGTTAACATAAATCTGTTCTGATTGGCTGAATAATTTTTCTTTAGGAGAATTTCGCACGCTTGCTTGGCAGTTTCATTCCGCCTAAACAATTCGGAATATCCCGCTACAGATTATGGCTGTTTTAGTATTGTAGTTATCGTATTGTTCTCGTAGCATCCTAAGAACAAAGGGTATCAAAGGATCTGCAGCAATTTGAATGTGGCTCTTTATGGTAGTCCGAGACACACATGAAAGTAGGGTCCACTGGAGGTAGGGCTAGCCGGGATACTACTTTTGATGGTGGCCTAGTTAGGTTCGGGATATATTAGGCACCGTTGGTAATGTCTGGAGGACGTTAGTAATACTTTAAGATCTTGGTAATACTTTGAGGATGCTGGTGCTATCCCTCTCTCTAAGATTACTATGGGATTCGATGACATCATATTAATTTAATTGTTTTTATACCCTGTTTGTATACAGATTATAGCCCCACAAAATTTTGCACAACACATACTGTTTCTATTTTGGTCTCACACGAGACTTCGGTACCCTTTCATAGATTATTTAGATACGTTATTTATTTGTCATTATACAATTAACTGTTTTGATTTGACCACACAAGCTAGGAATGTAGCCGGTGATCTTTACAAGACTTTAATACCCGTAGTTAGACATCTAAATAGGAGAGTTACAATCTAAAGATTGTAGATTAAATTATTAGCTATTGATGCCATGAATACTATGAACACTATAAACACTATAAACACCGTAAACTCTCTAAATCTCTAAATACTCTAATCATCATTTCCCATTATCATTGTGAAACAAAAATGGGCCTGGATCGAAATTGATCTCATTCAACGCCCAAGGAACACTGTTTCGAACATCATTGCTGCCCAGAGGATCTAGATCTTCGTCCTCGTCATCTTCTTCCATTTCCATTGCTGGCTCGTAAACATTTTTATCGTTCAATACACCTTCCATGAACGATTTGAGCTGATCGGCGAGAATATCCTGAAACATATCTCCATCTCCTAAACTTCTAAATCCACCATTATTGATGATATTAGTATTACCGTCAATTCCTGAGTTGCTTGCACCTGAACTATCGTTCATCATATCTGTGCCCGTG
Organism: Saccharomycopsis sp. yHQL182; assembly: GCA_030490795.1. Taxonomy (NCBI): domain Eukaryota; kingdom Fungi; phylum Ascomycota; class Saccharomycetes; order Ascoideales; family Saccharomycopsidaceae; genus Saccharomycopsis; species Saccharomycopsis sp. yHQL182. The sequence continues at coordinate 531,737 of JAKVQV010000005.1, read as the reverse complement.
ATATTTGTGCTCATACTTGTTCCGCTAACTGTACCTCTATTGACACTTGGATCATTGGATGCGGTGGCGAGATTTGGATCCGAATAATTCTCACCATTCCCGCCGTTAAAAACCCCAGTAGGGGCATTGAATCTGTTACCTACATCCAGAACCCCATGAGATATAGTTTTTGCTGGTCTTTGTGCACCCGTATCAGACATATTCATCATCATGTTCATCATTTGTTCCAGATGTTGCTGTTGCTGTTGTTGCTGTTGTTGCTGTTGTTGCTGTTGTTGCTGTTGTTGCTGTTGTTGTTGTTGAAGCTGCTGATGTGCTTGGATTTCTTGTTGTCGTTGCTGTTCATACTGTTGCTGCAATGCCTCGTTCTGCGACGTCTCCATATGAGACAGACTCCCGGTGTTATTAGGAGGAGTATTACTTCCAACAGGGGCTACTGAGCTTCTTCTTTTCTTCTTTTTCTTTTTTGGTTCTCCTGAAGATTTACCAATATCAGCAGAACTTGCTTTGGATACCGAGTCCGACAACGGAGCTTGCAAAGAATCTCCATCTTTGATCGGATACTTTTGTTCGTCAAAGTCAAGTATTTCGATGATGAAGTCACGCAAGTCAATGATGTCATTTATTGTCAACTTCACAAGATTGTTATTGTAATTAACATCCATTCCTCGTTTCTGCAACCAGGTGGTGATAACCTGAGGGTTATTAAGACATATTAAATAGTATTGATACACTACTGAGGCGTTGAAGGAATGATGGTAGAATTTGGCAAACTTTTCAAATAAGAGCTTCACCGACGAATAATAAAACTTGTAGAGTCTCACGTATAATTGGTTGAAGATCTCGATTTTCTTCTCGTATTCTTCGAGACTAATGGTGACCAATAAAAAGTTGCTTGAGTTCAATTTCTTCAAGGTTGAATTGAGAATTGATAAGCAGTGTGATATCCTTAGAAGAAGGCTCTCTATAATAAGCATGGCTTTGTAATATGCAGTGTCAATCATTGGTAACATCGAGAAGTTAAACTTTTGAAAACAAGTCTTATCACCTAATTTCTCGAGATTGTTGATTAGAAAATCTTTACATATTTTTATGATGTTGTATCCGCCCAGAAACGTCTTCTTCAAGAAATATATAGAGTTTCGGGTCCCATATGGATTGTCCGACTTGCCTTCGTCATAGTAGAGATATATGTTGAACAGAAGAATGTAGAGACAGTTTTTGAGCTGAATATTGTTAGTGATATCATATAAATACTGGGTGATTTTATAGTATGCAGAAGAGCTTCCGTTGGTCATTGCCGTGACAAGCGAGCTATGATCTGCAGCAACTTCGTTCTTAGTCAATTTAAACTCCATTAATCTGTCGTCACAAAACTCGCTCTTTAGAAGAAGGTGATCTATTTCACTCATGATGTCAATTACATTGTTGATTCTGACTGGGATAACAAAGTCGTTGAACATCCTCACTAATCTCTTGAAAAGCTTATTTAACTCGAAATTTACAGTCATCTGCTTGAGAATAATCTTCTCCATACTTATTTCGCTTTCCGTTGCTTTTAGAGGCTGCTCCGAAGAGCCACCAGACACTGCAGCAGCAGCAATGCTTGCACTCGATAGCGAGTTATTCACGTCTGTTCCCATAGAAAAATCTTCAATTAAAGGGAATTTGGTTTCATAGCTTCTTTCGTTATCAATGTTCAATGTCGAGCCGTGAAAAGCTGCATTATTGACGTCAACACTCATAAGATAGTACCATAATTTTCGGCATTTGTACATTTCTCGTTTCTGCCCAAGAAAATGGGTCAGAATCCCTGGATCTATCAATATCGACTTGAAATACTCAGACGAGAATATACTGTCCCAGTCTCGATGGAGTCCCACATTGATGCTGCTTGAAATTGCAAAGGAAATCATGATGTTGTTCTGACACATTTCAAACCCAATTCGTCCTTCCTCTTTGAGAAAGTTATACGTAATAATAAGAATGTATGCCTGAATAGAGAGATACAGAGCCTTCTTCATCACTTTGAGAAAGTTAAGGCAATTTTCTGCAATCTCTATAATTTCAAGCGGCACACACTCATGGTCATACAGATCCTTGCGCTGTTTGTTGCCGACAGAAGTATCTCTCTTTTGACCATTGTTCCCAGTCAATTGAAGCATGATCTCTGCTTCAATTTCGTCCTGGCCCATTGTGGTATTATTGAGGTTTATTTTTATGGAAAGATATGCCATGCGCAAGACAATAAGGAAGATACATAGCCGTGCATAATCAATCTTGCTTTTGATATTTATCAATTTAACTCGTTCTGTACTATCGGCAGCGCGGTTAACCGACATACCTAAATCCAAACCGGGAATAACACTGTTCATTTCTGACACGTAACTTTTCAAGTCGATTATTGGCACAAATGGATAAACGTATAGCACCCAGGTCTGCCACAAGTATCTGAGAATTCTGATGTTCGGTAACAACTCAAGAACCCTCTCTATTATCATTTGCGAGGCATTTCTGGGAAACGTTATTGGGAAGGATAAATTATTATACATTTTCCCAATGTCGAGCCGACCCGTACTGTTAGCAGGTTTCCAGAAACTTTTAGAAGAAAGTGATAACGTTGCATATTCCTGTCTTTCAAGAAGCCTCTTATCATGAACAGACTGTTGAGACTTGACCATATTATAGATAAGTTGCGCAAACTCGTTCTTTTTGTTGATTTTGAGAATGATTGCTCGGATGCTTCGCTTTTGTTTAGCAAGAATTTCCTGTTTCCGCTTCAGTTGCGCTTCGGTCTTTTGTTCTCTAGTCGGTTTCTTGACGGACTCTACATAGTTTTTAGGGGTTTCGTTTGGATTGGCTTCCTCTTCGCTAATGTTATTGCCATCATCCGAATCTTCAGCCTCTTCATCATTGGCCTTCTTCTGTGTAGAGCTTTTTTCCATTGATGCAATCAACGCTTTCACCGACTTGAAATCCATGAAAAACTTAGCAAAGAAGTTCAACAAAAACTGATCCTTTTTCCGTAACGCTGTATGTGACAACGGCTTGACTTCGTAGAGCGAGTTCTTCTTGAAAATGTACGGATAATACGACTTTGAGAAGTTGTAGGTTTCATTGTCTTCAATGATGGGAAATCCCGCCTGCAACATTTCTTCCTGGTTTTCTATGAGTTTACGGAGATCACTTTTCTTTCCTGCAGAGTAGCCGTTAGCTGCTGTTTTCGGTGCGGCATCTTGATTTCTTTCCTGGAATAATTGGTTTTCTAACTCGGTGATCCGCAGTTTAAGGGCATTGAGTTGCGACTCCAGGTTAATCGAATCAGAGGTCTGTCGTTGTAGCGGTGACACAAGATTACCTGTGCTGTTGAGACCACCGGTACGGTGATTAGACGTCAATCCTATGGACTCACCATTTCCCTCATACCAGGGCCGTGGCTGTGGTACAACTGATTGGTGCGGAAAAAGTGAATTATCGGCAATTGAGGGTATGCTCAACGAATGTCGATGATGATGATGCGACCTGCCGGCAGGCTGCAGTCGCTGGAATTGCAGCTGACGTATTGGGGGAAGGGGTGTTGTGATTAGTTGCGGCGGCGGCTGCAGCTGCACGTGCAGCAGTGGCTGCAGGTAGTATTGTCGGTGAAGCCGGGCGTCGGAACTTACATCAGTCGCACTCTGCGCAGCAGTAGTTACTTGTGCAGAGGGTGTGACCTCAATGGTGGAGTTTACCCAGTGGGGAACTTCGTATAGACACTTGCCGCGGTTATTAGATTTGGTGCAAGACGTACAATATGGGCGCTTACGGTCGCACTTTATCTTCTTGGAGCGACAAACAGAACAGGAAGACGTAACCCGCTGGCGCTTTTTATGAGAGAGGTTCGACAGTGCCGCATGCAGAGCAAATTGGATTGGATTACTACTTGCAACCGTAGGCGTTGCTGTTTGCGCATCACCTGCATGGTCAGGCATACAATTGTCAGCCATGGCTATGCAGCAAGGATTCGAGACACAGGTAAAAAGAACAGATCTGAATTCCTAAAATGGCAAGACTATAAACATCAGTTGACACTTTTGCCATATGTGTCTGTTCTCTACCACCTCGGATTGTCTATTGGTTGCAGATTAGCTGCTCCGATCGGATGTAAACTTCAAATTTCTGATTTTTGCGCTTCGTAGTTTTTTTTTTTTTTTTCTTTTTTGTTATACTGTTTTTTTGTGGCGTGCTGCTCTCCTCATTTGTGCTCTGAATAATCTGCGCAGCAAAATTGGTCCCTTTCATCGCAGAATTGGATCCAAAGTAAGTGATTTATAACTGTAAATAAATATATTTACTGTATGTTCAAACTTTCTTTTTTCTGCAAAAACCTAACATTGCAGATGGCGTCTACAAGAACGGTTTCATTGTCAAGTAGATCTGCAAGACCATGACATTTAAGTTCGATTAAGGGAAATATTTTAACATCACATTTCTCTATTGTGAATTGAAGATTGAAATTATTACTGGACAACCTGGTAATGTGGCGGTGCGGCTTTTGAAATTTTTCTTATTATACATATTCTTACACCAGCAGTTCTGAAAAGATATTCCAAGATGTATGCTATTATATGACTAAATTGACTAGTAGTAGTTCATCTGCTTCACCTTTGTTACTGCTTGAAGCTTTTTAGGTATTACGTCAAACAAACGATAAGCTTGTTTGTATAGCTCCTCATCATAAATCGGCTCTAAACACTTCAGCCTAATGTGTAACTATTCCACACTAATCAGGTGGTTAAATTAAATACAACATGTTGCTTTGTGATAAAGTCAATCTCGCATACAAACTACAGTTTCATCACGTTGGGACTGAGTAAATTCGTGCCCTCTATAACCAGATGACTTTCCAGAACCAATAGCTTTTCTGACCCTTCTGGCCCCTCCTGTCCTTTAGATTAGTCTATTTCTAGGTGCAGGCGTCTAGCCTTCTCTCTAGCCTTTTCTCTAGCCTTGATCATAGCTTTCACTTTATCTCTGAGATAAAACATGAGATCATTGAAAGATCTTTCGTTGGAAGTTTCTGGACTAAAATCTAAGTTGTGAACTGGGCGATAAACTGGGCCGAACTGAGTTCGCTGCTCAGGTATCTCCGCCTCCGTTCTGTGCTCTTGCTTGCTGTATTTAATACCATTTTGTGAGGTATAATACTCATTATTTGTAACTAAATCTCCGTAGTTAGACCGTTTATAGCTTTCAGTGACTAAATTTAGTAAATCTTCGTCAGACTCTAGGAATTTTCTCATCCAGGAAAGGTACTTAGATTGCATTTTGAGTATGTCAAGATATTTTAAGTACATTTATTTGTTTGTTATAGTAGACGGCAAACCTATAATGAATGCAGATAAGGTAAAATTATGATACATAGTCCATTGGTTTGGAATTAGAGAGTATAATAAAGGTCAAGAACAGACCAGAGTCGATAGAGACTGGAGATCACTTTTACGTTATATATTAAAGCAAGAAATTAAACTGGACTTTAAGATATCGAAAAATATAAATTTGACGCAAATCAACTAGCAAAAGATATGGGCATATACCTAAAAGCGAAAGCTATAATTTATGCCGAAGACAGGAAACGCATATCGTTTTGGGTCATTATTTCGACAGCAACAGAAATCTGCACAAAAAAAGAATTTTTTTCCCCAGCAAAAGTCACATTTTGCTGGATTTTTCCTTTCCTTTCTTGTGCATTGGCTCTCCCCCAGCGAATGTTAGAAATTGATTAGACAATAACTGACTAAAACTATAATTCACTATACATGTTCAATGCGCCAGATTTAAGAGTAGATCTCTTTGCATTTGGATGTACATTGATATTCACTTTACGGAAATACGTCTTTTAACTTTGTAATAGGTAGTGTAATCCTTAAACCATCTGCATATAGGAATTTGGAAGAATATACACTTTATAATCCCCATGATACTCTCTGTATGTCCCTGATCAACTCAATATATATGGTTAGTTTCTGGATACCAATAGTTCATTCAAATCTTCATACCAAGAAGAAGAAGATATGGTAAGAGTCACTGTCTACCAGAGATAACTCTTGAATAACCTGTGGAGTGAAGTCGGCAGCACTGAGCGAGAATATGTCAAACGCATATTCCAGATATTAAGCTTCGTCATCCACATTGATTATCTGGCGATTAATGGTGAATGCCTTCTTCAAAGCATCGGCTCAGTATGGGCCAGATATAAATGTTCCTGCAATTCTGTCACGGAGAAGAGAAGTAATAAGAAGCCAGGCCCTCAGGAGTGCAAGTGCTGTCGTAATTACAACTATTTAAAAATTTATAGGCATCATTGGAGGAAAATGTGGCTTCAATGTCAAATAAACAAAGAGCCTTATCAACAGATGCCTTTGTTGGACCCGCAGCAGTAGTAGTTGCAGTATCAAAAGTGTATGCAACTAGAGCCCTTACCACTTTCAAGAACAATAATAAAAGCAGCAATACATGGGATTTCATTGTTTTTGTTTGATATATTATGTATGTAAACGTGTGATGTTCTGTCGTTAACGTGAGACGTTAACAAGATATTGCAGAATGAAACACAGCAAGTGGTGATATTCGTATACTCTGAGCCAGAAATGTATTGCCGTTCTCTACATACATAAAATGGCCGGGCCTATTTGGATAAGAGGTCGTATGCGAAGAAAAGTTTTTACTTTAGTTCAATCTTGGGTTGATGCCTATGTGAGCATCATTGGCAGCAATACCAACGAGCTTAATTAACAATTCTACCATCATCTATGGACTAAATACATTTAGTTTATTAAGTCCTTTCAGTGATACCTGGAGACGACGGTGCTTGTCAGATATCATCAGAAATGTGCATTTATCACGTATTATTCTCTAGAATTGATTTGGAAAACATCAACAACTGCATATATAATAGATCCCAGGTCAGATACAACCTCCAAAAGCCCACCCATAAGAAAAAGCTGGAGCCCTTCCTAAATGCGGAGAGGAGAAGAGACAGATCTATAGATGGTGGCTCAATTATTAAATAAGGTATGCCTCTTACTGTCCGTCTATATATTGCCTATCTGTGGTGCTTAACCTAGCTCTTCATCATAGCACATGACCTTTCACACTTTTTACTGTACCATTTGCATGGATCCGGGAGCCGGGTAGAAATTTTCCTCATAACGTTGTTAACGCGTCTCGGTACAATCCAGTACCTGAATGCTACACTACCTTTAGTGCGTCTTTACCTATACGTTTCATTGAATTGCTGTTGTGACTACTTCCGAGTATATGATATAAAGGGCTATGCCTTAGCACCTATTATAAGATTACTCCATGATAGTTTCCACCCGTCACCCTCTCGAAACCCGTTTTTCAGAGCGGGCCCGATCCGAGGGCAAAAAAAATTTATAATCAAAGAAAAAAAGAATCATAAAATTTGATATTTCACCAAGCTTAGAGTATCATTCACATCTCAATTGATATTTATGAGATTTTCTGACCTAAACCCCAGCATTATAGCGTTATAGTAGTGAAACCATTTCGTTTATAACAGGCGACCATAGTATACAAGTAATAATGTTGAGAAGTTCTTTGAAAGTATCTAAGGGTCTCCAGAGAGTCCTTTTAGCGCCGAAAGAACCCCGCACCTTCGGCATGTTGCAGCACAGAGCTTTTAGCGGGTGCAGCAGGGTACAATTTGCCAAACCTGCAGCAAGCGATATCCAGGATGGCGAATCGAAATCTGCAGCTGCAGCAACTGTTGCAGCGGCTGCTAAGAACGCATTTGCAACCCCTTCAGACGCCACAGGAACCCGTCCTATCTACCTTGATATGCAGGCCACAACCCCAACAGACCCACGTGTACTTGATGTCATGCTTAAGTATTTCACCGGTCTCTATGGAAACCCACACTCAAGAACCCACAGTTACGGATGGGAAACCGACACTGCTGTGGAGGATGCCAGAAAAGAGATTGCGTCAGTAATTAACGCCGACCCAAAAGAAATCATCTTCACATCTGGAGCTACTGAATCCAACAACATGTGCATTAAAGGTGTTCCCCGGTTCTACAAATCCACCAAAAAACATATTGTCACATTGCAGACGGAGCACAAATGTGTGTTAAACTCTGCACGTACTCTCCAAGATGAGGGGTTTGAGGTCACTTATTTACCTGTCAAGCCAGATGGTATTGTAGACCTTGAGTTGCTTGAGAAGTCACTCAGAAAAGACACATGTTTGGTTTCTGTGATGGGCGTTAACAACGAGATTGGAGTGATCCAGCCTTTAGAAGAGATCGGTCGTATCTGTAAGAAACACAAGGTATTTTTCCACACTGACTGTGCGCAAGCCTACGGAAAGATCCCAATTGATGTCAACAAAATGAACATCGATTTGATGAGTATTTCATCCCACAAGATTTATGGTCCAAAGGGTATTGGTGCATGTTACATTCGTAGAAGACCAAGAGTCAGAATGGAGCCTTTATTGACCGGAGGTGGCCAGGAAAGAGGAATCAGATCCGGAACCTTGGCTCCTCCTTTGGTTGCTGGATTTGGTGAGGCCGCAAGACTCATCAAGGAAGGTTACGAGTTTGACAAAAAACACATCGAGTTTTTGTCCAAGAAACTCATCAAAGGGTTGCTTTCCATCGAAGACACAATTTTGAACGGTTCGGCTGAAGCAAGATTTGCTGGTTGTGTAAATGTTTCGTTTGCTTACATTGAGGGAGAGTCCTTACTTATGGCCTTGAACGATATTGCCTTGAGTTCGGGATCTGCCTGTACATCTGCATCATTAGAGCCTTCGTACGTGTTGCATGCTCTTGGTGCAGATGATGCATTGGCCCACTCGTCGATCAGATTCGGAATTGGCCGTTTTACCACCGAAGAAGAAATCGACTATGTGGTTGACGCAATTCACAAGAGGGTGCAGTTCCTCAGAGACTTATCGCCATTATGGGAGATGAAGCAGGAGGGTATTGATCTTGACTCGATCGAATGGTCGGGACATTGATGCTTGTGCTTCTATCTCTGTAATTATTTTCTATATTTCAACTACATATTTTGATTTCCATCACCTTTTTATTCTTCTATTCTCTTATATTTCCTTTATTTTCTGATGTCCAATATAAATATCTATGCATTCCTATTCCACATGTGCCCAGAAGAGTTCTTGTAGAATTTAGGTTTACCGCTTATTGTTTCGCGCTAATCCAAAAACTTAATTTTTGCTGTCACTTTTGTTCTGTCAACATGTCTCTTTGAGACGGACAATTTCAAGATGCGGACTGAAAGGGTTGTTAACGTTTAATTGGATACGTTTTTCTTTATTTAAATAATACATGCTAATGTGTATAGATGCAAGTATTGGGGAGTTTCTATCAGTATTATAATATGTCAGTGATTGCACTTTCTATGTCCATCAAGACTAAAACGTATTCTGTCATAATACAGTCAAGTTAGACGTGTTGAAGCAGTGACGTTGATCATCCACATCCATCTCAACTTTACTCTTAGTCTCTGAAGCTGAGATTCTACCCTTAATTTCACACATTCTTGTCTTCTCTATTCTCTATTATCATGATATAGTGATATAGCAGTTTGTATATATTTATAAGCCAGACTAACTCCTACTCTCTAGTTGAGTTAATGTAATTAATGTAGTCTCTTCTATTCCAAATACTGGCATAAATTGCTATGATTCCTTCAGATACCGGACTACCCAACTGCTGAAGCTGAGAGTACAATTATTCACCACTTATTACTATCTTACCAATTGGTAATTTCAGTAACAGTCTGTTTCCTAATTACCCGAGCTTCTAATTTGCACTTTATGCAGAAGCAACTGCATGGTAGGGTACTACTGCAAACCATTACCGAGTGCGTAGTAGTCTAATTGCCCACTCCTTGTCGGTAAATAGAATCAGTATGACTTACAGTAGCGCAAAAAGCTTTATCAACCAACTTCTACTACCTTAAGACGCCTGAAGCTACGTTTCCCGGCCCTAGTATGCTGCTGGTTACTCGGATCATCAGAGTGCCTTCTGATTGTGTCAAGCGCGATCAGATTTGATCATTTCTCTACTTCTATCTATGCTGTATTGTCATTATTACATGCATATCTGGTTATAATCTAATTTCTACTATTACTGGTATTATTTTAACATGAACAAATGTCTACAGAATATTTTGATATTCATTATTATTCGAAGTATTTACATGATTTGAAGTCCTCTCTACATAGTATTTTGATTTCGATTATTACTACTTCTATTATCTTTTCAGTATTCCCTTCCACATGTTCACATCCAATATTATTTCATTAAATACCTACACCTTATAGTACTGCTACTTCGATATCAAGATCTCCCCAGGATACGATCCACCTATGCAGGCCCAATTTTAGTAGCCTGCTAATACCGATCCTTTTTTCCCCAGCATCGATGCCTTCACCTGATCGCTCCCAAGAAACAAGGTTTTAATATCCAGTAACGGCAGCGCGCAGGTAAAACGAAAAACAAATTAAGGAAAAAATTTTCGATTGGTGGAGGATGACAAAACACTCGATGAACGACTCGATATCGCTCTATCGAGGAGACCCACCAAGGACATCATCATAAACCAAGAGATATGTTGGGAAAATCTGTAAAAACAGAGTCGACGCGAATCGTATCTTCACTTCAGAGCTACGGGGCCTGTCGGAGATTCCTCAGCACAACCCAGGTTGCGTACTCAAACAATAATGGCCTCAATAATGAAAGCCCGGGCGGGAACAGCAATGCAGCTGCAGCTGCAGCTGCAGCTACAAATGGCCCTGTAAAAGAAAGAAGAAGAAGAAGAACTCTTATGTCGGATCTTAACAGAGGCCCATCATTCGATGATTTCGTCAAAGGAACAGCCAAGGACTTCAATATGGTTGATCCTTTGCAGGCACCTCGTGGAGAAGAGCTCAAAAAGCTTCCTCGTTGGTTGAAAGTGCCTATCCCTAAAGGGAAGAAGTTCAGCTCCTTAAAGAAGGATGTCCGGGAATTGAAACTTTCTACTGTGTGTGAGGAGGCCAAATGTCCAAACATCGGGGAATGTTGGGGAGGAGGAGGAAAGAATTTAGACAAAGAGACCGGAGAAATAGACAAATCAAAAGCCACTGCTACTATAATGTTGATGGGTGACACATGTACTAGAGGATGCAGATTCTGTTCTGTGAAAACCAACAGGGCCCCGGCAAAGCCCGACGAAAACGAGCCTGAAAATGTCAGTGAGGCGGTAACTCGTTGGGGCGTAGGATATATTGTGTTAACTACTGTGGATCGTGATGATTTGGCCGATGGCGGTTGTTCGCATCTTGTTAAGACTGTGCAGAAGATCAAGGAGAAGTCACCTAAACTTCTCATTGAATGTCTTTCGGGTGATTTCATGGGCGATTTGAAACTGGTAGAAAAACTTGCCAAATCGGGACTTGAAGTTTATTCCCATAATTTGGAGACCGTAGAGGACTTGACTCCATTTGTAAGAGATAGAAGAGCCAAATATAGACAATCTTTGGCGGTGCTTGAAGCCGCAAAAAAGGCTAACCCAAACATTTTGACCAAAACGTCGCTTATGCTTGGATTAGGAGAGTCTGATGAACAGATCAAGCAAACAATGAAAGATTTGAGAGATATTGACTGCGACATTATAACGTTCGGTCAATATATGAGACCAACAAAGAGACATATGAAGGTTGTTGAGTATGTTGAGCCAGGGAAATTTGATTACTGGAAGAGACTCGCTGAAGAAGAGTTTGGGTTCGCTTATTGTGCTTCGGGGCCATTGGTTAGAAGCAGTTATAAGGCCGGGGAATATTATATTGAAAACTTGTACAAGAAGAAGCAATTACAGTCATAAACATGTATGCATTAATACAGAGATAAACATATATACCATTTAATATATAAATGCAATGCAATGTGGTAATGGGGATTGTACCATTTCAATTGCCATATTAAGTGCCATTGTAATTGAGATAATAACTGCCGTAGGCCACCTTCTCAAGCCTCTGTTTCTTTTTCTTGGACCTCGCTTGCGGTCGGTAGCTTGCTTCGCTCGTGCCTAGTGTTATGATCGCTGATCAAGACCTGGAATACCATATTGATAGATGTCTTTGTGATTAGTGAGAAGCAAAGGGTCATCGAGAGCATCCAACTGGAATCACAACTTTTAATTTTGAACATCCATTCTTCTTTGTATCATGAATATGGCCAGAGAGTTTAAGGTCTTTATACATTCATTTCCAGGTCTCCCTCACAGACATTGCTATGCATGTCTCTACATAGAAGCCCAGATATAGGACTTTATCTATATGGAAGTTCGACTACATAGGACTTTTTGACGTCTTCTTCAGAACTGGTTTCCCGGTTGCACGACTGGCGACTTTAAGGTTTTGATCCAAATCTTCAGTCGCAAGTCAGGCCCGCAGATACATCTCCGTTAACGCGTCTCTCTTCTGGCAGACATATATATATATATATATACTAATAATAATAATAATAATATAAGCTCTCATTTATAATACATCTAGTTCTGGTTAGACCATCTACTACCTGCATACGTACCCAACCGGGATTCTTCCCTCAGTATGAAAATAATTTCCACATAACCAGTACAGTACAAATCTTTGTATACAGTGGATGGAAGACCAGTAAAAACACCCTGCTTGTTGTTGGCGAGCGGTGTTGATTAGACAATAAGAAAGTAAGAATCTATCGTATATTGACGACATGACAGCTACCCCACGTCGCTCCCCTCGGGTGTCGTTTGACTCAAACGACTCACTTCTGAGGTCGGCCCGAGCGTTACGACGGTTGTGACCACCCCCACCCCTGCGGTGCCTTTTGAGTAGCCCAGCAATTCCTCGTATTTCAGCCGGGGCCCCCAACCGGCAGCTTTTCAGAATATTTTTGTTCATAGAAAAAGGAAAATAAAGCGCAAGAAAGACAAAAAAATTTTATTATCTAATTAATCTTATAAAAGAATAGGTGAAAGATAACCCCAAGCTAATCCACTACGGACTCCAATTAGCGGCTTACGAAGACTTAGAATCCGCCCTGAGACATATTTTTTTACACATTATAAATATATATCGATATCCGTCTGTTCTTGGTTCTTCTTGCCTTTTTCTTACCTTTTCTTGCCTATTACATCGTCCTGGAGATAGATACACAATTCACGATGGGCAAAGGAACTAATAAAGAAATCAGAATCGTCGCGTTGTTGGTCATCGATACCGTCTTCTGCTTGATCGAGGCCATCACTGGTTACACGGTGCATTCGTTGGCTCTTGTGGCAGATTCCTTCCATATGTTGAACGATATCTTTTCGCTTGTGATTGCTCTATGGGCGGTTCGTGTGGCCAAAAACCGTGATGCTGACGCTAAATACACATACGGATGGCAACGAGCCGAGATCTTGGGTGCGCTTATCAACGCGGTGTTCTTGCTTGCCTTGTGTTTGACCATCTTCATTGAGGCAGTTCAGAGATTCATTTCTCCAGAAGTCATTACTAATCCGAAGTTGATCCTCTTTGTAGGATCTGCTGGACTTGTATCGAATTTTGTTGGACTTTTCCTCTTCCATGAGCATGGCCACTCGCATTCTCATGGCGGAGACGCTGATGCTAAGGATTCTTTCGACGAGGAGAATGAAATTAGTAACCATAGTCACTCTCACGGCGGTCATTCCGATGCCGGAGTATCTCCTAATGCCATTGCATGTCCACCTTCATCTTCTAAGCACCGTAGTGCGTCACCAGTGTCAATTGAACCGATATTACCCGAGCAAATCGTTGCCGAACACACTTCTCTTCTTAATAAGGCCACTAATTTAGACTACAACTCCATTTCACATTCAAACCACAACCACGAGATTGCAAAGGCTGCTAAAAAGGGCCATACTGGTGACGGAAAATCCCTCAACATGAAAGGTGTGTTTTTGCACGTGATGGGTGATGCTCTTGGTAATGTAGGTGTGATAGTGTCTGCTCTTTTAATCTGGAAAACCGATTATTCATGGAGATACTATTTTGATCCTGCCATTTCGCTTTTCATCACGGCGATTATTTTCTCTACAGCCTTGCCCCTTTGTAAAAGCGCCTCGAAGATCTTGCTTCAAGCGACCCCTGCCGCTATTTCCGCCGAGGATGTCCAGGAAGACATTCTTTCGCTCCCAGGAGTGACGTCGGTGCACGACTTCCACATCTGGAACTTGACAGAGAAGATCCTAATTGCCACGCTTCATGCCGATATAGATGTAGGCCCAGACGAGTTTGTTAACATTGTAAATTCTATTAGAAAATGCTTGCATGCCTACGGAATCCATTCTGTGACGGTCCAGCCGGAATTTGTGACGTCTACGAGAAATTCCGCGGCAAACAGATTTGATGGTAACAACGGAGACCATCCTCACGACTCTGATGACCATCATAGCCGCAACAGCAACACCAGCCAAAAGAAAGGCAACGAATGCTACGGAGCTGTAAGTAACTGTTCCCAGCAGTTCTTGCCGAATCATTAGTTTTCATTTCGTTTTGTTTGATATAATATATATATATTTACATAATATACAACACATAATACACCGCTTCTTATTACCGAGTTCGTATCTCTATGGATGATCTGCATGCCAGTTTTTTTTTCGAGAGTAAATTTTCCTGTATGTTAATCATATATGAAAGGATAAAGATAAAAACCCTCTGGCATAAATCTATATAATAAATATATTGAGCTAACATTTATTTGTAGTTTGAAAACGATGATTATTATTTTCTTAATCATTGCATTATTAGGAGTGGATTTTTAAAGTGGGCCACCCGAATCCTTTTTGAAAAAAATGCAAGATGGCATTGAAAATGCAGTCAGTGTATGAATGGTAAACTCATAGGTCCGCTCACACGAGTCGCGAGTACATCACGATAAACATGAATATGGGATAGGGCTTTTTAATTATAGCTTCTTCCTCTGGGGCGTAATTATCCGATTCTATAGGCATTTATACATCCGATGGTCCTATATCCGGTAGTTCATATTGTTCTTGTGTAAAATTACGTCTTATTCTACTGTTATTCCTGGACTGATTCTTAATCTTCCTGTAAAGTTTAGTGTATGTCACGCGTTATAATTTACATATAATAAATACAACAATTAAGAACGTCCTTGTATGGATACATCTATAAAAATCACTAAATATCTATACCGCCGTCTTATCGAATCTCACAGAGAGCCCGTGGTCCAAAAGATACTTTTTCACCTCATTCACCGTGTATTCACCGCGGTGGAACATCCCTGCGCCTAATGCAGCATCCACAGTAGTCTCCTCAAACGCCTGCAAGAAATGGGCCGGAGTACCTGCACCGGACGAAGCAATCACTGGAATATTCACGGCTTCTTTAATTGCTGAGATTAATTGAAGATCATATCCGCTATTAGAACCATCCTTGTCGATGGAGTTCAAAAGGATCTCCCCAGCACCCAATTTTTCACAGCATTGAACAAGCTCAACTGCACCGATTTTAGAGAATTCTCTACCACCCTTTTTAGTGACCTGGTACCAGAAATATTCCTCACCATTAGGCCCTAACTGGTGAGCTCCATTGGACTCACTGACCTTGAATGCTTTCATTGGCTTGATTTCCTCTGGAGACGAAATGTACTGTTTCTTTGGATCCACAGATATCACCACAGCCTGGTTTCCATAAGCCCGGGAAATGGTCTCAATAGGAGACTTTCCGGTAGGAGTACAGTTGTTTTTGAAGTAGTATTCCTCGGCAGTGGTCACTGCGTCGGATCCGATACTCACTTTATCGGCTCCTGACTTGAAGTAGATCGATGCCACAGTCAAGGCAGGAACAACTTCACCATCTGGTTGCGTGAAGTCCTTGATACCTCCGCCAACAGTCAAGGGAACGAATATTGTTTTGCTACATTTCTTCAATATTTCCAACATCGGTAAGTCCTGTAACGGACAGTCTCTGAACGAGGTGATGTTCAAGAACGTAATCTCATCGGCTCCTTGTTGATAATATTTCTCAGCTAATTGCACTGGCTTACCCAAATTTCTGACATCTTTCAGGGTATCTTTTTCACGCACATCATACTGATCTCCTTTGGTGACCACAAGATCACCTGCATCGTTGGTCCGGACATCGAGACATGCAATGATTCTGTGGGTAAGTCCGCCGTTGGCGTTCTTGATGCTTTTTGATACAACGTTCTGTGCGCTGTTGTCAATAGCAACAGGAGATGTAGGTATAGATTCAAGGAAATGTTTCAAGATCTTGACTCCAGCCATCCCCGACTTCTCAGGGTGGAATTGAGTAGCGAAGACGTTTTTCCAGTTGATGGCACCAATGAATTTCTCGTCACCATATTCGGCTACAGAGAGTCTGAGGCCGGGATACGTAGCAAGAAGCTCGTTAATCTTTGCATTGTCAACAATAGACGCATATGAGTGAACAAAATAGTACCGATTGAGGGGATTGATTCCGAACATCTCAAATGGAGTCTTGTCTGATGACCCAGAAATGTTTTTGACCGTGTTCCATCCAATGTGGGGCACACTTTTAGAGGTGTCTTTGAACTTTGACAAGTTGACATTAAATACACCCAATCCACAGCTCTGAGAGTCGTCTTCTTCAGAGAAGTTCATCAAAGCTTGTAAGCCCACACAAATGCCCATCAAAGGTTTACCTGATTCAATATACGTTTGTACCGGGGCTGCAAAGTGTTTCTCGTGAAGCATCTTCACAAAATGCCCATAGTTACCAACACCAGGAAGAATCACCTTGTCAGCATCAAGGAGCTTCTTTATGTTGGCTTCGCTGGCACAATCCTTGATATACTCGACCTCATGTCCAAGATACTCGATCACGTTTTGGAGTGACTGGAGGTTTCCACTATCAACGTCAATAACCGTTACCTTCATAATTGTTTTCTGTGCTTTTTTTTATTAAAATGTTTCCTTAGAGGTATTCCGACAAAACTTCTTGAGAATGCTTCAGATAGCGATCATATTGTTTATGTAGCAGCGTGTCTCTTAGTCACTATGTTCCTTAGAGATGACTCACGGTGAAAAATCTTGGGCCAAAAAGAAAAAAATTCCTCGAGATGGATGCACGTGATGACGTGAAAAATGAGTTACGGATGTCTTGGTGCAGGGATGCATTTAAGCACAGGTGCAGTACGTCTTCCTGCAAAGAAGAACACGTAGTACGTAGATACAGCTTGGGTAACAAACGGGTTGCGCATAGCGAGCAGGCCATGAGCTGGTGGGCTGTACAAGTCTACGGTATACGGTATACAGTCTAGGACAACGTTCTAATTACACAAATAGAGGTATCCAGCTATATCATGATCCCCCTCGTACAAAAGAGGACCAGATAGCCTCCCCGTGTTCATCTACCGATGCGCGAAAACTCTACATACCTTATCAAAATTTCTAGGCAGCCTAAAAAGGCAGTAGAAAAATTTTTGAATTTCTAAATTTTTTTTTCATATATCTATGTTTATCATCCTCTTTCAGTTTCCATTCGTTGATCTGAAAACCATCAGACATCAGTCAAGAAGGTATCACCAATTACCAACTAGCCGTCTTCTCGTTTTATACCCCCGCTAAAAAAAATGGCCATATTAGCTTCGTCAATTGTGAATAACGGCCCGGTGTCGATTTTCGCGTACTGTTTGTCGTCGATTTTGATGACATGTACTAACAAGTATGTGGTGTCTGGTAACAGCGACTTCAACTTGAACTTCTTGTTGCTTGCCGTTCAATCAACTGTGTGTATTGTCACGTTGTATGTATTGAAGGGATTACAGATTGCCAACTTCAGACAATTGAACAAAGAGGAGGCCAAATACTGGTCCCCAATTGCTTTCCTTTTGGTTTTGATGATCTACACGTCCTCTAAGGCCCTCCAATACTTGGCCATCCCTGTGTACACCATTTTCAAAAATTTGACCATTATCTTGATTGCTTACGGTGAGGTGTTGTGGTTCGGTGGAAAAGTTACTTCCATGGCTTTATCTTCGTTCATTTTGATGGTTTTATCCTCGGTTGTGGCTGCCGTTGGTGACGATAAGAAGAGTCCTGTTTCCGATGACGGATTCTCCTTGTTCGGATTGAACATGGGTTACATTTGGATGTTTTTGAACTGTTTTGCATCCGCCTCTTTTGTTCTCTACATGCGTGTTAGAATTAAGAAAACCAACTTCAAGGATTTTGACACTATGTTCTACAACAACTTGTTGTCTATTCCGATCTTATTGTTCTCGACCTTCGTATTGGAAGACTGGTCGCCAGCTAACCTCTCAAGAAACTTCCCTCCAGAGACCAAAAACTTGGTTATCTTTTTAATGGTCTTTTCTGGTGCTTCTTCTGTTGGTATTTCTTACTGTTCCGGTTGGTGTATCAGAGTCACCAGTTCCACCACTTACTCTATGGTCGGTGCCTTGAACAAGTTACCAATTGCTTTATCCGGGTTGATCTTCTTTGATGCCTCTGTTAACTTCTTGTCTGTGTCATCTATTTTCCTTGGTTTTGCTGCTGGTTTAGTATATGCTGTTTCCAAGAAGAAGCAAAAAGAAGAAGAAGCCAAACAGACTCCATTGCCTTTATCCAGCAAGGATTAGGCATCTGTTGTAAATTACCCCGTAATACTATAGTCAACTACAACTGATATTCCACCAGACATCCATCTTCTTTATATATATTTGTATTTATATATATATTTCTTCATACATATAAATTACGTATCATAATTAGATTACAATTAATATCCTTATTTATTGAGTAGTGGGTATACTAGTATACGTTAGCCTTTAAGAAAATAGTAATTATACGGTTGATACTTGCATTATAATATACATGACTTGCGTCTTCGTCTGCCTAATAGAAGTAGCCCTCTGCCTAACTAAAAGTAGTCCTCTTCACCACCAGCCACAGCCACGTCCTCTTCATTATCAATACTGACACTCTTGCTGTTTTCCACCTCCTCCTCTTCATCATAGTCCAAATTTTTCACATACTTCTCATTGAATCTTTGTTCAAGTATCGCAGTATTATTGCTCTTACTCTTCCAGGATTCAAGCCCGTCTTCGCTATCACCAGTCAACAATTCTTGCATACAATACAAATCAAACTCGGTGATCCCAAATGCCTTTACCTTGAACAATCTTGTACTATATGAATCACCGTAATTGCTTTCAATAGAAAAAAAAATTCCATCTACTGCGATTTGCAAGTTACGGAACTCGGCACTTAATAATGGGAATCGTTGATGGACCAATGGTGATGTGATATTGTACTCCATAGATCCAATTTTGATATAATTTTGCTTGAAAAGACCGAAGTGAGACTCGTAAAACTTCTCGTAGTCAATCTCTTGTTGAGTTTTGACTCTTTTCATTGGAATAACATCTTCATCTTCGACTTCACTGTCGCCATCGCCATTCTCTAGAAGCTTATCGTAATTAACTACATACTTATCACGGTACTTATCCTTGGTGATTTTATATAGATAGTCTTTCAATCTGTCCTGATCTTTAGCAGGATTTGCAAGTCTGATCCAAATACTCACTTTACGAGGAGCCGAATAAAGAAAAGAAGCTAGTTTCTCATAACGAGGATACGAAAGCTGTATCTCCGTTAAATAGATCGGATATTTAAGCTTTATTGAGAACGTTTTAATCCCTGTAGAATCAGCAACAGCAGAACCTGTTTGATCTAGCGGCGTAAACACCTGTGGATCGTTGTCCTCTGGAAGCTCCATAGGCAAAATCACTTGATATGTGTTGACGATCAAATCTTTCTTGATTCTAGAGTCATCACCTTTATTTGTAGAAGACCATTTGGAAAAAGGGTTCCATGATCTTTTGACTCGTTGATCTTGTTTGTTTTGCATTAATAGTTTTGAGATGTTGAAAGAATTAAACGAGCGAATGAAATCTGGTGATAATCTAGCACCATTCTCAAAGCTAGCATAATTGAACTTTCCTTCTTGTTTAGATTTGGATGCATTGATAATCTTTTTAATGAGTCGTGAAAGAACTCGTTCTGTGGTTGACGTTATTATATCTTCCTTGCTGCCTGGATTCGAACCAATAGCTTTGTCACTTACAAGTGACTTCAAGGACTTGAGGATTTCCGTCTTAATGTACTGTGAGAGTCTTGAACTGTCTGTTAATTCAATAAGAGTCTGGTTTCTCGACGAGAAGAAACTCTTTAATATATAATCATTGAAAACCGGCCTCAATGATGATACTCCTGCAGAGGAATTGTTATCATCATCGCTGAACAAATCAGAAAGATACTGGTTAACAAGCTGCTTGATATAGTCCTCATAACCAGACACAATCTCAACAGTATCGTTGTTATTTATCGATAAAGGCAAGTATTTGGGCAACGCATTCTGCATAGCAGATTCACTGTTCTGATCTGTCTCGGATAGTTTTGCTATCACCGTTATGACAGTTTTATTTAATTTGTTGAAAGAGTCGCTGAGAGTAGTGATATTTGATGAAAGTTGTGCAAGTTCGTGAGAGGTCTGAGAGTGATATTCTTCCAAGACCTCAATCTTCTTGTCAACAGCTTCAATTTTTTGTTTGGTTGTCTCTTGCAAGTCGAGGAGTTTCGCGTTAATTTGTTGTATACTGTTTGAGACTATTTCGAAGTTTTTATTAATGGCTTGATCGTCATGAACTTGGAGAAGCTGGATCTTTTCTGATGAGTCAAATAGACTTGGCCGATGTACAAAGAAGAAGAAAACCAGTATTGCGATGAAAGATATAACTAAAGAAACAAATAGTATGAATTTGGCAATTGATACTGATTTCTTATTGGTTTTATTTTTATTTGTCACCGTGGCTTTAGGACGAGATTCAGATTGCACAATCTCCGTCACCTTCTGATCTTCCTTAGGTTCTTTGCCATCGATGAAGTTGTGATTTTTATTGTGGTTGTTATGATTGTTGTCCGAGGTACTGCGCAATGTACTATCACTCGAATTGCTGAATGATCTAGATCTGTGGCCAGCGCTGTAATATTCGTCTCTAAGCATCTCAAATTGATCATTTAAGAACCCGTGATCAATCTTATTGACGTCAAAAGCAAGGTCCTTTTTGCTTGCTGCATGACCGTCATCCTCCTCTTCGTCACTACTCGAAATGATCTGATCCTCAAGAAGATCAGCACCATCGAGATCAGCTAGCGTTATGAACTGGGTCTCTTTAACCGCACCCTTTTTTTTGGGAAAATTCTCTCTTGAAGACTCTGACATTGTGGTGGTTGAGTGGGACTATTCAAAGAAAAGATTAGTGCATTTAATAGGGTGCTATTGTGTATGGACTTATAGATCTCGATCCATTTGTTGACTTTCTCTGGGTCGCGAAACCATAAAATAAAAGAATACTTTTTCGTGTTTTCAAGCATGTGCGGATCTTGCTAAGAATACCAAACATAACAAGTATACGGGTCAATGATTTGACTTCTTTTGGTAGGAGCAGGCAAAAGTTGACTTTTGGCTCAACATGTGTGTACTCATAATTGTATTGAGGGCTACACTGTAAGGCAGATAATTTTCCCATAATCGCAAAGCTGCGGTGACAGTATTTTATTGTCTTTCTCACTACTGCTATTGTATTCTTAGATCCTCTTGTAGGCACATACCATCAAAACAAGATTATTGGAGACAAACTTTACCACATCTTCAACAGGTCAGGAAAAGAATTCCTTATCGGGATATAATTTGTAGTAGAGATAAATATCGATTAGACTCTAAGTCTTAGATACATACTTCTGATTCTGGGGATGCATACTAGCACCACCAAAGATCATATTCATTACATCTCTCGTTGCACTAGAATAGATCTCCAAATATATGTAAACGTCTTAATCACTAACAATAATATTGACCGTATCATGAGAGAGCAACGAGACAGCCTCTACAAGTAGGGTATCATCGTCAAGCAATGTCACAAGACTATGAGATGTAAGTTCTGCCAGGAAACTGATTTGACCGGCATCACCTTCGACTTTTGCGAGTTGAACATGGGTATTAAATCATGTCCTGTACTGAATGAAAAGAAATTGTCACTTAGAAGTGCTTTAGTTCAAGACAAACGATGAAACTGTTTGAATAATTCCTCACAATTCAGCCGACTGTATAATGATTCATCATAGTCAGGTAGTAGTTGCATAAACGAAATGCATTCAGTTTTTCTGCGATAAGGTCAATGACCTAGATGAAGATTGCAGTTTCAAAGTCTGAAGAGATACATCACGCCTTCTAGAGCTACGGAACTTTCTGGAAGCAGCAGTGCTTTATGGACCCGTCTGAGATATCTAGCGCATCTCATGTGGTTAGTTTCTTTTTATCTTTAGCCATATTATTGCAAGATATTATTGCAAGATATCATCACGTTCCCTAATATATAACACCACAATGCTACAGATACCATCTCATGAGCACTAACGAATGTTGAGAGATTGCAGCAATTATGTCTTAAAAGTGCAACTGATATGTGCAGCTTCATACATTGAAAATATGCTGTACCTGTGGGCCACTGCGTAGCCGAAGACGTTGACTCCGGAGACACGATCAACTCATAACACAACTGTTAAATGTGTTCTACCAGGCTTCCGGCTGGCCCAACTCCCAGGCTTCCAGCTGGCTCAAGTTACGAGCCTAAATATAGGCTAGTGGGCTAGGCGCAGCCCCCTACACAAGTGGCCGCGTTGCTTAAACTTTACAGTTTGAGACAAAAACAGGAGAACGCAGCAGAAGCTGACGAAAAAAGCGTGTTTACAAAGGCTTTAGCACTTCTTATTAATCAGAGTAGCGTTAATCTAAAAATACCTTCGAATGATATGGCATTATAGGTAGAAGGGATCGAGATTGGGATTGTGATTGAGAGATCGAGATTCCAGATTCCAGATTTAAGACTGGAGAAGAAAATAATATGGGTTGTGGCAACTACAAGTAGTGTGGCATGGTACAGACGTCATCCTGACACATGACCAGACAGACATCCGCCTATAGGCACCAACCCCTATGTGTAGCAACACACGATGTGGATCGAAGGTTTGAAGACACAATTTTGCCTTGAGCAAGGCGTCGCCCAAGCGTTACCAAAAGTGAGGATTTGGGTCCCTGGAATGCCTTCACGTGACATTTCACATGACCCGTTTGGACGCTTCCTGCCTGTGCAGGTGGCCGACGTCCCCCCGAATGCCCCCGGAATATGCATCTTTTCGCCCACGCAGTTTCGAAAAGAAAAATTTTTAATTTTAGGAGTAAAAAAGAAACAGAAACAAAATAGCTTTTAGTTGTCATTTTTGAATGTTTTGCAATACAAAAAAGAGAAATCTTTTATAAATACAAACACTCTTGGTCTCTGCCTCAGTTACTACCGGAGCCTTTATTATTGCGGAGCCGTCATATTAATATTAGTAGTCGCTCTTTATTCTCGCACTTTCGCTCTTTCTCTCGCTCTTTTCTCTCCTTGCTACACCATCGTTATATATAGAACCTGCTACGCAGCATTAGATTCCTCACACGGAAATAGATCCATACGCAGCACACCGGCTGCTGTAGAACCACACAAAAATGGGCCTCAATAATCTCAAGTACTTCATAATATTCAGCATATTCAGCGGCATCGTGGTGTCGCTTACTTCCGAATGCTACTCCTCTCTTCCGGACGGATGGTCTTCCGGAAAGTCCTATATCTACCAGTCCAGTGGGTATTGTGAAGAGCAGTGTAGTGACTACAGTTATATGGCTCTTTTCAATGGGTCGTACTGTTATTGTGGTAACCTGGCTCCTCTGTCTAGTGAAAAGGTTGACTCCTCTAACTGTGACGTCAGTTGTTCTGGATATGGACAAGATGATTGTGGAGGAGCTTCCGCTTATCAAATATACGAGCTTGCTACTAGTTCTTCGCTGAGTAGTAGTACAAGTACTATCACATCAGACACGTCCTCTTCCTCCTCTGACTCATCATCATCATCATCCACAACTAAAGCCACGTCGGCGTCATCATCTGATGCTACAACATCCCAATCTGATTCGACGTATGTGCAGCTCACAACATCGGTTGCCACTGAATCAGGGGGAGGAACCCATTATTATACAATAACTGCGTCTAAAACCTCTGTGGCAACCACCGTGGTCTCGTCAACCGCATCGTCTTCAAATAGTAACTCTAAGGCCAAGCTTATCGGTCCGATTGTCGGCGGGGTTATTGGTGGGCTTGCAGCGCTCTCCATCCTCGCTCTTGTGGTGTTTTTCATTCGTCGTCAAAGACAGAAAGACCGCGATTTGTTGGACGCAGATGCAAATATCATTGCTACAATGAAACGGAATGAAAACAGCACACATACTAGACAGTTGTCGAATCCGTTTGCAGACGACTTCGTAGACCCGCCGCCTGACAGAAACCTTCAGTATTTCGGTAATCCAGGGGCTCCTACCGCACATGCACTCCATAGCAGCAGCGCTAATAGCAACGGGTCCAATGATCGGTTAAGTGTATCGGGACAGAGCATCTACGAGCCGGCGCATAATAACCGACTTAAGTTATCGGTTGTGAATCCCGATAATGATTGATATCACTTTTCTTAGCCTGGTAATGACGTCTTGTTTTAATTATTCTCTATTCTTTTGTTTATTTTACTCTTCATCTCTATATACTTACTTTGTCTTGTTTTTTGTTAATTGTTATTTATATCATCCCCCGTATTCTTTTGTTGTGACATCTGTCCTTACATGCCTGTTTATCTTTCGGTACTGTTGTCTTATTGTTTTGCTAATACATTGTGCTACTACGTTTCATGGAGGACTTGTAAATTTTTTGGACCTCGCTGCGCTAGGCTGGTGGCTGCGCTTGGGCAGTTTCAAAAGCACTGGGCCACGAGCGAAGCGTACGGCAACTATTGTGAAGAATACATCCTTAAATATTTAGAGATCCTTAAATACAAACTTCAAACAAAAAGCAAAGCAATATATCAAACAAGAGACTAAATAATAGATAAGTAAATAACAGGTAAATAAATGAGTAATAGTAAATGATAGATTTAAGTGAAAGACAGATAAATATAATAATGTAGACAACGGCATCGGCATACAAAAAATTAATAAAATAATTGCTTATAATTGCTGATCATGAATTCAGTAATGTCGTTCTTCAGCACCATATCAGCGATTTCCCGTTCTCCTGTCAAATCCCTAATAATGGACGGAGCAAAGACGATCGCCAAGTTATGCAACGTCATGAAATTGATCTCCGAGTTCTGCGAGATCAAACTCAAATGCTTCATGATCGCCAATAACGTGAGTTTGTGCTGTTTAGGCAACTTGTTAAGCAACACACGCGTCTTTTCTATCTTCTTCTCCTGTTTCTTAACAGTGGCACACGACACAAACGACTCGTAGAGTTGGTACGTTATGATTGGTTCAGGCAACCGACGAAGATATCTTTTAAGAACACTGGTTACCACATTTATGTCAGAGTTAATGATGTCGTCCAATTCGATGGTCAACGAGTCATGGTCTCCAATGTTGTTGAAAACAGTCTCCAATTGCTGGATTTGGGAGGTTCCTCCACTTTTACGGTAGATTCCTTCGCTATATAACCCGTTGGTCTCTACATACTTAATGCAGGTAGTGACAATCAACGGCACGTCTCTCTGTTCGCGAGTGGCTTTAACTACCAAGGGTAACGTTAATTTGTCAAGATTATCATTGTTGTTGTTTCCGCTGCTGCTGTTGTTGTTGTTGTTGCTGCTGCTGCTTCCAAATCCAAGAACTCCTTTGGTAATTGGCGACTTGAGAAGTCCGCCGGTTCCCTCGTCATCGTTTCCATTGTTGCTTTCGTCGTTAAACTTATCTAAGAATCCCCCCTTGCCGCTCTTTTTGGTTTGTTGGCCAGCAACAAATCCGTTACCAGCGGCATTTCCTGGGGTTATTCCTTTATTTTTGTTGTTCAAGCTGGTGAATGTTTGTTCATTCATGTTGACAACCACCGGAGCACTGATCTTCAATCCGGTATTGTTTTCCGACCCATCGTTGTCATTCTCATCGTCTGCTCCATTACTGCTGTCCTTGAACTTAGGGAACCCTTTTCCTCTCCAGAACCGTGCTCTAACTTTAGGTTTCGCGACGGGAATCGACTCTATCTTGCCAATAGTGGCCTCTTCCATCGTAGGAGTGATTGCTGAAGAAGAATATGGTTGTACAGAGAAACTAGGCGTACTGTTCACAGAAAGACCTATTGGAAC
The DNA here is from genome assembly GCA_030490795.1 of Saccharomycopsis sp. yHQL182. Classification (NCBI taxonomy): domain Eukaryota; kingdom Fungi; phylum Ascomycota; class Saccharomycetes; order Ascoideales; family Saccharomycopsidaceae; genus Saccharomycopsis; species Saccharomycopsis sp. yHQL182. The sequence goes on along the minus strand of JAKVQV010000005.1, from coordinate 505,422 downwards.
ATTGCTGTTTCCGTTGGAAACCGGTAAAGTGCTGGCTGTGGCATTCATCACTGTAGCCCCACCATTACTTGATGTCTGAGCACCATTTGAAGATGATGAGGATGCCGAAAGAGGTGGCTTCTTGCCGATTGTATGATGATATTCTTCATTGAGATTACTGGATGATGACATCAATGGAATTGTCTTCAAAAAGTTACTCGACTTGTTGCTGTTATTACCATTCGCATCCAGATTGATTCCTTTCTCATAGAGCGAGTTTTCGGAATGATTACGGTTGTTAGAGCCGTAGCCGGAAGCAATACCAGCCGGTGACATTGCCGAGTTATTGACGTCCAAAAGAGCATTGGCATCATGACGTGCATGTTCAAGTCTGAATCGTTCCTTCTCGATTTGAAGCTTAAGTCTTTGGATAGTGCTGGTCAAGTCATTGACCTCGCTATTCAACGAGGACTTCGTGGATTTTAACGAGTGGATTTCATCGCGTAATGACGACGCTTTCGAACTCATGTTGTTGATTTCAAGCTTCATTTGCTTCAATTCAGACTCTGTCTTGCTGTGGTCGACAATCGGGTCCAGAGCATACGAGTTGATAAAGTCCATGCTATCGTCTTGATACCCTGGCTTATGATTATTGGCCTTAGAGCTATCATCTTGATAAGTCGGCTTGTGACCGGTTTTCTGGTGCGTCTGTTGTGTCTGTTGGCCGGAATTGCGCTTGTGCTTGTTGAAGAGCGATTTAGGCGACTTTATCGATAACGAACGGCCAATAAGACTTGCTCCAGACCCACTGGTCTCGGCATCATTCCCATTGACCACACCGTTGGCAATACTGTTTCCATTGCTTTCGGCTGGCCCGCCGGAACTAAACGAGAGCATGCTGTTTCTGAACTTGGCAGATTTCGGAGTATTATTCCCTGAGGAGCTCAACTGTTTAAGCCCCTCGCTACTCTTCTTGATCTGGTACTCCAAGTTATGTATGTCCGGCCCGTTGAGGGACATAGGCCGAGTTTTACGGTATCCAAGTCCATTAGCTGGTTCGTTGTCGTAATTATTTGCCTGGTTGCCATGTGCTGTTGTGTCGCTATCATCAACAAACACCATTTTTCTGTTGCTGGCAGCACGCGACGAAATCGGTTGTCTGTGGTTGATATACGGCTCATCATCCGCCTTGATGCCTGTGGATTTAGGCGGGTCTTTCAACTCCACAGATGTCTGTCTATGACTGTTAGTGTCGTAGGACACTACCTGGTTGACAAGATTGCCTAATTCCTTGTCAGTATCGTCGGTATCAGAGAGAATCGAGTCTAACGAGTACGGTTCGATCGTGGTGGTAGCATTAGGGGTATTTTCTGCTGTTCCACGGGTCAAATAGTTGTTGGATAACGGATTTTCAAGCGTTGCGTCATCATTATCATCGTCTGTGAATGACGGCGACATCGTTGGAGAGAGACGCGAATCCAAATCAATGTCTTCCGACTCAAATGGCGAGCTGAAAGCAGGTAATCGTGGAGCGCGCTGCTGTTCCTCAGGCTTTTCCTCGGCGGCTAGCATCTGGTCGGCGGTACTTTTTGGCGGAGGGATAGAAGGTAACGACTTCTCGTATATTGGAGTAGTGTTCCTACTGGACCCCACAGAATTAGGATCGGTGTTCTGAGCAGGATTCGAACCTGAAGCGCCAGGAACCGAGCCGCCAGAGCTCGTGCGTTTCTGCTGCCTGCGCTTCTTTTGGTCAAGTTTTTTCTTTTTCGATATTACCTTTTCGTGGCATTTCATACAGTAAAGACCTGTGGAGGTTTTGGCATACCGCAAGTTGTCAATACGGTTTTTACAGTTTTTGCACACAAAACAGTCTGCACAATAAGGTTGATTTCCAGCCAATATGGCCAAGTCACCGATCTTCTTACCACATACCTGGCAGTCGTAGAAGCAATTCTGGCACACTAATTCACCAGTGCCCACCACAAGGAAGTCTGAGTCAATTCCTAAAAGGTTGGAGCATTTCAGACACCGGAAACAGTTAACATGCCAGCGGTCATCGCCAAGTTCATATGCATGCGATTCGATAATTAGCTTGCCACAATGCTTGCAGAGCTGTTGGTAATCGTTATCAGAAGATGCTGCAGCAGTGCTGCTGCCTGTGGCATCTAGGGTATCGCTGCTTTGGATATCTGAACCCACAGACTCGTACATGTGGCTATGTAGAGCGTTGGAAGTAGCAGTTGTCATTATAGAGTTGGAAGTGATTACAAACAATCAGAAACAATCAAAAGAGGCTAGCAATGGACATCTAGCAAGCTTCAGGGAGGGCTTTAAGCCAGGTCTATAATATAGTAGTAGTTCTGTTGATTTGTATATACCTCGAGACTTAAATGTATATACGAGTTCTAAATGATAGATATTAGTTCTCGAGATTTCTGTGTTTCTGGACGTTATCAACCACAAGATCTTTGTAATTATTTATCTCCTTCTGTGATCTAGATCCTGTTATGATTTTGTGTCCTTTATGATGTTTATGACCTTTGTTAGCGTTGTCCTCGTTATAACGATTGTGTCCTTTCTAATGATGATTTGTATGAAAAAAAATTTTAAAATCCTAAAACTGTAGAATTTTCTCTCTGGTTTCCGGTTTGTAACACGAAAGTCAAAAAACAAAGAAAATCATTGAAAATTTCAGTCCAGATCTAGATGACAACAGAGTACCAGCGGTCTTTCGTAAATCGCTAAATTTTGAGATCGCTTGGTTTGCAGCCTTTTTGAACGAGAAAGAGGCCAGGTTGCAGATTGGTATCGCCATCTACAGGACTGATATAACTCGTTAGCAGAGCTCTGTGTAGTGTTTTGTATATTCAAACAGCCATCGAACACTCAAAACGGTGCCTTCGATTTGCGCAAGTGAAACAGTGTGCAGGCTGTAAATCTTTGGGTGTTCTGTAACCAAATCAGCCTAAGTGGTCTGCCCAGGCTGTGTAACTCTGGGGCGGAGGTCCAGGACGGTATGCACCTGTGGATAGACTGCGAGACTACGTAGGGATATGCATTAGGATGCATAACAATAAAAAACAGTTCTTTGTGAATCTAGAATACGGATTGTTTAGGAAACACAGTGTATAAGAAGTCATTAATGATTGAAGTAATAGAGGCAATACGCATGTCTGAAATCACAAGGAATGTCATCAATCAATCGATCTTAATGTAAAGCGATATGCCTCACGGTTACTGAAGGACGTCCTGGTTACTGATTTGCGCCAGAGGTTCGTCCTTGCTACTGATGTGCATCAGAGTTTTTGTCCTGGTTACTGTAATAGGCAGCAAGAATGCATTACTGTAATAATTACTTAGAGGGAGAGATAATAAGATTTGGCGATGAGAATGTCTACTGTAATAAACTCCAAGATAACAAAACTATTTGATGAAAGGAAGAATGTTGCGGTAAGAGATAGATTTTGGATACAGATCAGTAACTGTGAGTAAAAGATAGTAAATAAAGATACTAAATTCGCGGATGGGAAGAGAAAAAGAATGTAATCTTGGCTAAGGCAAAAGATTAATGGTAGTTAACAATAAAAAGAAAATGTATCTGAAGAGCGATGAGAAGAATATACACGGCAAGTATAAAGTGATCTGTGACCACCAACTATAACACGAACTCTAACACCAATCATTGTAGACAGGATACTATTTTCTGTAGGAGATCAGAATCTCGAAATTGGTCATATCAAATACCATGTAAAAGTACTTCATGATCGAATCTCCAAACATCCAAACTCCATCAGTTGGAGACACTGTAAACTCTAAGTAACATTGTTGGACTCCCTCGATGTAGATTTCTCCGTATAAATCTTTGCTAATAACTGAGGACAAAGGGATGGAAAATGCCACTGAATTGGCCAATGTGAAACTGAGATGGTAATCTTCTTGGATCAACGTATGGTTACAATCTAAGACATACATCTCATACTCGTCCAAATATGTTGATCCTACTAGTACGTCATTCCCAAGCGTTGTCAAGGTTTCATTATCAAGCGCATTGAAATCAATGCCTGTGTCAAACCACAACACAATAGGCGACGAAGAGTCGTCAAAAAGTGTGGTAGTGGTGCCGGTGGTGCTTCTTTTGTACATACTATTGGAACGGTTGCTTCTGTTGACGGTGGCGCCTTTGTTTTTATTGCTGGTGGAAGTACTTCTACCACTTGTGGAGCTGTTTCTGCTGCTTTTTGTAGTGGTGCTTCTACTACTACTGGTAGTACTGGTGCTGGCTCTGCCACTTCCAGGAACGATCTGCAACTTGTACAACTCTATTGAGGTTGTTGTAAGGAAGTATTTCTTGAGTGCAGAAATCTTTGAGATGATCGACCAAAAATACTTAATGTAGGCCTGATACGCAGGAACCGGAACCATATCAAAGGTATGTAGTTGCTGGTATTTGGAGCTGTCAGTTGCCCCAAATAGTATTCGGCCTGTTCCTACATCAGCACCCGTCTGCGAGATATCATCATGGTAGATCGAGAACATATTACTTAAAATGTAGCCCTGTTTGTAAAGTAACGAGGGTAAATTATCGTAAGCATCTAAAATGGTTGATATGCTTGTGATTACAGCTTCCGCTTGGTTCATGGCTGCACCAAAAAGCCCACCCTGGGCTCCTGCCCCATCAATCCCTGTGACCACAGCGATCTGGGCGTTTTTCAACGTAAAATCGCCAATCTTCACTGTTTCATAGATATATGATCCAGCGGTGATTGAACCTTCTATGTAATCTAACGTGAAATTGTTGCTGATCAATTTGTACGAGGACGATTCACTGGAATCATAACATCCGAAATCTTCGCAATTAAACGAATCAGATAAGCTTATGTCTGGTAACCAAGTGTCAGCAGATCCCGTGTCGAACTGTAAGTGGAAAGTTTTACCGGGAGTACCAATTGTCACGGGTATGTACATGTAGTACTCCAGAGTGTTGAATTGGACCGATGTTGAGCCCGATCTGACTAAGTTGCATTGCATTAACGTTAATGCGATTATCAGTTCGATGAGATAATTCATGTTGCTTGTGGTATGCATTCTGGTTAATGCTTTGTCTGCTTTTTCTGGTTGACCTTGTTACGGCTCTTCTCCAGATCTTGCTGATGCTCATTGGTTTTTATATCTTTACAAAACTACTTCGTTTCTCTACACAATTACTTCGTCTGTGTCTACATGACTACGTGGTTCTGAAGCACAGAGGTATCTTCATACATCTCTCCTTAGACGTTATTACAAATTCACTTATACATCCCTCATATTAATATCATACTACTCTCAAGTATGGATCCTTAGAGATCCTGGGCAGTCCCTTTGAGATCTGCATTAGGCAATTAAAAGCCTGAAAACCAAGATATACAGATGCAACCTGTCCACGCCAATGCAACTCAGGCCATTCTGTAACAGCTATTCTTGGAACAGTCATCACATCTACGCTAATAAAGCCTCATTTCCGGGTCTTTATACACTCCACATTGTCTGGGTACTGTCTGGGTACTTACATGTTTAAGTCCGTACTCATTACGATACGTCAAACCCTCATTTTTGCGCTTTTTTAGGTGAAAAATCAAAACAGGAAAAAATATTGGTTGGTTAGTGAAATCTATCATCATGGTTCTGTAACAGGTTGGGAGACAAAGCAGGACATATTTGTTTCCGGGACTCAATTGTATCCATCTGATTGTTGTTATCTACTTGTTAGCTTCCTGTTATCCGCCATGACAAAATACACCAACGCGTTGATCATTGTGTCCATCCTATTACGGATCGGATTTTTTCTATTTGGACTCTACCAGGATGCCACTATGGAGGTCAAATACACTGATATAGACTACATAGTGTTCACAGATGCCGCCAGATTAGTCTATAATCACATGTCACCGTACTTGAGGGAAACTTACAGATATACCCCGTTACTAGCGTGGATTTTGGCTCCTACAGCTATTCAATCAGGCGATGAAGCACATGCGATTCAAGATGTGATTTACTTCTCGTTTGGAAAGTTCATCTTCATAATCAGTGATTTGGTAACAGGCCTTTTGATCCTTAAAATCCTCAACCACGTTTCACCGGCTGAAGGGACGAAAAAGAACTTGATTCTCGCGTCTATCTGGCTTTTAAACCCGATGGTAATCACAATAAGCACGCGGGGCAGTTCCGAGAGTTTATTGACAGTGTTCATCATGATGGCCGTCTATTTCTTGTTTGTTAGCCAGAACCTCGTGCTTTCAGGAATATTCTACGGGCTCTCGGTTCATTACAAATTATACCCGATCATATATTTGCCTACAATCTATCTTTATCTTCTCGTCAAGAACATTAATTATTCTTCGGGGGTTTTCAGCAGCAAGTTTCTTGAAAACCCTCTTCTCCACTCAAATATCCATAAAATCTGCGTGTTTACTGTCGCTTGGGTTATGTCTTTCCTTGGCCTAGGGTTGTTGATGTACCAGATCTATGGACAGGAGTTTGTGTTTAATAGTTATTTGTACCATTTCATCAGAACTGATCATCGTCATAACTTCTCGGTGTATAACTTGTCACTTTATTTCACGTCCTCTATTAAAAGCACGCCCTCTGTCGAAACCGCCCTTGCATCATTGCAGGGACTCTCAACTCTTGACTTCACAAAAATCGCATTCGTTCCACAACTTGTTATCTCTGCGCTTATTCTTCCAGTGCTCTTCAATATTAACACACGGCTTTCCACAAGCCTGGGCCCAAATAGTGACAGACAGAAAGTGTTTATGACTACATTGTTCTTGCAGACGTTTGCATTTGTCAACTATAATAAGGTTATCACGTCGCAATATTTTATCTGGTACTTGATGCTCTTGCCGTTCTACATTCAATCTTCAGGACTTTCTTTTAGCAAGGCATTGGTTTGTTTGGGTTTATGGGTTGTTGGTCAGGTATTATGGTTACTTAATGCATACAATCTTGAATTCCTCGGTATAAACACATTCTTCCCAGGCCTTTTCTACAGTTCTGTTTTCTTCTTTATGGGTAACTGTTGGTTGATGCATAAATTCATGGACGATGTACTAAATGTTTACGGATCGAAATGAATCTACAATATATAGTTTCACGAATATACTGATTACCTCCAGATTACTACGCCAATTTTGTGACCACCATCATGGCATACATTGCCATCATTGTCAGACACATCATCTCCCACCTCGTACCTATACGAATCACCTCGTACAATATCGACTGATCGAGATTCGTTTTTCGCTAAAAAAAAAGAAACTCAATAATCCGATTGAGAAAATTACAAAAAAATTTATTTCGATGGATTTTCCATCTGTTCTTTTGGTCCGCTGCTTAGGGTGTAGTTTAACCACTATATAGACCAAAATACCAATAACCGACCACCAACATAGTCATAATGAGCATAGAAATCGATCAGACCGACGCGGCAATATTGATCTCCGTGCTAGCAGTGTTGGTCACTTTTATTCTTGCCCGGAAGAAGCTTTTTGGAGGTCCAGCTGCTGCTAAACAGGCTGTTGGAAAGCCAACCGGCCTTAAAACCAGAAACGTTGTTGATGTCATCGATCAGTGTGATAAGAAGGCTGTTGTGATCTATGCGTCACAAACCGGTACAGGTGAAGATTATGCCCATAAATTTGGTAAAGAATTACAGGCCAGATTCCAGCTTTCTACGTTGGTCGCTGATTGTGATGATTACGACCTCGACAACCTCGACGAAGTTCCTGAGGACGTGCTCATGTTCTTCTTTGTTTCCAGTTACGGCGAAGGTGAGTTGCCAGATTCTGCTGTCGAACTTGGTGATTATTTAGAGGGTCTTCCCGAAGATGATGATGCCTCCGAATTGTCTAACTTGAAATATACAGTGTTTGGACTCGGAAACTCAACCTACGAGTTCTTTAATGGTGCTGCTAAATACGTTGACAAGCGTTTGTCCGGAGCTGGAGCTGTTAGATTCTCTCCTTATGGACACGGTGATGATGGTCGCGATTCTATGGATGAGGACTTCCTTGCTTGGAAAGATGCTACTTTTGAGAACTTAAAGACTTCTCTTGCCCTTGAGGAGCATGAGGCTACCTACGAACCGGCTGTCGAGGTCACATTCCGCCCAGAATTATCACCTGAGTCGCCTACAGTATTCCTTGGAGAGTCAGACCTTACTTATTTACCACTGCCACAAACAAGCAAGGAAAGCCTTTTAAGAGGCCCTTTTTCGCAATCACATCCTTTCTTGGCCCCTGTTACCGTGTCTAGACAGTTATTCTCCCCTGAAGCCGACCGTAACTGTGTCCATTTGGAGATTGATCTCTCCAGCTCTAACTTGAAATATTCTACCGGTGATCATGTGGGAATCCTTCCTTCTAACGCAAACGAGGAAGTTGACAAGTTCTTGGAGGCATTTTCACTTACGGGGAAAAGAAATGACATTTACGAGGTAAAAGCTATTGATTCTACTGCTAGCAATCTTCATTTCCATTCGCCTTCTACCATTGATGCCTTAGCACGCTATTATCTTGAAATCACCGGCCCGGTATCCAGACAGTTTCTCGCCTCGATTGCAGGATTTGCTCCTTCTACAACCGTTAAAGAAAAGGCTTTGCAACTCTCTAATGATAAGGAGCTCTTCGCAAAAACCATTACCCTGCAAAAATTCAATATCTGCGACGCATTGATGTTCTTGTCGGACAACCGCCCCTGGGACCTGGTTCCATTGACCTTCATTATCGACTCTTTTGCTAGATTGCAGCCTCGTTACTACTCCATCTCGTCTTCATCCTTGGCTGAGAAACAGACTGTTCATGTTACTGCCGTGGTTGAGGCCGCTCTCGCTCCTAACCAAGAGGTAAAAAAGTATGTCACGGGAGTGTGTACTAACTATTTGAACAACCTTGAGGCCCAACAGAATAAGAGAGCCAAAGGGCAGGAGAAGCTTGCAGCACATTATCAAATAGAAGGTGCCAGAGGTGCTCTTGAGGGCTTTAAATTACCTGTATTTATCCGTCGTTCGACATTCAAACTCCCATCTAACCCTCAAACCCCTGTGATTTTGATTGGTCCAGGAACAGGAGCCGCTCCTTTGCGAGGATTTATTAGAGAAAGAGCCAAACAAGTGTCGTCTTTGGGACAGAATGTCGGGAAGATCATGTTCTTTTTTGGGTGCAGAAAGTCTACTGAGGACTTCATTTACAAGGAAGAATGGCCTGAATACGAGGCTCAATTGACCTCGGAAAAGTTCGAGATGATTACTGCATTTTCTAGAGAAACTAGCGAGAAGATCTACGTGCAACATAAAATGTTGGAGAACGCTAGCAAAATTGCCGATTTGTTGGACCAAAAGGCATTTATCTACGTTTGTGGGGATGCCTCAGGCATGGCTAGATCGGTTCAAGCTGCGTTGGTAGAAATCTTAGTTAAAGAGAAAGGCGTCACTGAAAACAAGGCTACCGAGATATTGAAGAGTTATAAGACTCAAAATAGATACCAAGAAGATGTTTGGTAAGTCATTCTTATATATAAGCATATTTAATAAATTTTTTTCTCTTTCTTTATTGGTTTTGTGGTATCATGTAATTTTTCCCAACATGTGCATGACAGAGAGCGGTCTTTGTGTCTTTACTTACCATATGGCATAGCCCACTTAAATACCTTAGGAAGTGCATGAAAAAGTAACAGATGTGAAGCTATAATCAACAGAGAAGCTAAAGATGGTGAATGGCTCAAGACAACAACGCAAGATCTGTGTTTATCGGGAAAATGACAATGGTACCATTATCGAGAGAAATGCCGGAGCCAACGGTGGTCAAGGAATCTCCAGAAACAACGGAACCCGAAAAACCGCCTGCATCAGCAGGGTCTGAGATAGAAATATTAGAGCAAAATGAGCCACAATTGAACATCTTTACTGGTTTTATCAGTGGTGGATCCTCTGCTAGAACGGCTTTAGGATGTGAGAAAACACCCGTACTCACTAACATAGATGAAGAAGCGTTGATAAAGCAGGCAGAGCCAAAGGAAAAGGGAGGAAAATGGATTAGGGTGTCAGTTCTCGGATTACTTTTAGTCATCTGTGTGCTGGTTACTGTGATCAGCTCTATTTTGTTAGTCACTCCAGGTAGTCCTTTGTCGTCTACAATAAAAACAAATCGTGAAGCGTATGATAGAAGAGTTGCCAATGGTGGTGGCGATGAAGACGATCCAGATTTATCACAGGAGGTATTTATCAATAGTGCTGGTGTTGGTATTGGTGCTGCTCCGTCTTCAGTTAAAAGTCAAGGAGCTGAGGCTTTTCATATTGAAGATGAACAGCCGGAACAAAAAGAGGAAGAGATTGAAATTGAAACAAGAGTCCCATTGACTAACACTTTTGAAGGTCTCTCAGAATATTACCGTAGAAACTCCACCATCAAGCTTATCATGGATAATATCAGAGCTGCTAAAATCGATAACAAGGCTCCACTTTATGGAATAAACTATTCCCCGCAAGACGTTGTTTATCCAGCATGTGGAATCAACGAGAAGGATGTTGAACTAGATCTAGCCGCATTATCGCAAGTCACCAGCAAAATAAGACTGTTTGGACTACAATGTGAGCAGGGCGATTACGTGATTTCAGCCATCTCCAAGATGAATTTGAACATGACTGTCAGTCTAGGTGTTTGGATCGGTAGCGATTACCAAGTGAACGTTCAACAGATAACCGACCTTAAAAAACTATTGAGAAAGTACCAAGGATTCGGAGTTGTTGATACAGTCTACGTAGGACATAACACATTGTTACGAGGAGACCGTAGCTTGCGCGAACTGATATCATTTATCTACGACATTAAATACTACTTGACCAAGGTGGTGAATAACTCTGATGACCGAATCAAGGTAGGAACCTCGGATGTTTTAGAGAATTTTGTGACTAGTGATGAGTTGGTGAGAGTGTCTGATGTGTTGGGGATAAATTTAAATCCTTTTCTGAGTGGATTACCAGTAGATAAGGCCACCAACTGGCTGATTAATACAGTCAAGCAAAACGCGAACAAAATGCCTTTGAATAGAAACAAGATCATCTTTTCAGAGGTAGGCTGGCCAAGAGGTGAAGGTAGTAACAAGAAATCCAAAGCCGGGGTGAATTATCAGAAATACTTCATGAAACAGTGGATGTGTACAATGAACAACACCAACCAACCATGGTTCTGGCACAAGGCTTTTGACGAGCCACGAAAACCCATCCATAATAGAATCGTCAATGAAACCAATACATGGGACAGCGAATGGGGGATTTTCACTAAAGAAAGGCTTCTCAAACAGCATATGGCATTCCCATTGTGCTAGGTCCTTTTATAGTCAAGGCTAGTTTTGCTACCAAAAAACACAATATATACTAGTACATTGGTATATTGATTCACAGATATAAGTGGACAAGTAGATGGATATATATATAAAGTACAACGATATGGGAACCAACCTATAAGACCCCTCTCTTTGGGAAGTCTTTCTCTTCTTCTTCATACACAACCGGCTGAGGTTTGGAGAGTAAACTGTCACTCTCCTTCGTTTTAGTATTGCCAGCACTGTGCAAACCCTGGGTAGTATTAGTAGGCCCATCAGGAAGAGTAGGGCTAAGAATAGGCTGGCTTGACGAATAAGTGTAACCGGTATCGTCATTAATATCTCTTTTTCCTGTCAAAGATATTGGATCATAAGCCATGGCCAAATTGGTCGAATTCAAGACCTTTTGTTTTTGTTTTCTTTGCTTTCTCTTGCCACAGCAGAATACTATCAATAGTATCACAGATATAAGAAACACAATACCCCCACTGACAATTGCTGCTATAACACGAGGAGAGAAGGCTGACTTATCGCACACACGAACAGCATGGCCATTAACTAAAGAGAACCGGCAATTATAAAGATACGTCATTCTGCAAGCGTTTCTATTGGTGTCTATTTTGTGTGGTATGTGGTATGTGGTATGTTGTATGTGGAAACTAAGAACCAACTTGACAGGCAAACTTTCTTGAAACAAGGAAATCACACACTTTAAATATTCAAATAGCATGAGATTTTCCCCTTTTTTTCTAAGATCCAAGCTTCAAGTAAATCCATCGACGGAGCTTACAGAAAGGGATAGAGGGACGGTAAGAAAAATGACATAACCTTGGGTCCAGGGGGCTCAGAACCTCCGTACTTTATTGTTGCTGGAATCCCATTGGGATTCCGTAGCATAAGATGGTCATATATGACTATGATGAGCATATATTGTTTCTTGCTTATATACTTATCTTGTTAGATTGTGTAAAATACTGAAAACTGCATATTTCTGAGTCTGATTGTAAGGATTTCTATGCCCCGATAGACATCGCATAGATATGATGTATGTGCTTTATACGTGTGCATATGTATGTAGGAAGAATACATATCTGTAGCATTTGTAGTTATCATGCATTGACCTCTTATATAGATCTTTATAATAGCAGAAATTGTCTTCCTATAATAGATTTCCTCGTTGAGTTGAATAGACCATTATATCATAGGCGACGTTTAGTGGCTACATTTTATAAACGAACCTAGATCAATGAACAATCTGACATAATCATTTCATTCTCAACCTAAGTCATCTCATCGCTGAGTTACAAATCACATCAATAACACCATTCGTTCTTCTCCTTCTTAGTCTTCATCTCCCATAAATATATGCTCATTTTTCTACCAAATTTCCCCGTACAGGAAATATAGCAGATTTAAAAATGAGCGCATGATCTGAGCCTACGTACATCAAAACTGGCCACAATCAACCCTCTACGCTATAGATACCACCAGCTACCTTCTACAAAATATGTCTAATTACGAGAGTAAGTGATTCCTGGCCAAACATAGTGATATTTTTGCTGCATTTACTGACTTATTCATTCTAGTCGACCATAATATATCCGTCCAACGAGAAACCGAAGCTAATGGTAGTTCCGAAGAGGTGAGTCGACCACGAGGCAACGAAGCTGTAAGTCAGTTCTTACAGGCTTCGATTGCAAGCTCAAATTCCACGTCAACAGCGGGTGAGGCTCCAGAGATACACGAAACGATTGAATTTCCCCCAGATCTTTTACACCACATTCATGAAGCACTCTCAAGTCTCGGTAATAATGTGAGTAATGAAGAGCGAGACGAGGCAGCCCTTCAGGCAGCCTTTGATTGGTACGGTGACCCACTTGCCAACAAGAAAGGCGTGGATGATAAGTTCTTGGATCTGTTAGATAGAATAGACAAAAAAGAGTTAAAGGAAGATGATTTATGTGCCATTTGCACTAACAGATACTTATCAGAAGAATATCCGCTAGTGGTGCAGCTAAATCGGTGTACACACAGGTACGATCTCGAATGTATTGGTGCCTGGTTGAAAATGAATCCAACGTGTCCTATGTGTCGAGCAAACGTTTTGGAGAAGAAGAAAATCGAACTTCCAAGCGATGATGAGGAAGAGTTTGACGATATGTATGGGTGATTATGCGTTGTGTTGTTAGATGATTGTTAGATGATTGTTAGATGACTTTTATGAAGAAAATTATAGAACTTACTATTAACATTGAACTGATGTACTGTGGAAATTATGGAATTATATGCAGGCGATTGTGCTGATTATATACTGTCTATGTACTGTCTATGTGTTATTTAGGTACTGTTCATATACTGTTCATATACTGTTCATATACCGTTCATGCACTGTTAATGTGCTGCCAGCGTTACGCTTAGAACAACTATTAAGATATCAACTAACCCCTACAATACCCATATCTATTGCTTACTATATTAACATTATATTAACACACATTTCGTATATACAGATAAATCAGAAAATCATTTCTCCTCACCCTTCTTAGCGGTCTCCACCTTCTTAGGAGCCTCGTCAAAGAACTTCTTGAAAACCGGATCGTTCAAAAGCTCATTAACCTTCTGAGCAACCAAATCCGAGTTGACAGAGTCACCCTTCATGTGTGCAAGCGATCCATCAACATCATACTGCACGTCATTCAACTCCTTCAATGCATCATGCAATGATTCTCTGTGGAACACGTTAGCCTTGATCCCCACGCCCGGCATACTGTACTTAGTCAATACTGACAACCACAAATCAAGAGTTTCTGGATGCGTGTCCCACACTTTGATTAATCTTTTATGAGTTCTTCTTTCGAAATTCTCTTTCGATTTAGCATGGACGAAAGGAGCTCTAAGCACCGTCCACTTTTCGAATCTTGAAGGAAGTGGCTTTGGACCACTGATAGGAATCCCTAAGTAGTAAGCAGCTCTCAAAGCAAAGTCACTGAAGAAATCCAAGTTATCGATACCATAAGAACGCAAATGGATCTCGGCAATCAAATCATGGTGCTTGATTTCGTGTCTGAGGGGAGCATGGTATAAGGCTTCAACGTTGATTGGTAACACACCCTGTTCATATTTCTTTGACAACACTTTAGGCTGGTACCCTGAACTGCTGTCCGGGACCCTCAAGGTCTGGCATGTGCTGAAACTGCGGGCCACTGCACGGCCTGCGCATAGTATTCCGGATCTACCGGTGATATTCACAAATCTCTGCAACATTTCCCACTAATCACTATTGATTTCTGGTCATTCTATTAAGCCATCTCTTCATCTATACTAGCTGAACAAAAATTTTCGATATTTTCTTTTTGTCCGCTTGAATTTTCATCAGCTGGAAAAATCCGGCCTCTCAAATCTTATTGGCCAAAAAAATTTGTCAAAAAAAATTTTTTGACCCAGCTTTCTTTAGTACTGACAGGGACAAGTTGGGATAGTCTGGATACAAACAAATAGACAAAGAACAGCAATAATCATGGGGAAAAGCAGTAAGGATAAGAGAGATTTATATTACAGAAAGGCTAAAGAAGAGGGCTGGAGGGCCCGTTCCGCCTACAAACTCCTCCAGTTGAACGAACAGTTCCAGCTCTTCAAGGATATCAAACGAGTGGTAGATCTTTGTGCAGCCCCAGGATCGTGGTCACAAGTCCTCTCGCGCGAAATCTATGAGAAGCATACTTATTCGCCGGAGGATGAGCCGAAAATTGTTGCGGTGGACTTGCAGCCTATGTCTCCTATCAAAGGAGTTGTTACTCTCCAAGCAGACATCACACACCCTAAGACATTGTCCAAAATCTTAGATATATTCGGGGGTCAACCTGCAGACTTTGTTTGCAGTGATGGTGCACCAGACGTGACGGGACTTCATGATTTAGACGAATATATACAGGCACAGCTTATTCTTTCTGCATTACAGTTGACAACATGCATTCTCAAGCCAGGTGGAACTTTTGTGGCTAAAATTTTTAGAGGTAGAGATATCGACTTGATGTACGCGCAGCTTGGATATTTGTTTGAAGAGGTGATATGTGCAAAACCACGGGCCTCACGGGGAACTTCCTTGGAGGCTTTCATTATTGGAAAAGGATACAAGCCAAGACAGGGCTGGGAGCCAAAATTAGAGTTGAACCAGTCGACCGAAGAGTTCTTTCAGGGTGCAGGCATCGGCAGAGACAACGAATTACATAAAGATATGCACAACTACTTGCCGTTCGAGGAACGAGTTGTGGCTCCATTTGTTGCCTGTGGAGATTTGTCGAGCTATGACTCTGATGCAACGTACATACTACCTCCAGCAACAGACCGTACCGAGGACGAAGAATCAGTTGCTGCCCGTGTAAAAAAAATGAGTTTGGACCCAGTGCAGTCACCAACAGCTCCTCCATATAAGAAGGCCATTGAAATGAAACGAAAGGGTGAACTCAAACAGAAAGCGTACAAATGAACGTGGTATATGATAGATCAGATATGTAATATATGTTAGTCATTATATAATAGGTGTTAAGAATCAATGTGTAATATTGTAGTTGTTATCCATTAGAGTAATTAGCTGGCATGCTTCTGCGCTGTCAGTTCTGTAGATTAACGGAGATATAAGCATGCTCCATTGACTCTTATTATTATGATAAGTTATCATGTCATTGGTCTATCTTTTCTAACATCTACCATTGTGGTAATTTATTTCAGTATCTATATCTTTTCTAATGCCTCTATCTGATTTATTATTACTTCTTTCTATTAATTACCTTTATTTGCTTTATTACTTTCCATTTTATTACATCTCTATTTTATCACCTCTCTCCATTCTACTACAATTAACTCAATAGAGTTCAGTTAAATCCCTCTACCAACTCTACTACCTACATCATTCTAATTCCTCTCTCCATTCTCCTATAGCTGACTCTCCCACAGCTGACTCTCCCACAGCTGACTCTCCCACAGCTGACTCTCCCACAGCTGACTCTCCCACAGCTGACTCTCCCACAGTTGACTCTCCCACAGTTGATTCTCCCACAGTTATTTCTAATTCAGTTCTTTCCTATGCATGTACCTTAATACTTAAACTTATTATTCTCTTTTTATCAATTTTAATACTGCTACCATTATCATAAACTCTCATCCACAAACACGCATTCCTTAATAGTACTCACTTATGTGAGATCCAATAACTAAGTACTAAATCAATAAATGACCTGCCCTTAGCATTCAATTCCCATTACCTCAAAACCCACAGAAAAACCACAACGGCGTCTTAACAATAAATCCTGAAAAAGTGAGAAAACCGTTTTTCCTCATCTTCATCGGCCTAATTTAATTATGGTAACAGAGCCAAAAAGTGAGAGCCAAAAAAAGTGTAGGTAAAATTCATGAGCCAAAACGTATCGACCAAAACCTATGTATGACCTAAAACTGTAAGCAAAAACTCCGCAAGAGTTTTTGTACAATGGTTTCTATAATAAAAGTGTATTATGGTGTATGTAATTAGTGATAATTGTTAGTTATCGTAGAGTATAGTATAGCAGCATGGCAGCTCGCAGCTTGCAGCTGCAATATAGTATAGAATATGGTATATAAGAGTATAGAATATGGTATATAGAGAGTATAGTATAATAATATATGGAATTAAAGAATTAAACATGCTTGTGGATTTATGAAATGGAGAGAAACGATGCAGTTTGTGACACTGAACTGAATGAATATTATTGTACATGCTGGATTGGATAAAAAGGCGTGAAATGCTGAAATGGTCCTCAATAACCAAAAAAATTCCGAAGATAATTCTCAGAAAGAAATTCGATATAGTATTCTTCTGTGGGATTGTACCGGTATGCGTTGTACTTGAAAACTCGTGCCGCTGGCCTGTTACAGCAGTTGATTAGCATGTGGCGGAGCTCGTTGAATTCGGGAGGATTACGATGAATCTGTTGGAGATGATGTGATACTTCCGATATAGTATGGAACCTGGCTCCGCAGGAAGCCAGTGGACAATTGATCAACTCATGATGATTTATTTGGAGGTGAATCCGCAAATGCTCCTCCTTTGTGGTTTTGTATACGCAATCGGGACATACGAAATGGACGAGTCGAAGTCTGGCCATGTGCTTCAGGCGTATTTGACTCATGATGGTATGGATATGAGGGTGAGGTGTGAATGAATGCCCACGCAGATGGCTGTGATAAAGGTCAACGAAACGAAATCTTGAGCGAGCACGTATCAATCATAATCCCACGGAAACGCCTCCAATAAAACTACGTCTCCAACTAAACCACATCAAAAAGTGTATACAAAGATTATATACAAAGATATACCAAAAGGTATAAAATAAATTTTTTTTTGTAACTTTTTGATTTTTTATTGTTTTATATATATAGTTTTGGTTTTGTCTAATTTCTTCTTTTAGCCACATTTTGGGTATGACTCTAACAGCACATGCACAGGCGTGGCCAGGTATTACCTTGAAAATCAGCACGTCCAGGGCCTATGCTGAGGATGAACGTCATGGTATGCTGGGCACTGTGAAGGATCGTACGAAAATGCCTTCTGTTGGCTGCACCTAATAAACAGATAACACGAAATTTGAGACACCCAAAATAAAGAGTGTGAGCCAGAGCCACGACGATGGTGATGATGGAGATGGCTGCAGATCATGCTCTGATAAACTGATCTTGTTGGATTTGCTTGTGCCTGGCCATGTCCTCATCGGACAAAATGATCGAATCGGGCCCTGCTAGAATAAATGAATTAAATAAATTACATGAGGTAACTGGGACGATTTAACAATGCACATTTGTTACAGCATTACTAATAAATAGTAGTAAATAATTAATTAATTAAGCGTAATTAACCTTCTGCATTAGGTTCTCTCTGAACTGATCAAAATGGATGGAAAAACGCAATGCGAGACATAAAGAAGAAGGGAAAAAACTGTCCGGCCCTAAACATATAAACGAGCTGGCCTAAAAGAAAGGCTAAGCAACAGCAGCGACGATCATCCTAGACCTTTTCGTTAACAGTTGTCATTTTGGTAATAGTTGTCATTTTGGTAAATATTTATGCTATATAGCGTAAGTGGAAAATCAGATGCTACAGGCTCTATTATGCTCTTTGGATCTTTGCGGTTTTCGCTCTTTGTGAGATCGATATGAAATAGTCGTCAACGGTTTCATCTTCAGTGAGAATCAAATGACTAGAACATGACGGATTCAATTTACTGTAGAGGAATCGAGCCTGGGACTTTCCCTCATCAGTTTCTATATACCGAGGCAATGGGAATCTAAACTGTAGGATATTTTCGTAGGAAAACCTTTTGGCTTCAGCGATCAACCTCTGGACTTGGGGATCCTTGTCCCCGGCTGCCGCTATATCATGTCCGTAGTGTATCAACAACTGGAAAAACGCATCCATAATAATAATTTTCGTCCCAGAGTCTCTCAACGAGCTGGCGTCCAACGGGATCTCCGTCGGAGCAACGTCGGAGCTATTATCAGTGCTCGTAACCACCGGCAAAGAGAACTGATACAATTGAGGCTGGATGATCTTCAAGGTATCTTCGACAGAAGCTCTGAGCATGTGATTATAGTAGAATGCGGATTCGTCAGGGGTGATATTGAACTTGTTGATAATGTTACTTTTGCGCAAGTTATAAAACAACCCAGGAAGTTCGGCAAGCTCGGGCACTACAGAAACCGGAGCATTGGTTTCAAATTGACTCAAAAAGTCTACCCTTTTGTCGGAATGATCACCGAACTTGTACAAGAGTTTGATAAACATGTCATCTACCTGTTCTTTGATCTTCAACATTCCGAATTTCAACTCAAAAAGGTTTTTACTGATTGTTTGTTTCACAAAACCTGCCACCATGGCCTCTTGGTCAAAACCTTTCACCAAAGAAAAAGTGTCGCCGACTACAGGACGCATGATCGTGGTGACCTTCAACTTTTGCTGCTGTCCATTCTCAGAATCCCTATAGCTCGTGATGAACTGGATACAGTAATTAGTAGGTAAGTCTTTGAAATCATCCTGGGTGAAAAACACCTGATAATGTGTGTTTTTATTGAGGGAAAATACCTTCCATTGGTTGGTCAAAGATTGACCAATGCGTATGTCAGAAGCATACTCAGAATGGTTTCCAACCGACACAGCAGGCCCATAAATTCCGCTGATTTTGAGGCTGGAGCTCGTAAGCACTCTTATTGAAGCATCATAATGGTTCACTACTTCTGTAGAATTCTCCATCAAGAAGCTACTATTCTGCTTCAAGATCTTGTAGAAGTTCTGCTGGAAAATCAACGATTTGAAACTGTCAGCTAAGATCAAAGATCCACCGGTCAAATGAGCCAAATTCTGCATCTCAAATAGCCCCGTTTCGTCGAAATTCGCGCTCAAAATGTCAAACTTGTAGCCTATTGTTTTCCGTTTGGGCACATAAGACAGTAAATAGCTCTCTGATTTGAAGTCGTAGTTGTCCATTACGATAGTCTTGTAGAAGTCTGTGCTTTTGTTGAAGTTGTGAACATCTTTAAATGGCTCATTGATGTTGTGGTTCCGAAACGGTGTCTTGAGATCATCGTTGATGATTTTACCAGGCAATGTTGTGCATGGTCCCGATAAGAAAAGGAAAAAGTTGGCTGTGACAGAATCAAACGGCCAATATAAAGCCTTGACGAACTTCATCGCCACGGATATCGCGAATCCAGTAGCTCGAGTTCCGCGGCCTTTAGAAGTGTGATTGGAAGGACATAACCCCAGAATAAACTTTTCCATATGATCATAGGAAGACTCCTGGTTCATATTGAAAAAGTACTTGCTGATCAAGTTATCGTCATGTTCCTCACAGTTTATTTTGGCTAGGAAATCATCTGTAGATATCTTCTTCTTGTTTTTGAAGACGGTCTTTGCATCGCCATTTCTATGATCGTAGAATTGAACCGATTCATCAAAAGTGATTATGGAAACGATAGAATTTGAACCATAAAGCTCTATAGATGCTATTATGGTTTGTTTCAAGGCCTCGAGTTCTTCAGCGGAGGTCGCAAGATCAATTAGGAGCACAAACATTCTAGTTCTATCATTGACTCCAATTATACTTGATTTGGGAACACTTCTCAGACCCTCAATCAAGTTGATCTCGTAGCTTTCTATTATTCCGGTGTTGTCTTCATCATTGGTAATGAAATCAATTAACTCAGGATCTACTTTGTCAAGCTCAGGCACAGTGTTTCTGGTATTACATATTGAGCAGAACCAGAATCTTTTTCCTCTGACCTCCACAATATTCGAATGCTTGTTGATGAGTGAACGACATCCAAGATTCAAGCATGATATGCTTTCTAGCTGCAACATGGTCAAATCGATCTGGGTCCCACATTGCTTCAACGGATTGTATATGCATGAGATGTCGCTTGATAGCGTATGTTGTAAGAGTCGCGTGGCTGGAAAATGATTCCAATTGAACCGGATCCCATTGGCCTCAAGTTGCTGGCGGATATCGACATATTGCTCTATATCTGTGCCGGCCATGTCTGCTTGTTCTAAAGGATCTCTATACGATCATACCTGGTTACAAGAACGAAATGTACCTGTGTGTCTCGATATGTGAATAATTGATATTGGGATCCAGAATAATTTTCGCTTTTTCTGGTATCTTTTCCAAGGTTTTTCCTTCTTTAATGCCACAGAACTCTATACATAGTGAGCTTGTCAAAAGCTTAAGTTGTCTGTCTTGGTGATCCTGCATTGCAAGGCCATGTTGGTCTTATCATGTACACATAATGGATTGTGGCCGGAGCAAAAGAGGATATATTATTGTTGTGCCCTTATGCTGGATTCTTACAACGGTATGCAGGCATCGCAGCGCAGCCCACATGACAGTCGCATTCCCAGGCGTATGCATGCATGGCAGGTTACACCCCCCTCCAAGGGTGCAAGTCGCCCAAATCGTCCATGTCTCAGTTAGGGGGCAAATGAAATTCAGGTTTAAGCTTTTTTTACAGCAAATTTTATAGAGCAGAAACTTAATTTCATGCAATTTGAGTTAATGGCCATTTGCACACTGTAGCAAAGCGAAGGATCAAAGCATACAGAAATAAAAACATATCATTGGGTGGTGATTGGACGTCTCCCACACAATAGTCGTAGAAGAGTGGGAATCGCACAGACCCGAAAGCTTATCTTGAAGCTGGATCGAGATGAATATCTTGCAAAAGATCAAGTGAAACGAGAGCATGTAATTAAAATACTTAGTCAGCACTTAATACTAGGTAGTTTATCTGTTGAGGTGCATGCGGTATGACAGAGGGTTCTGGGGATTAAATTGCCATGCTATTACTGTATAATATGATCAGCCTACGGTGATTAACAAAAGTCCATTTATTTTATAGCAACGATAGATAGGCCCCTCGATGCCCTCGCGTATTCAAGGTTGTCACGTCTGGGTAACCTTGCTCTGCGTAGTAGCGCATGCGTCTGCCCTGCTATGCACCATGGCGCAAAGGTTAACGTCTGCCCGCCGCTTAGAGCTAGTTCACCAATCTACTTACAGCAGAATGTCAAGCGAGCCAGTTTTCTGCGATTCTTATTGGCTATTCTGCGCTTATTGTCTGCCGGGTGCATGGTATCAAGGAGCTGGTCACTGCAGGAGCCCCAAATAGAGTTTGGGTTTGCCCTGGGTGTTTTTGTCCTTTTTTTGTCTGATTTCTAGTTTGCATTTACATTTATATATCAAGCAATATCTTCTTTCTTGTAGAGTTTGTGAAGCCAGCTACAAATCAACATCCTTCATCCTATTGCCGATATTCGTCTGCTATTGGAGCCCTTTTACGGACTGTTCTGCGCTTTTGCCCTCTAGATTCTTTACTAGATATCCTTAGAAGCTGCAATAAAAAGTACCTGTATAGACATTAATATCCATTACATTCCATAATGAATACCACAGCTGTATTCAGCAATAACAACAGCAATAACGCCGTCACTGGCCGTCCACGAATACGCGAGTTCAAGAAGAGATCCATACTTGCGGTATCTAAGACCACGTCGCTCTTAAAGCTTGAAGACAGTGGCAGTCTGGAATACAAATACTCTGCTGCTACTACTCCTGTTTCTAATGTCCCTTCAGAAAGCACAACCGCTACCACGTTTTCGGACGAGGATAATAGCAAGCCTGTTGAGGCTGCGAATCCTGTTACTGAAAAGATAGATGAGGAAGCCTCCCCTTTGACAAGCAGGGTGTTTAAAGCGCCTGATATCAGCAGAATTAACAAGTTAGACATATTTGTGTTCAAGCCTGGTGAATCAAACCCTGTGAACTCAAGTGAAAGCGATGATAGTACCAATAATAATTCCGTGACAGCTCCAAGCTCGCGGAACAATAGTACTGCAAGCAGCAGAGAAACTGCAGCGTCCAGTGTAACTAATTACAGCGACATGGATTACTATAACGAGCAGCACGTTCCACGTGCAAACATCATCCCCTGTGTAGTAAGGAAAAACGACCCTGATAACTATAATTTCATCCACGACCCAGAAACATACAAGTTTCTTTCGCGGAAGTCGCTTTCCAACTCAGGATTTGTAGCCTCATCAGCATCAACCTTTATTGGATCTGATGGTTCTTACAATATAAGCGAGGAGCGAGTGGTATCACCCAAACTCAAGCTCAGTTTCCATTCAAGTGCCTTCAACACGTTGACAGGTTTAGATAGCGAAAGCAACGAGGCGTCTAGCATCAAGACAGAGGAATTTGAATCGGTGTCTGTGTTTGATAGCAAAATCAACACCACCTCTTCGCCTAAAAGAAACCACTGGATAAAGGACTGTGCTAGAATGATATGTGACATCTGCAACAGTTCGTTCACGTTGTTCAAGCGCAAGCACCATTGTCGTAAGTGTGGCGAGATATTCTGCAGCGCTTGCATAAACAACGTATGCTTGTTGGACAAAAACTGCAACTTTGTGTGGGACGATGACATTAACTGCAACTTCTTTCTCTCTAGGAACTCTGCGTTCAATAAGAACAACAAGTTGACCAAAGATGACGTCTTCAAAAAGACGAGTGCGATTTCGGGTCCTATGTACGGCTCGATCACGAGATCGATGTCCGCATGCAGCGATGACTCTGCTGACTCGGACCAATCAGGAAATACCCAAGAAGACAGTGATGAATCAAGCTGTTTCTACGAGAAGGTATGTTTCTGCTGTGCACAAGACTATGTGACATTCTTGTTTGAGCAGATGACCTTAAGACAGTCTGGTATCGCTGAATTCCTCAAAACATACTCGGTCGATAGCTTGAAGCAATTGACCGAGAACCCTTCACCTGTGTCTACTCCTTTTGCTGCTGGTTTGCAGAAGTCTATTGCCAGTGCAATTGAAGAACATGAAGCTCAGGCTAAACATCGTCTGGCTATCAACAGTATTAACTCGTCGAACTCGTCCGGAAGCAGTTCTACTAGTGTCTTAATGGACGATCACAATATCACTTGGAGTACTTTTTAAGCTCCATTTAATAATAACCGGCTACTGTTTCCAGTAGCTGAATAATAACCTACCGACAGATCTGTGTTTTGTTTGTTATAACATTGCCTTGGTCTTACTCACTTTTTTATTTGTTCGCTGATGATCTTGGTCTATTCTTTTTTTATTTGTTTCAATACCTTGGGGTTACTCTTTTTATTTGTTTCAATGGTCCCTAATGTTTCGTTTACTGGTCCAATGACTTGATCTTCTGCTTATTACGTGTTTTATTTTCTTTGGTCTTGGTCTTTTTATATGGGTCTTTCGTTCGCTGTCAAGCATCTACATAGCATTAATTTATATTCGAGTTTTACGTATTAATGTGCAAGTATGTAGGAGGTATCAAACATGTCGGCGAATTTGAGGCATTTAACTATTTGCATTTGCGGTTGGTATCGTCAACATCTGGTACTGTAGTAAGGCCGATGTAGGGCATCTGCAATATTTATGCCACAGAGTACCAGGGGTACTACAAGAGGTAATAATGAAGCTATTTGGTACTTTGTAGTATACTACAAAGTGTACTATAAAGTATACCACAAAGTACGAGAGTAATACAGAGAGTAACACCAAGTAACATAGGTTCGGGTCTATCTGTTTACTCCAGCCCTTCTGCTGGCCTAGGCTAAATAATGCTAGCTATTTGCACAATCATCTAATGTATTCAGAGCTTTAGTACATTTCTAACTAATAAATCCTGCGAACGTTGCCAAATGCCGCTTCATGTAATATGAAAAGCAGTTAATGACCTTGTTAATAGTCACAATGACTCTATTTATCCTATACCGTTACACCACTAATGACTCTATTTATCCATAGCCATGCCGATGCGCTTTTAGCAATTTCACTCCGAGGCCATTTCGGCTTTCTTTTCGTGGGATTTGTTTCTTTTTCCGCTTGTTACTACACTATTATTACTGCAAAAATGTACAATCATTCACTATAACATCATTTGCCTCCCGCTTCGCTTTTTCTATAAATTACCGACATTCACTGTTTGGCTTATCTTGCTTGGTTGCTGTTCTGAGATAACTGATCATCAACAAGTTGCAACTCGCTTCTGAATATTCTTTCTTTTTTGGATCTGCTCTTTATATATAACCAGCATCGCACATTCCTGTTGTTTCTGTTGCTGTTTTATCAGACAAATATCAAACATCTAATATTCTTATATCTTTAATCTCTTCTCTTCTCTTTAATACCCTCGTGCGACCACTATCGTTAATATTCATCAACAATGAAGGTTTCTATCAAATCCACTTTCGGTGAAGGTATGTATCTACATGACTACTGTTGTCTGTTAGTTGGTTGGTATTGTAAGCTGTGGAGACGGCGCTTAATTGCCACCTCTTACTGGTCGGCGCTTATTTTTGCCACCTCTTCACAGCTGTTAGTCCACCTCCATTCCATGGTCTTACGAACATCTACTAACTGTTTATAGTCTACTCAATCACCATCCCTGACAACTCAACCATCAAGGACCTCAAGGCGACGGCGGTTGTTGCTTCTAACTCCATAACCTCTGACAAAATCAACCTCTTCAACTTGTACTACAAAGGCATCAAACTCGATCTTCTAGAGACCGTTGCCACATACGACATAAAAGATGGAGATGTCATCGTTATTGGAAGCAAAGTTCCAGAACTTGATGTGCCGCTTACTGTCTGTACTTCTACTGAGTCCAGCGCTAAAGTCCCCGCAGAAAGTCCCACCCCAAAGAAAATACTGCCCACCAGTCCCCGCCCTGCTACTGGGGCTGCTTCCCCTCCACACAGTATCAAGAAAAAGAAGACCAAGAGCAGCAAGAAGTGCTCTTTCCACAACTGTAACAATGCTTACTTGCGTATGATTGGCTCGTGCCAACTGTGTAGTGGCAACTTCTGCCAGAAACACCGCTTGATGGAGTCGCACCTCTGTTCAGGGTTACAGAACTGCAGAGATGTGGCTTTCAAAAAGAACGCTACTAAGCTTCATCAAGAACAAACCATCAGTCAGAAGGTGTAGTTTGCTTAACGCTTCGATTTTTATTGGTTAGATTTTTTATACTTCATTCTTAATTGGTCCTTCTGGGTATTTAGATACATTATTACATTTTTATTTTATTGTACTGTTTTTGTAACTATTTGGAAGCCAATAACCTAATTACCTGCTCAATAGCTATATGTATAAATTCCCCTTTCCGGTTTATCGCAATCTCCGAACTTGGTTATACCTTATCAGCAGATCCCCGTTTCATGTTTGAAACCAAAAGCGTCATCGCATCCCCCAAAATGGTATACAAAACACATGCTCATCGCATCCATACCTTTGGCTCTCCAATCGCTTCTAACGCATCTTGTATGTGCATATGCTGCAAGCGAAAAACTGCAGCCAATATTTTTTTTTTCTTATTATCGAAAAAATTTTGTGAAATTTTTCACTCGGACCTAAACATGGTATGATCATCGAGGTTTGAGTGCCAGCAGCCACTCAGAGTCAAGAAATCACCCTAACAAACATACATAACCACCAAGATGGCCAAAAGACCTTTGGGATTAGGAAAAAAGAACAAAAACAAGAAGCAAAAGACCGCAGAAAAGGATGTTGCTGCTAAGAACGAGGTCTCAAATGCTGCTAGCTCTAAAGACAACGAATTGATCGTCAAGCTCGCCGAGAATGTTGATCAGAAGGACCTGGTGTCACAATTGTTTGCCCTTTGGAGAACATATTTACAGGAATCCGAGCAGGAAAGCAAGAATCAGCTCATGCTCAATGGAATCATTCACGAATGCGACAGACTTCTTAGAAAACTGCATGCCAAGGCTACTGATACTGTTGTAGAGGACGAGGACGAGATTATTACCATCAATGGGAAGTTATATTCTGTTTATGCGAAGGCATTGGCTGAGCTTGCCTATTTCCAAGATTTCGATGCTGAAGACGAAGATGAGGAGGAGAAGAGTGAAGCTGACAAGCGAAAACTTGTGGACTCAAAGATCGAAAAATTGAACAGTTTCTTCAATGAGGCCTTGGAAAGAATTGACGAGGGATTGGAGAAATTTCCAAATGATTCAAAGCACTTAAAGCTTGCTAGAGCTCAGATCTTAGTAAATAGAATCCCATTAGAGTATTTGTCCACTATGGACTTAGAAACCACGAAGAAAACATGGGCCTCGAAAGACGTCTCGATTGGAAAACTTCTTGACGAAATCTGTAACGATCTTTTTACCCCAATTGAATTCGATAAGGAAGAGTTTGTTATTTTGGATGCATTTAACGATTTGCTTGACATGATCGAGAATTTCGGAATCAATGACGATCTCAATGAGATTGATAGTGACGATGAAGATATTCTTGAAAATGGGGTGCAGTTATCATCAAAACACCCGCTTTTTAAGGTTCAGGCTAACATATCTGTCTATCGTGACTGGTTGGTCAAACAATTCGTTGAGTTTTCTGAGAATTTACTCAAAAAGTTACCAGCCGAAGCTAAGCTGAACTTGAAAGACACTCACGAAAATGAGGCAGTTGATCTCTATAGACAGATTAACAAAGATTTGGGTGATGCATACTTGACTTTGGCTGATGGCCCAGGAAAAGAATACCTTGACTTAGTGTACGATGATGATGAGGATGAAAACAAAGACATTGATCAAAAGATAGTGAAAAAGTTGCAGAAGAAGGCAATAAAAAACTATAAAGCTGCGATTGAATGTTTCAAGAACGCTGAAGACTCTGAGGACCCCCAATCATGGGTGGATATTGCTCAAGCTGAGATCTCCTTGGGTAATTTGTACGAATTGGAGTCTTCTGAGCAGGAAGCCGTGTATAAAATTGCCGAAGGGAGATTGAAGAAAGCCAACAATGCTACCAATGGGAAATTCGACTCTATTTTGAACAACCTTATAGGTGCCTAGTATTAGTATCAGTATGAATAGAATAGAATAGATCACGTCATGTGTATATTATAGGTTATGGTTGTAGATGGTTATACGCTTATCTGTCAAGGCAAGCAACTTGTAGCTTGCGTAGCAATGTCGTATATCTGCCTGAAGGATTTACTTTTGATGGTTTCTCGAAGGCTTCTTGGGGGCTTCTCTGATTCTCATATTCTTTTCTCTTCTGACAGACTTAACTTCATTAGTAGCTGCCTGAGCCCACGAGGCCTCGTCCTTCTTTTCAAGCTTCCGCTTTTCCTCTTTAATTGTAGTTGTTTGGTGTTGTGTGATTTTACAAGTTTACTATTCCCCTTCTCGGTATCCAAGTAAGCATATTTTTGCCAATCAGATCTAGTCCAACATGGTCAATCTGAAGGTTGAAAGAGCTGTACGCTTTGAATAGTATCTATCAAAGGAAACGAAAGATAATGATGAATGATCATATCGTGCTCTATCCTGTAAAATCATTGAAATTTGTGAAATCATATCGTGAGGCATTTACCGACTCGATATTTAGCTGCAAAGTTGAGCATGTGTTACAGATCATTCTCTTGTGGTATCCGGTGACTTGAGTGTATTCTAGATCCTAGCTACTGAGTCAATTGTACATCTTAGTCGTAAGAGCATTTACTAATTTAAGTCTATATCATATTATATCATATTCGTAAAAAATAACAACAGCATTCCGTACCCTTTCTATACACTAGGTACTATGGGTAATATTATTTGCTAGCCAGCTAGCTCAATTATACAGAGTCGTAGGCCCCACACACTTGGCGCATTCGTGGCCTGAAGTCCTCATAAAGACGGTTCCATATCTCACTACTATCACAATCTTTAACCACCCTAGGAGTTCCTTTCATCTTGAACTTCTCATACTTTTTCCACCGGTTTGGATCCTCTTTGCAAAGCACCTGCTCTTTAACATACTTTGCGAGTCTGGCGGGTTTTGGGGGTCTCATCAACCATGGTTTAGGGATTGGCCAATCAGAGAAATGAATGAACCTGATTTGGGAATGGAAATCAAGAGTGCTGCTGTTAAATAACGGTCCAAATTTGGTCCCAATATCCCAGAATCCGGGCACCAGATAGTCCATAGAATGGTTCTTGTAGTACTGTAAATATGGAACCAGTGGTGCATCAGCCAAAATCACTCTATGGTTCTCATGACGGAACTCGCCTGAGAGCACTGAGTATCTTGAGTGTGGAATCAATAGCATCCTATTTGTAGTATCAGTGCTTAACAATTTAGGAATAGAGAACACTTTATTCACAAGATCCATGTCGTACTCGTTTTCTGTTCTTTTGGCAAATAAATCCATAATCTCATTGTAGAGCTTCTCACTTGGTTTGACAACCATCAAGGTATCAGAGTAAACCACGTTTGTAAACTCAGTAAGTCTTGGTAAATTGAGCTTCTCTAAGCTCAAAAACTGTTCTAGTTTCTGCGATGACGATCTATGATTGGCCTCAACTTCTGCTAGTAATCTTTCAATTCTAGCAGCCCTCTGGGTAGCCGATAATGGTTTTGGAATCAGCTTTATATCAGAGAAAATGGTGAATCTATTCTTATTGTCCGTTTCATCGTACGCTAATGGCATTGCCATCTCTGAGTCAGGGAGCAAAAAGAGTTCGTCCATAGGTTTAAGTATTATGCCATCACTATCAAAATATACAACACGATCATATTCAGTTAAATTAAACACATACAACTTGGTGAAGCTTTCCCTCCATGTTGGGTCTGTACCATTGACTCGGACCAAATCTACATATTTAATTTCCGTTCTAAGCTGCTCAAACCTCGTTATCATCGGCTGAACCAGCTCAACAATATTATTAGTCACAACAAGCACCAATTTCGCTTTTGTCTCCAATTCCCTTAGAGCCTTGAAGTTGACTAGTGCATTGCAGAGGTATGTTGGGTTAGTTGCATATTGAACATACGCAAACTTTTCCCATTGAATCTGCTCCAGATACTTGGTTACAGCGATGTCCGACATTCTATCTACTATTTCGCTGTCGATAAATTTGATCCCGCCTTCTCGGTTGATGTTTGAGACAATTTGCGAGTCTACATCTGTCCCGACGGCAATCATTTCATTAGCTTCCTGGTTGAAGTATATCTTTGTGAGCATATACCATATGTTGATGCCGCATAGTAAAAACGGAACAATCAAAAGCTGTTTAAAGTGTCTCTTCGCCAACACCACCACCATTTTGCCTGCAAACAGTTATGGATGCCGAGTATGTAGTCTAGGGTCTAGATTACACATGCGTACGTTATTTGTATAAGAGGACAAAATAATGGAAATTATCTTCATTATATACTTTGCCAGGGAAAAATTTCTGTATCTATTCAAAGCCGCTATATTCTCAACATTTCCATACTAAGCCAAATTGAGTATACTAAATGAGGCTGTCGGCAAAAGATCTGAAACTGAGTTTTCATTCGTGCTTAAGCAGCAACAAATTTACCTTTTGACTCTTACAACCAACCCCTCTAGGTAAAAGCTTTTATATAACTGTCTTGAAAAAAAGGCTTACAGTATCCACATAACGAGTTTGAAACTCATACTATATAGTAAAATAGTAAAGAATTTCTCTACTGCACAATCTCCTCTTTGGGTATCATAACTGTACTTATACGGTTTTTACAAACATTGATTTAGAGCTTTTCACATCAAATATCTTTTTCTTCATATCCTTTATACTTCACGCATGCCCAATGTCAATTTTTGAATATTATATGCACTGATTGAAAAGTGATGACATTTATATGCTCGAAATTATATTCAGTTAAAAAATACCATACATTTGTTCAAAAGGTAGGATGCTTTTTCCTTTTTTTGTTGCCTATTATCAAGAATACGCAGAACAACATGCAACATGCATGGACAATATGCATGATTTTGTCACTGCATTCGACATTAATGTAACCTATTAATTGATAGAATAAAATCGTTTTATAAAAATCACTCAAACTGCCAAGTTTTGTATACCGTAATCACATGTATTAGCTGCCTCCTCCCCCGCACCCTCCTCCGCATCCACCTCCACATCCTCCTCCGCATCCACCCCCCGTTCCACCTCCATGCGAACCACCGCCGCAGCCAGACCCTGAAGCGCATCCTCCTGAACTGCCTCCGCATCCTCCCGTAGGAACTGCTCCACAATCCCCTGAGCCACATAGTGAGTTTCCGTACAAATTACAGTTATCTGCAGGAACCGGAGCCATTGGAGGATTGACAAAAACACCTGCATTGTTATAATAGTAGACGTCTGTACTACCACTAGTATACGGACTTCCTGAACCTTTGTTATACTTCTTCTCAATAGCAGCTCGTTTCAGAATAGCTTTCTTGGTTGGGAATTCAATACTTGGGTGGGTACTAATATGCGTTAGCTCCGGCATTTGCTCCGACATAAGCTTTGGTTTGTATGTTGCATTACTGCCTTTAAAAGTCTGTATTTGTTTCCTAAAAAGCATCTTTTTTACAATTCTCTTATCCGAACAATAATGACAATAGCAAATTGAGTAGTCTTCGTTGAACAGTTTCTTGTAAAATACTGCAGTTTTCGCGAAGCAGTCATCCAATTTTGCTTGATCCAATTTATCGTTGTGATCAACAAACAGCGAGCCGTCCTTCCAATAATAATAGAAGCATAATAATTGAGTATGCCAAATCAAATCAATGTCCAATGTTGGCACAAGCATTCCTTTGTCTTTATCGAACAACATCTTGTAAAACCTTCCGTATCTAGTTGTTGCCTCATCCAAAGTTTCGCGAAGATAAGGCGAATGCAACCAATCAATATCATTCATCTTTTGTACAAATTTCTCCTGTCGAATCACTGCACCCACTAAGTCTTCTAAAACCTGGACTCTTTGAACTTCAAATATTGCGGGTACTGTGAGATAAAGCAAGTTATACAGCAAATATTCTCTCAAAAGCAACGTCGCATTCTTCTTGATTACCTTTCTCTTTGCTTTTGCCTTGTAAATGGCCTCTGCAAACGTGTCAATGTTGTTGCTCACGCAGGAAAGTGTGCTCCAATTCTGAGCCACATACTCTTTCACATTAGCACTGATCAGATTCATTTTAGAGTAAAACCGGTGTGCGTTTCGGCATGCCCAAGAATAAAACTTATGGGCCCCTGGCAAAACAACCTTGAGCTTCCTGTCAGAGAACAACTGTAATCTTCTTAGGGAATCATGAGTAAGAGTCTCTATCCCAAAGCATTCGCATTCTCGTATCCGGTTGGGATCATAGCTCATATTTCGTGTTTCCAACTTGGGATCAGCAAACCCTTTCTGCGGCTCGTTAGTCAAAGCCACATTCTTTGCAAGCTCGACTTTACAATTAGGACACCATATAGACACCAAAGACTCGTACATCTCGAAATTCGAAAGATCGTAGTTATAAAGAGACTTCTCAGTAGCGACAGACTTTATAAGACGGATGTAGTTCTCCTTGTTCGATTCCTTTTGAACTTTGAATCGGAAAGTTGTGTTGTCGATGCACTCGTTAATCCTATCGAGAGGGAAAGGATAAAGTGCAAATAAGAGAAGGTTGTTTCTCATGAAAGTATCGTAGAGCGATCCTGGGTTCAATAGAAAAGCATGCCACACCATCAACACATCCAATGGTGGCATTAGCGAGTGCATGTATTCAATGAATGGTATGCATTGCTCCCTGTTCTCTACGCAAGCTTTAATTTCGTCGTAGGGAAAAGTCATAGGCCCGATTATATCCTGGAATTGGTACTTCAAGGCATTGACAAAAGCACAAAATTTTCTGACAGCATTGGAGATAAAAATCTGCCATGTTTTGACCCTATAAAGCTCCAGCTGTTTATGGTTCTTGTCACCAAGGCAGTCTTCCTTCAACACTGCAAAAGCTCGTAACAACTTCAAGTGGACTATATCATCTTTCAAGGATGGGTACTGTTTATTCCAATCCACTTGTTCTAGTGTCGTATCATCGGTACCTATATGGATCTTCCTCTCATCCAACTTCTCGCCTTCATCTCTCGTGTCCACAATGTCACACTCGGAGTTATGGTATAACTGGGCTGTGTATTCAAGACCTCCTTTGACAGGAATAGCAAGGAGCTCCACAAATCTGTCTCGATTTAAAAGTGGTTTAGCATCAACAACCATGTTTTTGTGAAAATAAGTAGACGCACGTGGTTTAATTTATGTCATAAAGTGCTAACTCTTCTTAAATGGTTGAGTTGTTAGATTTCCTGAGCTTTATATAGATGTAGTCGATAAATCTTGGGATTTGCCGCGGTATACTTCATGAAGTACATCTCTTTTGTTACTGTCTGAGCTATGATGTAAATGTTGTACCTTTTTGAGACCTAAATATGGAAAGAAAAAAAAAGGTGATCAAGTAATCAACGCGCCAGGGTAGCAGCACCATGCCAAATAAATCCATCGAAATATAACGTTGTCTGGTTGGGTTACAGATCACCTGAGTCACGCGACGTACGTTCCTGCGTGTCTTTTGTACTGTTTTCTCCCCTTGCGAAACTCAACATGATTACGATATGATGATTATTATGACCCATTGTAATACAATAGATATCGGTGGTGACTGCCGGATCGGCAATTATTTTTTCTTTCCATCTATACACTGATGCATGTGGTTGAAACTCTACGAGAGGAGTCTTTGATAATATCATCAAGGATTCAATAAGAAAAATAATATATTACAAGGTACAAAATAATATGAAAATTTAAACAGCCGGAGATTCAGTTTCTTCGTGATCAGCCTAACTACCGCCTCCTCCACACCCTCCTCCTCCGCATCCACCTCCTCCGCAGCCACCGCCTCCGCAGCCACCGCCTCCACAACCACCATGCGATCCACCAGATCCACCACAGCCAGCCGCTCCACCAGATCCACCAGATCCACCACAGCCAGCCGCTCCAGAACATCCTCCTCCTACTCCACCGCATCCTCCAGTAACAGAGGCACAGCCACCGCTGACCGAGCAGCACAGGGTGTTTCCGTACAAATTGCAGCTATCTGCAGGAACTGGAGCCATTGGAGGACAGACAAAAACTCCTGCATGGCTATAGTAAACATCTGCACTGCTACCAGTATATGGACTTCCTGAATCTTTCCTATACTTTTTCTCAATGGCATTCCGTTTCAGAATAGCTTTCTTCGTTGGCAATTCAATACTTGGATGAGTACTTATATGCGTTAGCTCGGCCATTGCTTTATCGCCTTGAGGAGCTTTTTTTTGTTTTCTAAAGAGCAACTTTTTCAAGATTCTCTTATCCGAACAATAAGGACAGTAGCAAACAGAGTAATCCTGCTGAAATTTGGCTTTGTAAGTCTTTGCAGTAAATTCGTAGCACTCATCTAACTTGGACTGATCCATTTTGTCATCGTGATCAATAAAGTTACCATTTGGGCTCGATAAACACTCATACATATAATAGTAGAACGATAGTTGTTCTGTGTGCCATATCAAATCAATGTCTAGCGTTGGCACAAATATCTCGCCACG
This sequence comes from Saccharomycopsis sp. yHQL182, assembly GCA_030490795.1. Classification (NCBI taxonomy): domain Eukaryota; kingdom Fungi; phylum Ascomycota; class Saccharomycetes; order Ascoideales; family Saccharomycopsidaceae; genus Saccharomycopsis; species Saccharomycopsis sp. yHQL182. Next base: position 471,090 of record JAKVQV010000005.1, on the reverse strand, counting down.
CTTACACCTGCTCAACAAGGCAAAGAAATTTATATATCTGACAGTTGCCTCCTCCAAAGTGTCGTGAAGATAAGGCGAATGCAACCAGTCAATATCGTTCATCTTTTGCACAAATTTCTCCTGGCGAATCACAGCTCCCACCAAGTCCTCCAATATCTGGATCCTTTCGGCTTTTGCTATAACAGGCACAGTTAGATAAAGCAAGTTGTACAGCAAGTATTCTCTCAAAATCACCATAGAATTCTTCTTTATGGTCTTTTTCTTTGCTTTTGCCTTGTAAATGGCCTCTGCAAATGTGTCAATGCTGGGGCTTGTATATGATAGCTTGCTCCAATTCTTCTCGACGTACTCGTTGACATTATCCTTGATCGTTCTCGACTCAGCTTGTCCATATTTACGCGTCAATACGTCAGAGTAAAACCTATAGACCCCCGGTAAAGGAGCATAACTTTTCACGTCGGAAAATAACTGCAATCTTCTCAAAGAATCGTGAGTGACAGTGCCAATACTATAACACTCGCATTCAGTTTTGCGTCTAGGCTCGTGGCTTATGTTCTGTGTTTCCAATTTCGGGTCCGCAAACCCTCTCTTTTTTTCATTACTAAACGCTATATTCTCTGCAAGCTCGACCTTACAATTAGGACACCATATAGACACCAAAGACTCGTACATCTCGAAATTCGAAAGATCGTAGTTATAAAGAGACTTCTCAGCAGCAACAGACTTTATAAGACGGATGTAGTTCTCCTTGTTCGATTCCTTTTGAACTTTGAATCGAAACGTGGTGTTGTCAATGCATTCGTTAATTCTGTGGAGAGGAAAAGGATAAAACGCAAAGAAAATAAAGTTGTTTCTCATAAACGTATCGTAGAAGCACTTTGGATTCAATAAGAAAGCATGCCAAACCATCAAGACATCCAATGGTGGCATTAGAGTCTCCATATAGTCTATGAATATTGTATTCTTCACAGCGTGCTCATAAAGCTTTTCCTGCTCTTCAAAGTACGACGGGGCACCAATAATCTCTTTAAACTGGTACTTTAATGCATTGACGAAAGCACAAAATTTTCTGACAGCATGGGAGATAAAAATCTGCCATGTCTTGACGCGATAAGCTTCCAGCTGTTTATGGTTCTTGTCACCGAGACAGTCCTCCTTCATTACTGCGAAGGCTCGTAACAACTTTAAATGAACTATGTCGTCCTTTATTCCTGGATAGCACACAGCAGATTTATTTATTCCTGATAGATCAGCGACTATAATGTTCTCCTTCGGGAGATTACAGTATCTATGAGCTGCATATTCAGATTGGGGTTCGCCTGGCTTAGGATTGAGATACTGTACAAATTCTTCCCCTGCCAATAGCGACTTAGAATCATCCATCATGACAAGAGTTGAAATCGCAATTATATGTGGGAAACTATTTGTATAAGATTATTCACTCTTCGGTAAAAGTGCAAAGTAATTTTGCGGCTGATTTCACCTCAAATATGTGTCTAATCATTACCATCTGTGATTTTGTCTCTCCATAAGTATGTCAAGGCTACTGGGATGTGTCTTTTATATTTCCTACGTGCCTTATTTGTTGTTTGTGTTACGCAACTCTGGGAAAAAAAAGATGGATAGAATAATCACGTTTTATCTTTGTCCTCAAGCTCAAATGTGGTCAGGTACAGACGGCACCTATATCTAATTAAAAAAATTATGATACTTTTTAGTCGATAGATCCATCTAAATGTAATATGTTATCGTTCCATTAGGTACCGCCAGATTAAAAATGATGTAATGCACGGAATGTGCAGAATAGGTTATGCTGGTGCCTGTACTGCACTTTTTCTTCTCCGTCGGCTTTCTCATTCGGAAGCTTGAGTAACAATTTCATTGTTCTCTTTAGCAGCTCTTAATCAATAATATGATCTGGTATCAGCTGCGATGTAATGCCTGGAATCGGTGACTATGCCTAGTGTAAATTTGAGCCACGAGCGCAAAGAGGTCAACAAAACAAAAGAAACAGAGATACAATAGATATCCTAGTGGGTGTTGGATTTCTTCTTGTTGTGCTAAAGTTTACAAATTGGATAGCTACTTCATTTTTGGATAATATTATTGCAAGACTATAGATAAAAAGATTGTAGATAAGAATATCTTATAAGAAAAGTAGAAATGGATCTAATCACCTCCTCCTCCACATCCTCCTCCTCCTCCTCCTCCTCCTCCTCCTCCTCCACATCCTCCTCCTCCACATCCTCCTCCTCCACATCCTCCTCCTCCTCCACATCCTCCTCCTCCTCCTCCTCCTCCTCCTCCACATCTTCCTCCTCCACATTCTCCTCCTCCACATCCTTCTCCTCCTCCACAACCATTACCAGCGCATCCTCCATGAATATTGTCAGGAGCAAGGCACCCTATGGACGCGCAGCCTTTGACAAATGAAGTACAGCTGCCATTGTAAGAGGTACATAGAGTGTTGTCATACAATTTGCAAGTTTCGTTTGTCACAGGCGCTGCTGGTGGACTGACAAAGACTGCAATGCTGGTGTTATGCTTGTAAGGACCATATTCCAGGCTCGTGAATGGACTACCGGCCTTAGAGTACTTTTTCTCTATGCTAGAACGTTTCTTCCTTGCCTTCTTTGTCGGCAAGTCGATCGTAGGATGAACGCTAATGTGCGTCAATTCTGCAATCTCTGGATTACCTGTAGATTCGGCCTGTTTTTTAAAGTATCTTTTCCATCCTCCTCTTCTTTTGTCTGAGCAATATTGACAAAAGCACATCGAATACTCCTCCTCGTATACCTCCTTGTAAATTTTCGATGTCTTCTCAAAGCACAAATCGAGCTTTGCCTCATCCACTTTGTCATTGTGGTCAATGAAAGCACCTTTTGGGCCCTTCAAACAATCGTGCATGTAATAATAATGCGACAATTGCTCGCTGTGCCAAATCAAATCAATGTCCAAAGTTGGTACATACATTGTATCTGGTCCACAGCTACTTAGCAATGAGAAAAAGTTATTGTATCTTCTCGTTGCTTCGTACAAAGTATCAGATATATAAGGCGAGTGCAACCAGTCAATATTGTTCATCTTTATTACAAATTTCTCCTGGCGGATGACTGCTCCCACCAAATCCTCTCCGATTTGAATTCTCTCAACGCCATCAGCAGTAGGTAACGTAAGATAAAGGAGGTTAAATTGTGCATAATCTCTGGATATAATCATCGCATTCTTCCTGGTAATCTTTTCCTTTGCCTTGCATCTGGCAGCCACAAATCCAACATTATTTTTGATAATGTGGGAGCCAAACCACCCCCAGCACAAACTGAAGTACTGCTTGATGTCTTCGCTGACTTCATCAGGAGAAGAACGTGGTCGTGTTGGTATTTCTGTGCGATGGAGAATCTCTGAGAAATATTTGTAGCTGCATTGTAAAGGTGCCTTGGCTTTTACATCCAGTATAAATTGGAGTACTCTCAACGAATTATGAGAAATTATCTTAATTCTGTTGCAATCACAAGACGTGACGCCATCCGTTTCAGGCCTGTTAAAAATGCAAGGAGTTTCATCTACATGATAGTAGGGATTTCTCAATCTTAGTTTTGAATCAGCAAATCCGCTCAAAATCACGGCAGTAAAGGCAACGTTCTTTACAAGCTCCTTGTTACAAGTTGGGCACCAAATCGATACCTGCTGTTTGTACATGTTGAGGCTGGAGATCTCATAACTGTAGAGAGACTGTTCGTTTGCGACCGTCTTAATGAGTCTGATATACTCGTCTTTCTGAGCCTGGTCGTAGACAGTAAACTTAAAAGAGGTATCGTCAATACACTTGTTGATTCTATGAAGCGGAAACGGATAGAAAGCAAATTGAATGAGATTGTTTCTCTGGAACGTATCGTAGAACGACTTTGGATTCAATAAAAACGAATGCCACACCATCAATACGTCCAACGGAGGCATTATCGACTCCATGTAGGCAATAAATTTGGGGTTCTTAATTGCGTTTCCATATAAGCTTTCTTTCTCGTTATTATACAACGGCGGACCATTAGAATCCTTGAAACGAAATTTCAAGGCATTGACAAAGGCACAAAACTTTCTGACAGCATTGGAAACAAATACTTGCCATGTCTTGGCCTTATAGTGCAGCAGCTTATCGAAGCACATTTCACTCAAGTAGTCTTCCTTCAACACAGCAAACGCTTTCAATAGCTTCAAATGGACGATAGCATCTTTTAATCGTGGTTGGCAGGTGCTGGTGCTTTTACCAACTGTTTTCTTCCAAAACTCTGTGACAAGCTCCTCATCTAGCTTAGAACAGTATTCAAGACTCAAATGCTCTTTTCCGCCTTTGTCAGGCTTGTTAAGAATTTCCACAAACGGAATTTGACTAATATCTTTTTCCATGGTTGGACCTTGGTTCTCAATTCGATTGTGTGGTAAAAGAACTTCAGCTTTTCATTCAGTGTAAGTGTCTATTTCATAAGTTCTGTTCCTTGCAGCGAATGGATCTCTATTTAACTGTATTTCAGGGTCTGTAACTTTTCTGTGGTTCTTTCTTTTTTGTCTGTAGTGTCAGTTGCCTTGCATATCTAGGTTTTATTGTTATTCTTTAGACTAGATCATCAGATCTCTACGTTCTTTTTCGCCCTACAGGAGTACGAACTCAGTACCGGAAGTAGAATTACGTGAACACATATGGAAGGTACGGCGCCGCGTGACAGTATATGGTCCCCAGAATAATATTTTGACATTGTAATCTGTAATAATTAACTGAGATTATACGTCATAGCCGTTTACTAATGTTTTAGGTTGTTCCTGGGAAAGGATGCGGGGAAATCTTTTTTTTTAATCCATGAAATTGTCATATTATGCAACACGCAATCCATTACTTAAATCGGAGTCAGTGTTTTGTTGTTTATTTTGTTCCTTTCGTTGCCAGATGGCGGTACTAGAGCAAGCGGAATCAGTTCGGAGCTTACTTAATCGTATATGTGATCCGTCGGGTGTAAATTAGTGAGGTAAAATGTATAAGCAAGACAGTAGGTGTTAGTAGTAGCAAATAGCAATGCTATATTTATGCGGAGCAGTCGTCTTCCACACACACATGCTTCCGAGAGTATTTGTGTGACTGATTTCATCTCGTTCTCTACTCGCTCTCTACTCGCTCTCTACTCTGTTTAAAGACTCATGGCAAAGCATGTTGAACGATTCCTCTAAAAATGTATAATACACGTGATCCATGCATATGCTCCCAATTAGGTAATTTTCACACCAAAATTGGCCCAAGCTGTGCTGTTCCCCCGATAGGGAAATGCTATATTAAAGCGGCAGGTTGGGCTATACGGTGCTGGCTGGGCCATTACGGTGTAGTCAAATTTGACTATAACCCCGACCAGCATAACCATAGCTGTGGCAATATCAGCTTTCATAGCAGTGATGTCCTTAATAGCATTAACGCCAACATACAGTTATTTGCTACAGTATGTGTAATAACAGCTTTTGTCATTTAAAGTATTATTACGGTGCTAATCGTGTTATTTAAGCCAGTCGGTCGGTACTAGTAATCGCAACAGGTAAATATCGGTAGTGCAGATGCTAAGCATCGAAAATATACCAGCACTATAATTTCATGGCAGAAGTAGATATCCATGTCAGTATTATACTAATCACAATACAAATATCACAGATCACAACACCAGTAAAAGTTTACACAAATACAACTTACCAGGATATGGCGCAAGAACCCATAGAATTGGAAAGATGTAAAGCCTTATCGCAATTGCCACAGCAAGCCACTACTAACACAATTTATAATGATGAATAATCACGCTCATCTCCCTAATAAAAAAATTTTCCACCAGCCCAGCCGCTCTTGTTAGCTAGCGGCCTGCAAAAACAAACCGCCTGGAAATTATTAATCCTTAGGTAATAAAGCTTGTTTTTGAAGTTTTCCACTATCTTCCTCGACCTAATGACAAATTTGTATGTGTTCAGAGAAATGTTTCAAATACATTAGTAACACTGACGGCAGCAGATAGCCAGTGTTTTTAATATTTGCTTGTTTTGGTATATATAACCATTGAGATCCCTTGTACGAAAAATTTTCCTATATACTTGCACCTGCTCTCTAGATATATACTACGGCTATCATTATATCTTTTAGAACCACCGATCATAATGTCCATCAAATCCTTCCTCTCCAAATTGACTGGTTCATCCAAGTCCAGTAAGGCTTCTACTCCAGCTAAGGCTTCTCCAGCCCCTGCTGCTGCTGCCAAAGAAACCAAGCCTGCTGCTGAGGCTGCTCCAGCTGCTGCTGAAGCCTCGGCCGCTAAAGAGCTTGCTGCCTACGAAGAAATCATCTCCGGCAGAAGAACAATCTACCAATTGGCCCCAGAATTGCCTAAGGGTGTGACCAAAGAACAAATCCAAGAAATTGTTCAATTGATTGTGAAAAACAAGCCAACTTCTTTCAACATCCAATCTACCAGAGCCGTTATTCTTTACGGTGAGGCTCACAAAGCCGTCTGGAAATCTGTTGTAGAAGCCGTCGGTGGTGAAGGTTCTTCTGGAGCTGCTAGACCTCTTAGTATCGCTAACGAGGCCTTGGGAACTGTGGTTTTCTTCGATGACCAAGCCACTATTGATGCCATTGCCGCCAAATTTGAAATCTACAAGGACTTCTTCCCAGTATGGGCTTCCCACTCTAACGGTGCCGCTCAAATCTCTACCTGGGAGGCTCTTGAATTGATCGGCTTAGGTGGTCACTTGCAACATTACAACCCTTATGTTGAAGCTGCTTTGAAGGGTAAGGTAGATGCCAACTGGAAGGTTGCTGCTCAATTGGCCTTTGGTCTTCCAAAGGAAACTGCCGGTGAAAAGGAGTTCATTGACAACCCAGTCCAAGAGTTCACTGATTTGTAATTGGCGGAGTTATACACTTTTAAATTAGATACTAATACTATTTGCGAATTTTTATAATATTTCCTGGTTGATTGTGATATTTAGGTGTTGTAGCATGCCCTATTCGTAGTATATCTTAATTGTTAGTAATATTTTAGTTACGTGATATTTAATATTGCCAACACTTCAACCCTTGTGGGATTTTTATCTTGGCAATGCTCATAGTGAGGACATGTGGGATGCTGTCAGATATTGCTAAGAAGTGTGTTATACAACCTCTTTGATCCTCAAACGGAGTTTATTCAAGCCTCTGTCCCCACTGTATAAATAAGACGACTCTGTGATCGGCGAAACTCGCTTTTCCATCATGTTCTAGCAAAAGAACCATTTCCATGTTTGTAAAAGTTTTGTGACTTCAACCATGAATAAGTATCAACTTTGAAGCAACACATACTTATAGCTACCGTAACTACAACCCTTAGTAACTACAATGTTGAGCCCTTATCCCCATTACAACATCCCAAAGATGCCATTTAGCCTTTAAAATCAAAATCATGGAAAAACGTTCCGGGGGGCTTATTCCAGATGCCTTTCAAAATCACGGATGGTAAATCAGCATGAGACGCAAGGCACAATTACCAGTTACAAAGACAATTAGCAGGAACAGAAGATATAACTCTTTTTAATAATTAATTACATATAATCAAAAATACTAAATAATACATTCGTAGTAAAATGAAATAATACTATAAGCCAGATTGCCACCATGCATACCACCATGCATACCACCATGCATACCACCATGCATACCACCATGCATATTACTACATCTACATTCCTAATACCAATTGATTCATAATTAGCAGTAAGCTATAATATATTTATTATGGTTATTTGTAAAAAAACACATAGGAGTCATTAAAAAAAGAATAAGAAAAAAACCGTAAGCCCATTAAAGTAAAGATAACCCAACAACAGATCCAGCGAAAAGAACTGCAGTGTAAACAATTCCGGAGTTGGCCTTCATTGGACCAGAAGCAATACCAGAAGAGTTAGATGTGGAAGATGAAGATCCAGAAGCAGTGCTGGAAGAACTATCTGAACCAACTTTACTTGTGACAGATTTAACAGAGGAGGCAGCATTCGTTGCAACGGATACAGCATCGGAGGTAACATCACTCCACACAGAGGTTGCAGAAGAAGCAACCTTTGTTCCTACAGATGCAGCATCAGAAGTGACGTCACTCCACACTGATGTAGCAGAAGAAGCAACCTTTGTAGCAACAGAAACAGCATCTGAAGTAGCATCACTCCATACGGAAGTGGCCGATGAGGCGACCTTTGTGGCGACAGAGACGGCATCAGAAGTGACATCACTCCACACAGAAGTAGCTGATGAAGCAACTTTGGTAGCAACAGAAACAACATCGGAGGCAACAGAAGTGGCAGCGGAAACGACATCAGAGAGAACATCTCTCTCCTCAATAGGAGCAGCTAAAGCAGCTGAGGATAAAGCGGCAGAAACGGCAATAGTACTGAATTTCATTATATTAGGTATTATTGATTATTGATTATGTTATGGCTGATATAGCAAATCGAAGGTGATGATGTATGTTATGGTATATTATTAAATATTAAGCAAAATATATTATAAAGAACAGCAAATAATTATTCAAAGAGTTGGGGAAATCAACCCTATAAATATGCGTGCCAAAAGGCCTTGAAAAGTTAGTCGACCAAATAAGTGTAAAAACGTAAACAAGAGAACAAAGCTTAATCAATCAATCAGCTTGATGACAATCTTCTGGGTCTTGGTGAGTGTCTCACTTACACCATAAAAAAATTTTCAGCCCAAAAAATAATACCGGGCCAGATCCATTAATAGGTGACAAGTTCCAAAAATGAATGCCGAATACAATTAAATGTCAACAATAAAGGATGTCTATCACGCAAAACAGAAATGCCACAGCAGCGCCCCTGCAAAACAGTTGACGCTTCGCCCGCAATATTGCTATTAATACCATCTTGAGGTTACGCTGCCATTATTGGGATGGTCAGTCTTTTGATCAGAGGGATCTCAGCTTAGCCACCCCTGAGCTTTGCCGTTGTGTCATTATGAGGCCCGAGTGAAAAAATACCGCACCGCCACAAATCCACCAGCCCCTATTTGTTAAGCCATAAGTACCATGTGTATGGTGCATGCAGGTTCGGTGCATATGATAGATGCATATCACCGTATTTACTCATTTTGACTCTTCTTTGGCCTTGGCATGCCATGAGGATTCGTTGTTTAGTTAGTCTAGAAGCTCCCCGCAAATACAGGATGTTACGTAACGGTGGTTCAGGCACACTAATACGTATAACGCAGTAGCGGGTCTAGAATCAATTCAATTATGTCGTAAAACACTTAGTTTATCTCTAAACATTTATGAGACAAATAAATATTTCGAATGATATTTTGATACCGATTGTAAATCCCTCGTGTAAAGATGTGTTGTAATATTGTTTGTTGACTCTGCGCAAATCAGTAATTATTTAATCCAAAATCCGACACGGGTGTCTCTATAGACAGGCAATAATCAATCGTATCTTCCAGAGGCCAGACGGATCAGCTAAATTAGAAACCACCGAGAGGTCTTTCAAGATTGAAACGGTGGAAGGAGGCTTTTCAATACAGGAAGTACAGACCGATAGAAAAAGTTCACTCATTGGTCATCATTCTGGATTTTCCCACACAAATGGAAATCCAAACTTATTGACTAAGCCAGCCCTTAGGTAAAGTTCATCATCAGGACCCTTTGTCCTCATCTTATTCCGTCCTCACTAAATTCTACACGAGTAATAGTAAGAGTAAACTATAATCATCAAAATTACTTTCGTATATTAACATACTTATATATCCACATTGAGACCTTACTTCAGTCCAATTTGGAAGCCACTCTGGTTGCATAACTGGTGGCATCTTTCTGGACCTGTTCAGCATACCCATAGGCGGCCTTTTCAGCCTTAGCAGCATATCCATAGGCGGCCCTCTCAGCCTTGGTGGCATAATCGTAGGCGACCTTCCCTGCGGTATCTGTAACACTGGCTGCTTTGACGGCGTATTCTGAAGCTATTTTTCCAGCTTTGTCAGCATAACCATAAGCTGCCTTCCCAGCAACTTCGGTAGCACTGGCCACTTTGGTTGCTGCTTTTTCGTACCCTGTAGATACATGGCCTTGAACCTCATCGGCATAAGGTTTGAGCAACTTTGTCCAGGCATAAACAAGAGTCGAGTAGAAGAAAGAAATAATCAGGAATAAATACCCGAATACCAAGGAAATAACCTTGACCACTGGATAGTAGATTGTACGGTATAAGAACCCCTTCAAAATGAGGACATATTTCTCTAAATAAGCTTGATAGAATCGACCGGTTCTAGTGTTGGCACTTGTGATGTGTTTTCCAATAGCAGACTGATATACCTTCTCCAATTGCACAAAACGTGGTTTGATATATCCATCATTGATAGGGACAATTACTTTTGCTTTGAAGAAGTAAAACAAGGCTGCAATGCGACTCTCGACAGCATGGATGAACGGATAAAAGAAATTGTATATCTTACTTGAGAACTTGTAGGTTGGGTGACCCGTTACATATCCCTTTGCCTCCAAGTATTTCCCATGAATGACAATGACAGGTGCAGAGTTTGTAATTGCCTGATTTACATTGTTAAGGTGAGGATAGCTTCTTAATAATTCATGGTATTTCTCCTTGATATTCCCAGAGTTTAACAAAGTGATGGCAATAACCAAAAAGTAAATAATAAACGTTTTCAGGTTTCTCAGGTTGTCAACCGTAGTTCTGGTTCTTGTAGTCTTGATAGCTCTAGTAGGCATTTTTGGCATGTTACTCCTAGGATGTTTTTATTCACAGATCAAGTGGTATCAAAGAGTACTACTACAATATAAAAGCTGGTAGATTTGCAAAGATAAAAGTGATATTATAATCTTATAAAGGAATTAAATAACAGGTCAGTTAAAAGCAACAATTGGAAAAAAATTACTAATTGCTTCTATTTAAGGGCCAGAGTGTGTAAATATTGGAGGAGCAAAGTTAGTTAGCAAGAGCAATCAATTTCCTCAATATTGCCGTTGATTGCTAAAATTTACTTGTTTTGTTCTGTTCCTTATATTTGTGGGGTTAATCCATTTTTTTTCTTTACCTTGTATGCTCTTTAAGCAACAATAACATGCAACAATAACATGCAACAATAACGTGTTGCGGCCATAAGGGTTATTATGTGTTGCGGTGTAAGTCGTGGAGATTGGAGTTACTTTTGCATTTACGAAATAGGCAATGACATTAGATAAAATTGTTTTGCTACTTTTCTAGTAATTGGTATGCATACTGATTATTATGTATCTATTATGTCTAATACATAGTTTTATTAGCCTCAGTATTCAATTTTGTTTCAGTTTCCTCATCACATTTAGTCATAGCTAGCAATAGCAGATATTTCTCACATTTGCTGGTGTCAGTCTTTATGAGCAACCTAACTCTATAGGCAAAAAAAGCTACAAGAAAAAATAGCAGGGCAATGGGAAGTTCTCAACATGCATTGAAAATTTAGTTCTTGGGAGAAGTGCTTCCTTGGCCCTTTGAAAGCTTTAAGGTAATGTAAATGGACTTTCTGGTACATAAAATATTAAGATTATTTGGTTTAAAAGTGTTGTATGTATTTTTGGGCTTTCATTTTGACTCTTCATTTTTTTTTAACTAATCTAAGAAGAGACTCTTCATAGTTTTACCAAATATGTTATATAAAATATTTAAATAAGAATGAGTTGTAATTTACTTTATATTATGACTATGGTTTATGGATTTATCATGATCTTCTTACCATCACTATTGCTTTAATATCAATATTAGATTTCTCAACTCAAGAAGCGAGAAATACATTGAAAAAATCAGATGATATGTTTCATCATGATTCTTAGAAACTATCCCGAATTTGGGGGAGTGTAGTACCTACCAACATCTTAAACAGTACCTCAATATTCTTCAAGTATGTAGCTACCACATGGCTCTTATGCTCATAATATTCTACAATAGTGCCTGATCGAAGAAGAAACTATTATTTTTCTTTCTTCTATCCTTTGACCAAATTTTCCCTATATCTGCTCTCTGATCTAGTAATGCCATTCCAGCACGATAAGAAGGTTGTTTAGTATAAACCAAATCAATCTGAGTAGCTTCATGTCCATTTTCATGGATATTAGCAAAAGAAAAAAAATGCAAAAAAAAGAAAGAAGCCCGACAGGGGGCTCGAACCCCTGACCGTTTGGTGACACTCACAAAGTGAAGCTCTTTGTTAAGAGCCAAACGCTCTACCGACTGAGCTAGCCAGGCTTCTATGAATTCGGTGACGGAATTTCAATATGTTAACTGAGAGGAGGTGAGACGGAGATTCACATAGAAAGCTTAAACCAACATTAAAAACCGTTGTTAACCAAAAATTATCGAGTGAAAATTGTCTTTGGGATGACCTTTTGTACAATTTATACTGCAATTGGATTAGGTTTAGTGGTACTTTTATCATGTAAATCCATGATCAACGAGGTAAGTTCGGCGAAGTTCTTGTTGACCTTATCAACTTTCACGTTGACCTAATTGATCTTCTCGTCAACCTTGACATCAATCTTACTGAGTTCTTCTTCAGGCTTGTGGATATGGACTTCAAAGTTCTCAGCATCAAATGTCTCGTCGGATTTAGTGACAGGTATGGACACGATTTAATGAAGTACTAAACTCTTTGAGAAGTTTCGACTGTTTACTTTCACCTTTTTTCGAATCTAGTAAGCAACGAGAAGATGCAAAATATACCAGTATTAACGAGAGAATCAGTTGATTGGGAAATCAATGGAGGGTTCAGAGTCTTCATTCGGAATACTGTTGTTGACGTTGGTGATGTGCCAAAAGTCAAAAGTAATATTAATAGCACCGGGGGCGGGGTTGTGGGGACGACGACGGACACAACTCCACCCGCGCTAATACCAATGCCAGTGGCACAGAGAGCGGTGTCGGATTAAATAATAGTAGTAGTGATAACAGGGGTACTGCTGGTGAATCCAGTAATGTTGGAGGTGATGCTTAGGAAAGCGAGAGTAGGGTATGGATAGAGTGGAAGAGGGTGGAGTTGGAGGATGTGGAAGTAGCAGATGATCTGTCTAAGTTATCCATCTGTGCAAGCTGAGATATGGTAACTTTGACGTTGTAGGCTGTAATACAGTCTGCTGAATTTGTATTGAGCTTATATATCAAAGAAAATAAAAAATGGAGAAAACAGCAAGTGAAAGTTATTTTCTTATATTTATATAATAATTCCTTCAGAAACAGCAAAGGAACTTCCTTCACAAAAAGTTATGAATTTCCTTACTTAAACTTCTAGCAAGTTTAGCAAGCTCAGAAATTTTTTTCCGATGTTGAAAATTCCGCATATATAAAGAGCACAAATCAATGACAGACTACTTGACTCTGAATTATTTGGGTTATTGCCATAATAAAAGCAATAGCAGTAGAATGAGCAGAGATATAGCATCCTTCGAAGAAACTTATGATTTCTTGGCCAGGATTCTGGTGCCAACTTAACATCAGCCCTATGTTTACAACAACTTTGTGAAAACCATTTTTGAGGGCAATCGCACTGATAGAGATTCTGCTAGTATTATTGAACGTGTATGATGGGTCTTGAAAGACTATCCTCTGCTGCTTGCTGAGTTCAAGAGCAAGTATGCTCCTCTGGATCCCTCTGGAGTATAAAATGACAAAGGAAAGCCTAGCGACTTTCTATATCATTTTATTTGAAGGAGCCAGCGGAGCGCACGGCCCGAAATTTCAGATGGCATAAGTCTGCAAAATATAATGTTATTGTCATTAGACATTGAATTATTATTAGATATATAGAAATTAGTTATGACTCTCGTTTCGCTCTGTAGTTCGACCTTTGGGCGAATTAGTAAATATGCTAGGGAAACAGATAATGATTATATAAATTTGTGCTTTTATGTATTAAAAAGAGACAATTGGGTTGAACATGTCTCTTTAGTTTCTTGGTTAGCTTTAAAACGCTCTATTTTATCACGGAGGTTCAGATTGACTCTCTTAAGTCCTTCATCTAGTTTTAGTGTAGAATACAGATTGAGGGAAGCAAAAAAAAGAGATAGCCCGACAGGGGGCTCGAACCCCTGACCGTTTGGTGACACTCACAAAGTGAAGCTCTTTGTTAAGAGCCAAACGCTCTACCGACTGAGCTAGCCAGGCTACAACTTGTCTGCCGGAATTTCCAATAAGATTTATAGAGCAAAATGTTATTTAATGGTATTTTTTCCTGCATAAAAATTTTTTTTCTCTTAATTAAAAAAGGATAAATTTTTACCTGCTGCTTTTAATTAGAAGTCTCACCTGGCTTTATTGGAAACCTCATTAGGCTTCATTGGAAGGCGAGTTCCGAGTTAAGTCAGAACTTGTAGTTTAGTAGTCAGTTTTGCCAATTTTATTATTTATCAGTGTACCATTATGTTCTGCATTTAACTGATTATTCCTTTTACATCTGCGTCTAAAACGTTGCGAAGCCAGGATTGTACTCTTTTAGTGATAGTAGGACCGTCATGGTTAACGTCTCCAGCGTGTGAGTAATGCGGCCTCGAGTATAACTCAAAGTGCATAGAAATTTATAGAGGACAACCGGTATATATATAACATGGTTCGATATGCCGCGATCAACCCTATCGTCTTTGTCGATTGGGACGGAATCTTTTCATCGGCGGTGACTTTGTTTATAATGCGACGTTGATTCATCCATTTGATATTCATTGGAGGTGACTGAGCCTTTATCATCAGCTTGTTCATACAGACAGTTAACTACCTGCCCTGAGTTGTCTTTATTGATATGTACAGACTCTCGACAACTGCATAGATGGCATATTGCACGTGACATACATCTATTAGATAGTGATTCCAACAAACTGTCCCGGAAGAGACATCATACAAATGCCCTGCCAAGGAACATCCCTTTCACATGCTATATTATTCAATTACCACATCATTACCTCCCCACTCAAAGGGAACCAGAGGTATCTGGTTCTCTACAATTGCCTGTTTCTTTCGTATATAATAAACTTTATACGATGAGCCTGAAAAATTAGAAAAATACACAACTCGATATAAAATGATCCAAGGTTCCATACCAGCTGCCCTCCAACAGTTTCACCCCTTTGAACCTAATATCTACACAAGCAAAAGCAATAACAGGCCGAAAACATGCTCCATAGCGAGGAATTGAACTTCCCTGCCACCGATCCAAAACGGTGGAGATTGAGAACCAACGAATTAGGAGCCACAGAATGGTTATATTTGGATGAAGATCAGGCTGCTGATTCGAAGCTCGACGAGCAGTCGTTTTTTGTTAAGTACACACTAGGCACCCTCTCAGAAGAGGAGAAGGCCTCTCTCACTGAAGAAGTGTGTGCAGGGTTGGTTGCTGAATCAGAAAAAGATGTTCGCCCCGCAATGATGAAGACTGCAAGATTCTTCAAGCGTCTACAGGAACCAGAAAGTGGGATTTTCCCAATGTTCTACAAAGGCCCAATGTTCATGACCATTGGATACATTGTGAGTTGTTACTATGCCAGGGTCGAGATTCCTCAGGAACAGAAGACTGAGATGATCCGGTTTTTGGTCAACGCAGCTCATCCAGTGGATGGTGGATGGGGACTTCACGACACCGACAAGTCCACATGTTTTGGCACAACCCTCGGATATGTCAGTCTCCGGATCCTTGGAGTCCTGAAAACCAATCCAGTATGTGTTAAGGCACTCGCCACATTGCACCGCCTCGGCGGTGCGGTCCGTTGTCCACATTGGGGAAAAATCTGGCTTTCTATTTTAAACTTGTACCAATGGGAAGGGGCCAATCCTGCACCCGCTGAGCTCTGGCTTTTACCCTACGACTACAACCTCTTGCACCCTGGTAGATGGTGGGTCCACACCAGAAACGTATATATTCCTGTAAGTTATCTCGATGCGTTCCAGGTCCAATGTAAAGAGGACGCCCTTATTAGGGAGTTGAGAGAAGAGATATACACAAAACCGTATGCATCTATCGATTTCAGTAAGCATCGTAATGATATATGCGGTGTGGACTTGTATTATCCTCACACAGCGCTCTTGGACACCCTAAACTATGCCATGGTGCAGTACAATAAGTACATAAGACCTAACTGGCTCCGTCGTATGGCCACAGACAGAGTGTATGATCTCGTGATCAAGGAATTGTCTAACACAGAGGGGCTCACAATTGCTCCTGTATCGTACGCGTTTTCTGCAATCGTAACAGCCCACAGACTTGGACCACAGTCACCGGAATTCAAGCGTTTTATCCGCGACTTCAAGGACATCTTGTTCTTAGGGCCTGAAGGGATGTCTATCATGGGGACCAATGGAGGCCAAGTTTGGGATGCCAGTTTTGCTATCCAATACTATTTCATGGCAGGACTTGTAGACTCGAGCGATGAATTCGACGACATGATCGTCAATTGCTATAAGTTCTTGATAAGATCACGGTTCACCGAGGACTGTATTGAGGGGTCTTTCCGTGACAAAAGAATCGGAGGATTCCCATACTCAACAAAATCACAGGGCTACACAGTCAGCGATTGTACTGCTGAGGCAACTAAAGCCATAATCATGGTAAAAAACCATCCTAAATTCGCTGGAAGAAAGGATATAACCGAGCTCATATCAGACAAGGAGCTCAACCAGGGCATTGATGTGCTCTTGACGTTGCAAAACGTAGGAAAGTTGCACCATGGAGCCTTCTGTAGTTACGAAAAGGCTAGAGCGCCTAGTATCATGGAAAAGCTCAATCCAGCCGAGGTGTTTGGTAACATCATGGTAGAGTATCCGTATGTAGAATGTACTGACTCCGTGGTGCTTGGATTGACGTATTTTAGAAAATATTCAGACTATCGTAAAGATGAAATCAATAAGGCTATAGATCTTGCAATAAAGTATATTGAAGACGCCCAGAATCCTCTTGATGGCTCCTGGTATGGGTCATGGGGGGTATGCTTTACATACGCAGGGATGTTTGCCATAGAAGCTCTTAGCACGGTGGAAAAGTTCTATTCTAACAGCGAACATGTTCGTAAGGGCTGTGACTTCCTTATTGCCAGACAGAACGAAGACGGAGGATGGGGAGAAACCATGAAGTCATGTGAGATTCACAGTTATGTCACCACAAAAAAGAGTCTTGTAGTGCAAACTTCCTGGGTGGTTATTGCGTTGATTTTGGCCAAATATCCCGACATCAAGGTCATTGAACGTGGAGTTCAGTTTGTGATCAGCGAGCAATCACCAGCAGGTGAATTTGTGAGCGAGGAAACAGAAGGAGTGTTTAACCACTCTTGTGCTATTGATTACCCTAACTACAAGTATGTGTTCCCGATCAAGGCGCTTGGGTTATATAATAAATATGTGAGTAAGTAGTAGTAATATATATGCCAGTAAGTAGCTATTTTGAATCAATCCAGAGCTTTATCACATATTGTAGCGCATATAGTAATTATGGGGCATTCGGTCTACTTGAAGTATGTATAAGAGATAGCGCAGAAGCTGTAGTTGATTGGATTGCAGTTGATAAAGCTGATACCTCAATTTCTCACCTCAGCTGCGGTGTCTTGATATACTTTGCTTTGAATATAACGGCATAATCGCATCAAAAATATGTACCAAAACTATGGAACTAAGTGGACAGTGCTCACCACCATTAGGCGATGAGGACCAAAAGATCGAAAAAAAAATTTTCTTAGTGAAAATTTTTTTGTTCCTAACATGCCCTAATAAAATAACGGCCCATATATAGTCGCAATTCAATTATTCTCTACTAATTCAAAGGACTACCGATCGACGGAACATAGAAATGGCCAAGCTTGAGATTGATTTTGATACTTTACAAGTGCCTGACTTTGACTCAGATGACGAGCAAGAGGAAGTCATAGAGCCAAGCATCAAGAAGACAAAGAATAAGAAGAAGAATAAGAAGACTGCCAAAAAGAGCAAGAGCGACGAGGAGGAAGAAGATGAAGAGAAAGTGACCTTGAACAAAGGCTTCAAGTTTGAAGACGATACAGAGAAGATTGCAGTGAATGACTGGAACTTTATGGTTGGAAATGAGGGATCAAACAAGGTGAACGACCCTGTATCAGATCAAGAAAGCGATGAGGAGAACGAGGACGAAGATGATGACGAGGAAAGCGGAGAAGAAGAAGAAGAAGAAGGTGATGACGAAGAAGAAGATGATGACGAAGAAGAAGAGGATGGCGATCTTGCTAAATTAGCTAAAGGAAAGTTGAAGAAGCCTGTAGAAGAAGAAGACTCTGCCGAGGCCATTGCAGATTTCTTCGACGAGTCAGAGAAAGTGGTAGATGCCGATGTCGATAACTCCAAGGAGCTGACGTTTGCACAATTACAGTTGTCGAGACCAATATTGAAAGTGTTGGCCGAATTGAACTATATTAGACCTACTCCTATCCAGAGAGAATCTATTCCTGTGGCTTTGCTCGGGAAAGACATTGTGGCTGGTGCCGTGACGGGTTCAGGGAAAACCGCAGCCTACATGATCCCAATCATCGAGAGATTGATTTTCAAACCAACTAAGATCAATAGTACAAGAGTCATTGTGTTAACCCCAACGCGTGAATTGTCTATTCAGGTGTTCGATGTGGCTAAGAAATTGGCCAAATATGTAGAGAATATCACATTTGGACTTGCTGTGGGAGGTCTTAATCTCAGAAAGCAAGAACAGGAGTTGAAAAGTAAGCCGGACATTGTAATTGCTACTCCAGGTAGACTTATCGACCATATCCGGAACTCTCCAAGTTTCAATATTGAGTCTTTGGAAGTATTAGTGATTGATGAAGCCGATAGAATGTTGGAGGAGGGTTTCCAGAATGAATTGACGGAGATTTTGAGTTTGATACCGAAGAAAAGACAGTCATTATTATTCTCGGCCACCATGAACTCCAAGATCAAGTCTTTAATCCAATTGTCTTTAAACAAACCAATGAGAATCATGATCAATGCTCCAAATAAAGCAGCCACGAAATTGGTGCAGGAGTTCGTCAGAATACGTAAACGTGAGTCATTGAAACCTGCCTTAATATGTCACATCTTGGAAACAATAAATGCAAACCAGCAGCGTAGAATTGTGGTGTTTGTTGCCAGAAAGGAAACTGCCCATAGACTCCGAACCATATTCACGGTGATGGGAATCAAAGCAGGCGAATTGCATGGTGCTTTGACCCAGGAGCAGAGATTGATTAACGTCACCAACTTTAAGAACTTGTCGGTGCCTGTGCTCGTGTGTACGGATTTGGCAGCCAGAGGGTTGGATATTCCAAAGATTGAGTTTGTGATCAACTATGATATTCCAAAGACTTATGAGATCTATTTGCATAGAGTTGGAAGAACTGCAAGAGCTAATCGTGAGGGTAAATCTATAACCTTTGTCGGTGAAAGCACGGCAGAGAGAAATATTGTGAAGGAAGCCTTGAAGTCTTTGGCCGAGAAGGACAGCAACAACAAGGATGATCTCCGTAAGGCTGTCAGCAGAAAGGTTGACTGGAAGCAAGTTGAGGGAAAGGAGGCGATTATCGGAAAAAAACAAGGAGAAATCGATGATCTTATAGAAGAAGAGAAACTGCAGAAGCAGTTAGAGATTGCTGAAAGACAGCTTCTTAAAGGGGAGAATCTTTTAAAATATAAGAAGGAAATTCAGAGCAGACCACGCAGAACGTGGTTTGAGTCTGAAGCAGAGAAGAAAAAGGCAGCTAAGGCAGCAGCAGCCAACACACGTGCTCCAAAGAAGGTTAACCGTGTGAAGAGGAAAAGAATCGAAGAAAAGGACCGGAAACATCTCGGAAAGATCAAGAAGTCCAAGTTATAGTGTTGGCATTGTATACAATATGTATAAAACTAGTTTGAATAGACTGTTGCGTTGAAATATTAAAGTGTATGATAATAACCCAAACTGAGAATTTTATTGACAAGAAAGTGCAAGGTTATTTACTTCTGGTAATGTATGTACTGAATAGTACAGTCTATCTAGTGAAATCCAAAAAAATTAAAAGAGATCTGTAAAAAATGCCAAAAAGTAACATCTTCCATGCATGCCGAGATTATCCGTATTTACGTCTAATTATGCACCCTTGATCTGGTAAATAATGAGTATCATTATTTGCATCCAGGGCACAAATATAGCCACAAAATGCTAAATCTAAACATGACTCCTCAAAATGTCCAATAGTACCAGATTTACATCTAACCAACATATTATTCACATCTTTTCTACTTTAAACTTACAATATATCGTAATACCTTAATATTCTATGAAGTTCCGGTAGCACCGGTAGCAAACTCTGCATCATGCGAGAGATATTCCGGTTGTTTAATTAGGAAACGGAAAAAAGATTTTCGGGCGCAACTAAACGCAGACCCCAGAAAAACAATTCGTCTTCCCCATTTTTTAGCATCATACCCCAAACGTCCAAACATAGAGATATAGCGGGTTGGAAAAAAGCCAAAGCCAGGAATACAGAAAATTTTTAGAATTTATGAATTTTAGTTTACATTTTGCTAATCGATCCATATTTCTGTATTTGTGTCTGAAGGCTGGTGATGGTTTGCTGCGACATCCATGACCATAGAGCTGCGCAGGTAGAAATAGACATTCTGACACGGCTATAGACATATAAATTTTGCTATAGAACTTTTCGTTAAGTCAATCTAGATTGAGTTTAGAGGTGAGAAATAGATGCTGAAAGTTGTATATAACGCCACGGAGGGGTTTCATATTCCCCAGACCAAAAGCCGGTCCGAAAAGGCGGCAAAGAACAAGAAGACCTTGAATTTGGGCCTCGGCCATAACAAGAGTAAGAATAAGACCACGGAAAGTTACGGAGAAGTTATCGAAAAACGCCATGTTAAGAGAGGACAATATTATAGGAGATTTTCCGACCACGATTTCAATGACTTGGCGATCGTAAAGAAAACTAACACCGGGAACACCACGACAACCAGCGATGACCAGCCTCAAAATATTGCAGAGGAGTCAAATAACAGTAGTCCAGAGAGAGACTTCATTGGGCAAGATGTGCCTCATAAAAATCTGTTAATGAAATCGCTGACCAACATGAGCAGCAGTGGGTATTTAAGTAGCAGCAAAGATGGAGATGATGAAGAAGACGGACTGGAGGAACAAGAGCCGATCATTAATGGGTTTGATTATTTGGACTGGGATTTTGAAGAGCTTAAACATAGTTTTGATGAGGAGTTTTTTAAGATCGGTCTAGATCTTGACGACGACGGAGAGTTCGAGTTGATGAATAATGAAGATATGAGCAGTCTTGAGAAGGCTATGATTGAACAGATCGAGGACGCTGATCCCGTTGTTGTTTCTGTGGGCGATGAAAGTAGTGACAGCAGCAACAAGCTTGAAAACGAGAACGAAAGCGAAATTGCTGAGAAAATTGCTCTCAGAAAACGAAACTACAGAATCAAGAAGCAAAAGGTCCACCAGCTCAAGAAGCTTTATGATATGATTCTTGAACTCAGTGCTGAGAAGAAGCCTCCTGTGGCGGCAAATGGTACTGCCACGCCTGCTACGTCAGGCGGAGAGAAACCAAAGAAGAAAAGAAGACCTAGACCTACCTTCCGGGTCAATCATGGCCAGACGACGGTCTACAAGGAAGATCTTTTCAATCTTATGAACAGTCAATGGTTAAACGATAGTAACTTGTCATATATGATTGATTTGTTTGAAACATTTCAAATTAAACGGTTTTACGAGACTAGCTGCAGTAAACACGGTGATCATAGCTGTAAGCCTGAACAGCAATCTGGTGATGTCAAGGACCAGGTTCATAATGGGTTCCTCAACTTAGAGAACAGTTCATCTGAAGATGGCTCAGAACCAGCAGATGAAACCAAGAATAGTAGTCGGTTGAAAAGCTTTAGAAAGAAGTTCTCGCTAGGAAAATCCAAAACAAAAAAGCCAGTCACGAAACTGGTGGATTATACTCCAGCCCCACCTACTATTCAGGCTGATGGAAAGTACTGTGACATTTGTGACTCTATATTGTTCCTTAGGCCAGCTATTGCATTTTTGTTGATGAAATCTCCAGATACCAAGTCTTTAGTGAACTTGTTACCAAATCTTGAGAACATCAAGTTTATCTTCATCCCAATCAATGATAATGAAGACATTGAACTCGGAGAGGGTGGATCTCATTGGTCTTTCATTTTGGTGTCGGTTCTTGATAATCTCGCGTTCATTTATGACAGTTTCGAAGAGAATAACAACAATACGTTTGCTCTCAATCTCTTGATCAAACTTAACGAATACCTCAAATATTTTGGAGGTCATCGACGTATGATGTTGCAATCTAATGGTTATGACACTGGTGCAACTAATGGCAAAAACAAGAACAAAAGCTTTGCTGTAGGCAATTCTCGTGACAAAATATACGGGAAATACATGGATACTCCTCAGCAGCTTAATAATAACGATTGTGGCGTGTTCGCGATTCAAATCATGGCGATTTTGTTGAGCAGGATCATCAATTCCACAAAAGAGGAACATCATGACGAGGTGCTTGACTTTTCTTTGGACGATGTCCAGTTAAGTGCGTTGGATGGTAGACTATTTATCTTAAGAACGATTTATGATCAATTGAAGGCCGCTGCAGACGCGAATGGGACTCCGAAATAAAAGCTTATAATATATAATCATGTAATAGTTCATTTAGAGTAATATGCTTAGAAATTTAGAAATTTAGAAATATTTACTTACAAAAGGTAGATTATTATTTATTGTCTATTGTTTATTATTTATTATTTATTATATTATATATGATCATTATGAAGTATGACTTATTTATGTAGAAGACGCACAAAAATTCAACATGTGGAGAAAGAAAAAAAGATGTTAAGATCATCATTAATATAGGGGAGAACAAAAATAAAAAAAAACATGAGCAGCATCGAAAAAGAAAATCATCAAATAAAGAATAGAAAAAAAAACACCATCATTATCACAATAAAAAGATATAAAGTTACAACATCAACCATTAATTACATCACCCCTTAAAGAAACAGAAGTTCTGAACAAACTCCTCGTAATCTTTGGAATCCATAGGTGGGCGTTCGTTTCTCACTTTGAATATCTCCTCTTTAGGAAAAGTCTCTTCATGCGACCCTAGGATTTGCGAGGGAACCACTGGCAATTCACCTTGGTTATTTTGCGTAATGTTTTCAATAGCAATAGGTGACGAATATGTTCTACTGGTGTCATTATCACCATATATACTTCTTCCATTAGCAGCTTCAGAGATACTGTTTTCCATAGTGCCGGTATCCGCAAAGACGAGATTCTCCATTGTGGAGCCGTTATTCGCCGAGTTGTAGAAAGAGGAGTAGTTACTGAGGGATATATCGTCAAAATTAGGCATTGTGTCTACTCCACCTGCGAACTGGAACTCTGGAGTGTTGAGCGATAAGTTATCCATATTTGGAAAGTAACTGTCTCTCTCATCACTGGCAAAAGAGTCCGGTTTAGAGGCCTTGAATCGCGTCGAGTATTTCGAGGAGAATTTTTTAGGCACTCTGGTTTTATCCAGACCTCTTAGCGGCTTCTTTTTCTTGTTCCTAGCTACAACTTTAGATGCACCAAGCGCTGTTCTCTGTAACTTTAAGGTGTAGTTTTTGGAGTTGTTATTGTCCCAGAACTCTTCTCCATTCGTCTCATATTTAATACAGGCGGCCAAAACCGTAGAATCCGCCTTCTGACGGCCCAAAAGCGTCACCAAAGGCACCTTAAACATAAAACGGTCGTAGGAATTTTTACGTAGAATTCTAGGAATGTCGGGAACATATATAGCGTCAATGGCGTTGATGGTTCGCCAGTTATCTAGCGAGTACTTAAACGAGACCGTCTTTTCAAATGCCAAGTTCTTAGTGGCAATATGCCCTTTAAGGAACTTATTATCGGCGGAGATGAAAAAACGCTCAACAAAGAGTGGTAAGCACGCATCTATTTTCTCTTGGTAGTTTATAGGTTTTGAGTCCGCGACATCGAGTTCCCACCGATAATCTATGCTAGATGCCGCGTCCTCAAACGCAAACTCCTCCTCGTCTTCCGAGGACGTATCATCGTAATCGGAGTCCGAATCACCTATTGTCCAGCCGGTTGTTGCACCAGAAGCCCTGGAAACTGGCAGTCCGTCGGCGCTTACCGCTGTTGGTTCTTCCTTCTCATCAAAATAGCGCACATCGACAAACGAACGCGAGTTGAAGTGCACAGACTTGTATGTGGGCGTAGAAGGAAGCGATTGTGAGGATCTGTAGAGCGAGGAGAGTTTTAGCGAGGACTTTACCAACTCACCGGTCTTTTTGCGAACCAAGGGATGGGTTTCTTCAGCAATTGTATGAGGCAGGCCATTGGAGAGAGCAGAGAGGGTGACAGACGCAGAACGGGGCATGGTTATCTGGACGTCTGCGGGGACAATCGTGTTTGGGGAGCCAGGGAGCGGGGTGGTGGACGCAGACGAGAAGGGTGACTTGTTCAAGCGGGTGTTGAGCAAGGTAGCATCCTTGAGCGCCGCCTGTAATCCAGGGCGATCGCTATCAGAGTCAGAAGCGCGGTGTTTGAGATAATCGATGGATTTTGGAACACCAGGTGTGGTTTCAGAACTAGAGGGCTTGTTTACCGAGAGGATCAAGGAGGAGGTGGAAGAGGACCGCGCCAACGGCCTGCGGTGCGTGGAGAAGAAGTCACGGGTCGAGACATGGAAATCTACAGGAGAATCTCCAGTATTGGGGGTCTGTTTCGATTGACTGGAATTATTGGAACGATATTCAAGCATCAAGGGGTATATAGGATGTAGGGAGGTGATCTGATCGGGATCTGGTCTGTGAAGATGATATATGGATATATATGGATATATATGGATATATATGGATATATATAAATAGGCGAGCAAGTTCAGGAGATGAGCATCGAAAATCAGAGGAGGCTGGATTCGCGTTGTCTGTCAAAGATGCAACGGCTAATTGGAGCAGTCAGGTATCAGCAACGTCAAAAGTGGCGAGTCAAACCTTTAAACAGCAACCGAGCGATCCAGGTCAGATATCTAAATCGATATAAATTGGATTAATTTGATGTAGATTTGATGTAAATTTGATGAATTTTGATCGAAATTTGAAAAGGCCCGTTTTTTCACGGTTGGGCTTCTTTAAGGGATAAGCGCAAACCAAGACAACGCTAGACAAGTGGGAAAAATTGTCTATAAGAGCAAGCCAGCAACATGGAATGTTGTGGGTTGAGTTGGTTGCTTATCCAGTTTAGAGCATCTAGCCAAGACCATTGACTAAGGCAATGTTTGCGATTGATTACCTTTGACTGTTTGAATCATGTTGTTGTATAGATATATCCTATTCTGATTATCCGCTTCCGGCCCACTTTTGGCTATATGTTTAGGTTTGGGTTTTGACTGATTTTCTGGAAGACCAACTCTCCACTTATGCTGTTATCGTATTATTATTCGAAAGGAAAGACAGTAAGTATGGTTTCCTTAAATGGTAAGGGTGAGACCGTATAGCCAGTTGTGTATATGTGCTTGTACACAAGTATAGCCGACAAGATCAAAGCAGTGCAGAATTGCTGAGTGGGATTTCTGGGCGGCTGCTCTAGGCGGAAAAAAATTATAAGCCCGGTTTATTTATATCCGCCCATACCGTTTTCTACATACAGCTACACCTTGCTATATCAGCTGTCCACCTAGCAAGCTTATATTGTATTCTACAGAGTGTTGCTCTAGACTAGTCATGATGACTGCTGTTACAAAGATGAAGCTTCAATCCTGTATCAGAAAAACCCAAGATATCTCGTATCGTAATACATCCCGATCCATCAAACAATACACCCATCCAGAAAAGGCAAACAATACTACTTATTTTTACTCCTCCGAACAGCTCGGTACAGCCCTTTACATCCATATACAGCTCTCTACAGGCTTTCACTGCTTTTCCACCCAGCAACTCTATCTAGATATCTGGTCTAAAGTCCATCACGATTCTTAGTAGATTGTTTCGTCTATTATCCCGCTGATCACCATTGCATTGCTACTTTATTAGTTACCAGTTTCCTCCATCTTTTTCTTGGATTATATCTGTCTTTATATCTTAGATATGAATCTTAGGAAAAAATACTTTTCCTACTAATTAATTCATCTCCGTCCATCTCAAATCTCAAATCTCCCTCATCTCATCTGGACTGTAAAGTCATCACGCCATTTCGTAATTAGCCGAGTGCTACTGTGTCCGCAGATTGCCGTGCTCACGTCAACCAATATGACTCCTGACGACGACGATAGCCATGTGCTTGCTCCATTACACACGCCATGGTATCGTAGGCTTCAAACATTTATGGTTCTTTGGCATTCCATCTCCATCCCACTCTTTCTCTCGTTTTTCCTCTATTTAATCTTCATGTTCCCATTCACGTTTTGGTTCTTGCTCCCTTACTCGGTGTACTTTGTCCTTGACGAGTCGCATAACAACGGAAACACCGTCAACCGTTATTCCCTCAGATTTAGAAACTTGTTTCTCTGGAAGTATTTTTGCCAATACTATCCGATTCATCTCCACAAAACATGTGATCTCGAGCCCACCTTCATTAGACAGTTGGTCATCACCAAGAAGAAAAAGAGGTTCCTTTTTTTGAGGAGACTCGTTCTGCTGCTTTCCTTCTCTAAAACTAATAATGATGGCGATGACTACCGCATAGAAAAACATTACGAGTACCAGGCAAAGGGCCCTAAGTATCTCTTTGGATACCACCCACATGGGGTGGTTGCTATGGGCGCCATGGGCGCCATCGGAACAAACGGATGCGATTGGGACTCGCTTTTCCCTAACATTCCTACCAGTCTTTTGACATTGGAGGCCCAGTTCACAGTGCCACTCTACAAGGATTATCTTCTTGCACTCGGGATCTCCTCGGTCAACAAAATCAATATCGTGCGGTTGCTCCAGCGTAATTTCAGCGCGTGTATTGTTATAGGCGGAGCACGTGAGTCGTTGCTTGCTAAACCTGATCTGGATAGATTGATTATTAATAATAGAAAGGGCTTCATAAAAGTTGCTCTTTCAACTAGAAACGTGCGTCTTGTGCCTGTTTATGCGTTTGGTGAAAACGACATCTATAATATTTCACAGCCAAGCGATAATTCGTGGCTTCGAAAGATGCAATGGTTCTTTAAAAAACATTTCGGCTTCACGATTCCTCTATTTTATGCTCGTGGCATCTTCAACTACGACTTCGGATTTTTGCCTTTCCGTAAACCAATCAATGTGGTGGTCGGTGCACCTATACGTGTTCCATATGTGAAGGACCCCGATACAGAACTCATTAATAAGTATCATAGTATCTACGTCAATCTGCTTACCAAACTTTTCAACGACCACAAACTGAAATTCGGCATCACCCACGACTTGGAAATCCTCTAACGAAGGAGAGCATTTTCTAATAATTAATTAATTGTATTATATTTATGTGGATAGACTAATATATGCCTATCATTGAGTATGTTGTAGTCCTGCCATAGAAGTGTAGTAGTAGTAGTAGTAGCAGTAGTAAATGTTTGAGATGGGATCACGTGAGCGTAGTGAAAATTTCTGCCGAAAATTCCCACTAAAAATAAGAACATTATGTCTAATAGATGTCATAAGTGATGCCAGATTTACATACAAACCAAGGGCTAATTGATATTGGCAATTAATATACTCAGAAACAATCACAAAAAAATCACCCACAAACATGGAAGATATACCTGATTTGGTCGAATCTCTTGAAGATGTCCAGAAGTCGACAAAATTGTTGAATTTCGAAGATACCCCAATCAGATCATCACAGGCTGGCGATGAAAACGATGCAGCTCTTAGAGGAAACATTGTTTTGGACAAAGGCGAACGCAAAGTGCCAATAACTATTATCACCGGCTATTTGGGGTCGGGAAAATCCACACTTCTTACAAAAATCGCCCAGCGAGGCCATAAAAGAATTGCAGTCATTCTTAATGAGTTTGGAGACTCCAGTGAGATTGAGAAAAGTATGACTATTCAGTCTGATAAAGGAGACTCTTACGAAGAATGGCTTGATCTTGGCAATGGATGTCTTTGCTGTTCGGTGAAAGGCACTGGTGTTGCTGCTATTGAGCAGCTCATCAAGAGATCAAAGAACAAAATTGACTACATATTTTTAGAGACCAGTGGGGTTGCTGATCCAGCTCCAATTGCACAGATGTTCTGGCTTGATGATGCTCTCCGATCAAACATTTACATTGATGCGATTATCACTGTTCTTGATGCCAAGAACATCCTCCGAAACCTTCTGGATTTTGGCGGACATCGTCATTCCAGTAATTCCGACCATGACCATCATGATGATGACCAAAAAGAGCAGTTGCAGCAGAAGGCAACAACCACGACGGCAGAAATCCAGATAGCATTGGCTGATGTGATTATTTTAAACAAATTTGACCTCATAGATGATGATAAGGACCTCCAGGCAAAAATTAGCTTTAAAATCAACTCTATAAACAGCTTGGCCCCGGTATATGAGACTCGATTCTCGGAAGTCGATCTTGATAGAATTCTTGATTTACATGCGTTTGAAAACAACGACATGTTGACGTCATCGAAAGAAGATCCAAAGGGAACTTTCTTGAAACAAACAGATGCTTTCCATAATCCAGAAATAACCACTGAAGTGGTGAGTTTCAACAAGCTTCCTAGCTCATCGTTTGCAGAAACCGTTGAACAGATTGAAAAGTTCATCCAGGTAGTATTATGGGAGAACAAGATTGGAAGCAGTGATGTGGAAGTCCATCGATTGAAGGGCCTTCTCCTTGAAGATGCGGCTTCGCCTCAAATCAAGGTTATCCAAGGAGTCCGCGACATCTACGATATTACTGACGGATTCTATGATCCCGAGCTTCATGACAACGGGTGCTCGAAAATAGTGTTTATTGGGAAACGATTGAACAAGACGGAGATTGTCAAGGAGTTTGAGGCATTTACGAATGCTAGTTGTCATTAACAGTATATAGATAATCAATTGTCATTTGATATACATGTTCATAATACCTAGAAATAGTTGTCATTAGCAATATATAATAATTATCGTTTGTACGTACAGTTTTCAACCACTAAAGTTTGATATAGATCTTCAAGTAGTTAAATAACTCAGCTACCAAGTCCACAAAAAGACTATAAGCAACCATGACAGCAATTGCGATATTTGGAGCCGCATCAAGGGTATTAATTGTCATGTTGACCAATCCTGTGCTGACATTCGATATCAAAAATACAAAGAGTCCGTTTCTATTAACAGACTCTAAGGAGTATGGAACATTCTCATAACTTTCCTGGCTAGCAGGTTTATTGCCAATAGGTAGGGATTTCTCCTTGGTCACATATGTGATCTTAGAAGGCTTGGAAACGATAAAATAGTCAAAAAACTCGTTGATCAACTTGAACCCAATCAAATAGTTCAAGTTGTAAGTAACCACAAACAATACGTACTGAAAGTTGGCAAAACGACGCGATATGTCAGTAAATACCGACGATGATTGAGCTGCCCAGAATGCAAGATCGAATCCAACGGTGTAGATAAAAAGACAGACGTCTGGAGAAAGAGAGAACAAGTTTACCAAGGCGAATTTCTTCTTGCCTGTCTCTTTATTAGAATAATAACTAATGATATCATGTTTAGGAGTAGTTTTGATCAAATTGAAAGGGGTAATCAAGCTGGGTAATAAAAATCCGCCGACTGATTCTCCGATAAGGAAGATCGAAATATAACCCACCAAAGAAGTGATTCCTTCCTTGTTCTTGTCAAATAAAGACACTCTTTCCTCCTTGATCAAGTACCATAAAAACTGCTTGTTGTCCTTGGTAAGATACCATTCATGCACCAATGAGATGATGATGCCAATTATGAAGTCCATGCTGTTGAGATTCACCAACGAGAACAAAAACTCGAGGATATACTTGAAAGGCTCCAACAAAGCCAAGGTCACAAAGAAGTTCCAATGAACACCGTATTCAGAGACATGTTCCTGGTAGTTCAAGATCTTCACAAAGAATAATCTACCAATTCCAAGACAGAACACGGTGAACGAATTCTTAAAGCTCAAGAGAATCTTCGTGAACATCTCCACGGTTTTATCCTTTACTGAGAGCTTTTTCGACTGATATTTGCTCCAAATGGACTGTCTAGCGGTCACAATACCCATAGAGAACACAAACGAGCCCACTCCCAAATCCATCAACGAGGTGCCCCAAGTCTCGCATTTGGCGAATCTTCGAGGGAAAATGTCAAAGTCGACTGCGAGAATCGCAAGCCCTGTGAGCACAATCATAGACGATCTGTACACAGTAAGAAACGATTTCTTAGGCAAGAGCTGTGATTTGGTCAAATTGGTGAGATTCACAGTCACGTTGTCGCTTGAAGACGAGGAAGTGCTCTTCTTTTTATTGTAACTAAAATTTGTCACGAGTAATGTCACAACAGGAATCAATATCCCATAGATCAAGGTGATGATCGAGTTAGAATAGAGAGTTATAGACAACAATAAGGCCAACCAATTCAACAAGTAATCGAGGGTGATTGTCAAGATATCGACATTATATTTTCGTTCGCCCTTCTCGTTTCTAGTTGTGAATATCTTTGTGAACGTGTTCAATAAACAGTATGAGAAGTACGAAACCAAGGATATTGACGTCACAATATACACATCGCTAATGGTTCCGCCCGTGAGACCTGTCACGAACTGTTCTTTTCTCGTTTTGAGGTCCAATTGCTCTGTTTTATTCATGTTGATTATCTTATCTACCTTTCCGGCCGTTAATCAGATAATAGATGGGTCATAAACATTTAGCCTTTTTGGGTATTCTTTTCAAGGATTTTTCATATCTTGAAATTTATTTTCTTTAACAGCAAAATAAAATATTCAAATTGTGTTTTCTATCTTTCCGGTTGGTACTAAACAGTAATAAGTCCCATCATCCCAAGACTCGGCGACATATCACGATAACCTGAGACTCAGCACACAAAATGGGTAAGATAATCGATATATGGGACATTGTTTTGATAGCTTTGATGGTTGTTCATTTGGTATATTCTCCATACACCAAAGTGGAGGAGTCTTTCAATGTTCAGGCCATCTATGATTTCTTCAATTATGGTTTTGATTTGACCAAGTTCGATCATGTTCAGTTTCCAGGAGCCATTCCACGGACATCTATTGGTGCTCTTTTCTATGGATATGCGGTCAAAGGTGTTAATAAGATTGTGCCATTGGTTGGAGGAACCCAATTAAAGGTCCAATTTGCTGCCAGATTGATTCTTGGATTAATTAATTGTGCGGGACTTATATTTCTCCGTCGTTCCGTGGAGGCATCGATCAGTTATTCTGAACTGGAGGACTCTGTCAATGACAACGAATCCAAAAGTGAATTCAAAGACGATTCCACCCCTAAAGACATTGCCGCCAAACTGTCATCAATCAGCACTTGGTATGCTATATTCCAGTATTCACAGTTCCATCTCATCTACTATTCATCGCGATTTCTCCCAAACTTCATTGCATTGCCCTTAACCAACACTGCTCTTGGTCTCTTGATCAGAGGCCAATATGCCCTTTCGTTCTTGATCTTGTCATTCACCGCAATCGTATTCAGATTTGAAATTTTCGTCTTGCTTGGCTCTGTGATGTTCACTCTGGTTGTGGTTTTTGGTCTCTCTCCTTTCTATATTACCAACTGTATTTTTGGGGCATCTATAGGAGGCCTTTTGTCTGGTCTTATTGACACAAAGTTCTGGAATCCTCAAGCAGAATTCTCTGCATTGATCAAGGGCCTTTCAACCCTCAGAGTTCCTGAGATAACTAGTTTCATCTACAATGTTATTGGTCAAAATGCCAGTAATTGGGGAACAGAACCTTTCTTTGCTTACTTTAACCATTATTTCAAGAGCATATTCTTCCCTCCTACTGCCATCTCCTTATCCATTGTTGGAATATCAGAAGACCCTACTGGAGGCAGAAACTCCATAAGAGTCATTGCTATCGCATCGTTCGTCTACGTGTTTTTGATGTCTTCGCAGCCTCATAAGGAATGGCGGTTCATCGTCTATGCAATCCCAGGAATAACATTATTAGGAGCAAATGGAGCTGCAAAAATCTCTCGGAGTTTCTATAAATCCTTTAACAGCAAGATGTTGACTTTGGTGTTCTTGTTGTCTAGTGTTGTATCGTTGCTCTCATCTCTTGGTATGCTTTATATCTCATCATTGAATTACCCTGGAGGAACTGCACTCGCCGAATTCAACGACTATATTATTGATCGTCACCAGTCAACTCCTTTCCCATCCTCAGGAATCTCTGTTCATTTGGATGTGCTTCCTAAAATGACAGGAGTAACTCTCTTCGGAGAGCTTGATAACAGCTTTTTACTGGCCCAGAATTTTTCGGTGGTGTATGATAAAACCGAAAACATCACCGTCCTTCAAGAAAAGACATCTGGATTTGACTACTTGATCACATCTATTGATCTCGAGGATCCTGAAGCCGTTCATCTGAGCCTGGCTTTCCTTAAGGAGGCCGAAGTGTATAATAGTGTACCAGGAGTTAAATGGTTCAAAGTAAAGGCCATTACCGGTTTTGGAGGAGTGAGATTCGATTTGATCCCAAAGATTGATCTCAAGACCAAAGGAGTGAGCTTGGTAAAGAATGTCATTGACCAGAAAAGTCTCATTCCGGTTTTTGAATTTGCCAACGCTTTCATTATCAAGAATGACCAAGTATATATATATGAAAAACTATCTGTTATTTAATAAGTGTGTGTTATGTTTGAAAATATTTACCTTCATGATCTTTAGTTCCTTATTTTACGCCCTTACTCCGTCTTTCGGTATTGAATGATCTGAAAATCTCCAGAGTTTCGAATTATTCGTCACATTAGACACTTAAATATTACAATGAATAATAAAAAAATTTGAAAAAATAACCGAAGTCCAATAGGTTTCTGTTCTAAAGCGGGAAATAGGGTTCTCTGTAGTCTCATTAATTCACTATTATGTCTATGTATAGCCTCAATGTTGAGATTGACATAACTTGGGACTGCATGAAATTCTTGGACTGGAAAATAATGCACAGCACACGTGTATTAAATACACTGATACCATCCATTAAGCTGAGAATTCAAATGTTCACATCTTCTCTCGGTAGCCAAGTTGGTTTAAGGCGCAAGACTGTAATGTTAACATTTATCTTGAGATCGGGCGTTCGAATCGCCCCCGAGAGACATTTTTTTTTTTGTTTCTTTTCTCGTTTTATTTACCCCATCTAGTCGAAATCTGTGGATGCTAATCCAAGGGTGGTAAACCCCTTTGAAACTATGTCATTCCAGCCAGAAGATGCTAATACGAGTAAGAAATTTCTCGAACTGGAGTGTTTGAAGATACAGATATGAAGAATCATTTTTTGCGCGGAAAAAGTTGGTCTACGCAAATTTTGTATGGGCGTTGAGGTTATGGGGAATATTGAGCGAGAAAAATACACTCAGAATTTTTAGATCCTGAGATAAGGAGGATAACTGGCTTATGAGAACTTCCCATAGTCTAGCACTTGGTCTTGCGACCATTATGAACAGTTTAGTGTCTTTAGTGTCCATGCTACTTAATTTAGGCTGTAGGGAATGTTAATTCTATGGTATTATGTTTCCAGAGAATTGGCTACTGTTTTGATACAGTTTGCAAAAAGGTTACCATTACCATGAAACGCTTAGATGTTAACTTTCGTACGACCATACGTTTCCCAAAACGTGATAGTTTTTATGAGGGCAGAGAGACCAAATTTGACCTCATTCGCTCCATATTGTACACTAAATGATCAAATCATAAGCAGGCTTAAAATTTTGCTGCTGATATCCTCATATTGAGTTTAGGTGTCCCGTTACTCTTTTTACTGATCAGCTTTACAACTAGGTTCTTCTGTGCTCATAAAGCTTCAACGTAGCATATTTAGATATTTGTAAATAGATCTCAAACTGAATATGGTATGGTTGTCTTCCAATACACTATGACAATAAACCGATCAATTGATTGACAATACTGGATGCATTCCAGAGAGGAAAGATTTGAATCGAAAGAATTTAGCGATCCCCCATTTAGGAGGTTTATGTTGGTTTTTCCTGCAGGATGACACCCTGCTTTTTCAGCAATCTCATTGTGCCCCACCATACATTATATTTCAGATTTCAGACCCAGCAGTGGAAGATGTTATAGAAGGGTGTTACTAGATTAGAGTTCTAGGTTCAAGTTGAATATATAAATGCGTGTGGACCCCTTAGGCTTCATTTTCGATTGTAATTATCTGTCTGCATCTAAAACATATACAACAACATATACAGCAACATCGCTTTCTGATATATCTATCTATCTCTCGTTTCTATATCTTTCTGAAAATGCGATTCGACATTCTTTTATCCATTGTCTTCTTGGGCGCAGTCTCACAAATCCATGCACTTCCAATTGCGTACGAAGTCACTACTTTAAATATGGCAGAAAAAGCAGAGCTTTCGGCCAAACGTGACACCTTGTTAGCTGTTCGTGAAGCAAAAAAAGGTTCTAGTGGAACCCATCATTGGGGTAGCAGTGGTGGAAATGGTAATTCGGTAGGCCATACCTCAGCACATGGTCGCACAAAAACACACACGTCTGCAGAGACTACCACAGCCGCAAGGACTACTACCTCTGATAAAACCACTGATACTGCCACTGGAGATGGACAAGTAGAAACAACTACCACTTCTCATCATCACCACAAATCTAGCACTACCACTGATACCGAAAAGACTACCACTTCCCACCACCACACCAAAACTACCGATGAGACTACGGGTACTGAAAAGACTACCACTTCCCACCATCACACCAAAACTACCGATGGGACTACGGGTACTGAAAAGACTACCACTTCCCACCATCACACCAAAACTACCGATGAGACTACGGGTACCGAAAAGACTACCACTTCCCACCACCACACCAAAACTACCGATGAGACTACGGGTACTGAAAAGACTACCACTTCCCACCATCACACCAAAACTACCGATGAGACTACGGGTACTGAAAAGACTACCACTTCCCACCACCACACCAAAACTACCGATGAGACTACGGGTACTGAAGAGACTACCACTTCCCACCATCACACCAAAACTACCGATGAGACTACGGGTACTCATAAACATACCTCCACTACATCCTCTTCCAAACATACATCGACCAAAGATTCTGAAGCAGGAGATCATGAGGAGCTCGATGAAGAAGAATACACGAAGAAGAAAAGCGTGCTTGCCAAGCTTGGATCTGCCCTTGCTGCAGGAATTGCTGCAGATGGTGGTTACGATCTTGTTACTCTGCTTCTTAACGGTGATTCTGGTGTTCTTGGGGAAGTCTTTGAATACTATATTTCTGGAACTCATACTTCTTCCACTTTATACTACGATGAGTATTCTACCGACTCTGCGCTTCAAAGTGAAGAAGAGAACTACACTGGTTCAGTATCCACAATAACTCAAACATCTACCTACACCACTGAAACTGCATCTGACTACGAGGAAGAAGATGATAGCTATACCACTTTCAGCTAATGAGCTGATCTATATATTACTTGTTACATTCTCCATTTTTAGATTTTTTTAGAGTCTCTAGATAGCTTTTCGCCTGAAAAATAATGGACTATCAATAAACTGAGCCACCGACGTCTTTATAAAGAATGGAAGTCAACTTGACATTGTAGGCAGCAACTACTTATTAGCAGTAGAGATATAGAATCAACAAACTAGTCATCCTCTGCGATTTGATAACATCAAATAAAATTCCACTATTATGTATCTATCAGCATACAGCTGATTAGGAAGCAAAGTTTATCTGAATTGATATATCTGTGCAATCTTTGCTATGTGATTGATACTATAAACCTATAATTGCTGAGATTGAATATGATTTCTAAAAACCTTCTCCAGAACTGACGTGAAATTGGTATCGAAAAGGGGATGCTGTTACATTCCTGGTACTTAGTTCAAGTTTTAAACAGTAGAAAAGTTTACTAGATATAGCAGTCGAATGGAATAAGGTTACCTAGGTGTATGCATGTTGCGGGTTCCATCGGTCTTTTGGACCTGCCCAGTCGGAATCCCATAAAAAACAATACACATTTTGTCACCTGATCTAAAATGTATCATATCTGCAGGAATTTCAAAATGTTCCTAATGTACGGATCTTACATTGGACATGAAGGAAAGTTCATACCTAGTTCATATCTCAGCACTCTGACTTGGGATTACCGGAGAAGGTGGTTTTTGGATCTTTACATTTTCCTCTGAGATTTAACATTTTGGGACTCCTATGGTAACTTTAGGAAAATTCAATGGATTATCTAAATATGGTGGAATGAAAATCCATGCTAACAGTAATAAGAAATCATAGCAATTCTTCTCCTATAAATACAAAATACTGCCCAGACATTTAAAATCCTTTAATTTTTCACAAGATAATAGCCTAAGATATTCACTATATACAATATCCTGTGAGTTTCTTTGTAACTGCTTATAACAATCTGATATTCGATCTAACTACTGGTTGGCATCAGAAATAGCTAAATAGTCAACAGTGAAAATGAAGCTACTTAATCTTATCTATGCCGTCGCTATAATACAGATCTGTTTTTTGGTCAAACAGTCTGATGGATTGCCGATTTCTGTGTCCAGTGGAGTTGACAACCTGAACAGCATGTTTGATTTCATAAAAAGACATCTAATTAAGCGTAAAAAAAATAAAAATCCTGATGAACCTACAGAAAGTACCAACACACTGTCTGGAGGAAAAGGTGGAGACGATAACGTGGAAGAAACCGTTCATACCCATAGCCATAGAACTGCGGCAACTGAGGGAAGTGGGACTACAGAAGCCGCAGCAACTGCTACAGATGGTGATTCCATATTGAGTCAACTAAGTGAATCTGCCCAGGAAGCCAAAACATCAGCAACTGCAGATGGAGCAACCGAAAGCCTGATCGAGGCAACTGATGATTCAACAAAGACCAAGACCAAGACATCTGAGACGTCAACCAAAACAGAGGCTCTGACAAAATCAGAGAGCACTTCCGAGACTCTGACAAAATCAGAGAGTACTTCCGATGAAACAACTAAAACTAAAAGCAAGTCTACGACCGAAGAATCAACTAAAACAAAATCAGATTCACTGTCTACTTCTTCTAAGTTTTCAAAGGAAGATCTTGGAACCGTCGAATACGAAGGTCATGAGGGTGTGGAAGAAACCGAAGAAAATACTTCCAAGGTAAAGAAAATCGCTGAAACTCTTGGCGAGGCACTTGTGGTCGCTGGAGCTTCTGACATTGGTTATTCGCTCTTGGACAGCGATGGTACCCTTCTTGGTGCTGTCTTCAGTTACTTTGTCGATAACGTTCTATACTCATCTACTTACTACGCAGACTCGGATGTCACTGATGATTCTTCTTATACCACTGAGAGTGATGGAACAAGTACCGATGATTCCTATACTTCTACTGCTACTACCGAGTCTGAGGAAGAGGATGATACTACATCCACTGTTTCTGGTAAAGCCTCCGCTACAGCTACCAGCTATGAGGAAGAAGACTATGAAGAAGAAGACTATGAAGAAGATGTCTCCTCCGTTGCTGCCGATTCTACAACGTCTACTGTATCTGGCGATCTGGAAGATACTTCCACTGCAGCCAATTACTACGCTGATTTTTCCGAGGAAGCAAGTGCTACTGAATATGACTCTCTGGATTATGCTACTGAGGACAGCTATTCATTATACGCAGAGGCGACAACCTATGCTGACGAATACGAGGACCTAGCATCTACGTACGTTATTGATGATGCTGATGGATATGAAACAGCTACGGGAACCACTACCGTCTTTCTGAGCACCACTACTAGCGATTCTGAGTCAGATTCGGAAGATGAAGATGAAGATGAAGACTATAGCAATATCTTCATTATTACGACAACTATCCCGATCTCTCAGACAGTTAGTGGCACCAAAACAGTTATTCTGAAAGCTGTTACATTAACCATCGATGAATCATCGACGTCAACTTCGACTTCAACAACTACAAGTGCGTAAGCTTATAAAGTATAGCCTTTGATTTGGACCTATTATTCTGCTTTTATTACTATCTTTTTATCCTATATATTTATTTTAGATGGCTATCACCCTCCCAAACATAGAACTCGATGGGATGCTCCGCAATAGACTTTACTTTTTGAATTTTTATCTATATTGTATTGATCGTTATTCTAGACGTTTCTAATAAATCTTATTATGATAAGCAGCTCCTCGCTTACCACGCACATAATCTACCTCACCAATGAACTCAATATCATCGTTATCCTCGCTGTCTGATCCTTCAAGGGAGTGATACACTTCATCTTTATCATTATCGTTAATATCGATCGGCTGGGGTTTTCTTCGACGATCACTTGCTTTTCCCCATTTTGATTTCGGTGATACACTGTAGGATCTTTCATAAGAATCAGAATCAGAGTCAGA
This sequence comes from Saccharomycopsis sp. yHQL182, assembly GCA_030490795.1. NCBI lineage: Eukaryota > Fungi > Ascomycota > Saccharomycetes > Ascoideales > Saccharomycopsidaceae > Saccharomycopsis > Saccharomycopsis sp. yHQL182. Next base: position 432,419 of record JAKVQV010000005.1, on the reverse strand, counting down.
GCCCGCACTGACAACTTTTCTTGGTCGTTTCGTTCCTGACAACACCATCATATCCTCATAATTGTCATAGTCATCATCATCGTCATCTATCTCAACGATAGGCAATTTACGAGTCCTTTTCGTAACTCCATTTTCCCTACGCGATTTTCTTCGCGGAACACTAGGCCTTTTTGCAGGGACAGCGTCAGGCTTTTCTGCTTTTTTGATGCTACAGGTCTTTGTCTCGGCTTTCTTCTTCAGATGGCTTTTTGTTGCGGGCGTTTTAGGTTGCTGGACGTTACCTGTTCCATTCAAAATAGACTTTGCAAAGGTGATATTAGATATCAGTTGTAGTAAAGAATGTGTCGTAGGAAGAGATTTCGGGTCAACTGGCTCCTCATATTTCTTCTCTTCTCCCGAACTAGTATCATCATCGGCAACAAAGAGCCCTTCAAGTGTCTCCTGTAGGGCATCACTCTTTGCAGAAGAGGGACGGTCAACTAGAGGCTTTTCAAAGGATTCTTTTACTTTCATTCGGTCATTAGCCTTGACGACCTTATCATTACGATCACGCACATCAGAATTGATGACTTCGTCATTAATATTAGATACATCAACTATAGTTCGACTATCTGGACAACGCAGAGTTCTCGCAATATACGACAGGTAATCTTCCTTATCGCTCTTCAAATCAGAAACAGTAGGTTGTGGCTTTATTTCAGTCACTGGTTCGGGGCTGTCACTGTCATTATCTTCTGGAGTTACGTCATCGTTTTCAATCTGAACGTTGTTATCTTCAAATAAAACATCCAAATCGCTGTCTGAATCATAATCTAGCTCACTTTCAGCTGGATTTTCGGTTGGTTTTTCAGCCGGTAGAGTCCCAGACACGAACCTCTTATGCACACGTTTTGACGGGGCCTTATCTCTGTTTTTATTGATGAATAAGTTCTGATATGAGCTGGATAAAGCCGGTTTTGTTTGATTAGAAACCTCTACTTTGCTTGATATTGGTCGAGAAATGCTGCATGATCCTGGTCGAGGATTACCATTTGGACTTGGCCTGGAATTACCGCATGAACTTGGTCTGGAACTGTTGCTTGAACCAGGCCGGGAATTGGCAGCAGATTCAATGTATATGTCTTTCAATATAGGTTTATTATCAGTGCTGCTTGATGTATGTCTTTCAGAAGTATTCAAGAAAGTTTTGAGAGGCGTATTATTGGATGTAGATTTGAGAGGATTAGGAGATTTCTCTTTCGGAGAATGAAAATTGAGCTTTCTGTTAATTTTTATTGCCTCAACCTTGGTTGAATTTGGCCCCGGAGACCTATGACTGTTCCTTGGATATACAGAAGAGGTATACACTAGTCTAGCCAGTTTTGCGTTATCTTTAACCGCAATTGGGCACTTATTTTCGTCCCTGATTTCACTTACCAGTTTAGTTACCTGGGATCTCTTAAGACGAGGATCAGACGTCTTCAACGAAGAGTCAGATGCGCCTCCCCAAACACCTTTATTTTTAGGCTTTATATTCGTCTTAAGATGCTCTGCCAAGGGATTAGTTGGACGCCGACCGAGCTTCTCTGCTTGGTGTAAAAAGTTCAATTCATGAGGCTGGTTATATGTAGGGCGATCCTGAAGCCACGGGGCAAGTTCTTTGGATGCTGTTGAATTTACGACATCGGCTCTAGGATGCCGCGGTCGCACTATATCCGTTTTGCTATTGAATTTGTTGGTACTGCCATGTTTGTGGCGTTGTTTACTTTTCTTCTTATTGCTCATAGTATATTGTTCCCTGTATTATCACCATTTTTGTCACTTTTTGTGCCGAGATAAAACAATTCATCAAATCAGGACAGGTTAATAAATGGGTGCAAAGCTGAGATTTGAAACAAGAAGAATTCAGATGATGAGAACATATGAAATAGTTTAGTGGGTGTTGATAGTATTCGATGCGTTCCTTATATTTGATTTAGTATAATTTTTATTTTCTTGTTTAATTTAAGTTAACATCCGTACATATGTTAGTATTGGTTGACAGAAATCCGTACATTTGGCCCGACTTCCATTAATTAAGGTATATTGGCCGCTTTTGGAGGCATACCCACTCCATGATACATGTCATATACGGCTTATAAAGAGGAAAGAAATGATACAACTTGTTCCTTATTAGGAATTGTTACTGTTTTTGCCCTTGAATATGATGTATATGCTACTACCCACTCTAACTCGACTAGAAACAGATATAGATTGACCCATCCATATAGTTTCCTTTATACAGTCTCTTTCTCTCTTTCTTACCTCGCTTACGCTAGGATGCTCGCTTCGCTCGACCAATGTGTGTCAGCACACATCTACCAGCCAATGGACCATCTGATCTGGTGACTGAAAGTAAGTATTCGATGTTGCATTAGTGTAGCATGGCTGCATGTTAAGAAGGAACACATATTAAAGTTGAATGTATCACGTGAATATCCCAGACATATGGTAAAATACGCTTGCGTACATAACTGTAATACGTAATCACAAAATCAAGTACAGATGGCTGTATTGCCACGGCATACCTAAATATCTAAGAGAGCACGCTTAAGGATCGAACTCGCCTCTCATCTTAAAAATTTATCTTGAAATTATTGTTACGTTATCATTATCATTATCGTTTAAAAAGTCAGTATTAACGAAATTTACTTTGAAGCGGATTGTTGTTTCAATATCATTTAAAATGTGACATATGTGTCTTTTTTTTGAATAGTGGATGTATATAATAACATCTCGGCCTAACCTAATGTGTTGACGCAGTTTTCAAAAGAGAGAGAGTTGCCTAATGATGATCAGATAGAGAAATCCCACAATGAATAAAGCAATAATAGTACTGAACATTGGCTGTAATCTATACGTAGTTAACTGACTGGAGGCACTCAGAGCAAAAGTAAGAACCACCATATTGGTATCCAAATCTCGCATATTATTTTTCCTCTTTAATCATTTATACGCATCAACCAGCCACAAGAATAGCCACAAGACCAATTTTGCCTCAACATGCATAACTTTCTAACTTTCTCTTACAACTCGACGTGACTCACTTCTAGATTCACTACTCACTACTTGACATTGTTAATCTGGGTAAAGGATACAGATATGACGTAGGAACTACCATTGTTGTATTCCAATGCATATTTTTATCACCGCTTATCAACCAGTGGCACTGAGATGATAGATTAAGATACAAAGCTCTACTTAAATGGAATGACCTGATTCCCGGTTACTGAATTCCGCTTTCCACGCCACTCCCACTCTCTTATCGATCGGATGTTACCATTGTGTGTGTTCTAGGATCATAACATATCACGTGACTAAACCAAAAACCAAAAATTCAAGCTTTTAACTCCGAGATAATCTGGTTTGGGCCATTTTCTAGTTCTATATATAAAGCGATATTGATCTCGCTTTTACCATGATTTCTGTGTTTTCAGGAACATTGTCAAGTAATTGCCTTTGTCAAGCGAGAACACAATGTCAAAAACCATCAAAAATATCGCAGTGATAGGTGCTGGGCCTACAGGTGCTGGATGCGTGAAAGCTCTTCTTCAAGAAAATGCTTTTGATAAGATCAAGGTTTTTGAACGTCGTTCCACCTTTGGAGGACTATGGAATTACTCAAAATCTAACGAGGACGTTTCGATAAACAAGCAGCAACAACGCTTATTAAAGGTTCCATCCAATGATCCATTTTCACAGAATAGTAAAGTGTATGATACACCCGTGACTACAAACTCTAAATATGTGTTTCCGTCTGCTATTTACAAGGAATTGGATACAAACATCCCGAAGGATTTGATGGCATATAACAATTATCCCTTTGATGTCAAGCTCCCTTTATTTCCTTCTCATAGCGATGTGTTGAAATATCTTCAGAATTACTCGGCAGATGTCCGTGATTACGTCAAATTTGACACTGCGGTAGTGGACGTCGAGTTCATCAACAAGACCCCAAATGAGACCCCGAAGGGACTTAAAGACGTCAATAGACTGGAGTATTCTTGGAGGGTCACTTCTCGTCCTGTTTCCCCGGAGACGTCAGGCGGAACCCAGCCGAACGTTTCCCTGGACTCATCTTTGGACGATACTGTTGAAGATTTCGACGCAGTTGTGGTTGCCTCGGGAAGTTATGATGTTCCTTTTATTCCTGAGTTTCCAGGATTGAAAGAGTGGAGCGATAAGTATCCTGACTCTGTTACCCACGCCAAATACTACAACAGCTACAAGGATTATACTTCTGAGGACAAAATCCTTATCATAGGAAACAGTGCCTCTGGATCAGACATTGCTTATCAAATAGCCACAAAATTGAAAATAAAAATCTACAAATCAAAGAGAAGTGAAAACTTACAGCCTGCAGGAACAGATCCAAACATCATCGATGTTGCTAACATCAAACAGTTCCTCCCAAGTTCTGGAGAGATTGAACTTGTAGACGGTGAGATTCTCAAGGGATTCAACCTGATCATATTTGCTACCGGTTACTTGAAATCATTACCTTATTTGAACTCTCTTTCCTTGCCTTATTTAAAGAATTTCAAAGACTCCCAAACTTCTATTTCCCAGAGCCAAATCCAACCTCTTATATCGTCCGGGTTCAAGATCAACGGATTGTTCCGTCATTTAATTTCCTACCAGCATCCTGGCCTTGCAGTTATCGGGGTTCCTAAATATGTTCTTCCTACCAGACTATCAGAGACTCAAGGTGCTTGGATCGCAAGAGTATGGTCAGGTCGGGTAAAACTACCATCATTGGATATAATGCAAAAATGGGAAGCCGATAGAATTACAGAAGTTGAGGGTGATGATTATAGATTCCACAGCATCAATTATCCTGCAGACGTTGAATACTACAATTTGTTGAATGGCGAGACATTAAATTCCGGAAAGGAAAAAGGATTGATCCCAGTGCTATGGGATGATAGACAAATACAGATCAGATCGCATATAAAGCAGATCAAGGAAGCATATATCCTGTTCCGGGCAGCCAATGACAAGGAAGTATACTCTTTAGCAGAGCTAGAGAACAGTGGGTTTTTGAAATACAATTAAAGATCTAAAGCTTGAAGCTTACTTAAATAAATATTCTGATGAGCAGTTTCAATATACAAGTGTTACTAGAGCCCATATAGATGACTGCATTTGTATGTTTCAATGTACAATGGTTAATAGAGCCCAGTATTAGCCCCAGTATAGCCCCCGGTAACCCCACCATTAGTCCCGGTATTCCTGCCGGAGTATGCAAATACCATCCACACGGACCAACGGTACCCGTGACATGACGACCAATTTCTTTCACATGCGAACAACCATCGCCCACCGCAAATCATGGGTCTCTCTCTGGTGCCAATGTGACGGGCTGGTCACACTACTAGTTCCAGTTCCAACATTATTGGCTATGAATTTTGTTGGCTTTATATAAAATGAGTGTGCCGATACATCGTATTGGAAAACCGGGTCAGAGTATAAATAGAGGAGTGTCTCTCCTAAAAAACTGGGCTGTTGGCACCTACGTATATACCAGTTACATAACTCTCCAAATAAAAGCTGCTGCCTCCACAATTATTGATTAATAATACCATTGGTCATTCTTTCATAGACTTTCTGTGCGATAATTCCCCGAGAGTGAGTGAAAAACGTTAAATTTTTCATTTATAAGCACCGAGACTTCCACATAATTTCCAGCGTCGTTTCTCCAACACTAGTGGAATACATATTATTTTGTTGTTTCTTTTAATCTGATAGCCATTCCTGGTGTATATATAGAAGAGAACTTTCGTCTTTTGAGCAGAATATTTCAACATATCTCGCTTAAAAGCTTAGAAGCCTGCTTGCCTTAGTTAATTCTGCAGCTTTTTCCTGTCAATCATTTTTTTTTCACAGCATCAAAAGCCTGTGAGTGCGTCAATCTCTTATCAGGCTTTTTGGTCTCTTTCTTTCCAGCGTTTTCTCTTGATAATTCAACCTATCTGTGAACAGACTTTCTTTTTATTATGCCAAAGGTTTCAGGTAAACAGAACAAGACCGATTCGGTCACATCCGAGTATGCTAGTTACGGTAGAACTTATTTCGGGGACACCTTCGTCGATAAGCTCAAAACCTACGATATGGTCCAATCTTTATTGAATCCGCTTGTCAAAAAGTCATTTTTTGACACCTTTGTGGTCATCACATTGGCATTTGACGTTGGGCTATTCTATTTTCTTCAGTCGCGCCCAGACCTTCACCGTTACATCTTCCCGGTATTTGTCATAATGTACTTTTTCTGGAGAATCGGTTATAATGTGGGGATCGGAATTCTTCTTTATATCCAATCAAATTACTATTCATTAACCAACTTCTCTCGCAAGCACAAGTTGTTCAATTACAGCGAATCAGAGCCAACCAAGGTGCAAAAATTCATTGAATGGAACTTCAACGTCAAATACGGTAAAGACTTTAAAATTAGAGACTATCCTAGTGACTTCAACACATGGCTTCTCTTCAGAAACTTTGTGGATTTGATTTTGATGCAGGATTTCGTCAACTATGTTATCTTAGTCACTGCGGCATTGATCAAGAACAAAGCATATGTGTTGGATCTTGACACTGAGACTCCATTGCTTTTCTATTCAAGATGGTTTTTTGGTATCCTTTTCATTATAATCAATCTCATTGTTAAGCTTGATGCCCATCATGTCATTAAAGATTTTGCATGGTATTGGGGTGATTTCTTCTACTTGAAGATCAACAACGAAGAGCTTGTTTTTGATGGGATCTTTGAGTTGTTTCCCCACCCAATGTATTCTATTGGATACATTGGATATTACGGATTTGCTTTGTTATCACGGTCATATTTGATTCTCGTAGTCAGTGTTGTTGCCCATTTTATGCAATTTTTGTTTTTGCATTATGTGGAAGACCCACATATTCATAAGATCTACGACGGGAAGTCCTCGTTGTTCAGTTCCTTGATAGAGCTTGACAACGGGTACAAATTGAAGCCGATGATTTTCTTTAGCAATTTTAACGTTTTACGTGGAACTGACTATTTGGTGACTATCATCAATTTGCTTGTGTTTGTGGGATTGAACTTCTTACTACCTCTTGCGTCGCCAAAATTGAACTTTGTCTTGTTTGCTGTGTTATCTCTCTCAAAGATCTTGTCTACAGTTGCAAATTCAGCCATATTAACCCTTCAATCGAAACACAAGACCTTCACTAAGCTATATATCAAACATGATTTAGATTATTTTGATGCGTTTGCAAATTGGTGTGTTTATTACAATTTGCAACTGTTGATAAACCTCAATTTGCTTTCGAGTCTCTTCATCAAGGAAGTGGTTTTGACTAAAAACGTCACCGACTTCTCCTTTAGTGGGATCCAACTAGTGATCTCGAGAGAGAATTTGTTCTTCTTCAAGTTTTTTGTGGGTGTGTTTATGCTCTTTTTGAACTTCCTTTGTGAGTATTCCATCTTGAAATCCATTGGAATTAATTCATGGTTTTACGGAGACTTCTGGCTCCCAAGCAGTTCTCTGGATAAAACCATTACCAAGACAGGTATCTATAAGTACTTGAACAACCCTGAAAAAATTTTAGGAATCTGTGGTATTTGGGGGCTTTACATTATGTGTTTTGACTCCAATTACTTGTTTATTTTGGCAATGATTTGGTCAGTGAGCAAGATTCTCTTTATTAATCTTGTTGAGATACCACATATGGTCAAGTTATACGGCGAATGCCAGGTCAATTATGACAGTGGATTCAGAAAGCATTTGAAGAAAATAATTCCAATTCCTTTGAGAAAGGATTACTCTTCAAATATCGGTTCGTCTTCGAGTCTGTCTGTAGAAGAAGAGAAAGAAGAGGGGGGAGAAGACGTTTTGACTGCTAATACTTCGAACGACTCTGAAAACATCATTACGTTCGAATGTCCTAATCCATTCATCAGTGTGTCGAATAAAAATCCTAATTATTCATTAGAATTGCTTAATTTGAGTCTTGATTCCGCTTCTACTAGTAACAGCAGTTCTAAGTTGTCGATATGTGTGGGAACTCCAATAAAGTTCAAATACAGAGTGCCTGTAAACCATTCGCCAAAGGACTGGATTGGATTATATAAAGTTGTTAACACCTTCAGTTCTTACAAGAAGACTTTGATCAGTTCTAATAACCACTGGGTAGCTGTTGATGCAGATGCCTACAACAACAGATACTTTGGCCACGAAAACAAACAAGAGAACGAAGAATTTTACAAGGCCAAACTTGTAAGAGATAATCTGAATTTCGAAGAAGGAATTTTAGAATTTAATTCTGAGATTCTTGCCTGGGAAGCCGGGTTGTACCAGTTGAGATATCATCAGGCTGATTCGCACGAAGTTCTTATTGTTTCGAATGCATTCGAGCTAACATATACACAAATCAAGCTTGAAGAGGAGGCTACAGAGTCTTTCAAACAAGAATTGTTTGACCTTCTTGCTACACAGTGCCTTAATTTTGAGATCTTCAAAACCGGCGAAGTCTTCAAGGTTACAGATACAAGCGGTGATTATTCAGAGATGTTGGTAAAATACGTTGATCGCTACGTCGAAGTTATTCTTGCAGACGAAGACTTGAAGCAGAACTTGAACTTGAAAAATTTGAACTCGTATAAATTAGAGGAATTCAAGAAGAAGATGTTGAGTGGATTGCTAAAAAGATTCAGTACTTGTTTAAAACACTCTATTGGTGCGAACATCAATGTGGAGTTTTCGAACGAGATATTACTCCATGATCGGACCTTTGACCATTTATTTGAACGGGTGGTGAAAGTGAAGCGGATTTTAGATAGAATCTCGTTTTAGAACTCGTAGAGCGACTCGATATGGAGTGGACTCGATAGAGTTTTATCTCTCTTGACATTGCTACAATTACATATAAAAGTTGATAAATAAGAAAATGATTTGCAAATATGGAATAGAAATAGAAATAGAATAGAATAAGATATATTATTATTCTTATATGAGCAGTAGTATAAGCCAATAAGAATGGTTGTTGAAGTAATAAACTCTGGATACAGTTTGTTGGATTTTATACCCCCAGCATATGCAAAGGAAAAAACCAATCTTATCGATCTCAGCTTTAATTCAGTATCAAATGCCTATAGATAACAGGGTGCTGCAAGAGAAGAACTGGAGTATTTATACATATATACATATATGTACAGCATGATTGATTAATATAATATTCGATAAGATGTAAAATGTATTGGCGTTGATAAACGATAGCTAGTGGAGTGATCTAGACCGGTTTCGACAGAGACAAAAGTGCAACACTAGGCTGGAAAATTTTTAAGCTTTGATCTTTCAATATGCGCCTATAGTTTATAGACTATGACAAGGTCGTAAGCTATTGTAGTACAAGTTATAAGCAGTGAGATATGCGAAGCAAACGAAATGAAACGAAACGAAACGAAGCGGTGCAGGTCACACTATGAATGTCTGAAATCCATCAACTACACGAGGCATTAATTAATAAATCCATCAATTAATCAATCAATAAGCAGAGGATTACTCTGGATAGGCAGAGACAAAATTCCCACGCCATTTTGTCTGACCAACATCCTCTCACTCACACCCAATAAGGTTTGGGCAAAATAGGATAAAAATGTGTTTGTCAGTATCTGGCGCACCAGCCACCACGTTGACAGCAATCTGGGTCGGGTGCGCCACATCTGCCCTGTGGCGCGGTAGGGCTGCCCAAATGAATGATCACTGGAATTCAATGTACGAACCAACATACTGTGCCCGCCGTGGTGTTCCGAAGAAAAACGCCTGCGCTTTCCGGCATTTTTACCCCAAGCTAAAGTCAGCTTCGTCTTCACTGCTTGGATTTGCGGTGAGGTAGGTTCCCGAGCGAATCATCGCGAATTACTGGAGCAGCCTTCCCAATTATGCGGTACCACGCCCAGGAGGCCCTAAAACGCCGGGATTTCCAGCCAGACACCCTATACTCGTCGATTTTGAAGCCCTATCCCTCAGAACAGCTGCTCACGCTCCATTTCTGCCGCAATACACCATCTGAACCAGCTCCAGGAGACCCACAAACCCTAAAACCCAGCCAAAACCTTAGGGAAAACGCAAAAATTTACGCATTAAGAAGGAAAAATATAAAATCAATAAAAACGGGATTTTCCCCAAACCAATCTATATTAATTGACAACAGGAAGACACCAGTCAAGTGTTCGTTGACTTATTCGTTTAACGAGGTATTATTGACTTATCAAAGGCAAACAGTCGCACACTCCATTGCTGCCTGCACCCGAGACCAACAACGAAACAAGTCTTCCATCACCCACATACATCATACATCCATCATACATACATCATACATACATACATAAATACACACATACATACATCATCACAAGCGAATATCCATGCTACACGATAATATGGATCCCTCTTATTGGATTGACTTCAATTCGCCCGAGAATTACGAGAATATCAACCATGATTTGAACTTCTTGACCACCAGTATTGACTCCCCGAACAATAATAACAATAACACCCCAACACCCGGCAGCTCCCTGGCCGCTAACGGCGCAAACTTCAATATAAATGATCTCAAAATCGTCCAGAGATCGCCTGCCGGAGCCCATGACAAGCATACAAGACCCTCGTCTGCCCATAGCACACAGAACTCCCTGAACACTCCTAAACTGCAACTGATTTCTGTGGCATCGCATCATAATGGTGCACATAACCTCGACCAAACTCCGGCAAATGGCGAAGCAAACACCGCCATCAACGACCAGATGAATTACATTCTTGATTTCCAGAAATGGGCTGAGTTCAACTATAATAATACCCGTAACAATAACGGCACCTCCGCCACCACCACAGACAAAATAGATGCTTCTTTGAACACCCAGCGACCTCAGAGAGACACATACAAAACGAGCAGAAAGCCAAGCTTCCCTAACAACAATTATCGTGATGCGCCCGCGAATTCAGACATAAACCCTGCTCCTGGCGTGGCAAACACATTGTCTGCTGTAGATAACTTAGAGTTCTTCACCCCGCTTCTTTCGCCTGCAATGACCCCTTTCGAAAACTTGATTCTTGATCACAGTGCTGCCGAAGCTCAGAGTCTTCATAACCAGCATCACAGTAGTTCTCTTACGGCCACAAGTGGTGCCAGTAACAATTTTTTCACACCACTTACTTCTCCAGCAATTAATCCTAATAATCCGCTTTCCCATCCATCTCACAACCCTAATAATCACTCCAATAGCCTCAATAATCTCAACAACAATCTTAACAGCTACAATCATGCCAGTCCTCGTGCTGTATCAGCATCTACGCCTCCTAATATCCTTGACTCCAAAATGAACCCTAAAGTGCCCTCGTCGAACAGCAGCAACAATAGTGCCTCCACAACGCCTTTATTGGTACCCACGAGATCGAAATCATCGCTTAATCTCAGCAAACGCAACTCCAAAAGCCTGTCTTCAGGCCGTGTAGCTAAAAAATCTGGTGGAATACCCGGAAATTCGCCCGTTATTAAGATGAAAATGTCGCCAATCATCCATGGAAACACAGCGGTGATGGCTGCTGCTGCTGCTGCTGCTGCAACTTCAGGCGGATCAACCGGCGGTCGTCCGGCTTCAAAGAGCGCGAATAGCAGTTCCGAGGGCAATATCATGGCGGATTCCTTGAATTTCAGCGAATTAGACGGATTCACGCTTCCTGATAATTTGACCCATACAAACGCTTCGAATTCGCCCTCAAACCACAGTTTTTCAGTCAATATGGCTGGAAATAACAGTGGCTCTGCTGCAAATAATAATAGTAACATCTACATGTCGCAGATAAATAACCGTTCAAACAACAGCGTAGTGCTTCAAAGTTACCAGGAAATGGCTGACGATCTTCAGCTGCGCTCCAAACTGTCGTCTAACATTTCTAATGTGCCAATGACACCTGCCACTTTGATGAATCTTAAGCTAGCTCACTCAAACAACCACCCTGCTTCTTCTGGGGCTGCCACCACGCCATCAGCTGCTCCTGGAACTGGTAGCACGAATGACACACGTCGCAGACACCACCATCATCATCACAACAGAAACCGTAGCACCAGCAGCGGAAGTAGCTCTAAAAGCAGTCTTAAGAAGAAGATCTCTTCCAGTAGTTTATCTGTAGTTGATTCTAGCGGAAAACCAAAGAAATCGCCTATTACAGAGATAACTTTCCAGGCAAACGCTTTAGATTTATCACGACTCAACAGTCCTTCCGGAGCAGGCTCTTCCACTGATTCTGGGGACTCTAAAGTCGCTACAAAAAGCACCGATTTAAAGGCGTCCTTGAAAAGCTATCCATTAAATACCACCACCTTTTCGTCGTTCAAAACTTACAAATCAAAATCGTCTAATGCAATCGACCCTGTTCTGGCCCACCAGTCACAGTTCAAGCTCAGTTTCAATCCATCCAAGCACAGCTCAAACAGCGCACAAGGTGGTGCTGATAGTACTAACAATAGCCCTTTAATAACAGGTGGAAGCGGGTCTTTATCTGGCGGAGAATCAGGCAAGAAGACGTCGCATCGTGAGGCCGAAAAGGGAAGAAGAGACCGTATGAATATTGCAATTCACGAATTGGCGATTCTCATTCCTGAAGAGTTGACAAGTTCTGTCACTGTTCCTAGTAAAGCTACTACTGTAGAGTTGGCTAGCGAGTATATCAAGCAATTAGTGCTGGAGATCGAGCGATTGAAAGGAAACCAATAACTGTTGGATGAACCAGGGTTTAGATGAGTTAATGTTACTGAATATAATAAATAATGTACCAATATATATCAAGGCATGTCAAGAGTGTAGGTAATGTATGAAACTATTATAATTATCTAACATACTGTAAACATGGATCAATGAAATATATACCGCAAGTATGGATCTATAAATATATACCGTAAATACGGATCCATCGAATGTGAAAAAAAATTCTTCGCAGAGCTTCATCCATCCACATTGTCTTACCATATACTAACCTGCCTTAATAGATGCACATAAGTAACAGCAACTCGCACCAACTGATAGAATATGTATAGATTGGTCAATAGTAGGCATCCTGTGCGAAGTGTGTGCAGAAAGCTAAAAATTCAACACGTAATACAGTGCGGAATCAAAACGTCATTGAGTCAGGATCGTTCAGCAAGACCATACAGACCGCAACAAAGATATGAACGACGAAACACACAAGAAAGCGGCGCTTTTAAAAGCTTTGCTATGAGCCGTCTGGCCGAGAGTTTGTTACGTCAGCGAGAGTCGAAAAGCGGCAGTGCGTCGATTGGAACCACTCTATTCAATGAAGACCAAGTTTCCTTGGTCAGAAAGTCTATAGAGTCTTGGAAACGACTAGATCCGACTGAATACCTCAAACAGTTTGAACAGGGGCATGAAAATGTTGAACACTGTGCTTATGAGCCCGAATTCATTGAGGCTCTCAAAGACTCACTCTTTTCTTTGGTTCAGAGCCATGCTTCGATGAGTAGCACAAAATTAAGCACATTTCATAACTACGCTTTGATCCTGCTCAGAGACTCGATTCTTCAACAACTAAACAGCTCAGAAACTATGTGGACTCCTCAGTTAGAAGACTTCATTATTCCAAAGACCCACGATGTTGTCAAGATGTGCTACTATTTGTTCAAAAATGGACACCAGAAATTCCCCGAGAGCTTGGCCTCTAAATACAAACTCACCAACTTGGGCGACGACATGGGATATATATTCAAAAAGGTGGTGAACAGACAGATCGACACCTTTGATACCACTCTCAAGCCTTCAATGAGTCTTAAGATAGACTTAACGAACCCTACGCGGTGGTTCCCCGAGGCCAGGGCGATGAAGCGGAAAGTTATCATGCATGTTGGGCCTACAAATAGTGGAAAGACATATAATGCCCTTAAAAGACTAAAGGAACTGAAAAACGGATATTTTGCAGGTCCTCTTCGGTTATTAGCCCGAGAAGTGTATGAACGATTCCAGGCCGAAGGCGTGCGTTGTAATCTTGTGACCGGAGAAGAAATCATCAACGACGTGGATGAATTCGGCAACACCTCGGAATTATCCAGTGGAACGATCGAGATGATCAGTTTAAACACAAAATTCGACGTTGTAGTTCTTGACGAGATCCAGATGATGGCCGATGAGGTCAGAGGATGGGCTTGGACCCATGCTTTGATAGGGGTTCAGGCCAAAGAAATCCATGTATGTGGCGAGGAAAGTGCAGTTCCTTTGATTAAACAGATTTGTGAGCTCACTGGCGACGAAGTGGTGGTGAACACCTATAAACGATTGGGAAAATTGCAATGTGAGGAGGTTGCTTTAGGAAATGGCGACATTGAAAGTGCTGCAACTCTCTCACAGTTCCGTAAAGGTGACTGTCTTGTGGTGTTTTCCAAGGCAAAGATCATCCAGTTCAAGATGTTGATTGAGTCACAGACAAACTTGAAAGCTGCTGTGATATATGGTGCTTTACCTTCTGAAACCAGAATCGAGCAGGCAAGACTGTTCAATTCAGGAGAGGCTGACATTTTAATTGCCTCAGATGCCATTGGAATGGGGCTCAATCTAAACATAAGCAGAATTGTGTTCCATAAAATCTCGAAATATAATGGGACCTCTAATGTGAATCTCAAGATCTCAGAGATAAAACAGATCGCCGGAAGAGCTGGCCGATATAAGGTACCAGAAATCTCTTCAAAAAAGACCCGGGATCAACAACCGGTCTCAGATGTAGTGGCCGAGGCGGATATGGAGGAGGAAATAGAAGCTGAAGCTGCTACTGATAAGTCTGCATCTAAAGAAGACAGGGCTTCTGTTGGATATGTTACTTGTCTCAAACAGGGAAGTTTGAAGCGAGTAAAGGCATGTTTGAAAGCTGACGTAACCTATCTTACGAAGGCTGCTATTTGGCCTCCTGACCATATTTGGGCGGAATATATCAGTGAGTTCCCAGCAAATGCCAGAATTGTGGACATTCTCCAGGTTTTCTCGCATGAGGCCAAAATGAGCGATCTTTTCTTCATAAGTTCGGTGCTCCCAAGAATAGAGACCTGTGAACGGTTCAAAAACTTGGACAAGCTAACTATAAGCGACCAACTCACGTTGCTTGTGGCTCCGGTAAGCAATAAGAACGACCAGATTATTGGAAAGGTATTCCCCGAGATCTGTGATACATTGGTCGAAAGCTCGACAAAATGTCTTTTTGATTTCTCTCTTCCATTTGTATTGTTGGCAAACGATAAAGAACTATATGACCGTCGGTCGGCACTACATAATTCCGATCGGTTTGACGTGACAACCGGGAAACTGAATCTCGAAGTCATGAGCATGAGAGATTCCAGCTTGCAATCGCTCAGAAAAAGATTAGTGTCGCTAGAGCTCTTTCATAAAGTGATTATGTTGTTCTGCTGGTTAAACTACCGGTTCCCAAACAACTTTGTGGACCGCGAAAGTGCCATAGCGTTAGGAAATCTTTGCGAGTTTAAGATCGCCGAATCGCTTCAACAGTTACGACAGTTCACGAAGAAGAAGGTTGCTTCAAAATAACCATGGTATATATTTTCCTATGTAAATAGTTGTACAAAATTAATTAATCATCATCCTGTTATAGTTCTGCATGTTGGAATGGTAATGTATACTATGTGCGTGTATTGCTAAGAACACTCTGTAAGCAAATATTCTGAAAAAAATCTTCGCTTACGAAATATCAAAATGAGAGGCCTTGATTGGAGAGCTCCAAGCATACATAAAGAACTCTAAGAATCAGCGCGAGAAGTCTGAGAAGCGCAAACACCGATCATATCGATACCACCAGAAAAATGGGCTCGTCGGCATCGAAATCTGTGGGCAGCACTGTGAGACATCTCCCAAAGCAAGTTTCAAACCAGAGTGGAACAACAATATTAAGAAGAGGAGAGGTAGATCCCTTGGCTCAACTACACAAGCAGCAGAAACAGGAGGCTGATTCGTACCGTAAAATGACAGAATACAGCGAGAAATTGAAGCAGAACTCATTTAATCAACAACAGCAACAGCAACAACAACAACAACATCATCATCATCAGCAGCAGCAGCAACAGCAGCGAGGTGGCCAGGCCCATTTGGATATAAAGGCTCCAAGAAGCACAAAAACTGCTGCGGAAAGAAGATTGAACCCTGATGCCGTAGGGGAAAAGGATGGATTAGACCCCGATTATAACTCTCGAGCAATGTCGCTAGGTACTGTTAAATTTCAGGAGCACAAACTACGCTTAGATCCAAACAATTTGGCAGTTAGAACCTTGAAGACTCGTCAGAGTCTTGAACAACTGGGAAAGGATAAAGTGCGCACAGAAACTGTCAAGACTCTTCTCAATCCGTCAACAATAGCTGTGATATTGGATGAGTTGAAATATGGAGTATCAAAGGAAAAGGTTCAGAAAACGTATAGTCTTCATCCGGACATTATCAAGGTTTTGGATACTGGAATCTTTCAAGTTGCCCGGACAAGAGTTTCGGACAAGAAGACCCTTGACGATGTTGAGTTTGATAAGAAGGGGTCGCATGATAAGGAACTTGAAGAACAGTTAAACAAGCTTCTTTCTTAGACTCTTAGAGAGAAGATGATAGTTAGCAGTTAGTTAGGCATGTATATATTCACTAGGAAAACAATAGAGATAGATACCTTTTGTTTTAAATATCTTTTGATCAAGCAACGGTATTAAGTCTTGAGTTGGATCAAACTTACTTCTATTGTATGACCCAAGTAGCTGCTCAACAGTCATGATCTTTAGACTTGTAGAGCTTAACACTGATGGGTATTGGAATCCATGGCTATGGTAAATTCAGTTTATGCTCAACTGCCCACCGTGTTGGTACATGCGTAAGGATCATACATTACTGACCTTTTTGAACATCTCTGGAGCTTAGATGGCAGTGAAAAGGCTTCTGAGGTGATAGATAATATAAAAGTCTCTGATGATTGGAATTTTAGGGAATTAATTATCGAAATTGAAACGATCCTTACTCTATGTGGTGATCGAGACAGGCCAAGATCCATCCACTTGCCAGTACTTTAATGGAAAGTATCAAGCTGTTCAAATGATTCACCGAGGTGTTACTGAAGAAAAGCTATTTGAAATCTCGTGAGTATGCCGTATACATATGAGCAAAGAGAAGATGGGGATGGCTGTTAAGGCAAACGTTATATAAAAAATCTCGAACTATCGGGATGATGTTAAAGTAAAATCTTTCTACACTGACATCTGAGGGGAATTTGTCACCGTATAAGAATAATTCTCAGTTTGTTTAAGCAGGTTTTAGCAGGATTTAGCTTTAATCTCTTGTTAGAACCTATTCCAGAATAGTAATACTTTTGTTGCTGATGCATCAGTCTGCCATCAGGATATAAATTTGGTGGGAAATAAAAAAAGTGTACAACTAACTAAATACGTTAGGCCGCTACTCAATTTGATTTATTATTATTACAAAACGATATATTAAGCACAAACCCATGATATACCATAGAGGATCATATTTACTATAATAGTACTAGCTATAGCTGAATTCAAGACTGTTCCTAAAGCAAACAGAAAAATTGGTGTTAAAATTTGTAGTGCATGTTGACATAGACGACAGCTTCCTGTGTATTTAATTTAAAGTGACTTGAGTCCAGGCGACAATCAGTAGATCTTTGATCTTTGAATGGATAGTCATGTAGTGTGTATGATGACATTAGCGACCACATATGTACATACATACGGACTCTATTCATGGATTAAGGACTATATCCATCTATTAAGGGATCTAAAGGCCCTCATTCAATATTATAACCTAAACATGAAGCATTTATTCTGCGCTAAGCAATTATTCTAAACTATTATCATTCTAGATAAATTATTCTCTAAATCCATCGTAACAACATCCATCTAGCAAAATCTATTAATACTAGCAACCAGTAATATCTTACAACTCCCGGCATCTTGCCTCTTCGTGCATCTTAAGCCTTAACGCAGAACTCTCTATCCGCGTCACCGCATTCTCGAAAAGCATGAAGAATTCAGGTTCGGATTGGAAGTTCGGATTCGTCACCATCTCTAACAATTTCTTCTTGGTTTTCCGCTTTTCTATGTCCACAATTGCAGGGTTTCGTACAGTTCCACAAGTCGTAATCAGGCACAAATGTTCAAGTTTGAGGGCTACAACTACAAGCTCAAAGATAGTCTCTGGCTTGATCAATCCCGAAAAAATACCGCTGTTGTTTCTGCCATTCTGGTCAAGCTCATCGTTCTTCTGCTCCATGAAGTCAATACGACCAACAAGCTGCTGTGGGAACATAAGTGAAAGGATTTCAGGAGATTCTAGCCCTTTCAACTTTCGCTCACCAATATCTACCTTGACATATCCGATGCTTTCGAGGGTCTCGATCTCGCTTTCGAGATAAAGACCCACTTGTGCGTCTCCATAGGCCTCCTTAACGGTGGTTGTACCTTTCCTAATATTTTCATGGATGGCCATGAGCTTGTTGAACTCCTTCAAATAGTCGCTACTGACAGCTATTTGTCCACCATCAGCCACAGAGCTCACTCTCGAGGCAAGATTCACCATTGGGCCAAAGTAATCCATTCTACCGGTGATAGCGTCTGGTTCACAAACAGGAGTACCCCAATGGATCCCCATCCGCACCGAAAGCCCATTGAAAACGACGTTATCGTTGTTGTCAGAGATAGGGCAGCATTCGCGCGAATCCAAGATCTCAGTCGGCCAATCAATGGTCAATAGTTGCAACTGCACATTGAAACACCACGTGAGCGCGGATATTGGCGACGGAAACGACACCATAAAGGCATCACCTTCTGTTTTGACCTCATATCCACCGACAATCCGAAGAAGACGCCGCATTATGGTGTTGTGCTTCTTAATGGCGTTTCGCATCGCATTTAAGTAGTTATGCCATAACAAGGTCGAGTTCTTGATATCGGTGAACACCATGGCCACGGATCCAACGGGAGGACTGATCTCGCTCTCGAGTCTGTTCAAATTGGAGTCGTTTGGACGGTCCCTGCTACGTTTAAACGGCATAAAGGACTCCTCGGTGATGCTAAGACGGGCCCCAGGCCCGGCATTTCGGCCTGCTGAGCGCTTATGGTTATTGAGCGTCAAAACAATCACGATCATTCGGTCCTTTGCCCCATATGAGATGGCAAAATCACGCAATTTCTGTGCAGCAAGCATCGGATCCTTTTTGTTCTGACTAATGACATCAACAGCAGTTTCATACGACACATATTCCCATAATTCGCTGGATGCAATCACCAACATCTCGTGCAGAGCACCGATCTCCATGAAATTGATGTAGGGACCGGCCCTGATGTTAGGAAGAAGCTGGAAGAACCCTACTGCTCGCGAAGTCTCGGAAACGTCGTTCAATTTGCCCTTTCCAGAGACAAACCCACCACTCAAACGGATGACTTCAAACTCTTTCCGTGTTGTAGGGTCGTGTTTCTCGGTAAGAAGCTCATGTTCTCCGTTACTTTTCGAGATAAGACCCATACAATCACCAATATTTGCCAGATACAACGTCTTTCCCTTGATATAAACCACGGTTATACAACAACCGGTGTTCACGTCCTCGTTAGTGAGACAGTATGGACTCGTAAGGTCGACAGAAGAATCCATCTTCTTGAGCTTGTCGGTTGTTTCTGTCAACACATTGTTGATCTCCTTGTTAAGACCAAGGAACGCACGTCTTAAGGCGTCGGTGACATTCTCCAGTTCGGTCAACTTATTGAGTGCCTCAGCAAAAAGCTTGCTGAAGTATTCCTGCGATAAGTACGAGATTTTGTGGCCGTGATCCTGCAAAGATCCATTCTTGCCGTCAAAAAGACAGATAAGAAGCTCGTCTTCATTGCCACGGAACTTGCTGTATAACACCTCACGCGTCACAAGGTTGTCGCCTTGGCCTAAAGTGTCGGCAATTCCGTACTTGTAGTCACTCACTTCAAGCACAGTTGTACGAACACGCACGTTTGCGGACTCATCTGGCAACGGCAGATCTGAGTT
The DNA here is from genome assembly GCA_030490795.1 of Saccharomycopsis sp. yHQL182. NCBI lineage: Eukaryota > Fungi > Ascomycota > Saccharomycetes > Ascoideales > Saccharomycopsidaceae > Saccharomycopsis > Saccharomycopsis sp. yHQL182. The sequence continues at coordinate 412,330 of JAKVQV010000005.1, read as the reverse complement.
CTTCAACGTGACATCAATAAGCCCAAGAAGACGCAAATGCGTCAAGGTATTGAACTGATCGAACCGCACATTATTTGTTTCGTGGCTATATTGACGGCCGATTTCCAATCGCTGGTTTCCAGAAAAGTTCAAGTACTTAAGTCGCAAGTTCCATTGCCAATTCCAGTCGTACTGATAGTTAGAAATGTTGTATCTCAACTGGTTGGACCCAACATCGAGCAGCTCAAGCCCACGAAGCTTCAGGAGATCGTTAGGAAGCGTATGAATCTTGTTAGCGTTCACGTGTAGAGTCTTAAGGTACGGCAAAGTCGAGAAGTCTTCTCCAGGAAGGTTATTGAGCTTGTTTCCTGAAAGATAGAGCTCCGTAAGCTTGGAGAACTTCCTAAGGGTGCCGGGCGCCACTTCCATGAGGTCATTGTAGGATATGTTGAGGGTGTTGAGGTCATAGAAACGCGAAATGGCCTCGAATGCGTCGTCGGTGAGCCTGTTGTCGGCGATATTAAGCACCTGAAGACTGATTGCAAGGGGAGGCGAGTCCGGTGGTGGCAAACGGGGGCCTTTCACTGGCTTAGTGGCATCAGAGTCAACCTTTTTTGCCTGAGTGACTACAGACTCATCCTTTTCAGCTTCAGACAGACCCTTTTCACCCTTTTCAACTGAAGTAGCTTCAGACTTGCCCTTTTCATCGAGATCCTCGCCCTTTTCAGTCTGGGATTCGCTCTGTTCAGCTTCAGGCTCATCCTTTACAGCCAGAGCGTTGTCCTTTACAGTCTTAGTGGCTTCAGACCCGCCCTCGGCCTGGGTCTGTGCAGTGACTGTGTCCTGCGAGCCGGTGGGCTTAATATCTAGCGGAAGAGAAAGCAGCTTCCCGGCCAAAAGAGCAGCTGATTTAGGAGGAGAAGGAAAACTCAGCAAAAGATTCGACGAAAGATTGAGCTGTGTTAGCGAGCAGTTCCATATCGAGTCAGGAATGGATTTGATGTTGTTGCTATGTAAATCAAGCAATTGCAAGCTCTTAATCTTACCAATGCTTTCTGGCAATTCCTGCAAATTGTTGGAATAAGCTGATAAGAACACGAGCCGCTTCAACGAGCCAATGTCGGACGGAAGATACGACAAGTCGTTCTTATCAAGCACTAATGTCTCTAGATTAGGCAATCTGAGCAAGAAAGCGTCGTCAATCGATGTCAATTTGGCCTTCGAAAGGTTCAACTGCGTCAAAGTGGTGAGATCCTGCTCAAGAAAGATCTCAAGGATCGGGTTCCGGTCATAGAAGAACGTCGTCAAGCTTCTATTACTGAAACGGAATCGTGACAGCTTGTTCTTTGACGCTGAAAGCACCTGAAGCGCAGGCATCAGGCCCACGGAATTGAAGTCCGTTAACTCGTTGTAGGATATATCGATCTTCTTCACCTTTTCAAGCTCTGCGAAAAAGTCAGGCAACTTTCCCGCAAGACAATTGGTGGCCAAGTTAAGCTCCTCGAGATTCGCCAAATCGGCCATCCTGCGTGTGATAAACTCGATCTTGTTGAAGCTCATGTCAAGCACCACCAACTTGGTCAATGCGAACAACGGGTCGGGGATCAAGCGGAAGTTGTTGGAAGACAAGTTGAGGATCTTCAATTGCTGGAGTGAACCAATCGTTTTAGGCAATTCACTGAGATTGTTTCCATTAAGGAGCAATTTGGTTAACGACTGCAATTTTAGGATCCCTTCAGGAATGGTCTTGATGTTGTTGTTCTGCAAGTCGAGCTTGGTGAGCCTGGTGGCGTCAAGAATCCCCATGGGAAACACCGTGCTGCGGTTTGAGCTGAACGCAAGTTTGTGCAAATTGTTGCAACTGGCAATAAAATCAGCCGGCAACAAGATCGAGGGGTTGTTGGAAACGTCCAACTCTTCGATCTCGTAGGTTCGTTGATAGAACTGAAGCGGAATTGCATGCAAATCGAGGTTCCTCAAGTCCACACGAGCATGGTCTTTAAGATTAAGCGTCGCAAAGTATTGTGTAGGCTGTAAGAAGTCGTTTTGTTCAATGAAAAACTTGCAAATGTACAGCAAGTCCTCACGACCAATTATCTGGATATTGTCACGACTGTAGTTGTACCCTGCAAGGAGAAGGAGGAACGTCTGGATCACAATCGGCCTGTCCTCGGCTCCAAGCACCTTAGATGATCGGCCAATCTGAAGAACAAGCTGGAAATTCGTAGGATTGTCAAGGAAGAACTTCCTCTGGTAATTAATGAGAATCTCGGCAACAGTGATGTTGAAACTGACGCGAATCGTGCTGAAAGTTCCGTCTTCTCTGAAGATTTTCATGTTGTGCTGACCCGTACTGATGTCAAGTGAGCCCATGATGTCGCCAGCCGTCAGGAAGTCGCCCCTCAGCGGCAACGTCGAAAGAGAACTGCTCCGTTTCGAGCGACGTTCATTCATTAACCCCGTGAGCACCGACACACGATTTGGATGGCCTCTGGCGGTTTGGCCTGTGGCCGCTTGGGAATTATCGCTGGCTGCATTGTTGTTACCATTATTACCATTATTACCATTGTTATTGCCCTGAGGATTGTTATTACCATTGTCGGAATCAGAGCCCGACCCACCGTCTGGTCTGCCTGGAGGGGGACCTCCAGAAGCCATTGCCTGTGAAGTCCCTGCATCAGACTTGCTCTTGATCACATAGTTGTGGAAGCTGATAGCTCCGGCCTGGCTGATGTTGGTCTTATCGGGAGCACGGGACTCGGTTATTGCCGGAAGCGGCACTCCCTCAGCCACAGAATCAAGCCGTGGGAAGTTATTGGACCCGCTAGCATTGGAGATTAGCGGTGTTGTTGGCGACATAATGTCATCGCTGCTGTTGCTGCTGAAATAAGCCGGCCTGGTTGGCGGAGGCGGAGCGTTTGGATCGTTTGGATCGATCTCCGATTCACGACGAGGATAAAGCATCCTATTAGGAGGGAATGCTGCCTTACTGAGCGGATCAGGCGAGTCGTAATGGCCGTGTAACGCCTGTTGTTCGTTCGGTTCTTGGCCAAGAACGGCCGTAGATCTACGTGAAGACAACGGCGAATGGCCTGAATGCGCCGAACTGCTGCTATCTTGCAACGGATCGAGCGAATTAGTACGCAATTTCTTCTTGTTGATTTTATTGATGTCGACTTTAACACCCCAAGAGTCTGGAGCCGACCATGGATTTGACTTGCTAGGCGGCACAGGCTCGTCAGAGCTTCTACGGACGCCACTGCTACTGCCGGACACAGAGAGCTGTCTTGAGGACGACGGAGTCAGAGCAGCCTTGTCGCCTGCTGGGCTACCTGAGGCGTTCACAAACTCCGTCAGGTTCTCAAGAGAAATGTCAATATCAAAGAGTGAGCCTTTGGTGGTTTTGGCATTCGATCCAGACTCGCTATCTCCCTGCTGATAATGGGGTGGCACAGAAGCCACGCTTGCACCACTGCCAGCAGCTGCGTTTCCCAGGGCCAGGGCATCGTGGGACACCGATTTGAGTCTCGGGGAATTGAATTTTAGGCCACGAAGGGTCTTTCTCAGGGTATGATGGGTCTTTACCAGCGAGGCATTCAGGTTCTGGCGCGATTTCTCCTCAGAAACGTCGCCAGAATCGGCAATAGCGACTGCTCTGAACTGCGATGCGTACATCAGGCCCGGATCTCCTTCAAATAACGGCTTTTCGCCCTCAGAATGGCCCGAAAACAGGTTATTGGTGTCGGAAGTGCGCCGGGAATTCATAATCTTCGATAAAATCGACGCCCCCTTCTTCTTACGACGTTCATATGAAGGCTGGATTGGGTGTTTGTAAGGGGGAACGTTTGTAGCCGCACTGTTTGGATTAGCATGGAAGCCACGATACAGACGGGGAATTACATCGCCTTTAGCCGTTGTTTCGGTCTTTACGTGATGTTCAATGGCAGTTTTAGTAGCTGGGTCGAGACTATCAGCAGCAGCAGTAGCAACAGTGCCATGTCTGCCCCGAATAGAGATCCAATCTGGCTGGTCATGAGCTTCGGACCCGCCTGGATTGCTCCCCTCAAGGAGATTATAGAACGTGGTGGCAGACCTGCTGCGATGAAACCCTTTTTCATCGTCTCTAGCATTATTGTTATCGTTTCTAGCATCGTTTTTAACAGATTCAGCGTCGTTGTGCGCGTCATCGTTGTTGCGGGCCCGCATAAACAAATGGGACGCCGTCTTTTTGAGAGTGGTTTTCAAACCACCACCAGAGCTGGTACTGACTGTGCCGGAATTAAACGGAATTGAGTTGTCACACAGTGACAACGACGACTGTCTTTCCGGAGACGTCTTGCTCCTGCTTGAATTCATTGGCGACACATTTCCGTGGATGCTTGGACTATCATTAGTTGTTATAAAGGAGGGGATAAGATTAGAGGGCGTGCGCATAATTGTAGGCGAGGCCTCAAGATACCCTGAATTCGGATCCTCCGACATGATTCCGTCTATTGAATTATGTCTAAGGGCTGATGAACCACTGCCTCTGGTCTTGACGGTGTTGATGGTCTCGTCCGACTGACTATTGGCATCCGAAAGACCAGGCTCTCTGCGAGAATAGGGCTTTGACATTGCAAACTCTTAAACTGAGGCGTGAGGTAACAGGCTGAGGCCATTAAGGGCCAAAAATGTTGGTTGCTGTAGTTGTGGTTGCGGGTAGATGTGCTTGCTGTTTGGGCGACCACTATGAAATTTCAATTGGTGCTTAATTTCATTCAAACGTATGCGCTGAAATTGAGCACTGAAATCAGGTAGACAAGTGTCAACCGTGTATATATTGCCTTGAAGTGAGGTTGCCGGTTGGTTTGAGCCAGAATGCATGAATATTTCTGCTGGATATCTTGGATATCTATAGATCTGAGGCTTTCTTTATATGAAGCGGTGAGTTTTTTATGAAATATAGATTTGGGGCGGGGGTTCGTAACACATCCCAAATCGAGATATGCAAGAGAGTGCGAGTGGCACGAGAGACATGCATAAAGATACATTACAGTCTTTCACTGTTGGAGACCTGACACTTTTGGATGGAAGACGTCTCTAAACGTCAACCTTCGGACGAATGGCGGCTGCATGTATCTATGATATTGGGCATTTATTTTTAGATGTATGTATTTTCAGCGGTGTCTGTGTTCAGTTAGATAGCATTGATAGATGCACCTTTCCATCATCAATTGTCAAGTTTAGCGGGTTCTTATCAGTAGAACGTCACGTGCAGAACATTTTTTAGCCAACTTGCAATCCCCCTGGGGTCAGTGAATCTTAATGACCTGGCAACCGACAAAGGATACCTTGTTATAATATACGTGCCAATAAACATGCGAAATATAGAAAACTGTGGCTAAGGATAGATATGGATACACCAAAACGGAAAATGGTCTTATATGATGGAAGATACAGTGCAGTAGATATATATCATGGAAAAAATAGTGATGGAGAGAACAATAGAATCTACCCTTTTTAGACTCAATCTTGGCTAGATAAACTTTTTACCTATCCTACCTGCTTGGATCCAGCAAACTGTACTCAAGTTGCATTATGCTAGTATCTTGGAATCCTCAAAAGTTTTTAGCAACTTTTAGTAATCCTCAATAATGTGGGCTTACTTAAGTGTTGTATTGAAGATCTATTGTTTCTGCATCGAACGGCTTTTAGCCAAACTATTGGCAACAACCAAATCATGACAGGGAATACTTTCATTGCTCATTGAGCACACGATGTTGAATTACTACTGACTGCGTTGTAATACTGGAACTGCCATCGATTTATAGAATCACTCCTTGTAGAATGCGCCAATAGGTGGTAGTTTCCACCCAGGCTTATCTTTGCTGGTGGTAAAGACCTACTAGGCTTTTAGAGCCTTTCAGATTGAAGTTCGTAAGTATTGAAATCATTGCTTTGCTCTTTTCATTATGAATAACCCCTATTTTCTTTGATGTCTTTACTTATGCCCAATTGGAATATCCTTGGCCTTCGTTATATTTCCAGGCGCCTTTCTATAAATCAGCAAATTTTCTTTTAATGCATGTTATACACTTTTTCTTTACTACTAAGATGCTTGCGGTACATGGCAGATCTACAGTCTATCTACTATATTATATTATTCTTCCTTTGGAGATTATTGTATTCATAATGGACGCATTGCGGATGCTTACAAATATCTTTTTATTCAGCAAAATAAGTAGCAATTAATACAGTTTCATATTCATTCCACCATGCTCTTTTTACTATAGTATGCTGTTTCCAAGTTTGACTTTGCCAAATAAAAGCCACTTCCAAATCAGCTCAAAAGGCAAGAATAAAATACCAGCTACAATGAATGTAACTGTAATTACAGTTCTAAAAGTACACATTCATTCAAAAGGACCCGTATTCTCATGGCAACCTATTAGTTACAGAAGATCCATCTTCTCCACCTAATAAACCACCTCTACCTATTAACGCAATCCATGAAAAGAAATTTTTCACATAAAAAAAACTTTTTTTTAATTAACCAAGGAAGCGGTTGTGGTACATAACAATACACCATCAAGACCCTATTAAGACCATATAAATACCCCATAATCACCACATATTAACAATATACAAACACCATCATGAAGCAGGACCCCTTCAACCAGAAAAAAAAGCTGATTCTCTCGAAAATCCTGGCCACATCTCTGGAGAATCCCGACGCTTCACCTAAAGGATCTATCGATGCTCTTTGTATACCCATCATGGATCTCATCAACGCCAGCCCCAACATGGTGACAACATCCTCCTGTTCAGGCAGAATAAGTGTTTTCCTTGAGGGTTCTAAAGTGAGGTCTTCTCAAGAAGCTGCTGCAAAACTAGGCGGAAAAGGACTTGGGGGAAGATGGTTGTTTGTCACCCATGATTCACTGGAAGCCCAAGGTTGGTGGAAATCATTACAAGACGAAAATATTGTCTTTTCTACGCTTCCCAGTCTCCATTCTTCAAGTGCCACAAGATATGTCCTCTTCAAGTTTGAACCGTTCATCCTTCATGTAAAGTGCCGTGACTTTGCAACGGCCACCAAACTTTACACCGTTGCCATGGATCGTGGGTTTCGCGAGTCTGGTATCGGCCCCAACAATCTCGTTGCCATCAGAATATCCATCCGGCTCGACATTCCTATCGGTTATTTGAACGAATCAACAGGAGTGATCGAGATATTCGTGGACGAAAAGGTTCTACAGCTATACACCGATCTATCTGTGCAGAAATTCGAGCAGAATGCAGGCAAAATCGACGAACTCTTCGCTGCCGTCAATAAAATGATCAATAGATAATAGATAATAAACAGCTTTATGTATTAATCAAGAAACCTGGCCGTACAAGTCTGTACTGTATATACTCTAAATAATGTAGATAATGAAGTGTATGAGCGAGAAAAGCAGAACAAAAATGTCATAAACACATAAATTCCATCTTGGAAATGAAATAGAAGGTACAAAAAATAAATCAAATAAAACAAACATCTTCCTCACGACTCCTCGTCCTCGTCACTATCGAAATAGTTGACCAATTTTCCGAAGTCGTCCTTCGATACCGTCACTTGCTGTGACAACTTATCATTGGCTATCTTGGACTTTCTGGCACTGGCCTCGCTTTTCTCAGAGTCCATGGTCAGCGAAGATTTAGGAGGGTCGAGAGATGCCGAAGATTCACTGTCTTTAGAGGCATCTTTCAGGGCATCTGGAGAACCAGAAACCTCTTGAGAAGTCTCTTGAGAAGCAGCTTTTGGATCAAGACTTCTTGTTGATTTCGTCTCTTTAGCTGTCTCTTTCTCATCACTAATAGTTTCGGTTTCGTTACCGCTTTCAGTGATGATGGATTCTGTTTTTGAGAGATCAGCCGAGGTAGGATCTGGTGTCGATATAGGCACGTTTTTAGTTGATGGTGCGCTACTGCCAACAGTACCATCAGTAGTGATCGATTTATTCAATTTCTCGCGCAAGAAATTGATATTATCAAGCTGAGATGAAGCACTTTCTCGTGGCTCAAGAATCAAAGATATCTGGTATTGAGAATCAACACTTGGACATTCCTTGTATCCCTTGACAATAAACTGCTGAATACTGTCAACAGCCAAGAACGGATAGTTAATAGTTTGGTAAGCCAAGATATTTGTGATGATCCCCTCCATCTTGTACCGTTTGTAGAAATTGATCACGTTCTGATCACCATTCAAATAATCAGCGGTACCATTGGCAATAAATGTCAAATCTGTGAGATAGACCCCTACAAATGGTACACAGGGAATCCCAGTCACAGACTTAAGCACATCTCTGTACTCACTGAAATTACGCTTTGGATTCATGAGTTTGTTCATGTTGTTCAAGATCTCCTTAGCACTGTCGTTGACAAGAAGCCAAGTCTTACGAAGACGATGGATAGGTGATGACGACAACGAACTGATGATGGCAGTCATCAGCGAGAAGTTGTTGAACTGACGACACTGTTCGGCCACGGCGATGAAATAGCGGATGGTTTTTGCTCTTTTATGGATGTCGTGTTTTCTGAGCACCATATGAGACACATAGTTGGTGAGGTTGTTCGAATTGTTAATGAACTCAGTGATATGTTTCGACCCACCAAACGAGCCGTACTTGTTCTTCCAGACTCTCTCCAAACACTGCAAAAGAGTGATTTGCGAGTACAATTCGAAGTCGTGAATCGTCAACTGTCTAGCAAGTTCTACATAATCAATATCCAACAATTTGAGTGATCCCCCTTTGCTGATGTCGGGATATATTGGCTCAGGAGCGCTTTCAGAAGGCATTGGCACTACAGAGTAGGATATATTTGATCCCACGCCGCTGGCACCTCTTTTAGGCGTATGTTTTCCCAGAAGCTTGGCCTCAATTTCACTATAAATCACTTTGGAGGACGGGAACTTCTGGTCAATCAAGTTCTTAGCAAAACGGGCCCATTTTTCAAGGGCTCTTTTGTCAGCAGAATAGGCATCGATCCAGAACTTTTGGAGCAACATCTTCATCACATTGGCACATCTAAGTCGGATTGGATACGCTTTAGACTTGACCCAGTTGTCGTACTCCTCGAAACTCAACCCTTCTGGCGGCTGAATGTTGAATCTATCAATCAACATATACACAAGTTCGCCAGGAGTCATGAAACTACGGAACGTTGACAAGAACACCTTGGTGAACTGCGGATCAAATGCCTCGTGATTAGTAAGATGAATAACCAAGGCTTGTTTGCTTCCACCCTTGATTTCGCCCTTCGAATCGTAATAAAGGTCTAACTCCTCATCGGAATCAAGATACCAGGGCACATCAGGCGACTTCTTCTTCTCAGGACGGTAGTTTTTGGTCACAAGACCGTCATCAAACAAATATGCCTTTTCAGAGGCATCAATCTTACGTTCGCTGAGATAGCGGTCGATATTGATGTTATCGTTCATGATGCGTTCCGAGTAGTTAAGCAATGACTCCTGTTCGTCCACTAATTGGCCTACAATGATCAAGAGAATGTTCAAGTTATCCTTAATATTGGCAATAGTCTTCTTGGTCTTTTCGTCCATATCGGTGAAAATGGTGTGAGTAGAGTCGTGGTCCAAGAAATCTCTTTGGAGAGAGAAAATATCACGCAATTCTAACGAAAGCTGCTTGGAAGTGATGGTGGAACCGCTATTTTTGGACACCAGCTCGCCGCTAGTGGCCTTTGGACCAGCTTTTGTGGCTGGCTTAGGCTCCTTGAGTGGGTTTTCTTTCACTTTGCTGAACACCGAGGCGTCTTCAGTGCTTAATAACTGCACATCCATCACTAAATTGATGATGGAGTTATGGAGATCCTGCTTGACCTCAAAATACTCAATAAGAATCGGATAAGCCAAGGACATGAACCCTGCTGACGTCGACGTGACTCCGGCACCCGTGCTAGAAGCGTTAGTGGAATTAGAGGCGGTGTTTCGGGCCGAAGAATTGCTTGATACCAAGCTTGCTTCGTCGGATTTCTCGACAGTTGAAGTACTACGATGCGACGCCGAAAGAGACGTCGTGGATCCACTCATAGTATCACAGGTAGTAGTGGTAGTGGTGGTGGTGGCTGCAGTAGCAGCAGAGGAGGGAGGATTTACACTATTCACACTACTAGAATGATGATGACGGTTGATTCCATTAGTATGGTGTGACTTATTGTGACCTGTAGGCCCTTTGAAGCTCGAATCCTGGAAAATACTGAAGTCAATGCACTCAAAAATGTCCATAATCAACGTGGCATTAGCCAATGCCTTGTAGACACTGGAAATGATGTTGAGGTTACGGTTTTCGACGTACTTGTTGTTAAGCAGCGGCTCCAGAGAAACACTGAGGAACAGAAGAACAATATCCAACTTGTCAAAGAAGTTCTTGACCATCACAGTTAATGTCGAGAGGTTTTCCTTAGAGAGATTGATTGTCTTCTTCAGAGGCCGGTGGAACTGTTTAAAGGCCTCATCTCTGGTTCTTGAGACATCTTTTGGCTCCTGAGGATGGTTTATAGCAAGAAGATTAAATGCCGCAGTATTGTCAAGGTGATTATGGTTGTTCTTAATACGCGACACCTCGTTTGGATGCGCAAAGAACGGATTCTGCCAGCTTCCGGCGCTGTAGAAACCGGTGATGAACCGTGGATAAGCGAGCGGGAGGGTCATGGCATTAGGCTCCTTATACTCGTCATGAAGCTTACGGAACGCCTTATATACACCTTCTATGTGGGTTTTCAAGTACTTTGCCTCAGTCTTAGTAGCATGAAGATACTCTGCTGCCGAGATCCGGGACTGCGAAGAACTTACACTGGCAATAGAGCCTTGGGGACGCTTCATACTAGGGAAATTTCCCGGCATTTCGCTATCATCAGACTCGAAAGACACCTTTCTACGGTCTTCAGCCTCAGCAAGTGCTACATAGAGGTTCCCGTTGACCCCAAGAAGCGCCATGGTTCTTGTGAGCTTCATCAAGCGACGTTTGACAACTTTTTGAAGGCCATACTTCGCAAGACGTTCACCATAGAGACGCACCGTGATTTGTAGCAACACTGCAAGCCGCGATAACACATTATAGATATTATTGAACTGTTCCTTGTCTTTCTGGGTCATGGCTTTGAGACAGATATCTATGAAGAGGAAATAGGTATTTTTAAGGGCGTCCCATGTGGTTAAATCGTTGGGCTGCTGGAAGAAAATGCCCGGAAGTTCGGCAAGAGTTGAAGAAGCGTCAAAGTGTTGGACGTCTTCTTGCTTCTGATTGGCCGTTTGGTCTACTTTTGGCTCGTTTTTGGGCACCGCTTCACTTTCTATAGCGCCTGTTTTCTCTGCAGAAGGCTTAGAACCGCCGGTTTCTGTGGAGTTTGCCGCCGAATTTGCCGAATTTGGGACTGAATTTCCTGTGGTGGCTGTAGTTGCCGACGTCACAGACACTTTGCTAGGGTTGTTCTCAAGAGCACTCAATCCTGACGAATTGTGCTGCTTTTTAGGCTTGTTCTTGAAGAAACTGAAGATTTTTAGCGATCTTTTTACGCCGTCCTCATGACTATGGCCTCCGCCACTCGTACTGGACGACATCGATCTGTTTCGCAAAGCAATATCATCCAACTCGTCGCTGGTGTCAGAAAACGGGAGATCTGCACAGTACACATCGAGTTCGGGGCTGTAGTACAAGGTACGGCCTCCTGGACCCACCTGGGGAAGCCACAAGGCATTATTGGACCGCAGAAGCGACTCAGCTTCCTGAAGCAGCACGATTTTCGATGACGTGCTGCTGTTTGGTGACACAATCTTCGAGGACGTGCTGTTATTGTTTGACAGGGTAGATGCCGAATTTAACGTGCCTGTAGTAGCAAACGAGTTCGAGGTATCAAGTGAATGCGCAGTTACAGAGTTATTTCGAGCGTACTTCCAGTCCTTATCGGTACTATTAGTGCTACTGACGGCATCTTTTGGATCTACTGACTCCTGGTGTACTTGACTGTCACTATTTAAACTAGGAAAGTTCTTTGCAGGCACAGCAAACTTCTTGGTAAGGTCATAGCCGCCTTCAGCCGCAAGACGGGCCCGTATATATTCAACAATAAACGTACGACGTGTGTAGGAGGCAGGGATCCAACCACGGGCCCCAAAGCCTCCTCCAGGCGTCTCTTTAAACACCATACAATCGACCCAGCCAGTGGGGCTCGTGTCAAAGGCGAAAATGAACAGGCCCTTTGAGAATGAAAGGATGTTTCTACGATCCTGCAGAGCAGGCATCACCGTGGGCGAGGCAGCATCGAAGTTGTAGAGGGCCACAAGGATCTCAGCCGGTTTAACTGATAGCAGGCTGTAATTGCTAAAGATTCTATCGAGCACCGCCTTCAGAAACTCGGTAGTGGTCCTGGCAACCGAAGGTTCTGATTCTGAGGCCATCATGAAGAAGGAATAGGCAAACCGGGTGGTTGGGGCATAAAGGATAATGACTCTTTGCTTGCTGAGTGGTGTTTGCTTATGATATTGTCGCTTCTTCTATATCGAAAATTGCCGATTCTTTTGGCGTGAATGCTGCCTGGATGCTGGCCCTTTGTTCGCCTTGATGTTTATGGCACTTGTAGTATGACCAGCTATTAATATAATTGGATATCCAAACACCAACCTGAATCGGAATTTAAGCTTATTTGTTTGTTCAAAAAAATTTTCTCATACTGAGGAAATTCCACGTATAAAAAACAGCAAAGCTGAGGCCGCTTTTTGACTCCTTTTTTTAGTAGACCATTCGGTGTTCCTATGGAAAACCCTCGCAAAACCTTAAGCCTAAAGTTTGCAAGTGTCAAATGGAACTGTAACATAAGCACTGAGCTAGAATCAACATTTCCCACTACGACAAGCATCGACTGCCATTGGTCTATTGCAGGGGTCTCGTTGATTGGCTGATCGGGTTGATAGAATTAATTAGGCTTAATGCGAAAAAATATGCTTCCCTCAGTAATTTATCCAGCATTGTCGTCTCTCAATTAGATAGTCATCATGGAAATTGCAATTAATTATGAACGTATATTATGTGGATTCGAGGTCACCAGGTTTAGACTCTTCTTGCCTTTTTTTATGACATCCACGGAAGCTTATTTTGAAGGCCTCCCAATGTGGAAACGAAAGGGTAAGGTTTTGTTGCAGCCTCTTGTTCTTACTCTAAAGTTACATACATACCAACCACCAGGAAAGGGACCTCAGCCTCTGGATGCTGCTGCTGCACATGGCTGACAAGTCTTTTCTAGCACATTATGTACATAGTTTCTGTAGAGACACCTAGATTCGGTTTTAGCTTTCCCATAGTACGGATGCCTTACATTTTATAACAATAGCGATACCAAGAGTTTATTTTCTGTTGTAACAACAACATGCTCCCTGATTCGCTACGGGCTAGATTAATCTGGCCTCTAGAGGTTCCAGAACTGCTAAGAGGGTTCCTGAGGATATTCCAGAGGCAAATCACTGATTTTCATATGGCTTAAGGCAAGAATCCGATGGTTTAGGTTTTGGAACGACGATCTTCATTGGGTCGACAACCCATTTTATAGCATGATTGCAAATATCACTCAATAAATACCAATTAGCGCCTGAGGATTTATAATTAGAAGATCTAAATTGTCCTAATCCTTCTCGATGAATTACGAGATTGGTCCAGTTCCAGGCAATGCTTAATGCGAGCAATTCGGGCGCCCTATGGAACATATCCGCGGAACGCATTTTCTGGCTAGTAGCCTCCTATAGTCGGTTAATTTCACTCTTTTTACGAATATATTACTAAGAATACCACCCCCGGTTGTATAACATACCTCGTCATACGTATCTGTTTCTTCTTTTGTCTTGTCTGGCCTTATTCTTTTGTTTGTGTCTCACTGCTATTACTTTTAGCTCTATACCTTGTTACGCATTTACAAATAGTCCCATTATTCTGGCCTTTTCTTACCACCGATCCTGGGGTGTTGCTTATTCCATCACGTGCCTCTATTGTTAATGTCTTGTTTGCAAGGTTTTCTTACCAGCAACTGAAATTTCTCCTTCCCCATAGGTGTTCTGGGGCTTATAATCCTGTTAATGGTATCAATTTTCTCAAACTTGGTGATGAAAATCACTGACTGACTCAATACACAAGTGACGCAAATCTAAACAAGTGACGCAAATCTACAAATTTGCCCAAGTAAGCACTTCTTCTCATCTGAGTATACACCTTAATACGATTCTATAAACAGATACTCTTTTGAGGAATCAATTGACACGATTGTTCGTAGTAATGTTCAGCCCCAAATCCACATCCGGAATATGTGTGAATTCATCCTCACTTGGCGTGCATATAGCATTTTATGCACCGCAATGTAACCCCAGATTTGTCCCGGAATAAAAAATCGGGACAGTCCCACACGCCAGCCAGTGAGAGATGGGCGATTCGAAACTAGTTGATCCACGTCCTCTGACCACATGACAATGGTCATCCTTCGAAAACCAAGTCTCTTTTTCACGATCTCTTTGATTATATCTCTCAGATATCCGACCGCAATATCCCCTCTTGGGGTCTCCACTTCCCTTTGTCCATTGTTTCTTCCCCAGATGTTGAGTGTTCTTAAGTCCAGGTATTTTTCGGCAGGTTTTTTTGGGTCGCTTTTTTTTCTTCTTTTGATGTTTCTACATAACTTTCAAGACCATCAACGATCAACTGGGGGTTGTAGCACAGATCAACAGTTCAAATGAGAATCTCCCAATATCATCATGTCCTGGTCATTGACGCCTAATATTCTAGCCAAGATCCATAAATATGCAAAGTTCCAGCCTACGGAGATCTCACTCCATCAAATGGTAGACTTTGGCCATAATCCGTCTATGGGATCACTTTTTAGAGCCTCGCAGTTTGTTGCCGAAGAGCTCCCCATCAGACTTGCCCATCGTGTAAAGGAACTTGAAGAGCTTCCTGGCGGCTTGAATAAGATGCCCTCGATCCTTCAAGTCAAGGACTGGTATTCTCATTCATTTCAAGAGTTGACAGAACTTCCTTATCCAAAGATTTCCTCAGACCTTAAAAAACTTCTCTATGCAAAGGCCACTGAGCCTCCGCCCACCGCACATCAGTATCACCCTAAAAGCGCCCCAGGCTCTTCCACGAAACTGTCATATACCACACTCAATAAAAAATATTATGTGAACATCCCCAAAGATATTGTGTGGCCGGCAGAGGTGTATACCTATAATCGTGAGCTTACAACCCTCTTGGAGCGAATCAAGAAGAGACATGACCCCACAGTTGCCACTGTCGCCAAAGGTGTACTTGAATGGAAGGAATACACCAAGAAAAGATCCTCTACATCAGACCCTGGGACGGCTAATATCCACTATTCGCCTGGTCCAGATGCCGCAGTGGCTGCTTCTGCTGCTGCCGCGGATCCGTCAATACAAAGGTTCTTAGACCGGTTTTACATGTCGAGAATTGGGATTCGGATGTTGATTGGACAGCATATTGCCCTCAATAAAGAACCAGTGCGTGATGATTATGTAGGGATCATTTGTAAGCGGACCAATATCCACGAGATCACCGAAGATGCTATTGACAATGCTAGATTCATCTGTGAACAATATTTTGGTCTTCCTGAGGCACCTAAGGTGATTCTTGAATGCAATAAAAGTCTTGAGTTTATGTATGTTCCTTCGCATTTGATGCACATCTTATTTGAGGTGCTTAAGAACTCCTTGAGAGCCACTGTTGAATTCTATGTGCAGCTGCTCAGAGCCCAAGGAAAGGATCCTTATGACGACGAATTCAAGTTTCCACCTGTTCGTGTCTCGGTTACAGAGGGGAACGAAGACATTACTATCAAGATCAGCGATAACGGAGGAGGAATCCCACGGTCGCAAGTTCCATTGGTTTGGGCATATCTCTACACAACGGCACGTGAGGTGCCCGACTTGAACGCAATCAATAACAACGACTTCATTGCACCAATGGCAGGTCTCGGCTACGGTTTGGCTCTTTCTAGACTCTATGCTCGCTATCTTGGTGGAGATATGTCTTTGGTTAGTGTTGAAAATAAGGGAACTGAAGTGTTTATTTATTTAGACAGACAAGGCACTCAGATGCCTAAATCGTCGTGATATTTGTTTTATATTCGTTATTGTTTGGTAAGCTGACAAGCAAGCTCTTTATATATATTCCGTCGTAATGGCACAAAAGTTATCTACATATTCTATTGCAATATCAATGAGGATATTTTTGTAGCAGGTGATTTCTACAAATACTGTGTTTGCTCTAGGCGATATATTATACGCTCCTTGTATATATTCATCATTGGGTCTCATTAGATGCAAGCTGAAATAGCGAATATCATTACATCTCGACCCAATAATGATCACCAGTAGCATGTCAAATGCATTGTCAGCCATGCCTGCAGCCAAAATGGTGAAAAATCTGAAAAAAAAATAAAAATTTTCCTCCATCTCATCTAATTATCCAAACATTAATACCACTACCAAAGACTAATAAAAACTGAATCAACAACCATAATGAGCCAATCAAAACCGGACTCCCTAATAGATTACCAGACAGCTCTCGATTACTGGAAGTCAGTGCCTCCTACGGTCGATGGAGTGTTGGGTGGATATGGAGAAAAGACTCCAGTTCCTCAAAAAGATATTGCCGGATCCATTAGTTTCCTTAGGAAACTCTCGTCACGTATGAAGCCTGGTAAAGACGAGGTTAAGTACGGTTTTGAGCTTGGTGCAGGGATTGGTCGTGTTTCGAAACATCTTCTTGGGAAATACTGTGATAAGATTGATCTTCTAGAATACAACGAATACTTCGTGGAACAAATGGAGCTGGAGCTTGCTGATCTCTATTCAAAGAATCAGATCGGAGATATATATACTTTGGGAATGCAGGATGTCTCTCTCAAACTTCTCGCCGGGAAACAATACTGGCTTGTGTGGTGTCAATGGTGTCTTGGATATTTGCCTGATGACAAGTTAGTACAGTTTCTCATTGTGCTCAAGAAATCTCTCTCACCAAATGGAACTATCATAGTTAAGGAAAACACCTGCTCGACGTTCTCTGCAAGACCTTCGCATAACAAAGATGATGAAGGTGACATCTTTGACGATATTGATTCGTCAGTAACAAGAACTGACGACAGTTACAAGTCCATCTTTAAGAAAAGTGGCTTAAAATTGATTGCACAGGAAAGACAGAAGGGCTTGCCTAAAGAGTTGTTCCCTGTGCGCATGTACGCTTTGAAACCAGACCCTAACTTTGTTGATTCTACAGGTATATAATTTGAATTGACTATGCATTTATGGCTAATAGGACAATTTCTTGGGAAATATTGCTTTTTGTAAATATTAATCGGCACTATTGACTGCCCTCGGTGTTGTGCCATACCCTTTGAGGAAGTGTATGGGAGGAGATGCTTCACAGGCTATAATCATGTGTCAGGTGATCAAATGGTTATGAATATTGATTCGATAATTACTTTTTTCCTTCAATTGAACAGCACTTTTTGAAAGTTCATAATTAGGCAACGTGTCCGAGCGGTTAAGGAGAAAGATTAGAAATCTTTTGGGCTTTGCCCGCGCAGGTTCGAGTCCTGCCGTTGTCGATTATTTTTTTTTTGCTCAGGCTATCTTTTTAGATCAATTAGGATCTATCTTTTTGCAACTATCTATGGGGTGTATTTTTACCTTTACTTTACAATATACAATATCATACATAAGAAGGATATCATCAATTTACCAGTAGATCGCAATGTTTCGTACAAATCTTATTAGGGTATTTCCTAGAAGAAATTTTACTGGCACATTGGCCAGACCTGGCAAGACAGCATTAGATTTTGTTGCTATATCTACAGAACCACCAAAACCAAGCACTCATAACTTCAGGGATCTATTGGTCAAGAACTACAAAGCACAGGTGCTTAATGAATACAGATATTTAAAGAAGATCTCACCGACGGGCCAGACCGCAGATTCTCCTTACACTCAACTACCCGATGATTCGCAGTTCATTGAGCAACATTATAGGGAGTTGAAACACTTCAAGGAGTATCTACAGAAGACAAAGGTGCAAAAAAATGAGCGTTCTGTGGTCAACAAGTTCGCAGATTTACAATCCAATGAGCTTTTAGAATGTTTGTATAAATTCATCGATGAGAGTCTCGAGAATAGCCGGATTCTCGTTCAGCAAGACAAGAGAGGCAAACAAAAGAAAATGTTGATAGACATAGACGAAATATTCATCGAATTGGAAGGCGATGCAATTAAAGATAAGATTGAATTAAAGAATTTTCTTAAGCTCCTTACGGATGTCAAAATCACATTGAATTTGAATAATAATCATACATTCATTCTTGACACGTTACTTCATAATAAGGAGATCTTTGACTCGGTAGACAAGAAGATTGCCAACAGGCACAAGAAGTAGAAGATTACTGACAACAGAATAGACAAGGAGAATATATAGACAAAACAGACCAAGAGATTATTCCTATTTATACAGTAGCCACTATTGTCAGCTATCTTAAACACTCACTACCTGAATGAATACAAACACAATCACATATACAAACTCTTACAGCCACACAAAACAATAACCATCTTATCTCCAGGTTGTAATCACCTACAGGGTATGACAAGGGTCTTTACAAGTTGTCTATACAAAAAATCAACTTTTCTGTCAAACTTTGTCACAATTGCTATGCGCACTTTGAAAAGTTGCGGGAAAAGCAACCTGCCTGGACAGTTTAGGTGGGATTATCTCCATATGTAAACAATACACTGGGTTGCGAATACAGAAACCAGTGATTAGATCACTTATTTAGTGCGCAAATTTCATGTTCAACTTTCAGGGAAACAAGAAGGGGGGACAGGTTTATTGATAACTCGAAAATGTTATAAATTGATGGGGTGTCCCCGGTTTTGTACCTTTATTTAAGCCACAATCTTACTACTAGCAAACAACTTTATCTGCTCCAATCTTATCTACAACAACTTGTATAGCTAATTATATACATTAAATAACACTTGAGAATTCACAAAATGGTTAATAAATGTCAAATTGACGAATTGAAAGAATGGTTAGGGAGAATTAACGACGACACTAAGCTCTCTCAATTGGCTATTCCAGGTACCCATAACTCCGCAGCTTTTCATGTTGCTTCATTGCCATCTGTTCAGTGTCAAGACACCAGCATTACTGAGCAATTGAACCACGGTATCCGGTTCTTCGATATCAGATGCGGTAGAAAACCGTTGAGCGGTGTTCTTAATACTCTTACCTCCACAATTACCGGTAACAAAGACTCTGAGTCTTCCAGTTCTGTCAAGGAGCTCTATGTTGTCCATGGGAAATTCCCAGTGAAATTGCCAGTTTCCACCAGTCTTAAAGATGTCTTGAATGAGATCTACAGCTTCTTGAATGACCACAAATCGGAAACTGCTATTGTGTCTATCAAACAGGAAGGTGAGGGAACTTGGGACGGAGATGACTTCCCTAACTTGTTCTGGAGCAAGTATCTTGAGCCTAACAAAGATAAATGGTACTTGACCAACGATATTCCTAGAGTCCGCGATGTCAGAGGGAAAGTTGTATTGTTTAGAAGATTTGGTGTTAACGACCAAAACTTGAAAAACAATATTGGAGGGTTTGATGCCGCAAACTGGGACTATAATACCACCGATGATGACTGTGGAAGTTTCCGTGTTCAAGATTGGTGTGAAGTCAACGAGGCAACTGACATTGAAAAGAAGGCAAACTATGTCAAAGACCAAGCCAAAAAGGCATCTGAGTATTGCTCAGGTAACGATAACAAGTTGTTTATCAACTTCTGCTCAGGTTCGAACTTTTATAACACCGACTGTTGGCCAAGCAAGGTTGCCGAGGGGTTGACCAAGTATGGGCTAGAAGACTCTTTTGGGAAGGCCTGTGGGGTTGTCGTTTTAGATTTCGCAGGTAGTAACGACTGGAGTAACACAAGAGCCTTGGTTGCTCAAAATTTCTGATGACGTTTTTCCTGATGGTTTTCCTGTTGATTTAATATATGATTTTTCATGTGACAATAACTGTAGATACTATCGAGATTAATTACTTCATGTAATGTAGACATGCATGTTGAAAAAACTGCTGTTCTGCATGCACTGTTAATATAAGCACCACCTCCTAATACCAACAGCTACCCGTACAATAAAATGCTAATAAAACCAGCTATTAATGCACACAACCACCTACTATAAACACCTCCTACAATCACCCACATCCAGCCACTTACTAATAAAATTAGATAAATTGCAAATACATTATGACCCCCAGGAAAATAATACATACATTGGTAGTGTCATTGTATAATAATCTGTATATACTTTAAAGCCCATCAACTAACATCCATCACTCAACGAACAACAGCCTTAACAAGATCATCACATTTGAATTCTTGACCTTCTTTGTTAACCAATTTGCTCACTTTACCCTCAGGGTTAGTGTAAGTGACAGTGAAACCCTCGTTGGTGGTGAAGTTTGGCTGGAGAGTTTCCCAAACTTTCTTCTTTGGGTTCAAAACCTTCTCAGGAGTTCCATCGTATCCTTCAAAGAATATCTTATCACCTGGTTTCGAGCCCTTTGGAGGAGTGACAAACTGAACAATATCACTCTCACTAGCACAAAGAACCATACCTGCACTCTTGATCCCTCTCATTTTTATTGGTTTCAAGTTAGCCACAACCACTACGTATCTCTCTTGCATAGCTTCCAATGGATAGTACTTCACCAAACCCGAACAAATAGTTCTTGGTTCCTCTTCACCAACATCGATAGTAGACACATATAAAGAGTCAGCATCAGGATGTTTGATGGCCTTCTTGATGAATCCAACCTTGAAGTCAATCAAAGATGGTTCTGGCACAGCAGCTTCAGCTTTAGCGTCCTTTTGAGTGGCGGCAGCAGCAGCCTTCTTAGCAGCTTTGGCTTTAGCCTTTTCTTCCTTCAATTTGGCCAATTCCTCAGGAGATGGCTTACCTTTTGGACCCTTCTTTTCTCCAGCAGCAGCGGCCTTTGGAGCTTCAGCAGCTTTGTCCTTAGCAGCTGGGGTAGCGTCTTTAGCACCGGCATTCTTCTTTGGTTTTTGGTATACTTCAATTGGAATAGCAGCATCGAAAGGAATCTTAAGCTTCTCGGTCTCACCCAACTTTACCAATGTATTCTGGATCAAATCCAACCATCTGAGGACGTGACGATGCTCAGCAACGTATTTAGCATCAGCAAATTGTGCACTCTCGGTTTCTAAGATTGGGAAAATCGATTTGAACAAGACAATATCGGTGTTAGTTGGATGGTTTCCTAAAACATAGACGGAAAACTTCAAGGCCTGGTTCAATTTAGGCAAGAAACTCTTGTCGTGTTGAATAGTGGCGATCAAGCCCTCCCATTGAACAGACAATGCCTGCTGTTCAACTGTCAATTTGCTTTCTGGAAAGAGCAACTTATCGTCGCTTATGGTTAAGTTTTTGAAAGAAGCGCCCAAATCTGACATTATGGAAGTCGATTGATTGATTGGTTGTAGTGAATGTGTTTGAGTGTCTGGTACTCTTCGTATTCGATGACTATCTTCTAATATCTACTATCAAGATGAGCAAAATTCGTTCTTTCACTTTGTTAATTTTTCAGCGGTTTTTTCTGGCCATAAAAATTTTTTTCAGGCTTAAAAGAGAACTCCAGCGGGTCTCGCAGGCACATAACCAGTTGGCCGTTAGTCGTGGCGTTATTACCAATAGGTGTGATAGTGGTGTAGAGTGCGGTTTTAAGGAGTGTGTGGGATGTGATATGTGAGTGTGGTTTGAGTAATTGGAGCGTAGAGGAATTTGTGTGTGGTCGTTGGGAGTGGTTATTGGAGCTATTTGTTATCTGTTAAGTACTGTAATGTACGATGACTAACAAATTTGCATTTTGCATATAAACCCATGCATCATTCCCAACATTGGTTTTCTGATTTTCAGTGTACTATAAATAGGGCAACTTGATAATTGTTCTTGTTTTTATGACCCCAATGTGTTCATATATTTAAGTTGTGTGATCTCAGGAGAAGGAAATGAATGATGGTATTAATACCGCAATAAAATAATATAGTGCAAAACTGCGTTGAATAAGACAACGTTGTGATTATTATTGTTGTTATGGGACATATCTAGTTAATTAATTAAGGGTATGTAAATGAAAATGGCAGTGATTGCTTAAAGTAACACTGCAACGTACAATACACCTCATGGTTTTAATAAATAAGGCAACTTCGTAATTATTATTTTTTTTTATGGAACATAGTTAGCTAAATAAATAAATAAGTATAATCATTTGACAATGAAAATGAATCACACTATTAATACCGTAAATTAATCGTGCACACCAAGAAATCCTCAAGAGTAAACATCGCTTGATCAATCAGATTAGTTTCATCAAACATCGCATTGATATCAAAATAGTTGATAACACGGATCAACCAGATCACACTCTCAACAAAACGATCAAATCTGAGTTCTTTATTGAACCCACGGAACGTCTTAAAATTGATTGTCACAACACTCAAATTTGGCAGCAAAAAACGGTTGAAATCACGCTTTCCAAACACACCTTTCAAGGCAGCGACATATTCAAGAAAATCAATATTGTCTGAGTGATTGACGTCTGAATTTCTGAAAATATGGCACCATTCGGTTATAAAATACCATACCTTGCAGAACTCCTGGAAGTTCAATTTCATGCGACCCTCTCTAGGAATAGGATCATCTGTGTCTGACTCGGAATCAAGACTATGTGGACGGTTTTTCATAAACAATGAGTAGATCAATCTAACAGCTGAGTCGTTGAATTTTCTTGAGCCCGAAAGCTCTGAAGACATGAATTGGTCTGTCAAGAGTTTCTGGAGCTCATATGCATTTAAATATCCAGAATCATCAAAGTCATATTCTTTAAACATGGTTTGTAATCTGGTTCTGTTGGCCTGGATTTCTTCCTGAGTAGCCAGGAAGTAATCTTTAGAACTTATTCCACTGTCGTTTGTGTTTGAGCGTCTGATACTTCTACTGACATAACTGGAAGGTGTAGAGTAGTCAAAATCATAGTCTGAGTCTCCAAGAGATGAGTGGGCCGACTTGAGCTTCAAAGCATGGTTCCGTTTTTGGAATTCTTTATTTTTGAGAAAGCCCACTAACGAGCTCTGAGAAACTTCTGAAGACGACGAAGAGGTAACCGATGCAGCAGGATCCTCGACGAATGACTTCATTATTTGTCTCTCGGCCTCCTTTTGGGCCAGAGCTAGATCGTCCTCATTACCAATGTCCAAATCAATGATTCTTTGCGCCTCTTTAAAAGCTTCAAGCGGCGTAGGAAATCTCACTAAATCATCTTCTGGCCCTAAAACAACTCTGGACAGCTTATTTCTTGTAAATCTTATAGGCATCATCAATAACGTGGCTTTGTGTTGGTGTCGATTCCAGTTGTGTTCCGAGTAAATACTACAGGTTTATGGTTTATGGTTTACGGTATGCGGACTCAGGCCTATTTATAGCACTGCTTTAGGAACATTCATATGCCAATTTTGTGAACTTTTGAGGAAAATGATGATGGTGATCATTATATTTCACTTTTTTGGATATTAGTAATCTTACCAGTAGCAACCCCATAGTTACCATGATAGTGTCTCGAAATGTGGTCCTCAAACGGATCGGCTGTCAAATGCTATTTTATTGCTTTGAGCAGCAACATCACAGGGCAAAATCTTTGGGTAGCAAAATAATGGAAATTTAAATTAATAAAGAAAAAAGAAAGGGAGATGCCTATTATGCAGACACTAATGAATGACACACATATGATCTTATAATTGGCAGAAAAGACAGAAAGCCAGTCGATACTTTGAGAAAATAGACCAGTTCATATATCCTGAGATCATGGCCACGTTTTTTGTGTCTAAATTTGATATGGTGACTGGATATTCGATAATATTCCGGTCATCATCTGAAGAGGCTCCAGAAAGACTCGAATACAAATCAATTCCGTCAGGCCTTCATCTTGCAACACATGATGTAATCAGATTTATCACAAGTGCTGTTGATGACGCACCTCAGGGAATCTCTGAGACATTTCCTGCTGTTTCTATATACAGACAAAACGGACGTAATAAAGACATTAGTACCAGTGACCGTTCGAGCATAAAGATGTATTCCATCGGTGTTTATCACCCCGAGAACTTCTCCGACGAAGCAGAAAGAGCCAGCAGCGAGAGGTATTTGTTTGATGTCTTGGATCCTGTATTTACGAAGTTTATTAATGATGATCATTCGGAGAATAGTGTGCTTGATCAAGAGGGCATCTTTCTCAACGCCATCGGGTCTTTAACCGCAGAGACTCCCTCTACATCCAGTGGCAAAAAGGTCCATGAATCCGTGGAGATGAGTGTTGGACAGTTATTGGATCGATTTGGGCCGTGTATCTATGCTCTTTGGAGGTATTTAGCCGTCAAAAAGAGAATCCTTATTAAGAATCATTTCTCCAAAGACGAGGCGGACAGTAATTACAATGTAATCAATGCAAATACCTCATTAATCGGGCTTCTTGCTCACGTGTGCAACGTAAAAGGACATTTTTTGTATAACATTACGTTGGATGATATGGACTTGTTGAAATCCATTAGTACTAACAAAACTCACGGCTTTATTGCATCTACGTCCGACGACTTGATCCTCACAAAGCTCAATCTATTTGATTATTTATTGGAGTTCAACGAGTTGACGGGAGTCCCAACCCTCTCCAAGATATCAGGGACCCTGGATCCAAAGGTGCCCCGAAAAAGAAACTACCATTTACTGGTGATTAAATTTTCTCATGAAGATTTAAAGCAGTTTAAGAAATTAACCTCTGAGAGAATTTCCTCTTGGGATCAGTATGTAGACGATTCATGGAGCTTCTTTATTAACAACTACTTGTATTTGCTCCAATTTGGAGATTTCTTTAAGAACAATAAGAAATATCAGCTGCTTGAAGATGTGGTGATCAAGGACAGTTCGCTGACTCTTGCTGTGCAGGATGTTAAGGATCAGATCAAGGCAATACAACAAGGCTACAATACGGCATTGATATCTATTATTAACAACAACGAGGCTGGTTCAGATCGCGAGGTTTTACAGCTGGAAGATCAGGAGGAAGACTCGCTGCCACTTTTGAATAATAACAATAAAAACAGTCAGGAAGATACCCTTACGATTACGTATTCGGATGTCAATGATATGCATTTGAATCCATTCAATTCTGATGATGTGGAGTTTCTACAGGACTACATGAAGCTTGAGTTCAAACAGTCTGTCAAAGTAGACGATGGTGTGGTTCTAGGCACTTGCAAGCAGTTATTTTTCTGTATTTGATATACTCGTTAAATGGACTATGGACTTAGTTAGTTTCTTCTATGTAAGATGGATAGCAAAGTGCTGGACGATGATTGGGTATCATTTTCGGAGACATGGTTTTGGTTTCCATAGACATTTAATGGTGGTAGTTGATTATTGTCATTTCTTTTCAAGATTGTGATTTTTTGAGGCTGGGTATCTTCAGGTCTTTGAAGCATTGATAATAACTCGTTGCTGTTGTTTTGTAATGGTTGTGAAGATGAACCAGCAGGTCTCTTTAGAATAGAAAGAAGCTCGTTACCTCTGTTTTGAGGTGTTTGAGCAGGTTCTTGGTTCTTAGAAGATGGACGTTGAAGTATGGATAATAGTTCGGAGCCGTTGGTTGAGGCTGGTTTTTTTAGAAAAGACAATATTTCGTTGCCGGTAGCAGCTTTTTCACCATGAGTAGCGGTGTTTTGGTGGCTGTAATTTACATTTTGGTTGGTGTAATTGATGTTTTTGTTGACGCTTTGGTTATTGTCATAAGAGCCATTTTTATCGTTACTATAATTAGCGTTCTCCTCGCTACCGTAATTGCCATAATTGATACTGTTACTACCACTGTCAGACGGAGTTGGGATTTTAGTGCCCATCAAAATCGACAACAAATCGTTGTTATTATTCTTACTAGCCGATGATTCAGTAGCAGGTTTCTTCAACATGGATAAAAGCTCATTACTGCCGTTATTAGAGGTATCGACTGGCTTCTTAAGCATAGATAAAAGCTCATTACTGCCATCTTTTGATACAGTCTGGGGCTTTTCCTTCGGTTCTCGAGGTTTCTGGAGGATAGACAAGAGACTAGACCCAGAGACCCGTTCTTGAGGCTCCTGTGAAGCGTTTTGCTGCTGTTTTTCCTTCTGTTTGCTAAGAAGAAATAGCAAATCATCACTGCCGGTATCGTCACTGGACTTTGGTTCGGCTGACCTGCCAAGATATGTCGATAAATAGTTGCTGCCAGAGCTATAATCTTCCTCTTCAGAGGCAGAAGAATCAGAATTACTATCGGATACTTTTGGTCCTGATAAAATAGACATAAGCTCCTTTCTTGAGGACTCTGTAGGCTGTGCCTTTCTGTTTTTAGTGATCTGAGCAATATTAAATGACGGTTTAGAAAACTCGTCAGGGTTAGGAATAGGCATATAAGATTCTGTAGAAACTGCAGGGCTACTAGCACCATTTGTAGTAGGTGTTATTACGCGAGTGTTACTAGAAGGTGTTACAGGGCCTGGGTGTTGCTGTTGGACCTGTGGTTGACTGTAATAAGGAACAGGGGTCGTCGCGGTGGCTGTTTGCTGAGCAGGACTTGCAGTCAGGGGGATTACAGCTTGTGGATACGAAGCAATAAACGACATTCCTGGGTAAAAAGGCACAGGCATGCCTGGAAATATATACTGTAGAGGAGCCTGGATCATAGGTTGAGCCATTTGTGTTGGAAGAGGCTGTTGGGAAGTGATTTGATGCGGCTGTTGAAGAACAGGTTGCACTGATTGTTGGACTGCTTGGACCACTTGTTGGGCTGATTGTTGCTGCTGAGTTGGCTGCTGAGTTGGCTGCTGAGTTGGCTGCTGAACCGGGAGCATTTGAGGTTCAAAGAACTTCTCGACGATCTCCGGTAACGGATTCGAGTCTACAATAGAGTTTTTATGAAGAATATCGAGTATAGCCCTGCCTTTATCGATCTGCTTTTTGGAGTCCAATGAATGGTTTTTGGACTCACCAATTCCTAAGAGAGTCTTCAATTGCGACTCGGCAAACTTCTTCAAATTCTCCTCGTCATTCAATCCCTTCTGTTTGTTTATCCAGTGCGAAATAGGCTTGGTCATCGAGTTCACAAGGTAGAAGTTGTTGCCCTGGTTATCACGAACTGAGCCTCGTGATGTGTCTTTTCCACAGCTTTTCTTCACGGACTTCCACGACATCCATCTGATTTCATTGATTTCGTTTCTGGCTACCGGCTTGAATACCGTGTCTTCAGGAACATTCTTTATCAAGAAGATCTTGTAGTTCTTTCCTCGTATGGTTCTCTCGACAAAGTCAGCCTCGTTTAAATGGCCCGAACAGTCAAATCCGGTCTCTTCCATGCATTCTCTCATTGCACAGATTGTATCTTCTTCGTTCTTGTTGATTTTCCCTCGAGGAAACGACCAAGAAGACGACTCAGTCCCTTGGACCAAAAGAATCTTGGTCAATTGCTCGTTGAAGATGGCCACGCCTCGAACCGGAATCGTCGATTTGTATTTGCCAAACTGCGGCAAGGCCTCGCTGGGATTACCCCATTTCCAGATGGCGGGGCACGTGTCGATGATGGATTTAGAGAAGCCTTTCATTGAAAGCAGGGGAAGTGAGGGGTTTATTGTTTTGAGAAAATCGGTGTAGAACCATTGGGCCTCTTCTATCTGAAAAAATACACGTTCTATCGAGGACAAGTCTTCGTTCGGACAGTTAATGACAAACCTCACTAGAAGATCTTCGAGGACTTCCTGGAGACTCTGGTTTGCGAACCCTTCTCGCAAAGCTATAGACATTTTCGATCGGGTTGATATTGATATATGGTGTTGTTTGATGGTTTTTAGTGTGATTTGGCGTTGTTCTGATGCTTTTTATTGTGGTATTGATTGAATGTTCAGTTATCTTTGAGTGTTTATGACCTTAGAATCGCCTTTTCATTCTCTTTTTATGCTGACGGATCTGCGAAAAAGGAAAAATTTGCCAAATTGCCGGTTTCAGAAGTTTGATAGCTGGTCACGTGGAGTAGTCCCCGAGTAATCAGACGGGATGGTGAGGATGATCGTCGTGAGTGGTGAAGGAGATGCAGGGAGCAGGGGAAGTAAAGGAATGGAGAGGGTTTTATAGCCACATTCAAAATGTTATACAGGGAGGCAAAATGTTCTCGTTGGAAAGTATAACTCACGACCAAGTGATAAGTTTAAGCAGTAATAAGGGAGGACAAGACATGTACCGGTTTCAATTAAGGAACAGCTGATGACAGGTTTTATTGGTAAGAGTCACTTTTCCACTTACGTTATTTTTAGCCATTCATAGCTATTCTGGGTCATTCTGGGTCATTCTGGGCCATCCTTAATGGTCGCCGAATTCTGGCGAAAAACCAACCAGGAGAGCGAATTATATCTGAGGTATCACTCCTATTGATTCCATCGTATTGTCAGCTTCCTTCATAGTCATCCTCTTTGAATTTCCTTCTATCTCTTTTAAATTCGTTATCCCTCCCTCTATCTTATCTCACCTTGTAATTCCATCCGCTATAATGCTAGATGAAAGTCAATCATGCATGCTGTTTTTCTGGCCATTAACCAACCCAAAATACATACTATCACTGTCATTATCTTATTCATCCATCTCTCCCCTCTCGGCATTGGATCGCAATAGCCTAGATCTAATGTCATGTATCAATGGCGTATAAACGTGTGGGATCCATCTAGCCCCACGTCTTTCCCTCCGATATCCTTTTTTTCTTCAATCTTTTTGCGCGATGGCATAATCAGACGCACAAATGAGTCTATACTCAATATCGTCGCCGTTTTACCATTCATCATATATTCAATAAATCCTGTAATTACCTGCTTATTGGATGTATATTCCCCATAAATTTCCTATTTGGGACTCTGAATGGACCCCGAAGCATGTCTCCAAATGGTAACTCAGTGGCATAATTAATGGACTTCTAGCCAAGAATGCGTGTACCTAAGCAGTCGGTCCTATGAAGGTTTTATTGTGAAGTAGCCTAGATGTATAATTATAATATGAAGTAACCGCAATGTAGCCATGATTGTAATATAAAAGTGGTACTTCGCCCTCCTATCGTACATCATCGTCAAGTCATCCTTCCTGACTCTCATCAGTAACCAAAATGTCCTTCTTGACCCGGTATTTACCTCTTAGAATCCGTGAAGTCGAGGACTATCCCGACGACCATATCTATTTCAAAGATGACTCATCTGGAGAAACTCCATACCAGGAGCCTCCAATCGAATATCGTGATGAATCGTCCAGAAAATGGTGGAAATACTTTGACGAGTATGAATATCGATTAAACAAGTACGAACGAGCAAAACATCACTGGTACCAGTGGTTTGATGATGGAACTTCGCCTTCGGAGAAAAAACTAGTAGCTAAATTGGACTTTCTAGTTGCTTTCTATGTGTTCGTGGTTTATTGGGTCAAATCATTGGACCAGAGTAACATCGCTAATGCATATGTCTCCGGGATGAAAGAGGAGGTCCATATGAAAGGGAACGATTACATCAACATTGTCACTGTCTATAATGTTGCCCTTGTGGTTTTTCAATTCCCTTTCATGTACATGTTACCAAGATGGCCTATCCATATGATCATGCCAATATGCGATGTTATATGGGGTTTGTTTACTCTTGCTCAATATAAGGCAAACTCTGCAAGTGAGGTTATGGGTTATAGATTCATTGTTGCAATGTTTGAGTCTGGGTCATTTGCTACTACTTACTACTTATTTGGTTGTTGGTATTTGCCAGGAGAATTAGCCAGACGAGGTGCATTCCATTACTTTGGGCAGATGCTTGGCACTTTATCATCAGGTCTCTTCCAAGGTGCAATCTACAAATCGTTAAACGGTGTCCACGGTCTTTCAGGATGGAGATGGATGTTTATTATAAACAGTGTTTGCACTCTACCAGTAGGATTATTTGGATTTTTCTTTTTGCCAGGAACTCCTTATAAATGCTACTCACTCTTTTTAACTGACGAAGAGATTCGCCTTGCAAGAGCCCGGCTTAAAAAGAACAACATAATCCCACCACAACGTACTGTTACTGCCAAGTTTTTTGAGAAGAAGAGATGGAAGCGAATTTTGAGCAGCTGGAAGATTTATGTATTGACATTTTTCTACACTTGCTGCTTCAATAACTCCAACCATCCAGGTAACGGATTCGCTTTGTGGATGAAAAGTTTGAAAAGATTCAATACCACCAAGTTGAACGACTTGACAACAATTCCTCCTGCTGTGGGTATTCTCCTTATAACAATATGTGCATCTATTGGAGATTTAGGGCGTTGTCGATATGGTGGGATGGTGTTTACACAGATTATCAACTTCAGTGGTAATTTGATATTGTTAATCTGGGATGTCCCTGAGCATGCAAAATGGTATGCCTTCAGTGTGATATATGCAGGATGGGCCCAAGCTCCAACGATGTGTGCGTGGATACAGGATACTTTGAGGCATGATCCCCAGGATCGTGCGATAACATGGTTGACAATATTCCTTGTGGCCCAGTCAACAACTATATGGATTGATAGATTGATTTGGCCAACTGTGAGTGCTCCACGGTACAAAATTGGGTATGCAACCACAATGGCTTGGGCCTTAATGTTGATTATAATGTGTTTTGTCGTGCTATATCTATATAAAAAGGACGAAAAAAAGCACGCCAAAAGCAACGGTATTGTCTTCATCAAAGACGGGGCACCTCTTGATAGTGATTCCGAATTAGGTTATCGGGTCGCTTCTCTTCCAAATCTGATCGAAAAGAACATACATGTAGATGTTGATACAAAACTTTGATAGATATTCTAATATAAATCAATTATAGCTTTTGTGTGTTAGTTATTCTGAAAAAATGTGGTCATGTTGAAATCTAGCAGCCAAAAATGCTGCAGGGTTTTTTCGGCCTTATACGCATTTTTAGGTACGTATGTCTTTTAATGAGGTTGATTGGTACAAATGACTGACAATCTACACAACTAACAATACAAATTGCTTATCACTTCAAAGCTTTCATCAACTCAAAGCTAAATCAGAAAGTGGTAATGCAATTCTATCCAGATTTCCTTCTGCTTTCTGGTAACTGCTCCAAACCCCATTTAGCAAGCCAAAATACCAGCGGAAAAATATATGCGGCTGACAGATGTAAGACCAACAGACCTCATTTGTCATCAGGTCATTGATGATGTCATATCTAAAGAATGTATTCTTTACCAAACCTGAGGCATCCGTATCAATGGAGTTAGATGACTAACAAGAAACATCACCAGTTGAACTCATATCAAAGCACATCGAGAAAAATGAGTATATGTATAAAGGTTAATTTCCTTGTTGGATAGACTTTATAGTTTGGTCGGGATTATTGGTCCTATATGGGGTGATGATTGAATGGATCATTTGTGGTTTTATTCGTATTACCGTCGTAGAAAAATTTTTTTTTACTCATTACCTCATTTCTTCGAAGAGGAGGTACAATTCCTTGGGCTCCATGATTTAACCTATACATATATGATTGTAAAATAGTACATAAATATGAGTGTCTCTGTATTTTCTTTACAAACTAGGCAATTCTTGAGTGTAGACTGCAAGCTATACGATGTCTTTCTTGGCCAAATATCTTCCTGTTAGAATTCGTGAGATTGACGATTATCCCGATGATCATCCTTACTTCAAGGGCAGTTCCGCAGCCACTAATGGTCTGCTCCTAGAGTATCGTGATGAAACACGTCGTAAATGGTGGAAGTTTTTTGATGAGTATGAATACCGTCTCAATAAATATGAACGGGCAAAACATCATTGGTACCAATGGTTTGATGATGGAACCTCAGTTGCAGAGAAAAAGCTCATTGTGAAATTGGATTTCTTGATAGCCTTCTATGTGTTTGTGGTATATTGGGTCAAATCATTGGACCAGACCAATATCTCCAATGCCTATGTTTCAGGCATGAAGGAAGAGATTGATTTAACTGGTAATGATTACATTAACATTGTTACCGTATACAATGTTGCATTGGTTGTATTCGTTATTCCATTCATGTACATGCTCCCAAGATGGCCCATTCACGTTATTATGCCGGTATGTGATGTGATCTGGGGATTGTTCACGCTTGCACAGTACAGGGCCAATAGTTTTCAAGAGATCATGGGATACAGATTTATGGTGGGGATGTTCGAGGCTGGAGCATTCTCAACCACCTACTATTTGTTTGGATGTTGGTATTTACCAGGAGAGTTAGCAAGACGAGGCGCATTCCATTATTTCGGACAGATGCTCGGAACTCTATCCTCAGGACTTTTCCAGAGTGCAATCTATAGATCATTGGATGGAGTTCAAGGTCTTTCTGGATGGAGATGGATGTTCATTATCAATAGTGTTTGTACCCTTCCAGTGGGATTATTTGGGTTTTTCTGTCTACCAGGAACACCGTACAAATGCTACTCGTTGTTTCTTACTGATGAAGAGATTCGTCTAGCACGGGCCCGCCTTAAGAAGAATAATATAATCCCACCAGGACGAACTATGGTTGGGAAGTTCTTCGACAAACATAGATGGAAAAGGATCTTGAGTAGTTGGAAGATTTACGTCTTGACATTCTTTTATACCTGTTGTTATAACGTCTCGAACCACCCAGGAAACGGTTATGCCTTATGGATGAAAAGCTTGAAGAGATTCAACACGCCTAAATTGAACAACCTAACGACTATACCTCCAGCTGTAGGGATCGTGCTTGTTGGAGTGTGTGCATTGATAGGGGATTTAGGGCGATGTAGATATGGAGGAATCGTCTTTACACAGATAATTAATGTCAGTGGTAACATCATTTTGGTTATCTGGAATGTCCCTGAACATGCCAAATGGTACGCATTTAGCGTGATCTATTCAGGCTGGGCGCAGGTTCCTACAATGTGCGCCTGGATACAAGATACATTACGACATGATCCTCAAGACCGGGCAATTGCCTGGCTAACAATCTTTCTTGTTGCCCAATCAACCACTATCTGGATTGATAGATTGATCTGGCCTACAGTGAAAGCTCCGCGATACATTATTGGTTACGGAACAACATTGGCATGGGCATTAACGTTGATTATAATGTGTTTTGTCGTGTTGTATCTATATAAGAGGGACGAGCGAAAACACGCAGAAATCAATGGGATTATACTACTCAAAAAGGGAATGAATGATGATAATGAACTAGCATATAAAGAGCCAGAAATGTTAGAACCACTTTCAACATAAACCACAAAAGAAGATTATCAGAAAAAGAAATAAATCATTAGAAGCCAAAAACAGTTATAAAAGAATAAAAATAGGTAAAATAAAGTATATATATAAGAATGAATGAATGAATGAATGAACAAAAGAAGATCACTTAGAGACTTTATTTTCTTCCTCGTCAATCAAGGCTCTGTAATCTCTTTGCTTCTTAGCCATGTCCAAGAAGATCTTGTACTTGACATTCAACAATTTACGATCTGGATCGTCTGGGCCACTTGGCATAACAACTCTGCCTGGACCTGACAATTTTTCCATGACATTCCAGAGTCTATCGCCAGGTCTTTCGGCAGCTTTTTTGTTAGTAGATGATTTTCTAGATAGCTTTCCGCCAGCAACTGGAGATACTGCAGTTGGAACTTTAGAACTGTCCAAGGTCAATTTCTCATTGAAAACCTTCTCAAAGTTGTTACTCTTTGCACCAAATTGAATCGTAGTTGAGGTGTCCTCTTCTCCATCAGAATCAGAGTCCTCATCATCATCAATAACAGTGCCAGAAGCAACGACCTTACCAGCAGGTTTGGCATCAACAGGAGCGTCCTCGAATTCAAATTCGCTCTTCTCTTCCATAGGAGTCATTATTGGGAATGGGAAGTCAGCAGCTCCGCTACCAAAGGCAGCAATTGTAGGGTTAACTGGAGCCATAGCTGCAATGTTACTGGAACTGGCAGTTGCAGCAGGAGCAGTATATGGAGAAGGCAAATCAAAGGCACCCGGAATGGTACCGTCTGGACCAGGAAGTTTCAAGAACAGGTGACCATTTTTGATCAAATTGATCGAGTTAGATCTCTTCAATTTACGAGGAACAGACTCAGCAGCAACAGCACCTAAAATGGCTGATCCAAACACAACAGCAGCATCTATATACTTAGGAATAACAATAGGCAAACCTACACAATCAGCCAAGAGTCTCATGAGCAAACCGTTACGACATTGGCCTCCAGACATGAAAATCGAAGAGATTTTATGACCTGAAGTTTCCATGGCCTCTACAATTTGCCTAGTTTGCTGTGCAATGAATTCACAAGCACCCAAGTAAGTAATGGCGAGATCCTCAACAGAAGAGTCCATAGATTGACCAATGATAGCTGCACGCATGTTAGGGTCAGCAATTGGCGATCTGTTTCCGTGGTAATCTCCATAGAAGAATAAATGCTTAGCAAGAGCTACCACAGATCTGGCTTTACGTTCGACCTTAAGACGCTCAAGAGTTGAGTTTAAGTAGTCAAACTTGGAGATATTTGAAGCATCAGCCTTTTGGGAAAGTTCTCCGTAAGCAGGATGTGTTGATAACACATGAGCCAAAAGAGCACCTGTACATGATTGACCACCTTCAGCTAACCAGTAATTAGGGGCCATAATATCACGATAAGGACCCCAAACTCCTGGAACAAACACAGGGTCCTTTGACATGACACAATGGCACGTGGAAGTACCAGCAACAGCAGCTAGACGACCAATAGCACGGTCAATACCAGAGAATTCTTGATCCTGCTTATCCAAAGATGGGATAACCATGTCGGTTTTCCCGGCAATGGTTCCGATCCATCCAGAATAGCAGTCAATAACACCTGACCCAACATAACAGTTGGTTGTGAGTCCTAATTCCTCGGCTGCCTTACTAGAAAGTGGGCCCACGGCCTCACCAGCCGAGTACCATTTACCAGAAGGAACTCCTCCGGCAATACCGGCTCCTGGAGCACCACCGAGTCTTCTGAAATCATCAGCCACAAGTTCCGGCAAATCGATCTTCTCTAAGAACTCTTTAGACCAACCCTCGGTAGAACCGTCAATTCCCGGTGGAACAAGACCCTGCTTGCACACAGTGGAGCAGTAACTTCTGTGATGGACGGCAGTTGCTTTGTAAACCAAAAAGTCCGGCAAATCAAAAAAGAGGCATTTTTTGAACTTCTTAGGAGGAACGTTGTTCTTCAACCATTTGATCTTAGGGATTTCCATTTCCACGGACATCTGACCTCCAACATATTTGAGGCCATAGTATCCACTGGCGTTGATTTCCTCGGTTTCCTCTATGGCTCTGTGGTCCATCCAAAGGATAATGTTCTGTGAGTCGTTAGAAAAATCAGGACCAACAGCAACAGGTTGATCGTCAGTGTCAATAACAGTCAAAGAACACGTGGCATCAAAACCAATACCATAGATCAATTGAGGGTCGATCCCCGAGTCACGTACCACGGTCTTGACCACAAAACAAATGGCGTCCCAGATCTCGGTGGAACTTTGGGTAATGTAAGTAGGTTTGAGTTCCTGACGAATAATTGGTCTTTCGGACAACGACAAAATGGTACCCATAGAATCGATGATACAGGCCCGGGCAGAACCGGTTCCGACGTCCACTCCAATATAAAACCCGTTCTCCATGATGTTGGAGATATTGGAGTTGAGTCTTTGCAAAGAGGAATAAGAGTTATAGCGAGACATATTGAAGGCTGTGAGACAAAAATCTATCTCTATAATGTTTTTGTATATCTAACAAATGTCTAGTAAACGTCTCTCTTGTCTCTCTTCAATCTGTTGGTCCAGAAACGAGAAGAAGAAGAAGTAGAATTCGGAATCCCCAGCTATTTATATATTTTTCAGTATAACGAGGAAGTAAAATGTCTCCGTTCCTTTTCATTTATTATTTTCTTTGTTTTCTAAGTGGTCTAAAACCTGGTTCTCAGAGCTAAATTCCACCGCTTTTTCTTCTAAAACACAAACAGCCAGGCCACGGTAGTTGTTGGGCTAGGCTGTGTACGAGAAGAGAGTGGAGGTTTTCGAGGGGGAGGCCGAAGACGAAGGTGGAAACCGGGTGTGTCGAAGAGTGGGCAATTGGAGATTCAAGGGCAGTGGGCAATTAGCGGTGCTGGGGGCTAGATTTCGTGCCTGTTGTTGGTTTATGAATAAATAAGATTTGATTCTAAAGGATAGAAGTCAGTTTTAGTGTGTTTTTCAGTTACCCCAGACTTTTCTCCTTTAGGTTCTCCACTGGAAAACTCAAACGCAACGGTTGTTGTGATTTTAGGGAATTATCTATCTTCCCTTAAGCGGGGGCCATCTATGTAGACCAAGATACAGATATCTTATAGGAGTTGTGGGAGTTGTGGGAGTTGTAAGAATTATAGGAGTTGTAAAGATTGTAGAGATTGTAGGAATTGTAGGACGTAGGTCACGATGTTGCTTGATAGAGGAAGAAACACCTGTTCATGTATGCCATTAACGGAGCCTAATTAGCTCAAATTTGATTAAGCAAAAAGCAAAAACTCCGAGCCCAAAAGGGATATGTGGAGATAATGCTTTTTTGAGTTTATATTTGAGTGGATGATATGAGTAGTGAATTCTGGGATGACCATTTGTATTTGCGCTTGTGATGTTTTAGAGACTATTGTATGATTTTAGAGGTGTGGATATTGGCGGCTTTCTTGGTTTTATTGGTTTTTTAATGATTTATTGGATTCATGTTAGGAATTTAGAGAAGTCAAGCTTAGAGGCAGTACAATTCTACTAGCGAAGACTTAAATATTGAATAATGGAGAGTGGATTTGTATGCAAACGGCATCCTCAAATAGTAGTATCCATCATAATATTATCAGAGTAAAGAAGGGTCCCTCTGGTTATTTCTTTACAAAGTTAGTAACGTTACTTCCCTTATATAAAGAGTTAATTGGCCCAGAATATTAATTAGTGTGCGTATCATATTCGATACCTGATTTACGGTTGCATCTCGATTCGAAGCTACCCCATTTAAGCTACTCTATTTAAAGCTACCCTTTCAGCTGTAAGTGTAGCTGAACCTAGGTTCAAATCTAAATATGGCATGCTGCTTGTCACATTTCTATAGTCATCCCAGGGAGGAACTACCATGCATAGTACTTACATCTACAAAAGCAAACACTACAATATCAATCACCCCTAAAACAAAGCCAAGTTCATATAGAAGCCTTTTCCAACATATTGGCTCTACTATACGTTGGTTCTACTTGATGTTACCACTATCAGATGAATTGGCCATTACAAACAACATGAATACTAACTGTAAGAATATATTTGACTCATATATATAATAGACAGCTCTAGATGTATATACAAAGAACTACCTATCATAGGTTATTAATGCGATATTTTATATGATGAACATCAATTATTCGTGCTTTTTGAAGCTTGGGTAACCAAAGACATGACGACGACCAATGATCTCACCTAATGAGAACAATCCGACAAGTTGGATACCATATACAGCAGCCTTTCCTGCAAGTTCTTTTGTCACGGTTATGCTCTTGATTTTATTCAAAGTCTCATTTGGTTTTTGGGCGTAGGCCAAGGCATCGGCATACAATTTGGTGTAGACCGCTTTGACTTGTTCAACTTTTGGTGGAGCCAATCCTTCTTTGGCGTAGACCTGCTTTCCTAATTCAACAGCCACTTTTCCCCAGTATACTGATTTAGCAGTTAAGGTATTGAACTTGCTAACAATTCCAGAGACCTTGGAAGAGGTAGAGTTGAAACGAACACCATGAACGAACGATTTTTGAGTTTGGGCGATGTATTTGAAGAACATTGTGCTGTGTGTTTTATTGTTATCGATGGCCGGATGCTGTATATATCTATTCAATAGGGCTGTTGTTAAGCTTACTATGGGTGTTTCGACATTTCTTTGGGCTGAAAATTTCAATTTTTTCACATTTTTTGTGCTCTGATTTTTGTGTGTGCCGGGTGACTTTTGGGTTAAGCCAATGAAGTTGCTCGTTTTTTCTGCATTTTTGCTGGCTACAGAAGAGCTTGATGTTATAACATCGAGGTGGTATGGGCGTGCTGAGGAAGATATATATCTATGTAGAACGATGTGTATTGGGTATTGACGGTGTGCGGTTAGCTTTTTGAGTGAGGCAGTACTTTTCCAGTCTCTTCAGGTAATTCCTGGGCCTATGGCGTAAGGCAATGCCCTAAGCGTATTGCATATACCATCTATTATCTAACTGTGCTTGAAATATAAAAGGCATCTAGCAGCATCTTGGAAGTTTCCGAGAATTCTCGTCCGATAACTTTTCTCATAGGATTTAAGTAATAACTAGCCATAACTAGTCTTATCTTTACAATTAATTATCGGATAAAATAATAAGATATAAAAAATAATAAAAATAAACACACTCGCTCACCTCCATATCAGCATAATTGCATATCAGCATTCTTACATACCGGCTTTGTTAAATAATAAAATAATAGAAGATAGAATAGTAAAGTAAACACTCCTACTAATATTAAAATCATGTACAACAGCATCTGTACATTTCATACACCATCAACACGGCTCTCCGGGTGACCCCATCAAAAACAAGCCAAATTTGCCTTCCAGGGCAAATTCTGGGCGCTAAATTGCCTAGCAGCGAAAAAACGATTTTTATTATAAAAACTCAATGATTTGCCCCGTTTTTTTTTTCAGTTCAGTTTTTCCTTCCATATGGTAGGGATACTTTTTTGCTTACAAAGATAAACACACTCTTTAGTTTTCTTTACTACAAACACAATGGAAAAACCAAGTTACGAACAGATAAAAACCCACTTTCCTGCCGCTAGAATAAAGAAGTTGATGCAGAGCGACGAGGATATCGGAAAAGTCGCTAGTGCAACCCCTGTTGTTGTAGGTAAGGCG
This sequence comes from Saccharomycopsis sp. yHQL182, assembly GCA_030490795.1. Classification (NCBI taxonomy): domain Eukaryota; kingdom Fungi; phylum Ascomycota; class Saccharomycetes; order Ascoideales; family Saccharomycopsidaceae; genus Saccharomycopsis; species Saccharomycopsis sp. yHQL182. The sequence goes on along the minus strand of JAKVQV010000005.1, from coordinate 373,200 downwards.
CTTGAGATATTTCTCTGCTCATTGGTCGAAAAGTCATGTGACGAGGCGAGAAAAGCTGGTGTGCGCAGAATCGGAGCCCAACATGTGAGGCAAGCAATTGAAAATAACGAAAAGTTTGATTTCCTCGTGGAAGTGGTGTCTAAATACCAATAGTGCGGGGCACATGTACACTATAATGCATTTTACATAGGGAAAGGGTTATATTCATAGATAAATTGATTGTTTTTTAGCGTTTTTTTGTTATATTATTCTTATTTGTACACTAAGCCTGTTTTCTCTTCGGATCGGTCAAGCTTTTGAACCGTACCACTGAAGGAAATCCCTCGAGAGAGCAGAAGAATAACCACTCTAGGCGGATATCTGTAGGGACTCTGTATTTGTTGAGTAAAGGCAGCATGATGATGATGGTTTCCATCAAATGGATACCCACCATCAAAAAGAAAATCAATGGGTTATAAGCTTGTAGGAAGTTAATCAAGGGGTTTTCCCTGCCAAACACTTTGAAAAGAACTTGATCGTATAGAAGTCCGGGTTTCAAGGCACCAATGGTTGCTATAAGGATCAATGATATTAATATATAGTCCCTTGGGTACGGGTATATGATATCCTTCACCTGACGGTGGGAGAATCCTCCTCGCAATTGCGCGGCTTCTTTGGCCATAGCCACAAATCTTGGGCGGCAGTCGCTCATCCAGTTATCCATTGGTGGATCTAGAGGGATGTATTTTTCAATCTCAATTGGCTTACTGGTCTGTTCGTTGCTTGGGCCATGACTGTGGCTGTGTGCCTCGCCGTAAGAAAGATCCTTGTGGTGGAAAGTTATTAAAATGCGGTCATTTTCGATCTTGCGGAGTTTGATGTTTTTTAGCTTCTTAGGCTCATCTTTTACTCCTCCATAAACCACTAGGTAGTCCTCGAGGGCAAGCTGGTGGTCTGTGTTCATATGAGCGAGAATTTTTCTCTCGATAGCAGCAGCGTCGGACATTTTCCTTCAGTTTGAGTGATTATCTCACAATTGATGATTTAGTGTTTCGTGATTGGTGTTGTTGGCTGATGTACATGTTGTGGAGTAGACTGTGGGATTAATATGGGGTGGTTTTAATAATGACTTATTTTTTTGGAGATGAAAATTTGTGAGCCAGTTTTGCTAAAGGGACGCATCATAGTATATATCAACAGAGTGGATTAAAGTATGAAAATCACCGTCCGCTAGTGTTTCTGCTAGGGCTTCCACTAGTAGATAGATAGGAGGTCTCGGCTATGAAAGTATAGCTTAATTAGGCATGGGATGATTAGCTATTGATGAATGTGTTAATGAATGCTCTAGTAGCCGTATTAATGGCCGTATTAATGTCTCTGATTTTGCTCTTAGCTGGCCGGGGCTAGATATAGTAGCTGTAGTAGTACTAGTAGTAGTACTAGTAATGTAGCAGTAATAACAACGCCTACTAACACTGCGAAAAATAACAATGACGATAACAGTCACTCATTAATATCAACAAGGATTATCTACTGTCACATCAATTGTGCCGCTCGTGAGGGCCCAGCCGGGGGCTATTCCTTGTTCACTCACTTCCGCAATCAACAACCAACTACAGTCTGCTCTAGTCTCCATCAATGTACGATATAATCACTATATAATCACTAGGCCCTTGTTTACGTTTCACGTCTTTATTTACATCTTTGTTTACTTTTTCTGTTTACCTTTTCTGTTTACTTTTTCCCCAATGAGGAACGCGATGGTGTCAGCCACAATTACTGACAACCAGCGATCATTCTTCGAGGAGATAACACTCAGTAAGCAACCACACTCACGTTTCAAGCAGACTCAATAAACAAAATAAGCCAACAACAAGTAACAACAACAAAACATCAACAAGTACACAAAAATTCACCCTCAATAAACACGTCTTGTGTACAACTACGACTGCTCTTGTATAGCTATAATTTGCACCGTCAAAACATGTAAATAAAACGACACGATAAATTAAAAAGCAGCCACCCTCCCCACAAGTCTGCAACAGATTTCCGCGAGACACGTGACTATTCCGCATCTATCAATCGCGCTAAATCAAGCAACGAAAATTTTTATTACCGCTTTGAAATAAAAAATCCAAACAGGCAAAAGTTGAGATTTTAAGTGTGCAAACGGGAAAGTTTCCTCACAGTGAGAGGACCACAGACAAAAGTATATATTTTATCATATAAAAAATTTCAATTATCGGTTTCTGTTTGTTTCCCTCTCTCTCTTTGTACTATAGATCGGACGTAGATATAGCGACCGCTTCACCCCCAAAGAGACTTGCTAGACATTGCTGAGGATCCCAGCACGGCTTGTTATTATTATTATATATATCACCATCTTATATAATATTCGTGCACGAGTTATAGATCGGGTTTGTTTATTATTATTTGAACCGCGTACCGTGTTATAATATCCGGAACCACAATGGCTGTGAGTATTGATTGATGCCTGTCCTTCAAGGAGGGTTATGTTCTTTTTGATTTTGCAATCACTGTTACTAACTACTGTAAAGGGAAGAAGCTACACTCGTAATGGCGATGAAAATGCTGTGAGCATGACTACGCGAATTGCACGGTCTAAAACCGCGTTGGCAACCATAGGCAATGGAAACGGAGTCAATGGTCATCAAAACCGTGTTGCTGTTGACGCGTTGGACCCAAAGGCAGGTCTTGAAAGCGCGTCAGGGCTTGCGGTAGGTGCCAGACGAAGAGCGTTGACTAAATTGAGCAGCAATGTGACTGTAGCGCAAACAAAGGCCGCCAGCAAAGTGCATGTCGCGTCATCAGCTGCGGTTTCTGAGGTTCTTGTCACCAAGGAACAATCAGGACGCGTTACAAATAATAATAACAACAATAACAATAACAAAAGACAAGTGCAGATTAAACGCGACTCGAGCTATATTGAGGAAGACCATAAGGCTGCCGACGAAGGAACCGAAAGCGAAAACGACGAAAACGACGACCAACAAAATAACGTCCTCGAAAAGGAAAATATACACCAGCTAGCGCAGCATCAGCAGCTGCAGCTACACCGCCACAAAGAGCTTGAAGCCGCCAGCAGATTGAAGAGAACCGCGCCTGAATCGTTCACCGATCAGGCCGACAAGCGTGCCAAGATAGAATACACTTGGGATGATCTTGACGAGGAAGACTTGGATGATCCGTTGATGGTAAGTGAATATGTAGTGGAGATTTTCGACTACATGCACGAGCTTGAAGTCAAAACGTTGCCAGACTCGACATACTTGAGCTGGCAACAGAACTTGAAGCCTAAAATGAGATCTATTCTTGTGGATTGGTTAGTAGAAATTCATATGCGTTTCAGACTTTTCCCTGAGACCTTGTATCTTGCCATCAATTTGATGGACCGGTTCTTATCACAAGAATCTGTAGAAGTCGAAAAGTTCCAGCTTTTGGCTACCAGTTGTTTGTTTATTGCTGCTAAATACGAGGAAATATACTCGCCGTCGGTGAAAAACTACGCCATGGTAACAGATGGCGGATACACCGAGGAGGAGATCCTTGATGCAGAAAAGGCGGTGCTTGAAGTGTTAGAATTCAACATCTCATACCCAAGTCCGATGAACTTTCTTAGAAGAATTTCTAAGGCTGACGATTACGATATCACCACGCGTACCTTGGGGAAATATCTTCTTGAGATATCAGTAATTGATCACAATTTCATTGGAGTGTTGCCATCCTTGGCTGCTGGAGCTGCAATGTATATAGCTCGTAAGATCTTGAATCGTGGTGAGTGGAACAACAATCTTATCCATTATTCGGGGGGATACAACGAAAATGACTTGAAAAATGTGTGCACCATGATGATCAAATACCTTGTGTCGCCTATTATTCATGAGGAGTTCTTTAAGAAGTACGCCTCACGGAAATATATGAAGGCGTCTATAATATCAAGACAGTGGGCCAAAAAGCTTGTGGCTGCGGGTCGAGGCATCATGGATAATCTTGACGATATATATGATCAGCAATGATAGATGAGTTCATTTGTATTTTAATTGTTTTTATTTATTCTACTAGATGTTTGATGTATTGATTCATTCTGTTATTCATGTTCTAATTTATTGTCAATGTCTGTTGTGTCAACGTAGAAGATCGGAGAAGATCGTAGAAGGTAATAAATGGCAATAATAATGGCATATCAATTCTGGAGCTACTTTATAGAAGTGAGCCAAACGCCAGAGGCCATCAGAAATGTATACCCCCGTATAAGAAATGGTTATCTTTAAACTATATTTCCATATCTCCACCAGAATATTACAGCCTCTGCACAGCCAGATACATAGATAGATAGATGTTGTTATCTGATGAAGTTTGAAAAATTACTAAGCTTGCCCTTGTTTAACCATTGTGATATCCCTTGTATCCAAATTGATACAAGCCAGCCAGATAACGGAATAACCCTTGTTACAGAGCGTAGATCTTTTAGTACATTTGTACAAACTATTACACAAATCACAAATCACCACTAAGTAACAAATAACAAATAAGAGTGATAAGCTCTTGACAGAAAATCATTGACAGGTGGCTATGCCCAGCCTATGCTAAGTTCCGCAAACACGTTTACGAGACATCATCCCTTGTTTCGCCCAGGTATTTCTCCTGTCACTCATGACTCCGGTTGTGTTCAGAACCGTTTTTTCTAGAACAAGGATCAGCCCATCAAAGTGTGAATCTGATAAGGTTGAAGCAAAATCGGGCTTCTCGTTCTCGTTCCCGAGACTATTGTCCGAGGTTATTATAATAAGCCTGTCCTCCGCCTCTCACACAGTATAGAGGTTAAATTGCGGTTTTTCCTTGGCAGTTTAGATTTTGATTTATAATACAATTTTCAGGCTTAAAGGGTGAGCTATTTATTGGGCATGAGTATATATATGGCCACTATCCACATTACTTAAGAGTTGTTAACAGGTCTTATCATATCTACAAATATTGCTAACAAATATTGCTAACAAATATTGCTAACAAAATGGACTCTCAGCGTAACCAAACTATTGCTACCCCGACCTCAACATCTATAGGCCAGAAAAGAAGACATCTTTCGACCGAGGAAATTGTTAATATTATGGAGCGTGAACAGGATGCAATTGTCATCAAGCTTATGAAAGAAATTGCAGCTCTAAAGGAAGAAAATCTGCACCTTAAAACCCAGCTAAATTCCGAAGTTGCTACTGCCTCTACAACATCTTTAACTCCTTCCCTCAATAATCATTCGAGATCAAGATCAAGATCTTCGTCGATCTCATCGGTTTCTTCCGCCCAGGCTACGAATTCCAATTACAATTATTTCAGCTATAGTTATGACGGCACCGAAACATCAAGACGATTGTCTTCTGGTATGGCTCCTCAACCCAAAGTCCATACAACCGTCAGACGGTACTCAAACAATCCCGTTTGAGCATTTAAAGCCCGTTCGAAGCCCGTTTGAGTGATTTTCAATTCTTTTTCGTGTCCGATTTTGACCTGTTTGGTTTGTGGCCCCTGCATGCACTTCAGCATGCATAACTTTCCTGGATTTTTCTTTGTGTCATTCTTCATTTCTTAGCATCTTACAGATGAGTACTTTAAATATATTGGATTTATTGGATTTATTGGATTTAGTATTGGGATTTACTATTGGTAGTGGGCTTACCATTGGCAGTGGTGTAGTGGTTTATCGATAACTAAAAGCTTCCACACTAAAATGAAGAGGCTTATTCTTGCAACCACGATCATTGTGCCTATCATTTGTTTGGCCTCCACCAATTCCCAGGAATTGAAACCAGAATCACAACTTTACATAAATGGAGTCATGAATCATATGCGAGAAAGAATCACTTTTGAAAACCGGAAACACATATTTCCTCCGGCGGCGGCAAACGGAATTGGAGGTGGCCCTTTACCGATGCCGGATTGGCTTAAACGGATGTCTGGACTAACTAATTGGCCCGGAATTGACCCTCCATATATTCCCTTGGATTTCATTGATTTCTCGCGTATTCCAAGCAATATTCAACCTCATGGCATGACAGAGTGCCCTACTGACAGATCGGGTTGTTCTTTTGATTGCCATAAGTGTGTGGCTCATGATGATGTTGCAACATGTCCTAGACTCTCACAAACGTTTGATGATGGACCAACTCCAGCTACATTAGAACTAATGGAATCCCTCAAACACAAAACCACGTTTTTCACACTTGGAGTCAATATTGTTCAACATCCCGATGTTTATCGGAAGATCCAAGAAAAGGGTCATCTTCTTGCCTCACATACCTGGGGTCATCGATTTCTCCCGGAATTGAGCAATGAGCAAATCATTGCTCAGATTGAATGGTCGGTTTGGGCTATGAATATCACCGGGAATCACCTTCCAAAATGGTTCCGGCCACCTTACGGAGGAATTGATAATCGCGTAAGGGCGATTTTACGGCAGTTTGGTCTACAGTCAGTTTTATGGGACTACGATACTTTCGACTGGCAATTGGCCAATGGATACACGGATGAAACAGCGATCCTCAACGAATTCAACGAATGGCAGGCAACACACCCTCCTCAAAGCAAAAGGGGAATCATATTAGAACACGATTCAACATCAAGAAACGTCAAACTTGCTCTTCAATTGTCTGACATTATTGGCCACAACCAGCTTACAGCTAGTCAATGCGTAGGAGGAATTGATTATATCAGGGAATATTATTAGAAAACATTATTAGAAAACATTATTAGAAAACATCATTAATATCATTAATATCATTAGAATGTTATTGAAAATGTAGCTAGCTGTACAATATAAAAGATGCAAGAAAACTATTTACCTACTTGTATTAGCGATTGGCTTCCTGCGACTCAAGCACAATGATCCTGTCCTCGAGCAGTTTGATGTAGTTGAATAGCGAGTTGAATGCAGCCCTGCTAATATGCTCGCCCTCCTGGTACGACGAGTCTAAGGACACAACCTGATTTTGCGATTTGAAGCCCTGTCGCTGATCGTCACCATTGATACTATTATCACCATCGGTAGCGGCAGTGGCGGCAGCGGCAGCTGCCACAACCAATCCGTTCTCGAGTTCGGTCCGGGAGTCATGGGATGAATTGACTTGCAATTTATCGTCGGAATCTAAATCGTCGGACTTCGGAGTTAAAATACATCCGGTTTGCGAGTTTGTATGTCTAACCAAAGCATCACTACGAGCAAACGTACGATGACAGTTCAAGCATTCAAATGGCCGTTCACCTGTATGGAGCTTCTGATGTCTTTTCAAATCGTGGAACCTTCTGAATCTAGCAGGACATTGGTCACATGAGTGTGGCTTAACCTGAGAATGTATTAGGGCATGTGACTTGAGATTATGTTTTCTGGTGAAGCTGTGGCCACAGTCCGAACATCTGAACCGCTTACTTTCACTGCTTATGCCTGATGGAGACGACATGGAAGAGTCGGGGCTGCCCTCGTCATTTAATGGTTCCGGTAGAGATACCTCGTTGGGCTGCTGTGGCGAAGGCGAAGAAGAAGCCGAGTGGTGAGGCTGGTGCACCAGCATTTGCAGGCGAAGAGTTTCGTCTTTAGAGAGAAGATTTTGTTCAATTGGGGCAGCTGTGGTAGTCATTGGCACAAGGGAATTCCATCTCACATTCAAAGTTAAACAAGGCAGTGCTTGCGAACAGAACACATTGACATTGGGCAGGGTGGTTTCTATAGAAAAACCAAAAGTGGCGGATTTTCAGGCATTTTTATACGGATCAGGATCTGGGGAAGAAAAAGCTAGTTATTCCGGCTGCTTCGCCACAGCGGGATTGGAGGGGAATGGAGGGGGTACTGTTAGGGAGAAATAGGATTGGATATGCACTTGAGTGAGCGATCTAGATGTTCGTGTCTAGCGCTAGATATGCTGAGGGCTAGACCGAGGGCTGGTACGTGGTGGTGGAGTTACAGCAAAGCCGTTAGGATAGGGTATCGGCACAGCCAGGGCAGAGCCACTCCGAGGAAATAGGTGCAGATAGGTGGATGGACAGTCGTTGCTACATAAACCACTTTTTTTAAAATAACGACACGTGACTTTACTGGAACTACCCGGCTTGCAAACACGTGGTTTTTGGCCCCAAATCTATTCCCATATAGCGAAGGGGGACACTTCCAGCCACCAACAAGCACTATAATTGCTACAATAAACAAGTGTTGCTACAGCACACATATTGCCCGATAAACAAACATTGCTACAATGCAAATTGCTTTAAGCCATTGCTTAGTCTAGGAGGTGTTGCCATTCCCCTAAAGCTCCCACTCCCAACTTAAGTTGGGAGTGAGTTAACCACCACATACCACCCGTTTGACGTAGAGCATAGATAAACTATAGTTTACCGCCCTCTTAGCCCACTAAATTGATAACAAAAGTGTCACTTCAATTCAATTTATAAGCAGTCAACGCTGCCCGCAAAAAACCACAATTTAGACTTTCAAACAAGCAAAAGTCAGCGAAAAACACACCAAAAGATAGCAAAAATACAAGAAACCACAGCAAATCTCGCGAAAAAGTCCCCAAAAACATAGGGAAAACACAGAAAAAATAAGAAAAAATAAGAAAAAATAAGCAAAATCTGTGAAAAAGAGACAAAAAAGCCTAACAACGATCAGGAAAAACAAATAAAACAGGCCGATGCTGCACCAAAACCAAGATTAAGAGGTGCCAACTACTTAAGAGACCTTGTTTCCAGGCTTCCTTTAGATTCCAACCATGAAATATTCCCACTGATTACTTCCTGTTTGTTCGTTCTACACAATCCACGCTTTTTTTGTTGCTCCATCCTGAGCCAGCGCAGCTGATTTAGGACTATTTTCGATCTGTCAAGGGGGAAAGCAACTCATCGGAGTTCAGATTTCATTAGACATCAACAAATACATACAAATACAAATAAATACAAATACACATCATTATTATACAACCTGCTAATAATATCATGTCCCTCACGCAACACCGTCCGAATAGGAAACGGCCAAGGGATATTCCCTATCCAAGTCCTGGAGGACACTGGAAACAAACCCTCGGCCCGGGCTTCAATTCAAGCAACCCAATATCGTTGGTTTCAGACGACGAGGACGACGACGGGTTAGAGGACGTGGTTGTGGTTTCGCCGGCGTCCACTAGCGGCACTTCTGGGCCTCTTGTGATTAACACCGCCACAGTACCAGCCTCCTCCGCCACATTTTCCAGCTCGTCGTCTTCATCATCATCGTCGAGCTCGTCCTACTCGTCCTCTGCATCCTACTCGTCATCCAACAGCTCTGCTGTCTCGTTCTATGACTCTGTGACAACGTTCAAGGACCCGTTGTTTGGGCTCCATAACCACAACAATCCGCGCGCGCTTATCAATGCAGGGCCGGAAGACGACGACCACGTGCCGCTTCTCGGGGGCAAAAGCCGCAAACCGATCACCGCAAGCAGCTCCACCATCTGCAACATCTACGAGGAGGACGAGACAGAGGACAACGAGAGTATTGTGATCATAGAAGAGCGCACTGTTAATGCCAATCCGTTTTTAGGCGACGATAGCGATCTCGAATTGTCGTCAAAGGAATACGATTTCGATAAGAATGCCTTTGATGAGAACATCTTTGATGACGCAAACTCAAGGTCGCCTGCCTCAAGCAACGACAACACTGCGACGCCCACTACAATGGAGAGTAGCGCAGGCACCTCTCCGGGTAGAAGCAAGAAGCCGCACTTCACGACACCACGTGTTCCGTACGTCCTCGAGCATTATTTCCCGCTCACCGATTTCTATCCGAAAGAGGGTGATCTTCATGTACCTGTGATATGCGGTCCAAACGGATCCAACACGAACGGAGAATGCGACGAAGAAGGCGGGTATCACAAGATAACCATTGGCGACAGCTACGCCAACGGGCGCTTCACCATCACCAAATTCCTAGGCAAAGGGACGTTTGGGAAGGCGGTGGCGGTGACGGATCGCAAAACCGGCCAGAAAAGCGCGGTTAAAATCATCAAATCGGTGCAAAAGTACCGTAATGCGGCCAAAATCGAGCTACGAATCCTCGCTACGTTGAAGAAATTCGACCATAACAACTTGAACCACTGCATTCATTTGCGCGAAGTGTTTGATTACCATAACCACATCTCCTTGGTGACAGATCTCCTTTCGTTGTCGTTGTACGACTTTTCAGAGAAGATTGCGTTCCGTGCGATGCCCGGCTCGCATCTTCAGTCGTTTGCAAAGCAGCTTATTAAAGCTGTGACATTTCTCCATGACTTGAATATCATCCACACCGATTTGAAGCCCGAAAACATCCTCTTAGTGAGCGATGAGGCCTCAAAATCGTATTATTTCGACGCCACGTGCTACGGATATAACTGTAACACCCGCGCGAAAACCACCGAAGATAACTCCGGAGACCGTGAGATTTTGCACGATTCGAAGATCAATGTGATTGATTTCGGCTCGGCAATCTTCAATGACGAATATCACAACGATTTGGTGTCCACGCGACACTACAGGGCTCCAGAAATTGCTCTTCGGCTTGGCTGGTCGTATCCCTGCGATATATGGTCGGTAGGATGTATTTTGGTCGAGCTATTGATCGGACAGACGCTTTTCAAGACCCATAACACGCTTGAACACTTGCTTTTGATGGAGAAGATTGCCGATGAGCGTATTGACATGAATCTCATCAAACGGTGCTGCAAACCTGCTGATTCTGCAGTAGCCGTGAAAGAAAAGCCGTACACGTACTACGGATCGCATTATGTGGCTCCTAACCGGCCTCCTGATCCTAGTTACGATGCAAATAACACCGGCTATGGCTCAAATGCGGTTAGTTTCGACTCGTTAGAGCTCAAAAGCGACATCCGCGAGTTTCTTGCGGAACGTGGCAGCGAGTACTTGAAGCTAGACTCGGAAACCACCGACAAAAAGAAACTCAAGCGCAAAATCCCGCGGGTGATCAAGGCTAAATGCCGCAAGCTCATCAATAGCTTGCTTCCGATTGGCGAAATGCTCAGCAAGAAGCTCGGAATAGAGATTGATTGCTCGTTGCCTGTGGAAAATGCCTACTTCAAATACTGTTTATCTTTTGTGAACGAAACTGCAGACATAGACGAGTTTCTTCAATCAGTAGACAGCAGTAACGGTAGCACTGCTGAAGAAGCAGGAGAAGCAGAGACCTTTGAACGGTTGAATATCAAGCTAAAAAACGTCAACAGTATTGCTGGTGGGGTCATTGAGGAGAAGTTCAATGTCAATGATCAGATGGAGTTCATAAAAACGTTGTATAAACGTGGAAATCCAGGCTATAAAGACTGGAAGTTCCAAGAACTCGCTGCCAAGATCAAAAGCAGAGGTCTTAAGAGAACAAAGCTTTCAAAGATCTCCAGTGATAACAGCCCTAAACAGTTGGTTTATCCCGAAGAGCATATCGACAAGTTCGAGTACCATACGTTGCCCTCAGGCCAGATCAAAAAGCTATATGTTAACGAATATCATGCTAAGCAATGGGATCGTTGGCCTGTTGATTTCGAAACCTTTGAGTTCTGGTACTGGTTTGTGGACTTAATTGAGAAGATGCTAGTGTTTGAACCACATCTGCGATTGACGGCTTATGAGGCTTTAAATCACGAATGGTTCAACCATGGGATCTTTGATGATGGCACGGTTGTCAGCTAACTGCTATCTTAATGCTCGAGTGATGGATGGTATTAATCCATCACCATGGAGAGCAGATTTTTCATTTTTCTATTATTTTTTTATTACTACTGCTATGGTTGGTGTGATGGTTGGTTTAGGTTTAGGTTTTATTTGTTTATATATTGGTTGTTATTATAGTGGATTTTTACTTGACTTTTGTTTATATGTTGCTGTGTGTTATCATAACATTAATATAATGTATGTGGCTGCGAATGGTAGTTTATGAATGCAGTAGATGTGGGTTTTAATTATAATACCCCCCAATAACTTGGGGGGATTAATATCCATTAATTAGTGTATGATTATATTAAATTATGGCATTACATTATGGCTTAACTCAGTCACTATAGTTGCAGTATCAGTACTGACGTGCAATATTATAGTTGCAGATCTTGTTATTGGTTGTTGATTTTTCATTAATTTCACGATAATAAAATTGCACTCAATATTGAAGTAGAGTTATTGTGCTGTTATAGGCACTGCACTCTTATAGTTCCCACAATATTGCAGGGTACCTTCCTGTTATGCTCTCTCTGTTTACCTTTAACTTATCCTAGCTATGCTGGTTTCTTCTACTACAGTGATTCTAATTTCATTGTTGATGTTAATTTCGCGATTTATCTTGCTAGCCTTGTGTAATCCCACGATGAATCGTGCTGAAATTATAATTTCATCTATTTGTTCGCTTTAGAACGTGCAAGAGTTTATAAGGTGTATATAAGGTATATAGAAGATGTTCGATGTAGAATCTAGAGTATACCCTTCTGCAAGACACTACTGGAAGTGCTCCGCTTGCATCTCCATCACTGTTAGCTATAGATATTCTATTCAATTACATCACACAGTCAATTATATCCCACAATCAAAAATATCACAAATGTTTATCTTCTGAATAACCCCTCTATAAATCTAGATTCAGTATCACACTCCCATCATATGCGCAGGATCTATAGTTCAATAGTTCGATGGTTCAATACTAGCTCATCTAATAGGTAGAATAGATAGACTTGCACATAGCACCTCCGTAAGGGAACATGCATATACACACGCTTACTCGCATGACCGTGCATATCAAAGGAGTCTTTTTCTTGCTCTGCTTTGAAGTCGTGTTTTCCACCTTGACCTAGCCTCAAAAGCTACAATGAACATACTGATCCAACTTCCCTGTTTCATTTCGCTCAATAGCCATTGCATGATGAAATTGAACTAACATCTACCATGTCATCGTGTTCAGATCCAATTTAGCTTGTCAAATGTGGTACTCGCTCTCTGTCGGTTCCAGGATTCTTGACAAAAAATAACGGTGAGAAAAATAAGCGGGACCTGTTTTTTCTTAGCATCAGATATCCCACCACCGCCTAAAAACTGATTCACAATCATAATCAGAGTGTCTCAGACACCGATCCTTGAGAGGTACAGATGGTTCTAGCCGTGAGCTAAGGCGGGCGTGATGATGTGTGGCTGCTTATTCTTGTACACAGACGGACGGTATGGTGAGATCATGGGAATGAAGGGGCAAAATGGCGACCGATGGGTAGCTTATGCTATACGGGTAAATGAGGAATCAAGATGGGGAGTGGTGCATAGTCCGGCACGATGTATATACATAACTGATTACAAATGAGCCGACTATCGATGACTGTGTACACCTGTGATGATACCCCATCTGAAAGTGTCTGCCGAAAGATATCTATCTTTTGGCAAGTAGTATTTGTGGACCCTAATGGAACCAGACTGAGGCCCATATCAGCCCGAACGGTTCCAGATGGTCTCCAAAACCCACCTAAAATTTTCCAAACAGCCTACAAATCCCACCCAGAGTTCCTCAGACAGCCCCAGGTATGAGGGCCAACCATATGACATGTCGCTATTCTCTATCTGCTATTCGCTTTTCGGCAGTTGCTATCAACGTGCTCCTCTATCCAGGATCACATCCTCTCAGTGTTTATCGCTGCTTATCTTACCCGTGGATCATAAACGGCGCCAGTAACTCCAAGACAGACAGACAGACAGCATGCTGACGAGACCAACTACACCAGCTGCAAAAAAACTACACCCAGATTTTAAGTTAAAATTTCGCGATTTTCCAGAAATAAGATTTCCATTCTTTGTTATTCTTTGGACTAATTGGAAAAAATATTTCATCCAGATATTTTAGATGAATTTCCAATTTAAATCTCTACACAGTCTAGTCAGTTCATTGCTGATAGCATTGTTGTTGGTGGATTGAAGTGTGTTCCTAAACGCATCCTACCTGTTTTGTCGAAAGACAAGATTGTGTATATATATATAATTTTGTGGATCCTGTTTTTGTGGTTTGTATCTCCTTACTTTCCCCTTCTTACATCCTCATCTGGTAAGCCACTCTGCACTCTCATACATACCCATCCGCGTAGAAACTAAATATGGCCAGTGTCACAGCCAACGTCACGCCCTCGCTCGCAGAGGTTACCAAACGGTTGTCGGACGATCTCCAGGTTCTGACGACATTGCCCTCGCCAACAGTGCCAATTTCCCCTGTGTATGATGCCCCGCTCTCTCCCAATGGCACAAGCACGCCGTCTTCTGCTAGTAATAACATCTTCAAGCGGTTTTTCAAGCCAGGAGCTCGCAATTCGCAGGATTCGGACTCATTGACCATTGTTGATGACTTGCTTCCTGGAAACGAATACGAATTCTTGCCTATAAACATCAATGGGAATAAACATAATATTAATAATACCTCAGCAGGCCCCTCGTTAATTCCCGCTGGAAACAATAATGGGTCTGGAAAGACTGGCACATCGGCATTTACCACTTCTTCTACGATACCTAGGTCATCAGATAGCTCTCCCGAGACCTCTTACCGGTCTTCCTTCAATACAAGTGCCAATAACGTTACATACTCATCGCCTACTGCCACATCTTTTGATTCTACATACACTACCGAAAGAGACTCTTCTTCTATGATTCTTGATATGAAATCAAAGAGCTCTTCTGTGAGCATCGAAGAAGACGAAGACGATACCAGTAACGACTTGTTCAGTTACATTGATGATGATTTGGCATACAATAACTTTGTCAGTCGTTGCTCTGCAAGAAACTCAATTGGATCCACATCCTCGTCTTCTCTGAGATCCGGACACATATCTTCAACTAGTTCGTCTATTTCGTCTCATGATAACACGTCGATCTCTGCTACTTCCTCTTCTGCAGGCACAATATCCGAAAGACGGTTGAAAACCAAGAAATCGCTACTCAATTTCAGATCCAGAGCAAATACCAATCCTACAAATATCAATAACTTTGTCCACTCGATGAAACGACAATCAGCAGAGTCTGATTGTTCTGTCGGTGATTCTACAGTAAAGGGAACTAAAACTACAATGCTTAGCATTAAACGCAACCAACAACCGCAGAGACGCCTTCATAAAGTTAGTTCTGTTCCTTCTTTGGCTATTAGAATTAACACGTTCCCTCAAACCACCATGAGGGACCCCTTCTACGGCCCAGATTGTCCAAAATCTGCTGCTGCTGCAACGACTACATTCAGACGTAAAAACTCGTTGATCAATGTTCCTCATTCCTCGGTAGATCCTTTGTCCCCTGTATCCAGTTCCTTAACATCGTCAGCTGCTTCCGTAAGAAACAGCTCAGTGGGTTCTACAGGCAGTGCTGTCATCACCCCGGTCCTCGAAAGAGGATCTGTAGGATCCCAGCAATCGTACTATACAACCTTGTCACGCAACTCAATTACATCCGATTAGATCGACAATCTTATTATCTACCTGCCTTGCTTACTCTGCTACTAGCTCATCTGCTTTCGTTTTCTCTTGTTTGGGTCTTTCATTTGCTTTTTTGTTCTGTTCGCTTTTCTATTGTTACATACTATCAGTTACATTGGGTTCAATTCTTTTTTGCTCTTTTGTTTTCCACACATATCCGCATCCACACTATAAAATATAATGACTATAATATAATGACTTCTATACCTATTTGTTTGTCTGTAAACTATATAATCCCTGCAATCAATGGCAGCTCAAACAATGTTAGTATAAAGCAATGCTAGTATAAAACAATAGTAACTACATTACATAGATTTTCATGCTATAACATATCTCTCCTACCATTCGTTAAACATCTATTAGTATTACAGTAATCTAGGCCTGCTGGCCTAACATCTCGCCTGTTGTTCTCGGCTTTTCTGCTCTCTTCCTGCGAATACGACGATCTATGTGCGTATGCCAGCGAATCCCGTTTGATCAGCAATGCGTCGGATTTAGTGAAGATTCTCAGACAATTGTCAAACAAAGCTAAAAAATGGTTATAGTCGACGTGCTCTTAGCAATATATATGCAAAAAGTTACCTCTGCTTGGATAGTCAATCAGACAAGTGCCTGGAAACCACATACTTTTGAGGACTATTTCTGTCTATTTTGTCTGAGATCGTTACACTTCCGTTTCCAGGCTAGCACCTCCTCGTCATGATCATAGTCATGCCCGTATATGAAAGGATCGTTTATTGTGTTCCTGAATCTGCGGAGCTTCACACTCCCGAACCCATCCATGATCTCCAATTGCTTACCATTATCGTTGATAAGCAGCTTAACGTTTTTGAAATTCCCACTGCTGGCGATCGTTGCCACATTGGTTTTGTTTATAGATCGTATTGTTGTTAATGTATCCAAAAGCCGCGAATAGTAGTCGGACTTCTGTCGACCCTTGATGATATCAAACTTATCACCATTCCCAGTATTGTCGCGACTACCAGGATTAGTACTTTTACCACTCTTCAATAAGGTTAAGGAGTCCACGTTCTTGAGAAGCGCGACATAATCCCCGGCTTCCTGGAACGACCAGCTAACTAAAAGCGTAAAGTCTTGGGCAATACACAAGGCTTCGATCTCCTGGAGCGAATTCCAAAAGTTGTTATCGACATCTAAAAGCAAAACAATGATGCGCACAAGATCGGAGCCAGGATTCTTCTTACCAAACTTATTTAGTCTGTCGTAAATATAGTTTGGTCGCAATTTATGGTATTTCAACGAGAGAAACAAAATATGGATATGGTCATTGATTGAGTAGTCAGATTTGATGATCGAGGTGTATTCGTAGGGTATATTTTTCAAGGCTTTGATTAAAGGATTCCCTTTTTGTGATGGGTGTATTGATATTTTTGTTTGCTGAGTTTTGTTATAGTAATTTGTTGAACGTCGGGTATATGCTGATGCTGGCGTTGTTCCTTGTTTAGAATATGTTTCATTGTATATTGATGTTTTATTGAACACTGTCGCTTTCTCCTGGTTGTGACTCTGACTCAGGACAGAAGATCCTGCAGTTGCCTCTGAGAAACGTCTTTTAGTTGCCGTCGTCAGACTACTACTGGTTGTCGCAGCATTATTATAAATCGGGTCTTTTTGGGTATCGATTTTCAGGGCTGATTCTCGGAGCTTCTTGACGCCGCTTAATATACTGGCAAAAGAAGTTGAATCTGTTGATTCCATTGTGGATGGCGGGCAGTTCTTAATATTGATTGGTAGTTGGCTGTATGGCTATTGCTTTAGGCATGTATTGCAATGACCATGCTTATTGAGGATGCTCATCAATAATTGTCCGAAAAAAATTGTGAAAAATAATGGTCATGTGATTTCTAGATAGCGGCATTCACTGCTTCTACTATAGAGAAGGACAAGGAAGGACAAGGACAAGAAGACAGGAGATAGTAACATATATAAATATGGCGAATCTATGTAATGTATCTCTGATATGCCCAAATGCCATAATATTGACTAATGACTACCAGTTTATATACCAAGAATATGGGATCCAATGCCCCGGGCCCAGATCTCCCTCCCAGACACGAAAATAAAGTAAGTAATCGTATTTCTATCAAATAAAACGCGTAACCTTTTTTTTTTTTTTTTTTTTTTTTTCAGCCTTTCTAAATATATAAATATTGATTCCCACTTTTACTCTTTCTAAGACTTTCTTATTCTCTCCCTGTTCCCAATACATCCTTCCCGTCATCAATTGGCTCGCTATAAACTACATAGCATCCATTATTTACCCCAATTGTCCATTCATTAACAATAGATCTAGTACAGAATGCCTGATGTTGAAGTAACACCTACGCGTCGTCCTAATTCGTCGCGAAAGGTATTCTCAAGTGCTTCTGACAAAAAGAAACAGGCCTCTATATTCAGTTTCTTCAAGGCGCCTGCCAAACCAAAGAAGCAGGATCAAGATCAGGATCAAGAACAAGAACAAGAACAAGCTCCATCTCCTCCTCAGTCGGCTACAAAAGAGGTTTCTTCACATTTCTTTAAAGAGTCTCCTATTGCTGCTAAGACTGCCAAGAGTGCCCCAAAATCAGGGAGTAAATCGAATACTATCAGAAAACAGTCTGTGAAAACCACGGCTCAAATCACGCCTATTAGCTCAGACATTTCGTCTCAGGAAGATGCTAACGAAGCTGATGAAGATGCCGAAAATAACGGAAGTCCTGTGGCATTGGGCAGAAGACGTAAAATAAACTACTCTGAACTCAGTGATGACGATGATGATCTTGACGAAGAAGTCTCTCTCAAGAAAAGAAGAAAACAATCTTCTAAGAAAGTCATTGAATCTGATCTGGAAGACGAGTTTGTTCCTGAGGAAGCCCCACTCAGTGAGGACGAAGACGAATTAATTGGCGAAGATGAGAAATTGATTGAAGAATTAGCTGATGACGACGATAAATTGATGGATGTCGATGACAACAAATTGATGGATGTCGATGAGGATATTGCAAGTGATGATGAGCTTTCCAAACTTCTTGATGCTGACGAGGATGTCAATGACAGTTCTAAACAGACGCTGATCTCAAGATTTGATGCGACCTCTGATTACATTCCAACAAAGAAAGATGCGAAAACAACCACTCCTAAAGCTAAGAAACTGCCAAAAAAGGCTAATAACAACGCTCCTCAGGCTCCTTATGCGTTTCTTATTGACATAAAAGACGCTCAAAAGAGAGAACCATCGGATCCAGAGTACGATCCAAGAAACTTATACATTCCTAGTTCTTTCTGGGCGAAATTCACGCCGTTTGAGAAGCAATACTGGGAGATCAAATCGAAGATGTTTGATTGTATTGTGTTCTTCAAAAAGGGAAAGTTCTACGAGCTTTACGAGGACGATGCTAAGATTGCCCATCGTCTTTTTGACTGGAAAATCGCTGGTGCTAATCGTGCTAACACCATGGCAGGGATTCCCGAAATGTCTTTTGATTATTGGGCTGCCGAATTCATTAAGAAAGGCTACAAGATCGCCAAAGTGGACCAAAAGGAGTCGAGTTTGGCCAAAGAGATGAATGATCGTGCTAAGGGCAAGAAGGAGACTAAGGTGATTAAACGTGAGTTGGCTTGTGTCCTAACAGGCGGAACTTTGACTGAAGAATCAATGTTAGACAGTGATATGTCGACTTTTTGTCTCTCAGTTAAGCAAGAAAAGCACAGTTCTGATGAGGGATTCACCTTCGGAATCGCTTTTGTGGATACTGCTACAGGCGATGTGAGATTATCGCAGTTTGAGGACGACTCTGAATGCACTAATCTCGAGACTTTTATGAACCAGGTCAAGCCTAAAGAGGTTATTGTGGCAAAGAACAACCTTTCGACTCTTGCCGACAAGATCATTAAGTTTAACTGTTCCAATAATGCCTTATGGAACTATTTAAAGCCAGCCGAAGAGTTCTGGGACTTTGACACTACTTTAGAACAGTTCTCTAGAGCCAAATACTTCCCTGCCGAGGATTTGGATGACCAATCGAATTGGCCTGCTGTTATCGCTGATTTTGCTGATTCTAGTAAAGCTATCGGATTCTCTGCTTTTGGAGGCCTTTTATGGTACCTTCAGTCGTTGAAACTTGATTCCAGCATCATTTCTCTAGGAAACATCCAAAAATACGACATCTACAAGTCGTCAAACACCTTGATTCTCGACGGACAGACTCTCACGAACTTGGAGATCTTCAGCAATTCGTTTGATGGCTCTGCAAAGGGCACTCTTTTCAATTTGATCAACCGTGCAGTCACACCTTTTGGTAAAAGAATGTTACGTACCTGGGTATGTCATCCTTTGATGGATATCAAAGACATCAATGCCCGTTTGGATGCTGTTGAGGGATTACTTAATGACGGCTCTTTACTCGATCGTTTAGTCTCCAGTTTGAAGCAATTGCCTGACTTAGAACGTATGCTTTCGCGTATTCACTCTGGCAGCTTGAGAGTCCGTGATTTTGCCAAAGTCATTGACAGCTTCCAGAAAATCAGGCAATTGGTGGACGAATTCAGCGACAAGCTGCTGGAACTTGTGCTTCCAGGGGTTCTTTTGAAGCTTTTCCAGCAATTCCCAAGCAATTTATCAGAAGTTGTTGATTCCTGGGAATCTGCATTCGATCACGTCGAGGCTGTCACTAATGACTTATTAGTTCCTGAGCCGGGAATCGAACCTGAGTTCGATGCTTCGAACAGCAAACAAAAGGAGCTCGAATCACAGCTCAATGCCCATCTTAGATCCTATAAACGTGAATTCAAATCGCAGGAGATCACTTTCAGAGACTCTGGAAAGGAAATCTTCTTGATTGAAGTTCCTGTGAAGATTGTGAAGAAGTTGCCTGCAAACTGGATGATTATGGGCTCCACAAGCAAAGTGAAGCGTTATTGGTCGCCAGAAGTCAAAGACATCGTCCAGGAGCTTATGGAGGCCCGCGAGCTTCATAAGATGGTTGTTGCTACTATGAAACTGAAGATATTTGGCAAATTCGACTCTAACTATTCTATGTGGCTTTCCACAATCAAAACTGTGGCTCAAATCGATTGTATTATTAGTTTGGCTTTCGCCTCAGAAGCTATGGGAGAACCATCTTGTAGACCTGAGTTTATTGAGTCTTCACATGGTGAAGTCCATTTCGAAGACCTCAGACACCCTTGTTTCATTAGTGGAGGCATCAGTGGAACCAAAGAGTTTATCCCTAACGATATCCATCTTGGTGGAAACTCTGCTGACCAAGAAACGGCCAATATTGGCTTATTGACCGGTGCTAATGCTGCTGGTAAGTCTACAGTGCTCAGAATGACTTGTACTGCGGTGCTATTGGCCCAATTAGGCTGTTATGTGCCTGCAGCTTCGGCTTCGCTTACTCCAATCGACCGGATCATGACTCGTTTAGGAGCAAACGACAATATTATGCAAGGAAAATCTACCTTTTTAGTGGAGCTTTCAGAAACAAAGCGTATGTTGGAAAATGCCACGCCTAAATCGTTGCTTGTCCTTGACGAGCTTGGAAGAGGTGGTTCCTCTTCAGATGGTTTTGCTATTGCCGAAGCTGTGTTGCATCATATAGCCACACATGTTCAATCTATCGGTTTCTTTGCAACTCATTACGGATCTTTAGGGATGTCTTTCAAAAATCATAGTGCTGTGAAACCTCTTCGTATGGCTATTTTGGTGGACGGGAAGTCAAGAAACGTGACCTTCTTGTATAAGCTTGAAGAGGGTGCCGCCTCGGGTTCTTTCGGTATGAATGTTGCTTCCATGTGTGGAATCGACAGTACTATTATCGACAATGCTGAAACCGCTGCCAAAGAATTGGAGCACACCTCAAGAATAAAAAAGAACAATGAGTTGGCTAACTTGGCGGATTCTGGAATCCCTGTTGGTCTTCAGAGTGATTTCTCGTTTTTGATGAACGGTGGTTTTGATGGAGGTAATACAGATGAAGTCGCTAAAGTCTACGATGAAACTGTGAAGAAGAATGTTTTGAATTATATGTTTTCGATGATTGAGGGTATTTGAGCATTATAATTGTTATGTTGTTAATAAGGGGATTGATCAAGTGTATTTGATCTTAATGTGTCTATATTTTTATAATATAAAGCCTATAAAATGTGTTTAAATGTGTGTTTTTTTGAATTGTTTTATGTAGCCTAACCAAGAGTCAAGAACTCTTTCACTGGAACAGGTTTGGATGTATTTGTGAAGGACGACAACTCCAGATGATTTAATGCATATGGATGATGATCATCTTTGATCTCATTATGATCATAATCAATAGGTTTAACTGAATCAAATCTCAACAACTCAGAGTATTGATACTTCTCACCGCTGATCAACCCCTCTACAAACTTACCAATCACTGGAAGGAACTTATAGCCGTGGAATGCTCCGCCGGAGGCCACAATTAAATTAGAGTAACTATTTGGCACATGATCCACCAATAGCTCGTCTCTCTGGCCTACAGCACTGTAACAGAACTTGAAGCCTGTGACTTTTGCTTCTGGTTCGTTTGCGATCTCTGGTAGAAATACCCTAATAAAATCCTGGTAAATCTTCAAAGATCTCTTTGGTAACGCAGGTATGCCTGTATTTGGGACTGCATGCCCTCTTTTAGAACACAAGTATCTCCAGAAATGGTCGTCGGCTCCAATCTTCAAAAGACCATCTGGGGTAGCCGGAAAAATATACACTCCATTATGTCTTTTAGACACTCCGTCATAGGTCAATCTCCAGTTTATCTGGGGAATCAGCCTGTATTTGCTTATAAGATGAGGTGGAAGCTTGATCAAAATGTACGTGGCCGCAACAGATTCAAGTCTGGGGATCAATTGCGATGTGACAAAGTTGGGGGTCCATCCTCCAGCTGCAATAACCACGTGATCGGTCGCATGAACTTTTCCGTCTTTGGTTTTCACTGCAGTGATGTTTGACCCAGCATTTTGTTCTACTGAGATAAGATCTGTAACTTCACCGATTTCTGGCCCATAGATGAACTTGATTGTTCCTTGGGATAATATTTGCGAGAGATATTTGACCCAAAGCAAACTTTTGTCAGCAAGAGAGACCCCTGCTATGGTATCTAAAACTCCATACAACTTATCAACTTTGCTGCCAATATCTAATGGATCCAAATTACTAGACCATCCTGTTAAAGAAGCTCTCCAAACATCCTTTGGATTGTTCAAATCATAGGAAAACTCTCTGAGGCCGATTTTCTCGTAATTTTTGAGAGTTCTTTCCTCTTCATTGGTTTTGAGATCGTCTAATCGCAAGTAGCCGGTGTTGGTGTAGATAGCGTCTATCTCTTGCAACGCTTTAGGGAGTCTTATCAGTTGGGTTCCGGGCTCATTCTGAATTTCTTTTAATTGGTTGTTCCATTCGTTGAAAATCCCTATACTTTCTAGAGCCAAGTTCTGATAATGCACCTTATCTATATAGGAAAATCTCACAAGCTTGGAGATGTCAGTCGATGCACCATCAGCACCTAAAAGAGGACTAAAATCGTTAATGTTGTAATCTCCACGATCAAACACTGTGATATCTCTGTACCCCTTCTTTGATAAATGATAAGCTGATGAGAGTCCGAAGATCCCTGATCCCACTATCACTATCTTCTTATCTTTGATGTCTGTCATCGTAGTGCGGTTAGTCATAAATGTGTATTCGTAATCAAGATTGCTATGAGTGTCGGTTATTCTCGGCGATAAGTGCAATGAGTATACAGTCCATGAACATAACAAGTTTCATATATATATGGCTACAAAACAAAGTATGGGAATGCGTCTTTTATTAATAATTCGTATTTAGACATGGTTCCAGAGTGATGATTCATATTGGTTTGTTCTTGCATAGTTTTCTCCAGAAATTATGTCATCGCGGGCTTTTTCAATCACAATTAATAATCGAACTTTATTTATGGCCAAGGGGGAAAGTCTGCATTCTCGATATCATCCCACATACTTACTAATACGTCTCTGTCACCCCCACTCCATCCAATCCGGCCATGGCTTACCTGATAGTTGTCGATTATAGCGATATCCCCCTCCTCCCATTTGTGCCTGTATTCTAAATCTTTAGAGGCTTGTAATGTAGCCTCAAGAAACTCAATAGGAATGTCCTCTTTATTATCGTACTGTATCTTAGAAGTTCGGTCGCTTTTAGTGTTTTTGAAGTCATGATAGTACGTAGCAAGACTGTTGAAGAAAACTGGGTACTTGGAGTCTCGGCCCGAAAAGAGTCTGATAGGAACCGTATGTTGATGGACAATAAGATTATTATCCTTATCCCATTGCCAATCTTTACTGATTTTTCGAGTGACCTGCTTAGCAGCCTTTTCTTTCTTAGTAGCTATATCATCGTGTTCTATATCTATTTCACGGCCAAAACAATATTTGTCCTCCCAACTTGTGCGGTTCTCTGGTCTGTATTTCCATATCTGCTTGAAATAGAGCTTCTTCTTGCCGAGCTCCTGGATATTTTGAGGATATCTTTTGTCCAAGTACTGAAAAAACTCAGATCCATGGACAATAGGAGTTTCGCCGCCTACGGTATTCTCCTTTTCATATTTGATACATATAAAGAACAACGTTCTTGGGAACGTATCAAACCTCGAGAACTCGTTATGTTGGTGGATGCGCATTGCTGGATCTCCCTCATTGGCCGTGGTTAAATATTCCGCAATATCAGTTCTTTGGGCCGTAGACCCAGTCTGATGGAAAAATTTACTGCCACTGTTGGTACCAATAGTTTCAAGAATCTTGGATATTGCCTCGGGTTCAGTGAACCCTGATCCACGGAGAACAATGGCTCCATAAGTTTCCATCTGGCTCCGGAAAAACCCTGTCTTGGCCTTTGCCTCAAGATACTGCAAAAGGGCATCGAGGTTTTTTTCTGGGGTATCTGTAAACGAATACACAACCGGGAATTCCTTCCCATTAACAATATGTGCGTCAGCAAGAGGTGTTTTGACGAGATCTACCATTTTATGTTTTTAGTCGCTTTGCTGTTTCATATGTTCGTGTCTAAAATTAACCTCTGTGTGTATAGAGCCATGAGCAGAAAATACGGAATATTCACATATATTTATAGTGAACAGAAACCCGTAGTATATATTCTGCAGCTGTCAGCTGATTTTCAGTCCACTGTGTAATTGTGTGCATTGGTAGACAAATGGTGCAAGTGTCAGACACTCGGTGATTAACTGCATGTTGGGGCAGAGCGGCAGAAAAAAGGGGGTGTCCTGTGCTACCTAAAGAAGAAATTGTGTGTTGTTCCTTTCACCCCTAGAGCGAATCCGTACGCCCATATTATGACATGTCAGTGACTTTTTCGAATCTGAGGCACATTTTAGTAGCTTATTGTTTCAATTGTAGCTGACACCAGGAGCTGGAAGTGGCATCCCGCCGTTGGTCTCAACCAATAATTAAGATTGCGCCAACGGTTTGGGAAAGTGATTCGCTTTTCGCTCGCAAAAGAGGGTTTTTAGGTCATTGAACTGTAGTGGAAAATTTTGTAAAGGATTATCCGTGTCTTAACTCTGGCCTATTATGATCTGGACAACTACGAGATTGTCATTTTGCATTGTTTGCTCAGATGTGATCCTTAAGCTATAAATAGGCAAGTGTCTGCCGTGTAGAGTGGCATTAATTAGAGAGTCTTCTTCTGTTAAATTTTGTAGCTTTTAGAGCAATTCATAAGCAATTATATCCACTGCTGCCGCTTCAAATACGAAATGTCTGATCTTATATCCGAGAAAAAGCACGATCATGATTTTGATGTCGATTACGAAGTAGACTCATCCAGCGAGGACATTAAAATCATTGAAAAGAATGCTGACCCCAGTTTGCAGTTCATTGAAGACCATTCTGCTGAGTTCGCTAACGCCGAGTTCACAGAAAGCGAGGAGCGTGAGTTGAATAAGAGATTGTATTTATGGCTCTTTCCATTGATTTTCGTTATCAACACCGTGCTTTTCATTGATAAGGCTACGCTTTCGTATGCCTCGATTTTGGGTATCTACGGTTCCACTGGTATTAATGATGCCGAATATGACGATTTGAACTCTATCTTCTATACAGGTTACACTGTTGGCCAGCTTTTGAACTTCGTGCTTCAGAGATCCAATATGAATAAATACATGACCTACATTATTTTTGGCTGGTCTGTGCTTATCTTCTGTCATTGTGGGGCTTATAATTTCGGTGGACTCATAATTCTTAGACTTTTACTTGGATTGGTCGAAAGTACAGTTGTGCCTGCATTAGAAGTAACCATGCTTCAGTTCTTCACTCCAAAACAAAGAGCAACCCTTCAGCCGGTATTTTGGGTCTCTTGTGTCGGTTCTTCAGTTATCATTGCGGGTTTCATCGCTTATGGTGTTCTTCACACCAGTGCATCTATTGCTCCTTGGAGAATCTTCATGATTATCACCGGAGGAATCACGTTCCTTGTTGCCATCTGGGTTGCTGTTTTCTATCCATCAGAACCGCGTTCGGCCCGTTTCTTGACCACCAAACAGAAATTCTTCTTGATTAAAAAAATCCAAGGCGAATCTTCAGCCTCGATCACTCAACACGTTGTCAAGAGACCACAGGTGATTGAATGTATCAAAGATCCAATTTCTTGGTTGTTTGCCTTGTTTGCTTTCTTCCTCATGTTGGCCAACAATCTTACCTACCAACAAAACTTGTTATTTGTTTCTCTTGGAGTTAGTAACTTAGGTTCTACCCTTGTTAGTGTTGCCGGTGGTGGATTTTCGTCCGTTTTCCATTTGGCAGGTGCTGTTTTCATTCATTTCTTCCCTAATCATTCTGCTCTTGTCATCTTGCTTGCTTGTCTCCCATCTGTTGCTGGTGGTATTGCTATGGTGACCATTTCATGGGACAACAAGCTTGCTCTTTTGGCTATGCTTGTTCTCGCTTCCAACACTTACGCTTTGGCCTATATTGTTGGTCTTGGTTGGTCTACAGCCTCATGTTCTGGTAACAGCAAAAGATTCTTCCGTCATTTCATGTTTATGTTTGCTTACGGTATCAGTAACATTGTCTCGCCTCAACTTTGGAAAGGAAAACAGGGATACACAGATGGTGGTCCACGTTACTACGTTGCCTGGAGTATTCAGATTGTTTTTGCCTGGGTCGGTACACCTGTGGTTGGATATATTATCCATTTCATCTTACTGAGCAGAAATAAAAAGAGATTGGCTCTTATTGCTAAAGACGGTAAACAAGACGGTACAGTTGTTAAGACAGGAGAGGACGGTGAAGAGGTCCTTGATCGTGTTGATATTGCCAACTTGGATCTTACTGATCTTGAAAACAAACGGTTTATCTATCCATTATAGATACGTTCTAGATTTTTTTTGTATTTCTTTTTTGCTTACTGGATGTATATAGACTATACCTTGGATATATATTTGACAGTTGTTATCTTCGTTATCTAGATGTAGACACGTAATTGTTGGCCTTTGAGGCATGGCTGTCCAATAGTACCAGCCGAGCCTTCACACTAATGGTAAATTAATTTATGGGTAGTGCATTTAGAAGTGCAGAGAAAAACTACTATATCCATCATCAATATAATTAACAAGATCAATGATCTCAATACATTCAATACATATCTATACATACATATCAAAACATTAAGTAGGTCTCAACCTAAGATTTTCGATGGATCGGTGAATGCACTGGTGTATAGACTGCTTCCACCCGATTGCTGGTATTCGGTGAAGAATTCCTCAACGAAACCAAAAGTAACTAACACAGCGATAACCAACGAACCGGAGAATCCTTGAGAACCAAGGAAATCAGTCGCAAGAGATACAGCTGCCAAGGTTAAACCCCCAGCGACACTTGCTGAGTAGATCAACTTGTTGAAGAAGAATGCCACGTTGACATCTCTCTTACCTAAAATAGCAATGTTCTGCTTAGTGAAGGTCTCAGCCAAGTCTTTTCCACTGGATCCAGAGATCTTGTACCAACGGACAGAGAAGAAAAGAACCAAGGAAACAAGGGTTCCGGCATAAACTACGGTCTTTACTGGGTTGAAGATGGCTGATTTCAAGGAGATAGGAGCCTGGAAAAAGGAGCCTATACCGGTAGTTTGGTAAGTCTTGGAATAAAGAGCCGATGAAGAGTAACTAAACGAATCAATTGAGAAGTCTCCGACGATGAAGCTGACTACAAGTTCAGTGATCTTGGATTGTGAAGAGGAGAGAATGAGAGCATGTAAGGATTTGCCCAAATCGTTAACAGTGACAAACTTGAATAACGAGTAACTGAAGATCTTGATGTTGAAGAACACAGAAAAAGCAAATACAAGAGGCAAAGCACCATTGTAGAAAAGCTTGATTGGATAGTTTTGCGACATAGTCTTCACTTGCTTGGATTTGATGGCAACGGGTTGGTTGAAAGCCTGCAAATAAAACATGAGAGCTACAGAAGCAAAAGCAATGATCACCTGGGTGAAATTAGGAAGATTAGTTCTGGTGAACAAAGCAATGACATCATGGTAGAACTTGGTATAGGTTTCAGCGGAAAACAAGCCAAAGGCCAAGTTTTTCAAGATAATAGTCAATTGAATGAGGATTCCTTTACGTTGGTTGCCCTTAGGGGTAACAACAGCGCTGAAATCCAACAAACTGCCAGCGAAATCGGCAGCAGCGTTGATTGCTGCCAAAAACAAGGATCCCGAGATGAATCCGTAATCCTTATCCAAAATCTCAACTAACAAGGTGAGGACAAAGTTATAGAAGAAATACTGCAACCAGACCAAGAAATGGGCACCAAAACCGGAATTCACAGCTGCTGCAACAGTTGGTGCGTCCACAAGACTTCCAGAGGACACTGCATTCTTGAACTGGGCATTAGGATTGAGATAATCGGTCAAAAACACCAAGGCAAACGCATAAACCCCTCCCAAGACAATCGAGGTGATCTTCTGCAACGATTGGAACGCACATCTATCGGATCTAGAGGCGAAATTAACGGAAATAACCCTCAACCCAGCCAAAAATTGCCAGAGAAACCCACTGGTGATGACGGGAAGAAGCCCAAACTCAGCCAAAGTGAATCTTTCGGCACCAAACATCGAACGGAAGCTCGAGAATGGGTCCGAGTTGACGGATTTGACACCGTAAACCGGCAACTGCGAGAAGAGAAAGAACACAGCAATCCCTATAGAATATAGTATTCTATCGTCGAAGGAGAGGTGGCTTTTGGAGACCGGTCTCTCTACTTCTGGGAGGAAGTGCTGGAACGGCTTAACAATATCCAACAAACGAAATCCTGCCATTTTGATGATGTGGATGTATATTGGTCCGGGAACAGGATAACAGAGCAAAAGGAGATAACAAAACAAGATAGTATGAAGACACTATGTAATAAAAGAATGGATAAGAGATCAATATCTTGCTTAGTGGGTTGAAACTTTTTGGCTGCCGTAGTGTTCTTTTTTTCGAAAGTTGTCGAAGTGGATTTTCCAGCTGGAAAAAACTTCGTAATCAACGCTTTTGGGAATCTGGGAAAATTGTGTGGTAATGAGGAAACTCTATATTTGGCTATAATATTTGGCGATCGGCGAAGAGTTTCGTTCCGTATTGTGATAAGTGATTGATGTGCCCAGCATATGGTAGGCCGGTTTGTTTGAGGCCTTTTTTCGGTTGGTTGTTGGTTAGTAGTGGTGAATAGTGCCAGATATGCGGGTCTTAAGCGTGTGAGGCAGCCGGAACCGGATGATCACGTGATGTATATGCGCAAGCGGGTAATTCGGTTTGAATTACCCTATCATGCATGGGCAAATGTTTTTGAACATGCAGCCAGGCCCTGCCTAATAATGGAAAGGTACATTAAAAGGTTGTGTGTTATTTTTGGGAAGGTAATGTGTGCTAAATGTAGCAGGCGACGGTCTATGAAGGATTTGTGGAGGGATAAACATCCAGTCACTATGGAAACGAAAACATGCATGATGTAAGTAATGTGCAATCAGAATCTGCAGTCTGCAAGGTAACTCGGTGGTAACGATATTTTATCGGAGGGGAGTTCCCCTAAGTGAAATTAGTAGATGTAAATATACATACATATATATATATATATATATATATATATATATAGCCAATATATAGCGCGCTTATTTCTTTACATTGAATAGTCTAATCGATTGGATTGTGTAACAATTATTATTCGGCTACTCATTCAATTAAGTTGTCTATCAACTGTCATCAGCGATTTAAGATTTCAATCTATTGCAAGAGATAACTAGATAAGAATAAGACAAAAGATACAAAATACTTATTAGACAAGATTTCAAAGATACTTATTTGACAAAAGAATCTTCAAGACTATGTTTGGAACGAATTCCGAGTCATCAATCCAAGAAATTGATCCGTTTTCTGTTCAGGAGATTGTAAATCCAGTTGGCACACAGATGGCGGATGAAATGGCTGACTCGTTTGAGTTCGACTATAAATCTCTAGATATTTTCGATAGTCCCTGCGTTGGAGAAAACACGTCTTGGATAAGCCAGAATTCCATCAATGTCATATTTTCTCAAGAGGAAAGATACTGTGTTAAGCCACAAGAAATAATGACTGGGTCAGGAGTTGGGGCTGGCCCAGCCTTGACTACTGAGTTCGGGTTTGAATCCATCGAAGAGAATGAAAGTTACCGTGCATTGCACGACGACGCTCTTCCCTCATTGCAAGATGCTGAGGAGAAGGAATACGGTGAAGAGGCGCTTAGATACTTTAATGAGTGTGTTGATCGGAGCTATAGTCCGGTGCTTTTGTCTCCTATTTTAGATGACAATGACAAAGAAAATATAAATCTGAGGGGAAGGAAAAGAACTCCTTTAAAAACTTCCAATAATAAAACATCAAAATCTGCAAGGAAATGCGGGAAGAAATGCAGTAAGATTCAAAATCCGGTTGCCACCCAGGAAAGTAGAAGACTTCTTAGATCGAGAGATAGTTTAAGAGTCTTTGATAACAATAAAGTCCCAATACCTGTCAAACAGGAGAAAAAGGGGTCTGATAAAAAACCATCCAGATCAAAGACTGGTTGTTGGACCTGTCGATTAAGACGTAAAAAATGCTCTGAGGAAAGGCCTAGTTGTAGTCAATGTACAAGATTATCACTGTTTTGTGATGGTTATAGTGCCGAAAGACCGGCGTTTATGTATATAAAGAAGGAGCAGGTAAGAAGACAGCAGGAGATCCGGCAATTGACGAGTAAGAGACGGAGGGGAGTTGCGCCACAAGATTGCGCTCTTAGATGATTCACTCTTAGAT
Source organism: Saccharomycopsis sp. yHQL182 (assembly GCA_030490795.1). Classification (NCBI taxonomy): domain Eukaryota; kingdom Fungi; phylum Ascomycota; class Saccharomycetes; order Ascoideales; family Saccharomycopsidaceae; genus Saccharomycopsis; species Saccharomycopsis sp. yHQL182. The sequence goes on along the minus strand of JAKVQV010000005.1, from coordinate 342,401 downwards.
TATTGCACTCTTAAATACCTATTTACTTAGCTTTTCACTTAGATGCTAGCCCACTTACTTAAATACGTACTAGATGCCTCTCTACTTACTAGATGTTTAGATACTTACTTGATATTGTAGGATAGTAGTATATAAGCAACAAACGTCTTTTTGAGCTAAACACTCACTTGAATGCTTGCCTTCTTGAACCCTTGTCTCTTTCGATGCTAACCAATAAATAGTACCAATGTTACAAAGTTGCCCCATTTGACCCCATCATAGTGTAGTGAGTGATCGTAGTGCCTCTAGCAAATCACCATTGTGATCCAAAATCCAAAATCCGATTTTTTTCATCCTCAAACTTTTAGTCAATTTGTACCAATAATAATGGGCCACTTATAACCATTGATTCCGTATGATAGATCCGCTATCATTACAGAGACCAGAGAGTGAACCGAGAAATTGCACTACCCGAATCAATTCGCCGTCTTATCTTTGATTCCTTTTTGTAGACCAATCGTATCATTTATACCTCTATTAGCTCCTCTGCTACTGTTCACCCTGAAACAGATCAATGGGCCCTCGATCTACCATGAACTCAAACAACACCTTCGAATACCACGACAACTCCGAGTTCTACTACGCAGTCTTGAACAGCGGCCAGAAATACTGTCTTTTATTTGCTATTGCTCAGTATCTTGAAGGCCTTCGGCTCTATTGTTCTGTTTCGGCAGCCAAAGATGCGGGTTTAGGCAAGCCGAATAAGGATTTCTCGCCCCAAACGTTCAATGATTTGAACGCCATTTGCGACGACCTCAAGATGATTGCCAATGAGAACTTCAAGACGCCTCGGACCGAAAAGACCATCAAGAAAATAATATCCGGCTCTGAAATCAACGAAAACTCATTGAAGAACTTGGATGATCTTCTTCTTCATGGATGGTTTCTCTACAACCAGCCTCACAATGACTCCGAGCTCAACTTGTACGAGTCAATTACCAAAGACAATTACTACCGGTCGAACCTTGACAGATATTGCACCCTTTCAAAGGTAATAGCCTTGTTTCTTCTTGATTTTGACAGTTTCGTAAACGAACGTAACACCCGCATGTCCGACGACGATCATATTGCTTACAACAAGACAGACTACACAAAAACGTCTAATCTTTTGTCTAAATACGCTTTCATTAAGGCTAAGACAAATATAAATGTTATAACTGACCTGGAGGTCCCTAATGTCACGATTCTTGCGCTTCTTCAGTCCTTCAAGGCCATCACCGATGTCAGTAGTCTCGGCGACCTCAATTCTTCCGCAGATAACAAGTTGGTTATTGTTGAACAGCTCAGAAGCCAGGGAAATGATGTTCTCAGATACTCTAAAGCCGAGGCTCTTGCCTATTATTCGCAGGCGTTGTATGTTGATCCAGAAAACGCCACGCTTCTCTCTAATCGCGCCTCGATGTTCCAGGAATTGAACGACGATGAGGCTGCAATTAGGGATCTTAGGAAGGCTATCGACATCAATCCTGGCTTCACTGTTGCTTACGCAAGAATCGGCTTCTCGTATCTTCGTGTAGGCGATGCTTATCTGTCGATGAAGGCCTATGTAAATGCAATCAAAGCGTCTCAGGGATTGCTTCTTCCGCGTGATATGACTGCCCAGAACCCCGTCATGGCGCAACTGTATATTGAAAACATTAAAAGCAGAACATTGCCCTCGTTTGTCAGAAGCATGATCGCCTCGTTGGCCCATGCTGAGAGTAGAGTCCTCCAACAGGGGGTGAGTGCCGGTGAAATAGCGAGAGTGAAACGAGATATCGCGGGTATCATTCACGAATATAGGCAACAGGACCTTAGAGAGCAGGCTGCTACTGCTGCTGCTAATACTAGGGCTAATCCAGACCCTTATGGGGGCGTCTTTGATGCCACTCCTTTTTTGTACAATTTAGTTAATAGTAGAATGAGTGCTGCGACTGATGCTCCTGGTGCTGCTGGTGCTGCTGGTGCTACTGGTGCTACTGGTGCTACTGGTGCTACTGGTGCTACTGGTGCTACTGGTGCTACTGGTGCTACTGGTGCTGCTCCTGGTGGACCTGCCGGTTCAGCTGCAGCTCAACAGACTTCTACAGGGACCACTAACCCTACTCCGGCCGGAGGTGCCGTCACTAATGGCATAGCAGCTGCGTTCCCTATGATTAATTTCATGAATCCTGATGGATCCTTCACCAACATCCCTACAAATGGTGCCAATGGAAATCCTTTCTCGCAAATTGCTGCTGTTCTTACCAATGTTATTCCCTCGGTGATAAATGGCAATTTTCCAGCAAATCCGCAGCCTAACACTCCTCAAGCTTCTCAAGCTGCTCAAGCTCCTCAAGCTCCTCAAGCTCCTCAAGCTCCTCAAGCTGCTCAAGCTGCTCAAGCTGCTCAAGCTGCTCAAGCTCCTCTGGCTGTTCTGGCTGCCGCGCCGGCAAGCAGTTCTAGTGCTGCTCCTGGCATTATTAGCAGCGCTGGGGCTACTAGCGCCGCCACTAGCACTCTGACGTCTGAAAACAATCCTGCGCCCAGCAATCTGACTACGCTGGTCCTGGCCGTGGAATTTCTTGACCTTATGTCTGGTCGTCAAGCTCTGGGTACGACTTCAGCTCCCGGCTCCTCTCAAACAGTAGCAGCTTCAACCAGAGCTAATCAGGATGCTACTGATCCGGAAGATATTGATATTGATGACGTAGAAGGCCCTGGGCCACCTCCTGGTCCTCCACCAGCTTCTAGCCGTGAGTTTCCACAAAATCTTGGAACTTTTGGCTATGTGGTAAATCAGGTGATCCCTCAGGTCAGACGTCAGTTTGTAAACATCCAAAATGTGGCTAATACCATCAATAGTGCAGCATCAGCTGCTGCTTCTACCAGTGGTGCTGGTTCAGCTCCACCTGCACCTCGTTCGGAGACTGCAAACACATCAACGACAAACGCAGTTAGTAATACCCCAAATAACACCGAAGATCTTGGTGACTCTGATTTAGAGATTGATTGAGGTACTGATGGTGAATTTTATGAAGTTGTATTGGAAAGCGTATTTATGTTTTAAGTTAATATACACAGTAATCGTCTACGGCATGACAACGTCCCCTCACAGGCAAGGGCACTTTCATCTGTCATTGAACTATGAGTAGCGTATATAGTGTCTTTTAAGGTTATTTGTTTGCTTTCTGGTTAGAACTTAGTTACTATTTCCATCATTGAGAATCTTCCAAAGGGAAGGACAAGCTTATCTACTTCGGCAAATGGTTCTACTGGTCCTATTTGTCGTATTGATAATCATATAGGAAGATCGCAGATACTTGTTTAGTGGTAACAGTAAGCCACCAAAAGACTTGGCAGATGATCTATGCTATGACTAATGCCGGTATTGGTACCGTTATTACTATGATTACTATTAACTAACATTACTATAACTACCATTACGATCACCTAAAATTACTGTTACATACATTATTATTACCTGTGATTACTATTACTCTCATTCTGGGATCCTCCAGCTACTATAAGACAACTGCTAAATATATTATTAGCAATCTTCATCCATTCAAATGTACACCGCCAAACTTCGCTAATTGACAAGCCATGACTTACACACATTTCAAAACCTGAACAGTTTCTGGGAAGATCCTAAAGTATGACCACAACGAAAGCATATGGAGCTAATAAGGTACAAAGGTGGGAACCCTAAATCAAGACAACGTCATAGTAAAATTCATAGTAAAATTCATAGTAAAATTCATAATAAAATTCATAGTAAAATTCAGTAAATGCTTCGCAGTTACCATCACCGTATTTCCAGGGCCTACGCACTCATTTCTACTCAATTAACAACAAGCCTAATCTACGGTATTCTTCTTCAAACGGCTTAAAACATCTTCATGGACCCACAATCAAGGCCCTTTTTTCCCTCTCATTTCGGTTTTCGCTCATAAAAAATGCGCTTCCCAACATGCTTATGCAAGATTTTCTCCTGCCTACGTTATAACACGGGCTTTAAAGGCGTTCTTATTCAACTCTGATGGATGGATCCAGGGCATTAGCTGTTTATTTTTATCTTTTATTGCTGTTTAAGGCTCTACTGCTGCTGTTTCCTGCGTCATATTTTTATCTTCCGCCTATTGTGGGTACCCTAAATTATTCATTACTTAGACAACTTTAAAACCAATGCTAGATACGATATTATTGGGATCGCTGATATCATTACATTATATATATCTATATATATATATATATATATATATATAGATGTTTTATCCCAGGAGATTAAATCTCATTTTATTTTGTCCATTTATATAAAAGCATTTCTATTCATCACACACTCAAACGTACATCCATAGTCATTCACTTTGCTTGTCAACTAAAATATATAATAATCAACGCACAATAAAAATGGTCGCTTCTCAAAGTCTTACCACAATTACCACTGCTATTTTCTACACCTATTACACAACCCATCTTGACAAAAAGACTACTTTCACTCTCGGGAATCACACTCTTGTCACACAGGGAGATGTCACCATCAAGAACCAAGGAACCTTCACCTTGACTCACACCAATACTATGAACTCTGCCCAGATCTCTGCCTCCAAGGCTGCTTTGGCTTCTGCTTTGTCTATCGCTTCAAAGGTAAGCAAATCCAGTTTGTTGGCTGAAGAAGCAGAAGAGACCGCAACCGCATCTGAAGATGATTATGAAGATGACGAAGAAGAAGACAGCTCTACAAACAGCACGAGTGGAACAGCTTCATCCTCTTCAAGCTCGAGCAGTGAATCCAGTGCTACTACAAGTGCTAGTGCTTCTGCTAATGCTGCTATTGGCCAGAATACCGGTATGGTAGCGGGAGCCTCTCTTGCAGGTGCTTTTGCTCTTGTTGCTTGTTTGTTGTAAGTCTAGCTGGTTTCGCCTTACCTCATTCATCTTCCCCCAATGTATATTAGCTTCTTCATTTGTCTTTGTCCTTTTTGTTTGTTTGTTTTTGTCCTCAGTATTACAACCACCATTACTCGTCATCATCATCATCATTTTATATTATAAACCTTCTTCGTTTTTGTCACTCTGATACATTCAGTTCTTGCAACCCCATCTATATTTTTCTCTGCTCCGATTACATTCAATTCATTATCACTATTACTCCCATCTTTATCTTAATTATTCTCTTTATCTATCTTATTATATAGAATTTTGATTTGATATCGAATATCTAATACTATTTGCATTTATCCTATTGTAAGAGATGTCATCTCAATACCTTACACAACTAATCAGTGGACATAAAAAATCATTTTCTGCAATATGTAGGTGTATAGTATATATATTTCATTAGTAATAGTAGAGTAGTCGTTACCGGTCATAGTTTATTGGCTTATTTGGTCAAAAAGCCCGTCATAGTAAGTGCGCCAAGAGCGAATCCTCCGAAGCAGACACCAACCGTGGCCACTACTGGAGATAATTTATTCTTTGGGGTGGCACTAGTAGAAGCAAATCTTCTGGTGACAGTGGTCTTCATGGCTTGTTTGGCAGCAATTCTCGAGGCAGCAGAAATCATTGTAAGAGATGGAGTGTAATATTAAAAGTTACTGAATATTTTCTTTTGAATCGAATATTAACTAAGCAGTAGCTAGTGAAATGAGGTCGTAGTGTTTATTAGTGATGATTAGTTGTTATTATGATTATTATTTGTGAATATCTATAACATCCTCTTACAATCGATTCCAGCTTCTTGAGAAAGCTACACCTATTTATATTCGCAATCCCAATACAGTTTGAGGTGGCAACTACAGAATAACCGCAACAAGAATACAGAATTCAAAAAACCTTACGATAAAATAAAATTAATCACCATCTCAATAGTCGTTCACATGAATATGAATATTCTAATTATGCTTACCCACCTTCGTCACTGTCAATGTTGTCAATTAACGCTTGGCTCAATTAGTCGAAGGAACTAGGCTTCGGAAAAATCCGACTGAGCCAAAACCGGTACGGCTGTTGTTCCAGCCGTACGGAGAAATCGGTTTATGCGTTTGTGGGTCTGGCACTAAATTTTTGAGTTGATGAATTAATCTTTTATGACATTATAGTGCTACATAACTGGCTGTTCCCCCACAGAAGATACGTTCCTTTTTAGGACGGGATATTCTCCACTCGTTTCGGATCTACTTTATCAACACGGGTCCAAAGGTATCTTACAATTAGCCGAGTAGAAATTAGCAGCATAATTTGTAATGATAGGTATTTCTAATGCTAATAGGCAACGTTTGGAATCTGGCTGTATTGTGTTTGATTGAGATATCAATAGTAGAGTTACTCGTGCCAGGTTAACTAGGCACAAAGTTATGTGCGGGGCAAGATATACAATTATGTGTTCTTTGTAATGTGTGAATCACGATACGTCATTCTCTCCACTCATTGTGTTTACAAAATCACAATACACCTTTCGATTATTGTTCCTGCTAAACATGCTACAATCCAATGCTGTAAGTACATTGGGAATATCTTCTGACTTTTCATGTTTATACGATAGGCTATTGTAGAAGGTTGTTGATAATTATGAACTAAACGGCAGATTCCTGGACAAATACCAACGGGCTCTATATTGCTGATTACTTTCCAGATTACTTTTGATTTTGGCTTTGGCTTTGGCTTTGGCTTTGGCTTCAAGTTAGTGACTATGGTTTCTGAATTAACTGCTTCGGAGAACCTGTTGGCACAGTTACAATGATCCCCAAGTAATAACGGATCCGTGTTTTTGGCCCCATTAAATGACCCACTATTTTGGTATCTTCTAGCTAAAAAATAATTTAAAGTGAAAAATTTTCTAATGGAAATCGCATCGCGGCAGGAGGTACTTGATCTTGGATCGGTTAAACAGACATAACAACCGATAATAGGAACAGTAAAGAGCAATTTGAACGCTAAAAATGGATTTTGATAAAGATGCTGATGCCGAACTTGCCTTCACGGTCTCAAAGAAGGTTAAGATCGCCCCAACTTTCGAGTCTATGAAGCTCAAAGACTCGCTTCTCAAGGGTATCTACAGTTATGGTTTCGAGGCTCCTTCGGCTATTCAATCGCGAGCAATTCTTCAGATCATTTCGGGACGTGATACTATTGCCCAGGCACAATCTGGTACCGGAAAAACCGCCACATTTTCTATTGGGATGCTTGAGGTGCTAGACACAAAGGTTAAAGACTGCCAAGCTTTGGTTCTCTCGCCTACCCGTGAACTTGCAGTGCAGATTCAAAACGTGATCAAGTCACTCGGAGATTACATGAGCATTCAGTGTCATGCATGCATTGGAGGTACACAGGTGGGCGAAGACGTAAAGAAATTGAATCGTGGACAGCAGATAATCAGCGGTACTCCAGGAAGAGTATGTGATATGATCAAAAAACGGCATTTAAACACACGTCACATCAAAATGTTAATTCTTGATGAGGCTGATGAGTTGCTTTCAAAAGGGTTCAAGACCCAGATTTACGAAATATATCGATACTTACCTCCTGGAACCCAGGTTGTTGTTGTAAGTGCGACCTTACCAAGAGATGTTCTTGAGATGACCTCGAAGTTTATGACTGATCCGGTGAAGATCTTGGTGAAAAGAGACGAAATTACCCTTGAGGGTATCAAACAATATTATGTAAATGTCGAAAAAGAGGACTGGAAATTCGATACGTTGTGTGATCTATACGATTCGTTAACCGTCACTCAGGCAGTAATCTTTTGCAACACGAAAAAGAAGGTTGATTGGCTTGCGGCAAAGATGAGAGACGCAAACTTTACAGTAGTGGCAATGCATGGTGATATGCAGCAGGACGAAAGAGATAAAATCATGAACAGCTTCAGACTCGGGAACTCGCGAGTTCTTATATCTACCGATGTCTGGGCAAGAGGAATTGATGTCCAACAGGTTTCGTTGGTCATCAACTATGATTTACCTACTGATTGGGAGAATTATGTGCACAGAATTGGAAGATCGGGTCGGTTTGGTCGGAAAGGTGTGGCTATCAGTTTCATCATAGACGAAGAAATGAAGGATCTACATGATCTTGAGCGGTACTATACGACAAAAATCGACGAGTTGCCTGTGGATGTTGGCAGTATCATGTGAATTAAAGTGGTCAGTATTTGTTCTGTATTTCTGTGTACCGTTAATGTATTATATGTTATAATTTCTTGCGTGATTATGGCCTTAATTGTGGCCGTAACATGGTCGAATACAAAGTAGTAACAATGTTCTGCTTTTTCTTCTTGAATGTTTGTAGCTTTTCTTTCTTGGTCTGTAATGATTATGAAGCATGAATTTCTAAGAGAATCAATGTAACGTATCTTGGTTACAATTTGCTGATCTTTTTGAGTCGAGTGAAGGGTTCCAAGAAAATAAATGTAAATTGTTTAATTGTTACATTTTCTTGGAATCCTTCAATTTGATGTTTTTTTTTTTTTTTTTTTTTTTTGATTAATAAAGCACATTGGTAAACATTTTCACCTTTTTCCTAGCAGTTCTGGCAGTAGATGTATCCCAGATATATTTTCTTGAAAATCTGGGATTATTTGCCTTTGAATTGTTACTGTCTGTCTTTATGATATACCATTCCATAGGTACTATATATAAGGAAAAAATCTACAGCAACCAAGCCAATGGTAACAAAATACTAGATGCTCTATTAGATGTATTATTGATCTACTACAATATTATGTATCAACCTTTCTTTGAATTTGAATCACTGCTTCCCCCATGTACCAAGCCCGCCTGAATCTGTTCTTCCTGAGTCCAGTTCAAATACGAGCTTATCACGTGCAATATCTCAAACTTCTTAGTATCGCCATGCGGCAATGAAACGAACTTCAACACCCAGTTACTGATCAACTCTTTGTCCACAGTTTCAGACTCATTGTTCTGTTTGATTATTCCCAATGCCTTGGTAAGATGCTCGTTCAATATTATGGCTTCATGTCTGAGTTTTCCTATCAATATCTGCTTTTCTTTGACCTCAGCTCCAAGCTTAGTTATCTTCATATTCTCTTCGGATAATTTGACGATTTTTTCGCTGAACTCTTTCGTCTCGCCCAGAAGAGCAGCGATTTTCATTTGTTTGCTTTCTAGCTCGCTGTTTAGCTTGTGTTTTGCAGCCGCTAGCTCGCTTACTTCACGCTTGAGTTTGCTGATTGTTTCATCGCTACTGGTCCTCAACAGGTTCAAGTTTCTCGTCAAATCCTTGTTGAGCTGGTCTTTTTCTGATACTGTGTTCTGTAAGTTCTGTATTTGCTCCTCGAGAGAATTTCGTGTGGTTTTCTCCTCTTTTAATAATAATATATATTCATTATTCTGGTCACTGATCTCCCTGTCCTTGTTACGCAATCCTTCCATTTCTACCTGCACATTCCTAAGCTGTCTCTCGTAACTGCTTTTGGTGTTGTCAATGGTCGATTCAAGCGAGTATATTCTGTCTCCAAGATGAGAGTTTTCCTCGTTCAAACTCTTTAATTCTTCTCTCATAAGGGTGTTAGTTTTCAAGCACTCCTGGTACTTTCCCTTGCATATTTTGACTTCATTTTCCACTTTGGCTAGCTTGTCGTCGCTTTGTGATAGTTTCTGTTCTGTCTGTTTTAATTTGGCTTCTGTATTGGCCAATTCCTCTTCTGTCAGTGCAAGTTTGTCTTGAGCTTCTCTCATATTCTGGAACTTGGTCTTCATCGACTTTATTCTGTTCAAAAGATTATTGAAATTATCCTGCTGTTTCTTGGTCTCTGCTTGACTATTGGCTAATTCAATCTTCAATTTCATGATCTCCTCTTTCTGTTTAGCTATTTGCTCGCTTTCTTTTGTCTTGTCTGTCTCATCGCCATCATTATGGACCTCTTTGGTCACGTCTTTGGTCTTCTCAACGTTATTTGCAGGCTTCTCTTCCTCCACTTTAGCCCCATTAGCATCTTCCACAGCCTCTATGTGACTCTTCTCCACTTCCTGTTTGGCTTCGACCTTTTCTGCGGCATTGCTACTAGTGTCCTCTTGGCTCATTTTTTACCCGGTGTATTTACATGTATGCTGGTCGCTGCTGCTGCTGCTGCTGCCCGCCAGTGGATGTGCTGATCCTTTCGACCCCAAAAGCCTTTCTTTCCTGTTGACAAAATATTCATCACCAATTATTATTATTGACAACAAATTGATTTTTTCGCTTTTCACCATTATTTTCTCATCGCACTCCATATGTCTATATGTTCACGTGATTATGGCAACCTGCAGCGCATATTTGGATATTGCATCGCCGTTTAACCTCTCAGGCGAAAAAGAACGAAAATTTTTTTTCACTATATTGACGGTATAACATAGTGCTGAGCATACAGAGGTAAATGGAAGAGGCCATTTTATAGCTGTGCGTCTAACCAACGGATAGAGAGAAAAATTGAGCAAATATGTCAGATTCTGAGGGAGAACTCCAACTTTCTGCAGCAACGCTCGCAGCACTTCAGGAATTCCGTGCTGAAGAGACAGAACGGAAGCAACATTTCAACAAGTTATACCAGGAAGCAGAAGACAAATTTGAGGAGACCAAAGATATCGAGTTGTTCCAGGAAGACTGGCAACTTTCGCAGTTTTGGTATAATAAAAATACTGCAGATGTTTTGGCAGAAGAGCTTTTAGAGGGTGCAGATGAAAATACAGTCATCGCAATCATTAGTGCACCCTCAGCTTATGCTGCCATAAAACGCATGGACAAACTGAAGATCCCTACTAAACACATATATTTATTTGAGATCGACAAGCGGTTCCGCATGTTAGCAGGAGATGAGCATTTTGTGCTATATGATTTCAATAAGCCGTTCGAATTCCCACAGCATTTGACTAAGAAATGCCATCGTGTGCTTGTAGACCCGCCTTTTTTGAACGACGATTGCCAGACCAAAACCTCGCTTACAGTAAGAGCCATCATGAATCCAGATACTCAACTTGTGTCGAAATCAGGCGCTCTCCAGCGCAGAATCGTCTCGTGTACCGGGGAACGTATGCATGAATTGATGCCTAAAGTATATCCGGGGATCAAAATGACGGACTTTCATCCGGAACATGAAAGGGGTCTCAGTAACGAGTTCCGGTGCTATTCGACTCATGAGGGGGACAACTGGAAGTTTGTGTAGGTGTGGGAGATAGTTATGAGACAGTAATAAATGCGCAGATGGAAGATGATCGAAGATAATAGATATTAATAATACCAGTAGAATTAATATTAGCAGCAAAATCAATAATGTTAGGTGAAAAGATAGCTTTAGAGGTGATGATATTGGTAAAAGCAATAGGTGCAGGCATACCTGCATATATGACAGCAGTAGGTGAAATAATAGCAGCAGATAAATGATCTCAATGAATGAATGACAGTAGTAAAAAAAAAACATTAGCGGTGATAATATTCGTACAAGGAACAATACTAGTAGGGCAGTCTGGTAGCCAAATCATGTTAACCAGCATAAATAAGCATGGGCGTCGTAACTGTATTTTGAAATAACTGCCTAAATAGCAATGAATCTATATTTTCTAATTCTCTAATAATTGTCTAAATACCCCGGATCAAGGTCCCTAAAGTAAATCCTTTAAACGCACGAAGTCCCCAATCCCACGACTCACATCCATTATGGTACATTTTCCCGTCTTCCTTGACAGTCACCAGAGTTCTTTCTCCAACCTCGGTAAATCCAAGCTTTTTCTCATAATAAGGGACTAAATCATGTTCAACAATCACAATAGACACCAACGTTTTAATTTCCGGGAAATGCATTTTGATATCACGCGCAACGACATCAAATATCTCCTGACCTGCCCCTCTAACCGACGAAACAAATGCAGTGAGTTCCAAACTCGCCTCTTTGTATGGTTCTTCATCGTAAGGCTTAATTCCAAGCGTAGCTACCGTTTGATCAAAGAGTTCTTTCGAATACACGAAATCATCTCCACATTCTCTAATAGGAATACCTGCAGTGTCTATTTTTTTTCCAGCATGCAGCTCTGGATCTGAATCTATCAATAGATAAAGGTAACAGTACTTATTTCCTTCTTCTAATCCGAGGTCAGGAAGCACATTTTCCCGGTGCTGGATTCTTGATGTTCTAACAATGTTGTACTTATATCTAGGTTTATTATATCCGTTATTAATGACTTCCATAATGTGCTTCTGGGTCACCGGATGGTCCCGGTTCAATAGCTCAGTACGTACTTTCAAACACTCAATGGTCATTTTATCTTATCTATATTTCACTTTACCTATTCTATATCTATAATATCCATGGGTATTATTTAGCTGGGCCTATGTATTTAGTCAAAAAGATCATATCACCGATGAAAAATAAAATCCGAAATTTATGACTTTTATCAGAAAAATCGATTTTTCACTGATAACAACCAATGTTGCCATTACTCATTCTTGGTTCGAGTGGCAACGATAACCTAAAGGGCCACCGGAATGCTATAATTGTTGTTTACGGAAACACATTTATAAGTATATAGTAGGTATAGTAGAGATAGATTATATAGAGAGTGTAAAAAAATAAGGTATGTAACAATAAACCAAATCTAGGCTTTAAAATCTAAGCAAAGCGATTCTAAAAAGTCATATGACTTAAATAGTAAGCTTCTTCAAACTTTCAATCGTGGCCTCTAAAGTCTCGATATCTGCCTTGACGTTGTTCAATCTGTCCAAGGTGTTCTTCTGCACCTCTTGAGAAGCCTTGGAAGCGAAATCCTTGGCACTGATCACTCTTTCGGTGTTTTCCTTGGTCTTCTTGGCTCTTTCCAATTTCTTGACGACCTTGCTGATCTGTTCACTGATGTCCACTTGGCCCTTGACCAAAACATGAACGTTACAGTTAGCATTAACAGCAGCAGCACCGCACCCTTCAGGAATGTCCTTGGCAGCCTTGACAACTGTCACCTTGTTGACACCCTTAACCAAGGAGATAACAGAGTCTTGTTGGGTGTTGACGATATCAAAAGTATCCTCATCCAAGGCTTCAATATAGACTTGACCGTTCTTGAGAATATCGTATTGAGCAAGCAAGGATCTGATGTTCTTAGTAACTTCCAAAATCAACTCGTATTGCTTCTCTTCCTTGGCAAAAGCGAAATAAGGCTCGTAGACAGGATAGGAGGCAACAACAAGAGATTTGGTGGTATCACCAGCTCTCTTTGGCAATCTCTGCCACAATTCCTCGGTAACATAAGGCATGAATGGATGGATCAATTTCAAGGCTCCATCAATACATGTGTACAAGGTGTTTCTGGCAGATTGTTGCTCTTCAGGAGTACCTTCCAAGATCAAGAATTTGGAGTTCTCAATGTAAACGTCACACAATTCGTTCAACCAGAAGTTGTAGATAGCGTTTGTTACATAAAGGAATTCTCTCTTGTCCATAGATTCGTTGGAGATCTTGGCAGCATTATTCAATTTGTTCAAGATCCATTTCTCGACCAAAGACTCCTTTCCAGTAGGCTTTGGAGAAGCATTAGGAACAAAGTCCTTTCCCAATCTCAATAACACGAACTTGGTGGCCTGGTACATCTTGTTACAGAACTTTCTGTACCCTTCGACTCTCTGGATGTCCAAGTTGATGTCTCTTCCACCAGTAGTGTAGGAACAAAGGGCAAATCTCAAGGCATCAGCACCACACTCAGCAATACCTTTAGGATACGACTCTTTTTGGCCGGCTTTAGCCTTTTCGATCTCTCTTGGATCCAAGTTACCCTTCAATAACTTGGCATGCAATGAATCCAAGCTAATACCGTAGATAACGTCGACTGGATCAATGACATTACCTAGAGATTTAGACATCTTACGCCCTTGAGCATCACGGACCAAAGGATGACAGTAGACCTCTCTGAAAGGAACATCACCGGTCAATTTGATACCCAAGAACGACATTCTGATGACCCAGTTAAAGATAATGTCCCATCCGGTTTCTAATAAACTGGTTGGGTAGAAGTTGGTCAAATCTGCGGTCTTCTTTGGCCATCCCAAGGTAGCAAATGGCCACAAACCAGACGAAAACCACGTGTCAAGCACATCTTCGTCCTGTTTAAGCACAAACTTCTCGCCTGGGAACTTCTTGGCAGCCTTTTCTTGGGCTTCTTTCTCGTTTCTGGCCACAATCCAGTACTCGCCGTCACCAGACTCGTTGTGTTGGCCCTCAATATCTACAAACCAGGCTGGAATTCTGTGTCCCCACCACAATTGTCTAGAAACACACCAATCTCTCAAGGAGTTGGCCCAACTCAAGTACTCGGCCTCCGAAGGTTTTGGATTGATGACAATCTTCCCCTCCTTGACGGCATCAACACAGGATTGGCCAAGTTCGCCCTGGGCAACCCACCATTGTGGCTTGAGGAATGGTTCAATAAGATCCCCTGTTCTGGTACATTTTGGAATAGCCATTTTGTTGTCTTTTTGCTCAACAAAGAGACCCTTATCTTTAAAGGCCTGGATAACTTTCTTTCTGGCATCAAAACGCTTCATTCCGGCCCATTCACCGCAGTTTGCGTTCAATTTTCCGTCCTCGGTATAGATGTTAATAAACTCGAGATTGTTTCTCTTTCCGGTGTTGTAATCGTTCTCATCGTGAGCTGGGGTAATCTTAACGGCACCAGTTCCAAACTCCATGTCAACTGTCTCAGCATCGGTAATAATAGGCAATCTTCTGTCTAAGAATGGATGCAAAACGTACTTTCCGTGCAAGTGTTTGTATCTTGGATCGTCAGGATGCACAGCAACGGCAGTATCACCGAAAATGGTCTCAGGTCTGGTGGTAGCAACAACCAACATGTCGTCAGTGCCCTCAATTTTGTAGCCAAAAGAGGTGATCACACCAACTTCAACCTTCTCATCATAACCAGGAACTTTGACCAAGGTTCTGCCCTCGTACTCGACACTCTCGATCTCAGAATTGGACGTGGCTGATCTCAATTGGACACACCAGTTGACAAGCTTGTTTTCACGGTAGATCAAGCCTTCGTCATGCAATCTGACGAAAGCCTCGACAACAGCCTCAGATAATTCAGGCGATAACGTGAAAGCTTCTCTAGACCAATCGTAGGAGGCTCCCAACATAGTGAATTGCGACTTGATCTTCTGATGATAGATCTCTTTCCATTCCCAGACCTTCTCAACAAACTTTTCTCTACCTAAATCCTGACGAGTGAGCTTCTCAGTAGCCCAAAGATTCTTTTCAACGACAGATTGCGTTGAAATACCAGCATGATCAAACCCTGGCAAGTACAAAACAGTTTTGTTCTTCATTCTGTTGTATCTGACCAAAGAATCCTGGATAGAAACTGTCAAGGCATGTCCAATATGTAAGGCACCAGTGACGTTTGGTGGAGGCGATGGAATAACAAACACTCCACCAGGCAAAAACGATCCGTCGTCTTGGTATTTTGGCTCAAAAAGCTTCTCTTTGACCCACCATTCGTACCAGGAACTCTCGACGTTTTTTGGGTTGTAGGACTTGAAAGATGGATCGTCAAGATCAACCAAGACTTTCTTTTCACCTGGTTTAGTAGGATCCACCCAGGCCTTGACAGGCTCAGCAGCAGGCTTCTTGGCCTTAGGTTTGGAATCCTTTGGCTTTGCAGTCTTCTGTTGTTCCTTCAATTTGGCCTGTTTGGCCTGGAACTTAGCTAGCTTTTCGGCCTTCTTTCTTTCTTTCTCCAACTCTTTGGCGGTTTTAGGCTTCTTAGGGGCACCATCTGCACCGGCTGCGGCAGCTGCGGCATCGTTGGTGTTTGGAGCCGGGATTGTTGGAGCGGCGACGTTTTCAGACATCTTTTGCGTCGTAATTGAAAACTTTCTAATATTATTTAGCTGAATAGCAGGTTAGTAAACGCTTCTCTTTGAATAGAACACTGGCTTCACGTACAGTATTAAAACGATTTTGGCTGCGCCTGAGCGATGAATTTGCGAAATAAAATGGTCTTGATGAGATAATTCGTTTACTAAACATCCAGATTCATGTATATTTCAGTCAATTCATGCGAACAATTATTCTGCTTACTATTTCTCTTCTTTTAAATAAAGATAAGAAAAAAAATAAAGCAAAACTCCTAACTGTCCGTGTGCTTACTTTGTTCAATCGGCAATTTGTAATGGATTCCGTTATCTATCCTATCAACTGAACAATGTCCACAGATATGAATGTCGTAGTGGATGGGAAGGTTAAGTGTTAATGAAAAATATATTGAGTGAAAATAAAAAAATTTTCAGCTATCTGACTCAAAGAAGACTCAAAGAAGCCGAAATGTTCCTGAAAAAAGAATGGGGGTTATGTGCCAGGGGGTTATCATGTGGGTTTTCAACATGCGACGGTGAGGTGAGAGTTTGGGAGAGGGGGATTTAATGTGGTTATAATATTACGGTGGTGAGGTTTTGAGTGGGTTTTGATAGATGAAAGTTTATGGAGAGATAGTGTGTGTGTTTATATGGTCTGTATTTTAGAAATTTTAATTTTTTTTCAATATATTTGAAGTGGTGAGAGACGTTAGTAGAAAATGGGAGAGATTTGTGAGATTACAATTGAAGATAATAAAAAGAGACATACTTTATACTTCACAACACTCGAAGAGGATAATTTACTATACACATAGACTAGTATCTCATTCGTTTAATATAAAAGACATCCAAGATCTGACATTCGTTGGTGAATACCCTTGCCTGACACATGATACAGCGAACAGCTAATACAGCTAATGCAACTAATACAGACAGAAAAATATATATTATAATAGAAGAATCAGCTCCATATTTAGTCCTTTTTGCATTTTCAGCATCTTCGCTTCGCCCTGGCTATATATTATATGAGGTATCAGTTCCACTTCGACAATGTAGTCTCACCTCCACTTTGTACTGGTGAGGTTCGCTTCGGTGAGGCATCACAAATTATAATCAATAGACCCTAGCTCCTTCCATTCGCTGACCTCGCCCTCACAATTGACCAATTTGAGAGTGCCTGCACTCGGCCACGAAAGGTTCCCATTGTCGTCTATAATGCTATTATCTTCTTCAATTAATATATTCAAAAGATCCTCAATTCTTATCCGGATAGTTCTTTCCAACGCCGCATTGATAGTATAAATATTCGAGTAGATTAGCGATAAATGCGGTTTGAACTCGTTGACAGACCAGTTTTCGGCCATATGCATTGCCATATTTGAGATATCTTCATCACTTGGCTTTGTAATTTTTTTACCAGCTGACGAGGGAGCATCTAGCACCTGTGGAGATGATATGGCGGCTGGCTCATCGTCATTAATATTTCCAGAGAAACTTCTAGACATCGTACGACCGTGTTTTGACCGTTTCGATGATTTACGCAGAAGCACTCCTAACTGTTTCAGTGAGGAAGATGAAGGTGGTCTACTGCTTGGAACAAACCCATTAGGCAGGTTTATTCTCTGTTTCAACAGAGGCAATTCGACGAATAGCTCGCGAATGATACGAGCAAATGACACTAAGTTAGGGTTGGGATGGATGGAAAAAAACACCTTCTGGAAGTACTTTTTTCCGAACACAAGCTTCTCAAAGAATATAAGCTGGTCACGATTTCTGATATTCGGAGTAGAGAACGGATCAACCGGACCACCATTGATATCATCAAGACCCACTTCAAGGCTCTCATCAAGGTTGTCGCCAGCAACACCCAAGACACCTGCATCATAATCGCTCTGCTGGCTTTTCCTTCTCTCCGCAACAACACTGGCTTCCCTGGCAAGTCTTTCGTTCTGTTTGATAATATTGATCTGGCTGATCGAATTGATGGCCGCCAATGCCGAGCTAAGGATCTGTAATATATCGTCTGGACCATTAGCCACTATCCCCGATGATATGGTGATATGGGGCTCAATTTCTGGCGAGTCATCAAAAAGCGTCTGAAGAGATATCGTGAGCGACTTGAGGGACTCGTAGAACTCGGAGTTTGTCTTGGGGACAAGCCATAATGCGATTCCTAGGCGGTGGTTAGAAGAATGTGTTCATTTTCTGGATTACAGATGTAGATCAATACATACCCATTGTGTAATTATTTTTAATTTCAAGAATATGCGGAACTTTTCATAGATAAATTGACTGGCTTCTGGTGTCTATCGTCTGGGGTCAAAGGGTTTATACTCCTATCTACGGATCAACAGCACACATTGAAGATGCCAATATGTTTCGTATTTTTGTTTCGGCTTAATTGTTTTTCTCAACGGGGCTCACAACCAACGCGGTTTCGATCTGCGTAGGTGGATGAAAATTATCAGAATTTCAATCTAGGCAAAGACACAAGCAAAGACACAGCAGACACAAACACATGTTCCAAGCATCGAAGCTGCAATTGCCACTACCACAACAATGAACGACCCATTATCGACGCTCTCGTACATGTTGTCCTCGGCACGGGATCTCACGGTGGAGGCAGCAGCCTCGGCGGCCGCAAAGCTTGCGGAGACTCCTACCCATTTGAAGCCCAAAGAGATCGTGAATCTTCTTGAGTCGAGCTCGGAACGCGAAGTATTCAATGGGTTAAAAACGGTGATATCATACATATCTACCGGAAAAGATGCGTCGCAGTTCTTTCCGCACATTGTTAAGAACATGAACAGCCTGAACTTGAAGATCCGGAAATTGATATACATCTATCTTTTACGGTACGCCAACATCAACCCTGATCTTGTGCTATTGTCAATAAATTCCATCCAGAAACTATTCAGTGACAGTGATCCTCAGATCCGTGCTTTAGGGTTACGAATTATATCTTCTATAAACAACCCTGCCATCTTATCCATCACATTATTGGCTCTCAAGAATTCTATTAATGATCTTTCACCAATCGCCAGAAGGGCCTGTGCCATTGCTATCTCGAAGATCATCACGTTAATGGGCGACAGGCTTGACGAAGCGAACAGAAAGTTACTTATTGACGAGTATTTGAGGAAATTGTTATGTGATCGCAGTGTGATTGTATTGAATTCTGCCATTGTAACCTATGGGATCATCTGTCCTAACGATTATGAGTTGATCCACCCGAACTTCAGATATTATTGCCAGAAGCTTGTTGACTTGGATGAGTGGACCCAGTCGATTTTGATCAATGTCTTGACCAATTACTGCAGACGGTACCTTCCAAGACCAAAGATATTTGACTTGTCTACCGATACGGGAGATTTCATCTATTTACCGGAAGACGAGCTTCAGGTGATCACATATCCGGTGTATGATGTAGAGTTTCATCCTGACCTTGACTTGTTCTTGAACTCGATGAAAAACCTTGTCTATAGCAACAATGATGCGGTGTTACTCTCGGTAACCAAAGCATTTTTCTTCTTAACACCGCCAAAAACGTTGAAGGACTTCCAAATTAACAGGATGCTCGTCAGAATAATAAACAACAACAGCATGAGCGACGAAAGCGTGCGGATCTTCAAGTTTCAGATCATTCTCTTAATCATATTGAAGAGAAACGCAATGGTGTTCCAGGACTTCTACCGTAAGTTCTTCCTCTTTCCAGACGACTCGCTTACCATCAGCCGGTTGAAATTGAACATTTTGTCGCTCATTATCAACGAGAACAATCTCGGCCCCATTGTAAGAGAGCTAAAGTACTACGCATTGAACCACAAAAACGACCGGATTGTGTCGGAGTCCATCAAGACGTTGGGAAAATGCTCGATGATCAGCGTCAGTCTCAAGGCAAGCATTCAGCGCTGGCTTTTCAGGCACATTGAATCCTTGGACCAGAACAGCAACAGAAAGGGTAAAAGCGACTATTTAACCACTTTTGCAAACAAAAGAATCGTTAATGAATGTCTTATGGTCATGAGATACTTGATCCAGGACAATCCCAACAACAGTGTCAAGACAATCGTCAAATTGTCCAACATTGTCACTAACAAAAAGATTGATTTGAATGCCACAGCCAAATCGTCTATAATCTGGGTGATTGGCGAGTTTATATCTGTAATACCAAAGGCAGTTCCCGATTTCATCCGGGTTCTTGTTGCAAACTTTGTAGAAGAAGACGAGGCTGTTCGCTACAATATCTTGTTGATTGTGTGCAAATATTACGTATATGATCTAATGCAATTCCAGGTCAAGCACGGAAATGATCCTGCTTCGCTTGAAAACTATCCAAAAAACAGCCTGAATTTCACATACAAGCTCTTCAATCACGTTATTAACTTATGTAAATACGACAACTCGTACGATATTCGAGACCAATCAAGAATGTTGAACCATTTGCTTACAGACAACAGAATTGAGTTGGCAACGCTTATTTTGCAGGCACCTAAAAACTTGCCATTGATAACATTGACTAGTCAGCCTGTATTCAACAATGTGGCTTCTCCGCAGCTCAAGGGTGAGTTCATTGATTCGCTGATCACCCACGACCAAAGAGAGCTGGAAAAAATGGATAAGGAAATGGAAAGCGTAGACGTTTCTCCACAGCCATCCAATAAGAACTCTTTCAGCGAGCGGAAGATCGAGAAAAACCGGACAGTTCCTGACAACGAGGATACGGTTCCCGAAATAAGTGCCGAGGCATTCGATTATATCTTGAGTCCGACGTTATTTGCGTTCTTAGAAGTACCTGAATGGACGAATATTGAGGACTTACTTGACGATACGGTACGTGATCCCGAGTCGGACCAAAACATTTATAGAGGCGACAACGGAAACGGAAACGTCCGGTCGATCAGTCTGAAGGATGTCATTAACAAAGAGCGGAACTTCCGGTCTCAGATGTCGTCGCATGCGATTTCTTCGGAAAATTCCACGGGATTATTAAAGAAGAAGGCCGCTGTTTCGAAGAAAGTTCCGTCATTGGACGAGTTTTTGAACTCTCAAGATGACAGTGTTGCCGTAATGAAACATAATAAGAGGTATTTGAAGGAGAGCCGAAAGACAGCTCCAGTGGTGAGCGAACAAGAAGAAAGCGAGGAAGAGGAAGAAAGTGAAGAAGAGGAGAGTGAAGAGGAAGAAGAAAGTGAAGAGGAGGAGGAAGAAGAAGAAGAGGAAGAAAGTAGCGATGATGATGAGACCGCCGGGATGCTTAAATAACTTTATAGCACTTGATAAATAATCTAGACTTGCATTTTATTAGACATGTAGAGCGTTCAATGCCGAGGATGCACCTGGTATTATTTATATGGTGCACGGAGGTATATCCCCAATGGAATTTTATTTTTCGTTCTTGATCCATGTGGCATTATTGAAAAATTATTGACAACGCTAACACTAACTATTATAGTCGTAGGATCGAATGGCGCAAGTCAACCAACGCGAATTGGACTGTACAAGTAAAAAACCATGAGTTTCCCTGACAGTTCACATGCGACAGACCGTCAAGGTGAACCAAGCAGTTCGCATCTTGATGAGTTGTTTAATGACAGCAACAATAACGACTTTGATGCGATTTTCGGAGGAGATCCACAAAGCGAGAGTCCTGTAAAGAATCAGAACGATGACTTAAGTGGATTGGTTGATGATTTAGGGGCATTGAATATTGAAGAGCCAAAGAACAAGACTCTGAATATAACAAGCGAGGAGTCTCAATCAGCCAATAATGGCCATGATTTTGGCGACGGGGAGGACTTTTTCAATAACCTTGCTAATTCTGGGGTAACAGATTCACATATGGATATAGACGTGGAAGAGAAAGAAGTGGAGGCGGTTCAGAAAGGGGCCTGTCATCAAGAAGTGGTTTCATTGGATAATGTACAGGCGGAACCAGAACCAATAATGATTGATGAAGCTTCACAAAGTCAGATTGTGGAACCAATAGCCGTAACCAATAAACAGATAGTTCACTCTGAGAATCAGCATACTGTGATTGAAGCTCCAAAAGTTTTTGAGGCTCCACAGGTGATTGAACCAGAGATTGTGTCTGAGCCTGTGGCTAAGACTGTGGAAAAACACCAACAGGTGATTGAAACAAAAGAAGCTGGAATTATAGGCACGGATTCAAAAGTGGAAGTGGAATCTGCAATACAAATTGATGAGAAACCGGAGGTAGTTGAGATTAAAGAAGTAGAGAAATCTGAGCCAATTGAAGTAAAGGAAATAGATGCAATTGAGGTGAAAGAGACTACTCCACTTGAGATAAAAGAAGCCAAAGAGGCCAAAGGAATTGAAGCTAAAGAAGCTGAGCCAATTGAAGCCAAGCAGCCAATTATTGCCGAGATCCAACAGCCAATTACTGCTGAGATCCAGCAACCAGTTACTGCTGAGATCCCACATCCAATTGAGGCCAAACAACCAACTGAAGCACAACCAATTGACGTCAAGCAACCTACTGAATCTCAACAACCTCAACCAATTACAGAACACAAACTCGACAAATTGTTTGGAAGCGACGATGAAGACGAGGATTTCTTAATAGATGAGGACCTGCAACTCCCGGCCACCACTCAATTAGCGGCTTCAGCTGTTGCCCAGAAACTGTCGCCCTCCCTTCAGGTGGCTGCTGTTCCAACCGTTCCCTCAGTAGAAGAGAAGTTTGGGTTTCTTGATGATTCAGATGATGACGATTTGTTAGACGAAACCCCTCCTGCCACTGCTCAGTCGACTGTGGCTGGTGGCCAACATGTAGCCAGTGCACAGCCGGTAGCCGAAACCAAGAAAAGCTCTTCTGCCAGCAAATATGTTCGTGTTGCGTCTGTGCAACAGCAACAAATAAATACAGGCGTATCGCCTTCATTTGCCAACGCAATCAATGGCTCCCAGAACCCAAACTTTGTCAACAGTGCCAATGCTAGTCCAAATTTCCCTACTTCTCCAAAGTTCATCAACGCAGAACCCACAAAAAAGCCCGAGAAGAAGAGCAAATTTTTCCAGGAACCGCCAATTCAGCTTCCTGGCGCCGCAAAACACAAATCAAGGGCCACTTTGAGAAAGGAACATCTCGAAAGGTTGGCCCAGAAGGAGAAACAGAGAGAAGTTGGCCTTAATATGGTTCCTCCTCCGCATGTTCAGCAACACCCGCCTATGGGTGCCGGTAGCAATAATGGTGTAGAATTTCCACCGCACGCTCATAACCAGCAAATGCAAGGTCCTCCACCTCAGGCCATCTTGGGAGCCCCAATCAACTTAGCTTCTGCTAGCGCTGTTCCAAAGGGGGCTATTGCACCGCACGGTGCTCATTCGCCTGTTCACAGCAAAATCTCTCCGTACATGCCGAAGGTCAACATGAACAGTCCTGCTCCTCCAAAGGTTTTGCCAGTAAATTCTCCGGCTAGACACAGATCACGTGCGGCATCCAATGCCAGTGGGTCTTCGTACACGCATCCAGCGTCAATGTATGCTCCTCCAATAGCTAACGGCAATGGTAATGGTAGTGGCCCTGCTAATGGTAATATTGGCAACGCTTACACGCCGAATAGCGCTGGAAATGCTGGCAATAATTATATGCCAAATGGCAATACTGGCAATAATTACATGCCCAATGTTAACGGCAACACTAGCAACGCTTACATGCCCAATGCTAATGTAAATAACGGTTACTTGCCAACTGATAGTACACCAGCTTCTACACCTTTTACTAACAACTTCCAGCAGCAACTTCCCCAAAGAAGAAGTAGTTTGTCGTTCAATGGTATTGCTCAGTCTGCTGACCAAAATAACGTTGGATTGCCCAACAATGTGCCTTCTCCTGTGGCTCAAAAGTCCAAACTCTCGCCTTATATGCCTGCCAGTGTAACTACAGGGAAGTATGCTCCTCATAGTGTTTCTCAGAACAAATACAAGGCTCAGAATATACAGGCACAGCAAGAGCCAATGATTAATAATGAGATTGGAGGGCCACAGAGAGGTCCTCAGGGGATGTTTATGAATAATCAGCCACCTATGGCTCCAGGATTTGCTCCAAACCAAGGGTTTCCTTCACAAGGAGTTCCAAATAATGGCATGAATGAAGGTTATCCTTTGCAAGGGGTTCCTTCGCAAGGTGGATTCTTGCAGAACGGTCCATTTCCACAGGGAGCTCCAGGCCAAGGACTCCCTCCAAACGGTCCAAACGGGCTTCCTAATCAAGCATTTCCACAGGGAGTTCCACAGGGAGTTCCACAGGGAGTTCCCCCACAAGGCCCTCCACAGGCATTCCAACAGTCTCATCAGCCCCAGAACCAGCCTAACTCCGGATATTTGCCAACCGGACCAAACCAGGGTTATATGCCTGCAAATGGCGGTAATTCCAGCTACTTGCCCCCAAACGGCATCTCTCCACAATCCCTTCAGGCTATTCCTCAGGCCCTTCCACAAGCTCAACCACAATCATTCCACAACTCTCCTCAAGCCCTTAACTCGCCTCAAATTGTTAACTCACCGCAGACTGTTCATTCCAGCATCCCAATGACCGTAGATTCTATGAATATTGAGCCTCAAGGTATCCCTGTAGACCGTAAAATAACCAGTTATACCCCTAAGGCCGCATATACTCCTATGTTTACTGATACTTCTCCTAATAGAATCCTCACTCCTGGCAATGAATCACAGGGCCTAGTTGACCAAGGACATGCCCAAGGGAATGGCTATTTCGGTTCTGCGCCAGCATCTATGCGTGAATTGCCTAGAAGAACATTGGACTACTATTCGAGTCTTCAGATCCCGATTATTGCGTTTTCACATAGTGGAAAGGTTGCTTTGGTGAAGTCTTCAACTATTGGCGAGGGTTATACTGCGACCGCAGTAGGTGGATCTACGTCGATTGAACTCAAAGATTTCAGAGAGGTTGTTGCTCTAGAGGACAAGGTGGCTGAATATCCTCTTGAGAGTAAGAAGAAGGGTGCTTTGGAGAAATGGTTGCAAGAACGGGCAAGTTCTCCGAACTTCAACGACCAATCTAACGTTGATTTGATCTTCAAGATGTTCAGAGACATCGTTGCTGCCAATTACGATCATAAAGTGTACTTCAAGAGCTTTGCTAAGACGTTGGTTGATCATTTCTCTATTTCGTTTGCTGCTGACTACAATGGGAAAAAGATCTTCCAGACCCGCGACTTCAATGTGGATTCAAGCTACCTTAATCTGATTGCCAGATCGATCTTCCTGGGAGATGTAGTTGATGTTGCTAAAAAGAACGACGATTGGGCATTTTCGTTGATGTATGCCAGCTTGTTTGACAAAGACAAGTTCTTGTCGGTGTGTCTGGACTATGTAGAGAACACCTTTGCCAAGTACAATTCTAAAGACAGCACCTTGGTCACGATCTTCTTCAAGTCTTTCATCAATGTCAACGACTTGTTGACAAGACTAACTGCTAAGGAGAAGACGTTCATTGATCAGAACTGGTTCCAGTTGTTGGCGATGATTTTGACGTCCATCACCGACTCCAATTTCTTGCTTATTCAGAACATATTGATTCAGTACGGAAAATACTTCCAGAACAACCATCCAAAGAACTCTAAGACCCCGATTAACTTCATGCTTGCGCTTGTTCCTGCCGAATTGATCAGATTTCACTCGAATAACATCACATATGCCATTATTCTTGATATTTACCTTGGTATCTTGGACAAAAAGAGCATTTCGTACAACTTAAACAAGAAGGCTTTGGCTGATCAGATCAGAAAGTATAACAACGACTTCACACTGCAGAAGGTCGTGGCCGAGAAGTCGGTTGCTGGTTGGTTTGGCAGCAAATCGCGAATTGACTTGTCGTATCAATTCAACAAGTTCATTGCTGGTGAAGAAAACGCTAATGAGAGCAGAAAAGGAAGTATTTTTGACAAGGTTGCTTCTAATGTTAACTTGAGTAGCATTGCTAACAGCACTGATATCAGTATGGATAAAGAGAAAGTTATTCCGAATCCAATCATCACCTCCAGCTTCTCCTCGAACAATATCTCGTCTCCATACACTCCAATCACTACTACTGGAAACCCAAACCATGTTCTTCTTCATAACAACAAGATGGCTGAAAAGAGGCACGGTTTGGCTCCTATAAGTAATGCAGCATCGCCATTGCTTTCACAGCATTCAAAGGCAGTAAATGGAAGCTTCACAGGCTCTACGGGGCCCCCTAGTAAGCCGTTCAGACCATATTCGCCTGTGAATAGACATTCCGGTGGCTCTGTTGCTGGAGGAGAAGGAATTGATGAGCTTTTGGGCATGACTAACAGCAATGCTTCAAGCAGAAGAAACTCTTTTGAGGAAAACACCCCAAGACCAGGCAGAAAGAGCCGTACCCATAGAGGTTATATGCCTGTTGACGTGTCCCATATGGGAGGCATGACCCGATCCAATTCGAACATGTCCATCAAAAGTGAGGCTTCTTCTATTATGTTAGAAGCGACCCCAGCTAAGGATTTGGTAGTTCCTCCTCCAGTTGCTGCTCCGGCCCCAGTTCCAGGACCAGCTCCAGTAGCTCCTCCAGTAGCTCCTCCAGCTGGCCCCCCAAAACTGAGTAAACCGAATGTGGCTGCTGCTCCTCCACCACTTGCTGCAGGCACGCCAATTAGCTCGCCAGATCTTTCCCTACAAGACAGTTTTGCCCCGCCATTAGGAATGGGAAATCTTCCAATTAGAACTAAGAGAAAGCTAGGAGGACGTGCTAAGGGGCGCAATAGATATGCCCCACCATCGCTTACTGAAGGTTTAACTGCTGAAAAAGATGTTGTTCCTCCACAGGCAGCTCCAGTAGCACATCCAGAAGTCCCAGAACAACATGATGTGCTTGCTAGTGGCAGCATGATGGGCTATATTCCTGATTTCGGCGACTTTGATGCTGTTCATGCAGATGCGAATGCCGAAGCAAATGCTGAAGCAACCAAAGTCGAAGAAAAGGATGATGTAACGATGAACGAAAACGACGATTCAGTTCCGTTTGATGAAGGGTATAATGGAGCCTATAAACCTCATCATATAGTGAGTGACAATGCCATACAAGAAGAAGCCCCTGAAAATGGGTCCAATCAGGCTGCTGAGAATGACGCTAGACCAACATATCCGGAAAATAAAGTTGCCCAACTGTCAGATACCGATCTTGGACCAATATACTTGTCAAGTAAACCTGCTGCTCCACCAATGGGCTCTGGTAGAGCAAAAAGCAGAACCAATTCGATGAAAGGATCTAGATATACTCCTTCTGCGCTCAGAAATGAGATCGTAGATGAACCTGCAGTCAATCAAGATCCTCCTCAGCTGGAAATAGATCCTACCCGTATTGATAATCCGATGGCTGACAGTTTCAACTCGTTCTCGGCATTTGAGCCGGTTACTTACGAAGATATTGAGAACAGTAAGAGAAAGCATAGACCTGAATATGCTAATTCCGTTTATTCAACCTCGGATTATAATCCGGGTTCGCAGTATTCGTATGCTAGAGGCGGGGCTCCAAGGGGAACTGCTTCCGAATCAAGATTCCAGCCTTTGGATGAACCACCGTCTTTTGGAGGAAGATTACGTCGTGTGGGAAGTCATTCGAGTGTTGCTACTAGTAATTATCAGACATATGTTCAAGATGATACTATATACGAAGACGACAACGAAGATGATATTAGTGAGGACGAGGATGAGGTGGCATTGGAAAACCGGTTGAAGAAACGGATCGAAAAATCGTCAAAGAAGATGTCGCATGGCTCGCCTCAAAGACAAAAGCAACAGAAACCAAAGCAACAGCAAAAACCACAGCAGAAATCTCTCAACAGAAAGGGCTCTGGGTGGTTTACATGGCTCAGTAAAGAGAGCAATGGTGATGAACCGAAAGTATATAAAGCTAAGCTTGGAGAAGATAGCACCTTTTATTACGATGAAAAATTGGGAAGATGGATTAACAAATCTATTAAATTAGAAGACCAGCTTGCCAAAGACGCTGCTCCTCCACCTCCAAGGATGAAGAAAAACCCAGTTCCATCGTCTGGAGCTTCTATTGCCTCTGTTGCATCAGCACCTCCAGCTATGACAGGTTCGAAACCTCCAGCTATGGGTGGCTCAAAACCTCCGGCTATGGGTGGTTCAAAACCACCGGGAATAACCGGTTCGAAACCTCCATCGGCTGCTGCCAGTGCGACAGGTATGGAGGCCCTCCTTGGAGCTGGAGCTCTTGGGACGGGTCCTGCAGTTGGACGCAGAAAGACCAAGAGAGGTGCTCGCCGTGGATACGTAAATGTGATGGAATCCATGCAGGGCAGTTGATGCATAAATAATCATAACTAACTAGATAAAATTAGTTCAATATATCATTTTAATCATAAGACTAACTAATGAAAATCAGGATAGTATGTCGTTTGTAGAAACATGGTATTGGCCATGATTTGGAGGCCTCAACCACTGTCCTGTGGGGAGTTATAGCCAATTACGGCTAGATCAACCTATAAAGGTAGCCACTATTTGATACGGATCAAACCATAACTACGGTGTCTGAGTGTAACTATACTTGAAGTAAACAATAGCTGTAAGTCGATAAATCCAGTAAATGTGTGTCTCAAAAACTACTCAATTAGCCATAATCATACATCATATGAACAGATGAGTCTCGGCCGGACCGAACTACGCTTTATTCAGAGATACGAATGGCTGGACCTAGGTAAGTTTATCCACACTTCTGTGGTAATAGGGCCAACTTCATTATTCGACTATACCAATGGCTGTAGCCAGTAGTCGTATCCATACTTCGATGTCAAACGGAGGTCTAGATCTGGCTGGCCAGGTTTTAATCCATCTTAGCAGCTAAATTTGTCACAGCTGTACCACAATTGTTTAGTAAGCTGCATAGAGAGCTGCTACACTGAACTTGGGTACAATACACCTCCACATGATCATGATGAAACTCTGGGCGGCCTGCACGATTTACGGGCGCATCTGGAAAGAATTCTAGCCCAAGTATCTGGAGGTAAATACAAAAACCTCCTGGTAGCTGGGTCTACATTTAAGAACGTGGAAACAATACGGGGGTGAAGAAACGCTACCACGTATCGTTCTGTGATTACTGAATCCGCTAAGAATTTTATTTACTAGATAAAATATGGAATTGTAGTTGAGATGTACACCGAACTGGGATGATCCTCTATTTGGCTACCATGGGAGGCAATCGTTTTTTTTCCTCTTTGAAATGCGATCTCACCACATTATCCAAGAAATGCATGCAAAAGATACATAATATATAAACAATATATACATAACATAAAAGATCCCATACAGGCCCCAAGTACTTATTAATGTGATGATGATGATGTATTCAATAATGTTTGATGATGTCTCTGTATCAGACAGCCAATTTACCAGCAATTTGTACAAAAAAGGAATTTTATAATTTTTCTGAGATATCTACTGTTTTGCTTAGTTACCACGAAAACAGCAGAAAAAGACATTGAAGAGTGATTGGATTTACCTCATTTTTTTACGTTACAGAACCCTATACAATACGCTATACAATAGAACGTAATGCTCTGTGAATGCGCTATAAGGTAAAAATGCAGAATATGACTCCTGATTGTGAGATTATTTCAGGGAGGTTTTCTTAGTGTCAAAAAGAATACATTAGATGGAATCTGGTAGTTGTAGTGGAATTCAGTATGCTTGGTATAATATGTTTTGCTTCTTGTTGGTGGGAATCAGTGGAATCCATTAAATCACATACCCCTAACAACATATACCCCCAACTCGTTACTCAGATAAGGAGCTATGGATATGCAATTTCCAATCACAGAAGCTGGAGATGCCAAAATCTGATCCAGTTGGATATGGACCCGTCGGAGGGTGCACATGCGTTGATGGATCGCTTTCCAGAGATTCTGGACAATGACGACTGCCATCTGGCATCACTCTATCCGTCTTTCTTTTTGATCTAACATTTCTTGGTAGCAAAGAAGGAAGTCCTATGGATAGCTATGTCGAGCTATTAAATGTCATCTCGGGATAGCAAGATATCAGTATCACAAATATGCTAAACACACTCTGGATGTCAAAAAACTTCAATCGGGGCTTTATTCTCTTAGTCCATGAACCCTGCAATTCTATAGTTCTATAATTATTTATGTAATTATAAAGGCTCTAATAAAGATTCTCTTCTATATCTGTTTTCAGCCACCTTTGAACTGGAGTGCGATTCTGTGAACATAGGCGGCTTCTGCTATTATGTCTTTCATTTATAATCTTCCCTACAGCGAAAGCAAAACTGCTTCGACCTTAGGGAAAGGCTCCTGGTTGGCTTACAACAACAACGGGCAGCTACTTGTGCATACCGGCCGCATAAATCCTCAGCAACAGGCTAGAGCCCCGTAGGAGCAGATTTACGAGTTAGTATCAGTATTCCCTGCTAAATCCGCGCCTCAGTCAAATCGACATATCGTCTCTTAACAGTTACTATTACATTTCTAAAAATAAATTTCTGCTTCATTTTTCCCAAAGTAGGATTTTTCGTTTCATGCATCACAGTTTCTGGGTGCATACAAACTGAGTCAACCTTAACCTTAATTATTTGTAAGGCACAGACATTGCCTGGTAATAAAGCATAATGTCTGGGACATTTAACATATAGAGAACCAGGTGTGGGTTGATATTCATGTAGGGGTTTTGGGTTTTGAATTATTATCTAGTATAAATAGAAGAATGATTCCTGTTCTCAGAGTAGAAATACAAATTCATGCACTTTTTGTGTTCTTCTTCCCTAATCAAATCAACAACAACAACAACCTTTAATTTCTTCAAATAAATTCAAATATTATATACATCATGAGTGGTTACAAAGCTGACGGTGACGATTTACTTGTCTTCCAAACCCCAGCCGAGGCATTGGGAAAACATAAAGATGTTCAAACCCCACAATCCACCGGGGGAATGGGCATGAATGGGTTCTATCAACCACAGGTTCCATTCCAGCAGCGTTCTTCGATGGCCTCTGTTGGTTCTGCTTCTCCTACAGGCTCCGAGGCCAGTTTTGGAAGATTATCACCACAATCAACAGCCTCCAACTCGACCTCCGGCCGTGTTTTATCTCAAAAGGATAGACTCAGACAGTTCTTTGACTGCTGTGACTTCAACAGAGATGGAAGATTAGGTGAAGAAGAACTATGCCATGCTCTTAGAAACTACGACCAGACTGAATTCAAAAGAACTACTGCGAGAACAATGATCAAGCTTTTTGACAAGAACCACTTCAACTCCGTCGATTTTGATGACTTTGTCAATATCTGGAACTATCTCTCAAGATGGAGAACGGTCTTCGAAAAATGCGACACTGATGGTAGTTTGTCTATTAACCACGAAGAATTCACCAACGCTTTGAAGACGTTCGGATTCGAGTTGCCTGTCGAGTCTATCGACCACATTTTTTTTACATTTTCCTACAGTGTGATGAACCAGCAGCCGGTAATGAAGTTCGACTCGTTCATTGAGTCTATGGTGTGGATCATGAAGGTCACCGAAGTGTTCAAGAAATACCCTTCATTGGACGGAGGAGCTACAGCTGGTATCGGATACTTCGACTTTATAGACGTTTTGCTTGCTTTCAAAGACTAAGCATCGTCTATTCTGCTCCTACCTGTTTCTTGCTTTACCTTCTAGATTTATTTTGCTTTTTCACTTCCTGATCCTCTTTCTTAGGCTTTTTTAACTTTACTTTTTATCTGGGTTCTTGCGTTTGCTTTTCCTTTACATATTGCTAGTCTTAATGACGATAACTAATAATAAACTATATTACTGAATAAACTTATAATAGTAGGTGTGTCTAACTTACCACTCCATTGAGCATTTATTATTAACAAGACGATTGGTTTTTGTATACAAAAACCAATTGTATACAAAAACCAATTGTATACAAAAACCAATCGTCTTATTGGTAATAACACTCTCTGCAGAGCCGAGGTTATACTCAATTTCACCTGAAATTGTATATAATATCAAACTTATTACTAGGATTTTTTAACTCTCACCAGCGATCATAGAATGTCTCTGTTGAAGTCTCTCCCTGATACAAAGGATCATCCTGTCATATTTTCATGAAACTGCCTATCACGAGCAAAATAACAATTCACTATAATTAGAAGACATAGTTTGGGACGAAAATTTTTCTTCTCCAGAGTCTCAGACCATATATGCAGGCGAGTACCTACATCTGAGACTTAACCTGTATAACCAGGAAGATTTACCGTATTTAGTTAAACATTATCAGGGGTAATGGCAAGCAAAAACTGTTGGAAACCGCCTTTTTCGGTCACTGACGGTGATTCGTACCTTTTTTATTACCGAAATCGAGCGATAATCATTCTAAGATCAGTCGCCATGCATTACATGTCCAGCGGCTTTTGTTCATTCACTTCTGTAGCAACAAGTGTCTTAATCCTGATCCGGCCTTATAGCTAACTTTGTACTTGAAAATCACATAGATTATCTGTATTTGGATAAATATGACCCATCAATGTGAACCATGGATGACCTGCAGTGATAATTATTGTCCTTCTTTATAGAATCAGTACATATAATGTCTTACCTTGTTTTAGATATGTCGAATCACTCATCCAGGTCGCCTAAATTGGGCATATACTTGAATTTGCTTTCAATACAATCTCAACTGTGTTCTTGTTTAGGAAATCATGAGACTTGATGAGAATCAAATACCACCTACACTTTGACCACCGCCATCAAGGGTGACATGGTTCCAAAGATTGTTCCATAAGGTTAAATGCACTATTATTATTATCATTATATATTATAGCATAACTATAAATAATTCTATCATCATTATTATACATGTCTTCTCTTATTTTGGAACTTTCTGTTTGGCTTGCCGATCTTATTGCCTTTTGCGACAAAATGTTTCTTCTTCTTGTCCTTCTGCTTGTCCTCCTCCTCGTCATCGTCACTGAAGTTCTCCTCGATGTTGGTTCTACCTCTCTTATACTTCAATCTGTTTCTTTGGCCTCTAACAGGAGCCTGCTTAATAGCTTCAGCATAAGCATCAATTGACGATTTCTTGTTGTTCAATAAATCATCATCCTCCTCCAAATTGCCCTGTTCATTGAACACCAATTTTCCGTCTCTGGACTTGGCCTTGGTGGACAAGGATCTCTTGTTAATGGTTTTGGGCTTAGTAGATGATATATGGGCCAATGCCTGCTTATCCAACAAATCCAAAGGCTCGTCCTTAGACTCAATGATATATTGCTTAGACTTTTTAGTGCTTGATCTTCTGGATCTAGTATCTTCCTCATCATCGCCGTCATCACTACCAGACATTTCCTCGTCTTCGTCTTCAGACTCGTACAAAACTTCATCGTAGGCATTAGTAAATTTCTTCGAGGACGTGACTTCTCCTTGTTGATCCGAATCTGCGTCCTCAAACTTGTTTCTCTTAGCCCTGAGCTTTGCCTTTCTGATATTTGTTAATAATTTCATATCTTCCTCGGGGAAATTCTCCTCAATGGCCTCGTAACCGAATCTTCTGATCATTCTTTCAATGATATGCTTGACTTTACTCTTGAAATGACCAGTGTGTTCATGAGACCATTTCAACAAGAATTCAATCACAGTCTTCAATTTAGGCTCAATAAGCTCTTTAGGTAAACTCAAGATCTCGACTTTGGTGAACCCGATAGCACTTTTCACAATCTCACGATTGTTGGACGTAAGGAACAATTCAACCGTAGATGACAATTCGGTCAAAAATTCAATAGACAAATCGTCTTTAAATTCGTATACTAAACAACTAAGTGCCCCAATTGTAGCATTAATCATGTGAGGAGTTGTTCCTGCTAAACCAGCAGAAACAACAGTGAAGTATTCGACAAGAGTAGCCTCTTTTTTGTCCTCAAGATTAAGTCCTGGAATTCTACTCGAGTCAATAACACCTTTACCTTCCTTCATCATCTGGCCCATCTGGACAAGGATTTTGAAGGCCAAGGTTCTGGTCTTTTCGTTGACGTCTTTTGTGGCCAAGATTACCTCGGAGGTAATCGATGGAATCATGTAGTAATCATCTAATGGAATCAATGGCAATACGTGGGTAATGGCCAACAATCTTGCGTTTCTTGCGGTGGGGATAACTGTATCTTGGTTAGCAAGAAGAACAGTCTCCAATTCAGTGATGAACAGAGAGATGGCATTCTCGCCCTTTTCGACCTCCGAAAGCTTGGTAAGAAGACGATACGATCTCTTCTGGATAGAGGCATCGGAAATTGCATTTGTGAGGTTGAATATCAGGAACAACGCATTGTAGCTGGATTCTGGGATGTATTTGACCATAGCAACAATCAAATCCAACATCGTGACACTGTTTTTGGTTCTTTCTTTCAAGTCCTTGTTCTCCAAGGCTTCTTTTAACATCACACAGACGTTGTTGAAGTTCTCCTCCATTGTGACTGGTGAGGTTATCTTGAACCAGATCTCCAATGTCTGCAAAATGTAGTCTCTGGCGTCCACATTAGTCTGTGCAAACACGTTACAAAGAACAGCAATCATATTAGGAGCCATCTTTTCAGACAAATAAGCCACATTGGCCTTGGCTGTGGCAATAGGGAATCTTTGAGTCAAAAGAATGTCTTCGTCTTCAAGAACTCCTTCAGAATACACCAAGTTGCTCTCCACCAAAAGCCTCAAAGCATGGCAAACAGTCGTACGAAGCTGGACCGCCAGATACAACTTGTTACACAAAAGAGCAGCTAACTTGTCGTCAAAGGAGTCGGTCAAATCGGTTGGCAAGTCGCAGAAATGAGGAAGCAATGACCATATTTGGTCTACCACCGTCTCAAATACCTTCACATGCATGGAATTGCTACTAGCACTACTTTTGATCTTGGCCTCGAAGAACTCCACCAACGGAAGAATATCGTTGATGTAGTATTTGAGAGACGAATGTCTGACGTTATCACGAAGTAACGGCAACAACCAAGCGCGTCCTGGCTTGCTCTTGGAAACCTTATCCAAATTCAATGGCAAGCAATCTAAAACCACCTCTGCACCAAGATTGGCAATAGCTGCGGATATAACTTCTTCTTCTTCCTGTTTCAAATGCAATGTCTTTGTAGCATCATCATCCTCAGCCTCTTCCTCCTCTTTCGTTCTCCATTGACCTACAATTTCCACCAATTTGATCAAATCAGGATTGCCTCTGAATCTGAGCTTGTTTAACAAAGCCACCAAGATCTCCATTATCTCCTTCACACAATGGGCATATTTGACGGAGGTAAGCAAACCTTCCATGATATCGGCGATTTCAGAGATCGTCTCGTCCACGGTCTCATAAGCTTCGGCAGACACTTCGTAATCGGCAGTTCCTGGAGGGAGGAGCAACACCTTGTCCTGGATACTATTGGTGACAATCGACGTGATACAACTGGCACCACTGATGTATATATCGCTGTTTTCTGAGCTCAAATAGCTAGAAAGAATCTTGAAAATGTCTGGAAGTTTTGCAAAACATCCCTGGGCATCGATGGATGAGTAGGTCTCAAGAGCCTTAGCAATGACCGCAGCCCAAGCTCCTGTCAAATGAGAGTCATTAACCGATGGCTTCAAGTCGAAAAGTACGTTCAAAATATTCAAAAATTTCTCGATGTGAATCTCACTGGTCATGGACCCGAAGATCAGCTCAAAAGTGTTGAATGCAGCCAGCACCAAGTACTGGTCATTGGTTTTGGAAATTGTCAATAAGATGTCGCATAACGGCTCGATCTTGCTGCTGGACCACGAGTTGGCCGCGGAAATCGCATTCACCAAGGTCAAATTGTGTATCACTTGGGCATTAGCCTCTCTATCCTCGGTACCCTGCTTCTTGTTCTTCTTTCTCAGGTCATGCTGTGCGTTGAGGAGATCCACGAGCGATTTGAGAGCAAAATCACTGCATGAACTGCCGGCAATATGTCCCAATGTAGGGCTTGGAGGTGGGTTTTTCAAGATGTTAGTCACAGCCTCCTGGGCTCTCTTTCTGATCTTTGGTCTTCCGTCCAAGGAAAGTTCCAACAAGGCATTCATGGCTCTCCAAGGAGACACATTGAGCTTGGTTTTCCAAGCCTTTGCGTCCTGTGCAATAAGAAGCGTCTGCAAGGCACCTATACACGAGCGAATGAGTGGAGCTTTGGCATCGTCACTAGAAATTGCTGGTGCGAGCTTGACAATGATTTCAGGGAATTTCCCTTTGAGCAATGGCTTGGCAACAAATGGAAGCACCATGTCAAGGAAATATGCGGCTGAGGTCGCAAGCGACTCATCAACAACTTCGTCATCTTTGAATGACTGGTTAAGTAAAGCAAGGAATGACACAAAGTAAGCGGTGGCC
Organism: Saccharomycopsis sp. yHQL182; assembly: GCA_030490795.1. Taxonomy (NCBI): domain Eukaryota; kingdom Fungi; phylum Ascomycota; class Saccharomycetes; order Ascoideales; family Saccharomycopsidaceae; genus Saccharomycopsis; species Saccharomycopsis sp. yHQL182. Next base: position 306,157 of record JAKVQV010000005.1, on the reverse strand, counting down.
AGAAGACTGTTCTTCTGCTCCCTGATGTTGTCTTCCACCGCAGAAAGGATCAAAGCAAGGTTCTTCTGGTTGTCAAGCTTAGAGTTGATCTGAGTTCTGATCTTCTCGAGCTTGAACTCAAGTTCAAGTTCTGTTTCGGACATGACCTCTTTTGACTATTTTGTGGTCTTTTGGGGTCAGTTTATGTGCGGCTAGATGCTCTTTGGAGTTGATCAGTGTGGTTTGAACATTATAGATATGAAAGGAAAATTTTGCTAAAAAAATTTTTCTGCTTATATTGATGTGAAAAATTCAGCAGAAATTTTTTTTGCTGCAGATCTGCAGATGAGCCATGTGTGGGATACTTTCTTATGCATAGACATACATTGTCCTACAGTACTATGCAGTGTGTGGAAAATGCGTAAAACATACTAACCACCACCTCCAGTTTATCGCGCCGCTGATTGGCCCCGATCCCAAAATTGCGAGCCCCGCCATAGCTTTGAAAAAACACCCCAGCAGATTTTCACCACAACCAAAAATCACAAAACGAGGAAAAATTTTTGAGATTCCAGCGTGCTATTCACGAAGCGATACGTCTTAATCCCAGCTACCAACCAATCTCCAGCATCCAACAATTCATCACACAATGGCTTCCCGCATGTTCATCAGATCTTTGGCTACTGCCACCAAAAGCATCAAACCTCCAGTCCAACTTTTTGGTTTGGACGGAACTTATGCTACTGCTTTATACTCGGCAGCTGCTAAAGAGTCCTCTATCGAGTCTGCCGGATCCTCTTTGAAATCGATCACATCTTTGTTGTCCGCTGACCCTAAGGTCTCTGAAATCTTGGCTAACCCAGCTTTATCTTTTGATGACAGACAGGTTGTTGTTAAGACCATTACATCCAAGACCTCTAGCGACTCTACTGTCTCCAACTTGTTGAAGGTTTTGGCTGAGAACAACAGATTGGAGTTGTTGCCAAAGGTTGCTTCTCAATTCCAAATCTTGGAAGATGCTTACAACGGAATCGTCGAGGCCACTGTCATCAGTGCCAAGCCTTTAGAATCCAGATACTTAAGAAAGATTCAATCGTCTATCAGTGGATCCAAATTCGTTGGTACTGGTAAGACCTTGAAGCTTGTTAACGAAGTCAACCCAGACATCTTGGGAGGTTTGATTGTCGAGGTTGGTGACCAAACTGTTGATTTGTCCATCTCTGCTAAAATTGCCAAGTACAACAAGATCTTATCCGACTCTATCTAAGCCACGCATTAATGAATCAATCAATATAAAGCAACAAAATACAAAATCACAATAATAAAGGCAATGGAATAGGGCTACGGTTCTATTTGCGATCGCATATATCTACAATAAATAATCGTATATAGTAGTGTATGGATGGAATTTATATTCAACTCATTTCAGTGTTTTAGAAGTGTAGGATGTGATCTATTGGGATGGTACGTAAGTTTTATCATAATTAAGTAATGTCCTAGTTATGGTATAATTGTAGGTAATGATTCGCTAGTTATAGGTCAGTGGTATGTAATGTCATCCTAATCATAGTATAATGTAATGCCCTAATTATACTATTACGCTATGCAATGTTATCCTATTAATAAATTTATAGCATAATGGTATGCATGCCATCCTAATATAGTATCATTCATTTATATATTGATTTACATATTCATTTATATTGACAATATCTGTAACAGCAATGATTGCTCAATCATTGGTGATCTCAAACGTTGATGTTGTTGCTCACAATCAAGTCCACCAACTCCCCAACTGGATCATCAGTGTAATTCGAGGTCTCAATGTCACTTAACACCTTCTTGATTCCAATATTGAGCGCCGTTCCGTTCAAATACTGCTGCACCTTACTAACAACAGCCTGTCTTTGGGAATCACTGTTTCCGAAGTCCACGGCCTTCATGACATTGTAGAATTCATTTATATCAGTAAGATTAGGAACAGGGATATCGTTATCAAAGCTACCCATTAAATCCAAGTTTTTGACCAATGTCAAAGAAGACGTGGTTACAAAAATCAACAACTTTCTACCATTTGGTGGTGGCTTTGTGAGCAACGTCTTGATCACCTGTAAGATATTATTAGAAAATCTAGGCCCAATTGGCACGTATTCTATCAAACTCTCAATTTGATCAACCACAAGAATATTTAATGGAGATTTATAGGCATCTCTAAAACAGTTGTCTATGTACGTAATCTTCGCAGATTCGGACATACCAACAATTTGGCCTGCAGAAACCATTCTGACGAACGGAAACTTCGAGTTGAGCGCCATTGATGCTGCTAAAGCGGTTTTACCTGACCCACTAGGCCCATGAACCAAAATGCTTAAGAGCTTCGTTTTTCCTTTAGGATCGGAGATTCTGTTAATGAAAGTCTGGCCGGATTTCATCGACTGGTTAACTCTGTTAGAGTAGGGAATGATTCCCCCTACAAGCTGCTCTTTCAAGTCGTCTTCACTGACCCCAAATGCCGGCTTAACTTCTTCCAAGGCCATGAGAAACTCGCTCATGGTGACCTTCATCTTTGACACCTTGCTGATGTCCACATTTGCGACAGTGCCGACCTTGATCGACTTGTTAATGGCAAAAGAAGCAGCTGATTTCACCAACCCTTCGATCTCAGCACCTGAGAAATTCTTGGTCATAGCTGCAAGCTTGTCCAAGTCGATGTCATCGCCAAGCAACTTGTTGTCTTTCATCTTCTTTGAGTGGATCTCCAAAATCTGCTTACGGCCCTTCAAGTCGGGCAACTTAATTTCCACCTGCACCTCAAATCTACCAGGTCTCAACAAGGCATTATCAATCAAATCAATTCTATTGGTCATACCAATGATCAATATGTTGTTCAATTGGTCCACACCGTCCATTTTGGCCAATAATTGATTCACAACATTGTCTCCTACACCAGTTCCATCTCCTTTCGATCCTCTCTGTTTGAACACAGAGTCCAACTCATCAAAGATGATGATATGTAAGGAAGATTCCTCACCCTTGGCCTTGTATTCGGCCTCTGCGTCTTTGAACAAGTTTCTGATGTTTTCTTCCGAAGATCCAACATATTTAGACAACATCTCCGGTCCATTAACAATCTTAGGCTCAACAGAACCATTTAATAACTTACCAATCTTCCGAGCAATCAAGGTCTTACCAGTTCCCGGAGGTCCAAAAAGCAACAAACCCTTGACATGGTTGATACCTAACTTGTCAATCAATCCCGGAGGAAAGATACGGGAGGCAAAGGCTCTTCTGAAGATCTGTGAGAACTCGGTGTCCAAACCACCAACTCCCATGTCCTCAAACTTAAAATCAGGACGGATAATCGCATCCGGACGCATTCTGGTGGTTGATTCTTTGAATGGGACCTTTGGGACCGAGTTCGAGAACCAATTGATAGTGGTTTTCGCATTTAGAATCCCCTTTGCGTTGATAGAAGACATGAAGTTATTGATTGGCTGGCCATCACCGCCAGCAGCAGCATCACTCATGTTCATCACCTGGATGCTTTTGATATAGCATTCAAAGATCAAGGACTTGTAATCAAACAAGATCAATTGGGTAGGCTGTAAAACGAGATCATTGAACACGTGATTAAACTTCTTCTGCAAGTCCTCTTGATCAAACGGGGTTTTAACCATGGCACCCTTGTTTTTATTACGGAAATTGATCTCGATATTAACAGCTGACAATATGTTTGCCGCATTGGCACGATAAGGCGATACCTGCACGTTTTGGTTCAATGAGTATTGCATCCATGATCTTTGCGAACCGTTCAATCCGATCTGTCCATTAGGGAACTCCCGGCATTGAGTTGTGGTGACAACAAACTGGTTATCAACGATAACCAAGCTCTCTGAAGGGAAATTGTTACAAGCAACGCGTCCTGACAACGCAACCTGATTATTAGGCGAGTTTCCAACCAATAATGTCAGGCTTTGAGGGCTTACGATGCCGCCTGGAGGTTGAATACGTCCGCTTTGAGGCGCAGCATGGCCGTGATCGCCCGAGTTTCCAAATCCAAATCTGTTCATGTCTGTGTATTTTGGACGACGTGTGGTGTAAGGATCAGTGGTTTGCAGATGCCTGATGCTGTCTCTGTCTGTATTGGCTGAGTTGTCTTTTTGTTCCATTTCTTAGTTTCATTTTTTTCAGACTGCAAATATTGAATTCGGGGTTCATAACCAGGAGTTGACTTTTTTATTTTATTGAACGGAAGCAGACGGTTTGCTGGGGGAGGTTGGCGACAGAGATAAGAGCAGTTGATATTATTGGCAAACAATCAGGCAAACGTGTATATTAACAGAGATGTTTGGTCTTGGAAAGCTTATTTACGGTAGGTTGTTGCTCTGTTTGTGATTTTGATCTTGATACTGCTACAGTTCCCAATACTAACTGATACCGTGTCTAGTGGTGGTGCTATTGGTTAATGCGGTGACTATCCTCAGTGAGGACAGATTTTTGAATAGAAGTAAGTGATTTTTGGTTATTAAGGGGTGATGATAGTATTTACTAACAATAATTACAGTTGGTTGGGGAAGTCAACTGAAAACTGCTTATGGAGGTCAAGCTATATCGGATTCAAGTGTTAAAGGACGGTTAATAAACTTGATCTCAGCATCGCGAACCCTTTTGAAGATCCCGTTGATATTCATAAACACGTTGATAATACTTTATGAGATAATATTGGGGTGATGCTCCAAGTGCTGTTTGATATTGGGGTGATTTATACTAATGTGTTGTTTGATAATATATGTTTATTAGCTTATTGATTGTAGGCACATCATTGTGTAGACTTATCATTATGTAGACCTACTGCCATCACTTAAAATGTAAATAGCATTCTCATTATAGTGTATAAATGTAAATATATAATAAATCAACCCATGGTGCCTGGCACCTCAGCACCTCACTTCTCAGAGACTCTACTTCTAACTCTGACTAAATTCTCAACCAAATTGTCATAAGCTTCATTGACAAACTTCAGATAATCTACATCATCATCATCTCCTGCTGTTACATTTTCCGGAGTAAGTGTCACCGGAGTAGAAGATGTCTCTGGCTTAATATCTGATAAAGATAGTGCCCCAATATTTGGGATCCCCTGTTGGAAATGAGATACAAGTTCATTTGCATCGGCCTTTTTGAAGATATCTTCCAAAGTGATTCCCTTCTTCTTCATCACATCCAATGCCGAGACCACATTACCTAATTTAGTAGTGTCTAAGAGCATATCCTTCAAATCTTTACTGTCGATATCAATTTTATCTGTGTATTTTTCCGCACCGGCATTGAATAAACGACCCTTACCACTACTTTCTCTCGTCATGTGAACTCCTCCTTCAGTAGAATCGGAGGCTGCATTATCAGTATCGGTGAGAATCTTTTCTTTAAGTTGGGTGGCTGCCTTCATGATCTGCCCTTCCTCCATTTCAAGCTTCTTCAAGTCACGGAATGACCCGTTTGCTTTTGAAGAGCTATCCAATCCATGACCATGATGATGGTGATGGTGATGAACATCGTCTTCATGTTGTTCAGCAGCAGGACGACCGCCTGCTGAACGAATATTAGACTTCAAAAGAGCAGGAGTATCGCCAAACACATTCTTCTTCTTCTGTAATGTGTTGTTTATTACATTGTTATTGGCGTAATTGGTTTTGAAGTCTGCAATAATTGTGTGGTATTTATCATCCAACATCTTTACTCCTCTTTCAAGAGCACTGTCGGTGAAACAGAATCTAATCAAGGTTTCTTTTCCCTCCTGGTTGAGCTTATGTTTTGACTTTAACTCTATAAGTTTGTCAATAGAATCATTTAACTGAGACTTGATGAAATACAACCGGTTCAAGAACTGAAGAAGTGTTTCCTTGAACTCAGGACTATCTTCAATGTTCTTTGTCTTGTTATCATCTTCCGTGTAAAGATATCCGAGTAACTCTTCAGCTAAAGAACTTAACAAGAACTTATTCTCAAGATCGTTTTTACTTGGCTGTTCGTTAGTATCTGTAGTATAAAGAGAGTTATGATTGACCTTACCAGACTCCTGGTTGAAGATCGTGATCTCCATGTTTCTCATAGTGTAAACATTGAGCTTTGTTTTAAGATTAGCAGGAATCTTTTCCTCGTCCAAATCAACACTGAAAAGATATTTGGAGTTCTTAACTAGGTTTATGATTGAAATGTACGATCCATACTCGAAATTATTTCCTAAGAGCGACAAATACGAGATTTTTTTACATGCAGATAACGCTTCAGAGATGGCAGTGATCTCAAGCGCAGCAAGATCATTATAGTCCATATGAAGACGTAATAATCCGTTGAATAAAGGAATGAATGATACAAACAACGTCAATGAATAGCCTTTGAAAAAGGCCGGGTTCCCAGACAAGTCTAAGAATCTTAGGTTTGGAAGCTTTGAAAGCTGGTAAATGACCGGCTCATTATCGTTGTTATCGGCCTCTTTAATACCTGTGGAGTTCAACGACAAGTACTTCAAGGCGCACGTCTTCTTCTCTGCTGTCAACTTGGCCATGACTTTGTTGATAGATTTCAACGTATCATAGCTTCCATTGATAATCAAGTCATTGTATCCTAAATCTATGCCTAAAATGCGGTCGTAGTTCTTGTAAAGCCAGTTGCTGACGATTTTAATGTGCGATTTCGTGAGATTATTGTATGCAAGGCCCACACTGGTTGTTTTCAACGAAAGCGCAACATCAAAAAGCTTATTAAACACCTTGAGATTAGGGATCTGACAGCCAGTGAGGATCAATTCTTTGATGCCTCCCCTATATATCAAGGAGGCTACGAAGAGCGACCAATCCACATCAGAACGGTTGTTTTTGTTGGACTGCATGCGCACAACGTTAACAGATGAGGTGTTTTTCCCCTTTTTAGAGGTCAAAACCACCAAAGATTCGCACTGAGTCAAGTCCAAGGACGTCAAAGACTTGTTTTTGATCAAGAACCAGCATAGTAATTTCCAGCCCTTGGCATCAATACAGGTATTACGTAACGAAAGCTTCTCTAAATCAAGTTTAAAGGAAATCGAGGCAAGAAGAATACGTAACATCTCAAAAGAAAGGCTCAATCCGTCAAGAATCAACGATTTAACAGGGGCAATACTGAGAAAGTCGCTGAACGTCAAGATCTCGATCAACGAGGGCGAAGAGTTCTTGAACTGGAGCATCTGAAGAGGTGCACTTGAGTTTGGGGGAAGCTGTTTCAACGTGGATTTGATTGGGAGAATCTCACGCAAATGGCAGCATCTGGTATATAATACATCTAGTGGGACCTTTTGAAGCATCATATCATTGATCATTCTGGTGCTTTCTTCTTCACTACCGTCAAGCAAGTCAGAGCTGCAACTGTCTCCTGAGGAGGCCGAGCACGACGAGTTTATAGACGAAATAGAGTGTGTTTTAGTGAGACGCAGTCCCTCTGCAGAGTCCTCAGCAAGAGGTTCAGATGAATTTGCGGCGAGCATCGGTTTGGCTTCATCTTTAGGTGGACTGATATATTTCAAGTGGCCTGTTCCGCCTACAACCACGCCGCCTCCACCTTCAGTCAATATTTTACGTTTTTCCTCTGGAGTTAGTTTATGAATAACCACAGAGCCTGTTTTTGTGATCTCGACCTCTCCTTTACGTGGAGTACGCGATGCAATCTGCTGTGGTGGATCATTGAAAAACACTTGGTCGCTGAAAGTCACGCGTTTCAAATGCGGAAGGTCATCGAAACCTGGGATTCTGTTCGATGACGACGAAGAGGAGCATCCAGAAACAGACGAAGAGTCTGATATCGATGACGAGGATATCGAAGATATCGAGAGATTACTGTTGAGATTGGTGTTGATGGATGTTGTGTTGCTCACGTTGCCTGTAAGACCAGTTATTGCGCTGTTGGCATTTAAAGGCGCTGTATCGTCACTCACCGAATGTTTACGCAAAAACGATCCAAAAATACCAGAGTTTCGAGCCGATCCTGGCGATACAGAGGCTGTCGTAATAGAGGATACGTCCTCGGAACCAACAGGACCTCTCTTGGTATGGTTTTTGATTGCGGGTCTAAAAGGAGTGCATGGAGGATGTGAGGGGATTGGACGGCCCAACATGTCTACAACAGGCGTAGAACCAACTGCTACAGGTTTGCTGCAAGTAGGTGATATAGAAGAACTTATAGAGGGGGCATGATGAGCGGAAAGCACACTATCAACGGTATTGGAGCGAGCCTTTTTGTTTATGTCGCTGGCAGAAGGCAACGAGTAGTTCTTCTTGAACCCGTTGGCCAGTCTCAATTTTTCCAAGCCCTTGGTGTTATATACTGAGAGAAACTTCTCCAAACGTGGATCTAATTCCGAGTCGTCATGGGCAGCGATCTGGGAAGCGTTGTTTTTGGCAGCAGAATAACTAGGCGCAGTTACGGAACGTGAGAGCCCGTTATTGAAGTTCTGAGTTTGCTTTGACGCATTTGGTAAAAAGTGGTTGCTTTTGTTGTCTTTAGAGGTCATGGCATCGTCTGAACGGTCCATAGCGTTCATAGATATTGTCTGGCTTCTTTTCAATGGGGCTAAGCCCTCGTTCTTGCTCTTCTTTGAGAATCTCGAATGGATCTTCCCGAAAAACCCACTGCCACTCTCTGAATTCTCCAGTATGCTGTGTGATTTGGCTCTTCTGCCCGTAGGAACCTCTACTTTCTTCGTCGTGACAGGCTTCTGTGTGTTTATTTCGCCGCGAATATTCACCTGTTTCACCGGCGAGGCCACAGCAGTGGCCTTCTGGCTTTTAGGCGGCAGATCTGGAATTGCTGAGCTTGTGGTGCTGTGTGCAGTGGCCGGAAAGTTGCTGCTAGTGCTGGTCGGACCTAAACCTACCGTACTGCCACTAGAGCTCGCACTAGGATGTGCAAAACTGCCCCTAAGAAACCAATCAACATCTTTATCGGTCACAGCATGAATGATATTACTAGCATCGTTCTCGAGCTTGCTACGAAGCTGCTTTAACTCCTTGTCCTCGCCGCTCTTCCGCTTGGTACTATTGGTGCTAGTGCTGGTACTATTGTTTGACATGGTTGGTGTTGCAGTATATGTCTGTGCTGATATGAATATATAGCTGGAAACAGTGGAACCGGCAAGCACGCTTCTCTATAGCCAAAAGACAGACAGACTCCAGCTTTGCTATTTAATATATCTATACAGAATACAGATAGATATAGAAATCAGAATCCAGAAATCCAAATCCAAATAAAAAGTAAAATTTTTTGAGAGAGAAAAAGATTCTGGGGCCAAATAACAGTAGTAACCATAAACAAGGGAAACACAATACTCGAGAATAGGATAGGACAGGATAGGATCAGCTATTACGTAGTATGACGCAGTATTACATAGCCATTGGGATTTCATTGGCACGGCCTAGCACACTATATGTCTTGCAAATGTAACTGCGTAAGATGTCGATCAATATGCTGTGATCTAGATACCCATGATAATACAATGCTTTACAATAATACATCAACTAACTCTCCTATAAAGATATTTCTGTAGAAAAGCCTAAAATAAAACCACCTTACAAAAATCATCAGTCTTTCAGTCTTTAAAACCTTATTTGGAACACGATTAGACGGTTATTTAGCCCTTAGTTGTCGTTTGGAGCCGATTAGGTCTTCTTCCTGTTCAAGATCCGGCGTGCGTATAGTAACAACCCAAGACATGGGTCTCCGGCAACACCAAGTGGAATTAACGAAATATGCTATGACCTGCACTTGGTGAGCCAGTTAACTGGAGAGCGTGGGGATATGTGTGCAACCTGGGGATTTCCCCAGATCATTAAACGTCCCGCTGTGAGCCTGGGTCAGGGATTTCTTTTCGATGTATTCGAGTAAAGTGACTTGCCGACCCGAAACGACGGTGCACGTAACCACAATATGCGCTTAAGGCATCAGGGGATAGGACCCAATCAGCTGCGATTTGAAGGTGCTAAGAGGAGTGAAAGCAAGCAGCTACAATTACAACTACGATTGGGAAAGCAATTATAGAGAGGAAAGGGCAAAACAATCAGCAAATATGTGATGTTGAAGACAGGCTGCAAGGTTCATGCGTAGAAACCAATGCCACATATGTACCAATGACACCATAGATCTTGACTGCATATTGGAACAGCACTATAATTTAAGGATTGTAGGTGAAAACAAGGGTTCGAGGGGTTCGATAGCGGAGAATAGGAGAATAACAGAAAAAAGCAACACGGATGAATGCCCATTCGGGGCGGGAATATACAAGTCAAGCTGAGACTTGTGGCTGGTATAGGGCGGCCGAGCCCAACTGCAGCCAGCTGTTACTACAGATAAGCACCTGAATACATATTATATTATCAGTACATACGTATATTATTGAGCAAAGCCTATACTATTGGCAAATTCATTTCTTAAGCTCCTCTGGAATCTTCGTCAGAGCATTTATCTCCACATTGGTGTGCTTGTTCTGTTTGCCGTCAGCAGTATCAAAAGGCTTTTCTGGGTTTTCAATGTCAATATCGGCCTCTTTAGATGCCAACACCTTTCCATCGGCAATCTTCTCGGCGGTTTCGTCTCTTGCATTGGCCTTGTGCATAGACTTCTTCACTTTTTCGTCAGTTGATTGTTCTCTGATTTCGGCAACTCTGATGAAGTAATTGAAGCTCTCTTGGGCTTTTGGAGGGAGTTTTGGCACCAATCTTTCCTGAATGACTTCGGTGACATCTTTGAAGAATAACTTGGTGGATTCTGAGTACACAATTCTCAACCAGTAGGTCAAGCAGAAAGCCACAAGAACAAACCCTGAAGTGCCTCTCATCAACAAAGTGTCAAAGATAAGTATCACAATCAATGCCAATTCGTTGAAAGAAATCACCATAGCCAACTGCTTCACCACAGACTTAGGAATTTTGTCCAAAACCCCGAAATGATGGCTGAGTTGTAAAGCACTGATGATTAAATAAGGCATGATCTTATAGATCGATGTTCTCGAGAAGAACCAAACAAATGCAAGCATCAAATACTGGAAGTTCTCAGTGGTGATCAACACAAAGAAATTTGGCGCTCTGAAACCGTATTTAGACACAATTGACAATGTATACGCAACCATGGTTCCAATGAGCGATACACGATACGCCAATTTGGTGGCTAACGATTTACCCCTACGTTTGAGATTGTAGAGATGTAATAAAAGGAAGATTATCCCAAATGACAAGGCAAGAACATGGCCTGCAAGCCAGATGGTTGGAAGATAGTCCTTCTTCACAGGAGGCTTCTTTCTCAACACCTTCATCTTCAATGGTTTAGCACTCTTTGAGGTACTTGCATTTAGTTTTGCATAAATATCTGCAGGAGCCTGTGGAGCCACAGATTGAGGGACCTGAGAGGTCTGAGGGGTCTGAATGCTGCCGTTTACCGCTTGTGACATTATGATATGGTTGTGGTTGTTAGTATATATCCTTCTCTTATGCCATAACAGCAGCATACAATTGATATACAGAGACGAGCAACAAGAAATATATTATTTTTCTTGTTTTTCACCATCCTTTTAGACTTTTGATGTCCAATTGTAAGCTACCGGCAAGTTACGACGGGGAAAGTTGCGAATGTGTCAGCGTGCAGTTAGTTTTTTTAGTACATTATAATAGTTATAGAATAAGTATTAAAGAATCATTATCATGGATTACAATATATAGTAAAGTACACAGTCGGCGCCTTCAGCCTTCTTCTATCACGTTTGGATCCCTCAGCCACTAATTCATGTTGTTAATAAACTCAATGGCCCGTTCGCCCTCGTCCTCAAAGTTTTTGATCAACTCGTCGGTTTTCATTCTCATTAGCTTTTTACACTGCTCGGTTTGGAATTGTAACCATTCCTGGATCGTCATGTTGAGCTCATCATGTGGGATCTGACCGACAAAATTGGTGAGAACTCCCTCTATGTCCTCGCTCAATTGATACTTGATCCCAGCAACATTCTTCAAGAACTCGTTGGCCCTCTCAAGATCATCTAACGACTCTCTGATTTGTTTGTGCGATTTCTGATTCCATTGAGGGAACACCTCGTTCTCTTTGAGCTGTATTTCTTTATTGGTTTCTGGTGATGCCAATGGAGTAGATTGGTTGGCTAAATCAAAGGTTCCTTCGGCAGCAGGACTGAAAAACGGCGTACAGTATTTTGCCTGGTCTTTTTCTTCGATATTAGCATGATGATTCTCTTCTTCTGGAATCGCTACCTTCTCAAAGTTGTTATTGACCTTTTCATATACAGAAATGCTTTCATCAAACTCAGAGGCATCTAAATCCACTGGATTTAATGAGTAGTCCCGATAATCTAAGCTGTCGCGTTGTTTCTGTCTAGTAGCAGCAGGTTTTGAAATCAGTTTGAGTTCACCAACTTCATCTTCTTCGTTCACAAACGTCGACTCAACTATAGATAATATTGCTGGTCTCGATTTAGGCGATAGAATCGCCTTTTTGATCTTCTCTGGTAATCTTATCGGGGTCAAGTGACTATACAATGAAGGGTCTTTCTTTTCAGGAGAAATAATGTCCGATTCATCTACTGAACTGGTTGACATATTTGCATCCATGATGTTCTCCTTCTGATCCTGTTCCTCCAATATCTCTTTGGGCTGTTCTTGAGCAGCTGGTATCTTTCGCACAGGCGTTGATTCATTAAAGATATCTTTCGCATTGTCTATATTTATTGGAGAAGAATGCATATGATGAACTTCTTCTTCTTCTTCTTCAGCGTTATTCTGTTCAACTTCTTCAAACCCGTCTGATTCGACTCGCACCTCTAAAACACCCTGGTTTTGTAGCGTTGAGAACATATCACCAGCTGGTTTCTTGTTCTGAGGGGTGGAAGTTATAGCTCCATCTATATTATTCTCCTGAAGAGCATCTATATTCTTATCCTGAAGAGCATCTATATTCTTATCCTGAAGAGCATCAATACTCTGAGAATCGGACTGGATCTGCTGTGAATTCTTAGGATCTAAAGTGGGTTTCGTCTGTTTCTGTTTAGATTTACTTTTACTCTTTGGTTTCCTTTTTGATTTAGTCTTTTTCTTCAACAGCTTTTCGTCCTCATCATCAGCATCATCAGCATCTTTTTCTTCATCGCTGGAGAATAAAAGACTATTAACACCGTTCTTTTTCTTGTTGTTTTTCTTAGTAACTTTCATAGCATTCTTTGACTTCGAACGGTTCATACTGGAGTTATATTTCTGCATCGTTTTGAACTTTCTCAATGATTTGTCAAACGTAGTAGATGACGCTGTCAATGTGAAGAAGTCTTCGCTTTCTCTGTTCTCTTTGTCCGATTCTTCTTGTGCTTTCTCCTTCTCCTTCTTGAGTTCAAATATTGACAAGGATTCGTTCAGATTATCATCAAGTAATCCCTTTTTCAATACACTTGAATGGTATGAACTTTTTGAGCCGGTTATTTCCGAAGACTTAACCGTTTTCTTGTTTTGCTTGTTTGAAGACGTGCTTTTTTTCCTCAATCTTCTCTTACTATCATTTTCAGTAAGAGTAGCGTTACTGGATATTATTGCTCCTCCTTCGTCGTTGATATCCAGGGAAAGCGCAGCATCACTGGACCTTTTACGGTTCTTTTTACTGGCTCCTTTTGGGGGGGTTTTAATGGTAGTGGTGCTTTCTTCACTAGGAAGCTGCGACAGAGACTTGGCGACAACAGACGACAGCGTAGACGTAGATACAGCCAATGGTTCTTGTGATGAGGTGGGAGTCTTCAGTGATTTCTCAAACGAGAAGAAATAACAGCCTGGAGATATCTTTCTATGAACTTTTAGAGGATCATCTTCAGGGGCCCAGTCTTCCAAGGAGTTTTTACAGTATAAACACACACAATTATCATCGTTAGGAAAGAGTGGGATATGATAAAATCCGGCATTGATCATCGCTTTCTTTGTAGGTAATTCCTTGCACCAGAACTTGAAAAACTCTGAACGTATTCTTACTGCTTCTTTCGACTGGGGGTTGGAAAACTGCTGGATTCTGGACCAGTCATAGTTCAGAAGAAGCTGACCGTGCTCATTGTCATTATTTCTTTCCTTGGCTTTCTTGTTGCGTCTGTTCTTGAGATTATTAGCCGCTGGATCAATGGTTGACTCGGTGAAGAAATCTCGCTGCGAAATCGCGTTATAAAACAACGCAAAAGGACAATTAGGACTCACAGAGAGATGGTGTTTGATTATATCCCTCACATTATCCCAGCTGCTTTGTTTCTTGAGACATCCAACACAAGTTACTTGATCTTTCTTCGTTTTTGTAGGGGAGAAATAAAACCCATACTTTGCCATATCATTCAGTGAGGGGAACTTGTATGGCCAAGAGACATCTTCCACTTTAACCTTCCCAACTGAGTTGTTAAAAAACGTCTGAGCCCGCTCCTCTTCGCAAGTGGGCCTGGACATCTCGGGACTTAATGAACGGAATTAACGGCAGGAAAACAAAAGATGGTGATGAAATTACGAGTGGATTGGTACAGCTAAATAGTATTCCGAATCAAATACAACACTTCAATGAAAGGACTCCTTTTAGTCCGCTGTTCATTGAATGGTGATATTTATTTGTTGCAGTGTTTTGATTTCGATTCGAAATATAAACAAACGGTGAAAATACATAAAAAGATGTCACCGAGAAAGGTTAACGTCACGTGATGTGTATTTTATTCAACATGAGATATATTCTTTACAGGAGGATGGGGTGTGGTTGCAATGATGGTCGTTATTGGTTTGGGATTGGTATCTTGTTGTGCAGGAATACAACAGATTGTCAGCATTTTTCCGTCTTCTTGCCATCGAAATACGGTCTCATCAAAGAGATATTATTTTCCATAGAGAAAGAACCTTTGTTTATTTTTTTACCGTTGCGAAGCCCTGGCCCTAAAGAGTGTCAGCATGCATGAGTTTCTTCACTTTGTTGAAGCGGCGTGCCTTTTGGACCTAGATATTGTTCTATGTCTGTGGTGGATAGTACAAATAATACATATTCATATTTTCTATAAAAGACATAGATTTCACCTTACCTTTTATTCTTATTTCTTTCTTTTTTTTTTTATCAGTACTCAGGATTATTTTATGTTCTTCATTATTTTGCGGTTATTCTATTGTCTTGCAAATCACAATGATTGTAAATACAGAATTCTGAGTACGTAAATGAATACACCCCAGGAGTATAAACACTAACCTTAAGAGGCTAAATCAGTAAATGCAGAAAAAGAAACGCCGGAATACATCTTGCATAACCAGTTTGTGTCATTTAGTTTTACTGTAAGTCTCTATAATTTCAAAACGATTTACAAAAGCCTGAAATGGAACTATAGCAACCTCAAAGAGTTAGACTGTCACAGGACAGAAGTAAGTAGGCAAAATCAAGTTACAGTTCTCAAAATCGGATGATTTATCATTATATATAAAATAAAAGAGCAGCAAGCAAGCAGCAGCTTCAAATGATGAATCTCAACAATTATAATAACAATAACAAAAGCTCCAGCACAGACGCAGGGACATTTTAAATAGTTCTTTGGTTCATCTTATGGAATTAACCCATAGATATCAAGAAACAGGCAACAAATTCATGAAAATCCGGGATACTCTTGTTCAAGAAGGCTCACAACTCAATCCAGACATCATTGAGAAGCTTAAGATGCACGAAAGACAGACTCAGAAGACGTTAGAACAGACACAATTTTTAGTTGACCAACTTCTCCAACTAATAACTCAAAAGAAACTTTTAGTTTCCCAACTTCTCCAAGTGATAAATCAGTCAATGGCTAATGGCAACAATAACGTGGGGATAGCTCATGAATCACTTCTGCCAACACCACTAACACTCCTAACGCAGGATCGAGTCGGCAATCTCACAAATAAAATATTAACGTTGAAAACTTGATTCCACAATTGTGATTATTTTGATGTAGATTGTATAAGCTATTGTTTGACATTTATAAACAATCCAATATCAATAAATTATCCTATTTGTTGCCTCTTCTTTGGAGTAATATGTCGGTCGCATAGTACTTCATATCATGGAAGGTTTTTCGACAGATATCTTCAGGTCTTAGCCGCACGACCATAGTAAACCTGTCAGTGAAAGGATCAATGATTATCCAAATGGTAAAAAAAAGGGCCGAGCAGGGAATTGAACCCCGGACCTCTCGCATATTTGTGATGTTTTCCAATTGTAACTGGAATCGCCCAAAGCGAGAATCATACCACTAGACCACGCGGCCGAATTTTTTTCTTGGAACAAATTTTTATTTTTAGTTCTTACTTTTGGATTTAAAGTTTAAAAAACCTTAAATATTAAGCAAAATGACTCCAATGGAAAAATAGGAAATTCATAAAAAAATGGGCGAGTGGCGTAGTTGGTAGCGCGTCTGCCTTGCAAGCAGAAGGTCACTGGTTCGATTCCTGTCCCGTCCAAATTTTTTTGCACTTTCAATTCTCGATTTTTTTTTCTTTTTGACTCGAAGAACCAAAGGTTACACATAACGAGTCACCAGTAAAAAAGATAAAAGGATAAATCAAAGACCATTAAAAGCGTTAACCGAATAGACACTTAACAGAGTTTATTACAAAGATATAAGCAATTGCTGCGATGTTTATTGGTTATTTAGTACTGCAAGGCATTCTCACCTAAACTAATACGATGAGGCGAAGATAATGACGAGGAAACACCGTTTAATGATTACCGGCACCACGGCTGACCTTCTCCAAAACGGTTTCGTAAGCAACTTCGCTGAAGTCGGTACCTTGGATATCAGTAGAAATACCATTCAAAGCACGACGTAAGGCATCTTTTGAAGATGCGTAGACCATTTTACTCTGGGTGAATGTGTTAGTATCCTAGAATTTTGTGACTCAAATACAAATGCAAATGCAAATACTTACTCTAACTGGGGCAGTGTCTGGAGACCAAGTGTAGAAGATTAACTTAGATCTTTTACCTTCACCGGAGGCCAATTCGTATTCGAAGTCGTAAACTGCGTATCTACAGTCGTTCTCTGGCAAAGCTTCCAAGAACTTATCGTAAGAAGCCTCAGAAGAGGTTTCCTTGACAATAATCTCGGTTTTCTTGTCGTTCAAGACAAAGATGATGTACTTAGTCTTCTTGCCTAATTTCAAGTCATCAAAAGCAGTCAACGATTCGTCGGCAACGGCAACACTATATGAGGGGTTAATATATGCTTGTGAGACATGATAGTTGCTGCAGATTATTTAAACATACCCTGATCTGGACTATAGGTAGCAGTTAGTATTTGCGATAAAGTGGGGATATTATATTATATAATATTAAAGCAGAATTGACATACCATTATGGATGGATTATTTTGTTTGTAAAAAAGTGATAGAGGTTAAAGAGCACTTGAAAATGATAGTATTATAATGGTATAATATAATCAATTGGCAAGACTGAATGGAAGAAAGAGTAGGCTCTACTATGTGGCTGTTATGTTGGTGATATCTTTTTTCTATTCTGAAATTCAAAAATAGGAGAAGGGATGTAAAATTCATCGAAAATCGAAATAAACCGAAACACAGGAAAAAAACACCTCATAAGGAGACAGCCACCCCATTTTTCTTAGTAATTTCTGGGGCGGGGGGTTAACCGGAGATGTCAACAGTAGAGGGGCATATAACATGAGAGCTGTTTGGTCGAAGACCGAAGACCAAACAGACATAGAATGGGACTGGAGAAGGAGAATAGAGAGTTTTAGGATACTTTAATAAGTGCTTAGGTTTGCTGGGGAGATCTCATTTACAGAATGCTATTGCTCTAAGTGTTTAAATCTTTTCGCTGTGACGTAGTTTAGTTTTTATTACCAGTTTTAGTATGATTAGAGAACTGGTCATTGTAATTAACCCCTCCAATACTCCTCTAATCCTACAACAAATCTCCATCAGTTATTCTTCATAATATATTTTCTCATAATATTTATTCTTTTCGTAATATTGTTATTTAATAGATATTCTGCCATTCATAAGCAGATAGTCGGGAAGTAATTGGAATGCAATTATTTCTCAGTGTCCAAAACGTATCTTCCAACGATCTTACCTTCCTCCATCAATTCGTAAACGTTTTCCAATTCAGACAATCCAACAACCTTGAATGGAGAGTGAACCAAACCTCTAGAGAAGTAGTCAATAGCTTCTCTAGTGTCGGCTCTGTTACCAACGTAAGAACCAACAATGTTGATGGACTTGATGACGTGAGTGAAAACATCTGTGTTGACAACGGCACCAGCTGGCAAACCAACAAGAACAACAGTACCAGTAGGTCTGACATATTGAACAGAAGCGTTCATGGCCTTTGGAGAAACAGAGACGTTAATAACTCCATGTGGACCACCCTCGGTGATTTGTTGAACAGCCTCAACCAAGTCTGGGACCTGGGTGTAGTCAATGAAAGCTTCAGCTCCCAATTCTTTGACCTTGGCTTCCTTCTCAGCACCACCATCAATACCAAGGACACGGTAACCCATGGCTTTGGCGTATTGGATGGCTAAAGTTCCCAAACCACCACCAGCACCGGAAATAGCAACCCAGTGACCCTGTTGAATCTTAGCTGATTTCAAAGCCTTGTAGACAGTGACACCAGCACATAAGATTGGAGCAACACCGGCCAAATCGGTTCCCTTAGGGATTTTAGCAGCTTGAATGGCATCAGCAGTAGCGTATTGTTGGAAAGATCCATCATGAGTGTAACCAGACAAGTCTGCATGGGCACAGTTAGGCTCAAAACCCTGTTCACAAAGCTCACAGGACATACAAGAACCATTCAACCATTTAATACCGGCCAAGTCACCAATTTCGAAGTTTTTGACTTCAGAGCCTTTGGCAACCACAACACCGGCACCTTCGTGACCACCGACCAATGGCAATTTGGTAGGCAAAGGCCAGTCACCTTTCCAAGCGTGTAAATCAGTGTGGCACACACCGGAGTACTTGACATTGATCAAGATCTCATTGGGTTTGACTTCAGGGATTGGAATATCCTTGTACACCAAAGGACCTCCGTTCTTGTCAAACACGACGGCCTTTTGGGATGAAGGAATGGCCATTCTGCCAACGGCAGAAATAGAGAAGTTTCTGGAGAGCAACGATGGCTGGATTCTGGAAGATGCGGTAAAAGATCTCAACATTGCAAATAGGAATAGTATAAGATAAGCTGTATTGAAATATAGAGCTTTGAAGAGACTACAATATGATTTAAAAGAACTACAAAGGATCAGGAACGAAAGAAGTGTCATATCTACGTCTATTTATACACAATTGGGATCTATACAATTCCATGCCAACAAACCATAACAAGTGTCACGAATCCTGAAAGCCAAAAAAAAGATGATAAATAATACCCCATCTCCACAAAGGACGGCCATGCCCCTCCATTAGATCCTTTCAAACATGGCTTTCAAAATCAAAACATTGACAGCCAATAAACGGCCGAGAAATTTCATACGTGCCAGCAATGTTGGAGGGGGTTGCGAATGCTCCTCATGTGCAGATAGACTTCCCCAAGTTTGCCCCTCTCTCTCCACATTTTTTCCACACATAATCCCATCCGTCCTTATTGTTAGTGTTGTGGTGGAACCACAATAATATGGAAACCCGCATTCCGGTTTTATTTGGTCGGAATAAGTTGGGGAATCAATTGTTGTAGGGTTCTAAAGGGTGCTAAAAGGGGGATTTCACAGCAATTAGATGGGGTATTTCTGAAAACATACGACGATTAGCATAAAAGTGACGTACGCGTTACAAGAGCGGGACATTTAAGGAACTGTAGTCTATTTTAGGCATCCGGAATACATGAGCGATTGTTTACACAAGAACCTCTGCTTACAGTATATGAATTACTGTATGATTTTTATTATATTACATAAGGTATGCTTTCTATATGATGTTAAGGATGTATCACATAATTACCGTAAGACACTGAAATATGAACAGTAGTATTATGTAAGACAATGTCTAAAAACACTGGCTATCTTATATTCCCCAATAGCCTCTCTTTCACACCTTCAATCGTCTCTTTAAGAGCCCCCTTTTTAATCAACTCGTCAATAAATTCCACTACAAGCTGATTCGTACCCAAATTATCCTTAGTATGGAGGTTCTGGTTAAATTTCCCTTTGGTCTTTGAATAGTCCTGCGAATTCATAAACCGCTCCGGTACAATAAATTTGACCCCCTCCACCTCTGCTGTCTTGAATTTGACACAGTTCCTGCTGCTCTTCTGCGACATCAATTGTTTAGGCACCAAATTAAGTGTTTTCTTCGGACAAGTTTGTAGACCCTGGTCAGAATTATGTGAGAACTTACATGCCTCGCCAAATTTGCACTTCTGCCCTTGAAGCACAAATTTACATGCCCGCACGCCCTTATTTTCGTTGTTGTGGGAAATAGACGGTACCTGTTGACTCTGCTTCGCCTTTACACGACTATTAGTGGGATAATTCTTCTTCCTCTCTTCTATCCATTTCTTAATGTCCTCCTCTGTTTCCAACACAATATTTGTCCCGTATATGGGAACGGGCTGTTTTTCTTCGTCTAGATGTTCATTACCGGATTTCTGATAATAATCATTAGTTGGCGCTAATTTGTCTTCTTTATCACTATTTTGGTCGTTACTATTAGTGTTACCAGTAGTCGGAACAGTGTTGGGTAAATGCGTTGGTAATTCCAAAGGATTGAAGTAACTTTCAATTCTAGGCTTCTTTTCGCTCGCCAATGGCTCCGCACGAATGTTTCTTTTCATTTCAACATTGATATCAACTCTTCCTGCTTCTCCTCAGCCTTACGTTTCGGCCTCATCGCCCCAAATTGAAACTTTTGCTCATAGATCAAGATTTTTTGCTCTTTGGCCAATCACCGTGATCATGTGACTAAAAATATTTCACGTGATATTATTTCTCCTCATTTAACGCCTGGGAGGTAAGTCGGAAGGTGCGCTCAGGAAAAAAAATTTCAGAAGCAATATTGAAAATCGAATATTAAGCAGAAGGATGACAAAATAAGGAGCTGTAGTATTGTTTGTTGATAATAGAACATAGACATAGTCAGTAGACAATAGAAAGTAACCAACCATGTCATCGAAAGCCTCTCAAATCGCTAGCAAGACCACCATCTGGCAAAAAGTGTTCAGTAAAGAGACCTTGAAGTACTGCTTTACTACTCATTTCTGGGGACCAGTATCAAACTTTGGGATTCCTTTGGCAGCTATCTATGATTTAAAGAAAGATCCTGCTTTGATTTCCGGGCCAATGACCGGATCATTGATTGTTTACTCGGCTGTGTTCATGAGATACTCGGTTGCTATCACTCCAAAGAACTACTTGTTATTGGGATGCCACATTGTTAACGAGACGGCTCAATTGGCCCAAGGTTACAGATTCTTGGATTACAATTACTTCTCCAAGAAGGAAGAGCCTAAAGCTATTACCAATTGAATTGGTAGTGTTATGATCTTTCTTTACTTATGCCTTTTATTATAGGGCGAATGATATATCACCATATTTATGTTTATACGCTCTTTGTACACTCTATTAATAGACACTTTTTATGCCAAGAGGCCCTAGGGTTTTGTATGATAGAATTTGTGTTATATTTTATATTATAGATGTAATAAGCTGTGTGAATCATTTGTATTAGATACAATTGCATTATCATCGATTAGATTACGTACACATAGTATCCATATTACCATGAAACATAGATAACAACAGCCATTACTCCGCTATTACCTTACCGGTCGTTCCCTTAATTCCCTATAATTAAGTATGTACATTAATTGTGTAGGTCAAGTAATACTCTCCATGTCCAAAATCCGGGATCCGTACACCCCCAATCAGTCGCGACCCCCCATCCTAACTCCGCATCCAAGAAAATGGTATACACCAAAATGATGGATCGTTATATCTACACATCTTGTACATTTTCAATACAAACTAGATCTCTTTTGAAGAGACCACTCCCTCATGTATCCAATGAAATAGGGCATGGGGCATAAGGCAGACAACATGGACAGAAGAACATTTAACCTTCTTAACCAGCGGCTTGACCGTTTGGAGCTTATTACCAACTCATTCCATAAAGACCAATCCACAGAGAGAGAAGCTTACATAAAACAAATCTCATCAATCAACAAAACCCTTACGCAATTTATCTATAACAACTATCCACAATTCCTACGAATAATAGAGCTTCTCCGCAATAACGACCTTCTCAAAACCATCGACGCCAATGCCGATACCGATACGGAAGTCACAACTGAAAACGAAACATACAATGAAAAGAAGCTTATGGTGCTAGCTAATTATAACTATATCCACGATATGATACGCAACATACATAGATTACAAAGCCTTGATGGAAATAATATAATATCCAAGCACTTTGACACGGAAATTATTCAATATTCCTCGCTTTTATCCAATCTTCACTCACTAGTAAATAGCACCACAGAAAGCTCAATATCGCTGAAATACAGCCAGCTTCTTGCCTATTCGATCACATTTCTAGAATCTTATGTGCTGATTATACAGGAATACAATCGTCAATATAACGTGATCCGTGACAAGTTATCGGAGTTAAACACCCAGCTTCTCGTTGCGCAATCATCTCTCAAAAGAGAACTCAAGAACAACACCTACTAAAGAGAAAGAAATTGTCTATTTATTTTATAAACTTCTCAAGGAGTCTTTTGGATGCAAGCTCTATCAATGTGGCTACCGGTTTATCGTAATTCCGGACATCTTTCACTATATCACACCATATATCACCATGTTTTGGTTCTTGCTCCTTGAAATCGGCAACCAATGTTTTTATCTCGTCTTTGCTGTTATTGTCCTGTTTTTGCTGTATCATTATATATAGCCATATCCAACTATCTGCATTATCGGGATCCATCTGTCTGGCTCTTTGAAACCATACTCCTGCTTTATCGATCTTACCGTCTTTATAGAAATTCTCTCCAATGGCCAAGAGAATTAATACATTTGCACCGGTTTCCTTAAGAGAAAGCTGTAGATATTTCTTTTGTTCAGTCTTCTTTTCAATTAATTGCAATCTCTCTCTCCAGATAATCGCAGAGTTAGGAAACTTCTGTAAACCTTTCGAGACCAAGTTTCTTGCTTCCTTAATATTCTTCAACTGCTTTTCGTATTGAATCTTGGCTGCCCATAGAACATCGCTATTAGGGTTCTTAATTAAAGCTCTATCTAAAGTCGATCTAGCCTTAATGACACTACCGGAGTCATTATCGTTACCAGAAAGCTGTTGTTTGGCTAATAAGAGCCATAATGTAATTGATTGCGAACATATTCTCGTACCAGTAGAGAAGACCTCCCTCGCTTTTAAAGGTTGGCCTAAATCAAGTAAAAGCTGTCCTTTTTGCATGTATAATTTATCACAATTAGGGAACTTCAACAATGCTTCGTTAACTAGAACCAATGCATCATCATTTTTGGATAATTGTCGTAATAGGTTCACATATTTATACCATATTCTAACATTCTCACTAAGAGCCTTCAATGCCTTTGCAAGCAAGCGCTCTGACCTATCAAATTGATGGTTTGAAGTTTCTAATTTGATGGCTGCTAACCAAATGTTTTCACTTTGACCAAGCTTTTTGAATGCATCATCTAAAATTCCTCTGGCACCTTCAAGATCACCATTTATCCATCTCTCTTTAGCATATCTTAACCAGAACTCTTCATTATCAGGCATTTTCAAAATTGCGTCCTGATAACTGTCGTAAAGACTCTGTAAATCACGGTGCTTCTTCAAGAACTCAAATAAGTCTCGCCATATCAATATTTCCTTTGGAGATATCTCTAAGATCTTTGAGTATATACTCTGTGTAATTGTGCTGCTACCACTACTAGAACCAGCAGACCCTTGCGTGATATTCGACAATTTCTCAGCCAATTCTTTCCATTCGATGATTTTATCCATATATTTCTCTTCATTTAAGTTAGAATTCACGAATTCTGCCGCTATTTTACAGTTGATTATTGCTGCTGCTGTGAGAACGAATCCAGCAGTTTCACAGCTTTGGGCCGCACGAACCCAGTCGTCAGTTTTAGTCTCCTTCATGCCCTTTTCGATAATCTTGGCTATTTTAGTTGAATCTTTTGAATGAGTCTCTTCAAGCCTGGCTGCTTCAATCCAGATTTCATAGGAATCCGGTAGATTTTTCCGCGCTCGATTGATCACCTTTTTACACGTCTTGAAGTCCAGAACCTTTTCCTCTATATGGATCAAGGCAAGCCATAGGTCTAAGGAGTCTGTTATGATCATCAATGCGGCTTTTAACAATGTTCTTACTTCCTCAACATCATCCTCTAAATCTATGGCGATTTTCCAGAGCTTGACACTAGAATCAAGGTTTTTAATAGCATTCCTCACTAATTTTTTCTTTGAAAGTGGATTATTGTTCATATCTTCTAATTCAATGGCCTTTAACCATAGATTTTCACTGTTATTTATGAATGAAAGTCCTTGATGTACAATCTGTTGACACCGTTTACCATCATTACTATTAATGCTGACATTTTCAAGCCAGATCCCTTCATCTTTGGGACACTTCATACACCCTTGTTGGATTAACGATCTCGCACCTTCAAAATTTTTCGCTTGCACCTCTACTCTGGCACTCGATATCCATGTAACTGGATTAAAAGGGTCTGTGTTTCTAAGAGACTTGAAGATTTCTCGTGATTTCTTTAGATCACTTATCTGTGCAGCCATTCCGCTTTGATCCTTTGACAACTGCTCCAAAACCACCTGACTTGTGCTGTCATGTTTGATTTCACTATCATTTTCCAAACCGGCAAGTTTCATGTCTAGCATCTTCCCTCGAGCATCTGAAATCATTTGGAAATCAGTATCATTATCCTGTTGGTCATCCTCAATTAGATTGCTCGTTTGTGATTCATTAGTAAGACCCATCAACAAGCTATCTGTAACATTATATGTTCTTCTCTGCTGTTGAGCCAATTCTCGCTCTCTTTTGTTTCTACGAGTCATGTCTGCAGCCTTTGGGAGATTCAACCATTGATCCTCGGTGATACTGGCTAGTCCTTTCTTCAAATCAGCAAACTGATCACTTAATTGGCTGATGGTGCTGGTGGTTGTGGTTGATAATGTCTCTTTCGATTTATTGTTTGTGACTACGAGTTTCCGTCTCTTACTTCGAAGTCGTTCTTCCATTTGTTCATAGATCTGATCAGCATCTTCATCTTCTTGATCATATCCTGATCTTTTCAAAAGCAAGCCTTTATCACCATCATCTATTTTGCTATTGTCGTCTTCTTCTTTGTCTTCGTCGTCTTCGCCATCAATTCGATTATTCAATGCCGGTCCTATATCAGATCTTGTAGTAAACCCTGTAGCTCCTCTACCGATCCCCGCCACATAATTGGGCGGGGCTGGCATATCCAAGAAGCTCTTCCTCTCCATGATGTCTGTACTGATTATACGGCAATGTCTCTCTCTCTGATGTTTATATGTTAAGCCTTGGCCATATTGTTATTGAATTTTTTTTTATATAGAGGAAGCTCATCAAGGAAAAAAAAATAAAAAAATTTGAAAAGTTTTTACTTATACTAGTACTGGCAGATATTAGTTATCTATCTCATACTAAAAATCTACAAAAGATATACAGAAGATACAGAAGACAAAACATGTCATTGATACGCCAGAAACAGGATCTTATAATATTTGATGATAAGTCAGTCATATCGTCTAAACTTTTATCACCAACCTTATACAGTCCTAGTCTTTTTCTCATTCAACATGCACCTGGAACATCATCATATTGGCTCATAAATGCCCTCATAGAATCACTTCTTTTGAAAAAGTCCCGTTTGAATAGCAATGTACAGGCCAATGTCTCGACGACGGCGAGTGTCACCTTCATAAGCTTCAGCAATTCTCTTGAATATTATGCTCAATTTTTCAAGAAATATACCGGAGGGGTAGACCTTTCAACGAACCCTAACTTTCAGTTCATTGACTGTTTTGATGATTTATACTCGGGAATATTGCGAAGCAATGTCAGTGAAAAATCAGTAGTTGATAATCTTTTTGAGACCCATATTCTTTCCAAAATACCCCCAACTATCGATGGTAAACCCAGAATTGTTATCATAGATGGCTTGGAGGTTTTGTTGGCTTCCACTGAGATCAAGCTAATAACATTGATCAAATGTCTTGACAAAGTGAGAAAGGCCACACAGTTGGTGATTTTGAACTGCTTGGTTGACGAATCACTAATAAATTTCCATGATACCAGCCAGATTATGATCGATGTCAAGTTCACCAGTCTTTATTCTCACGTTTTCCATAGAAGTAACCTTGTTATCAGCGTCAGACCTTTAGATACGGGCCATGCTAACGATATTACAGGAAATATCCGCATAACTCGAGGATTTGTTGATTTGGACGTCTTACTGCGCAGTGGTTCGAGATCTTCAGTCCAGGTCCAGGAGAAGGAATATCTATTCCACGTCAAAAAGGACAATACTGTTGATTTGTTCTTCAGATGATAATAAAATAAAAAACACAACGAATATATTTCTCCCATGAAACAATTATTAAACAAATATAAATATAATTTACTGTAAACCTATCAGTTAATATAATCCCGCGCAGGTAAAAACGATTCGACAATTTGGAACTGTTCTATACACCTCTTCCATTTCTCGTAGTCTAAAGCGAAGATCTTATGCTCAATCTTTGACAGCTGAATCAAATCATATTCTTCTGGGGTTTTAGGATTGGGCACTTCCCTAAGAATCCAATTATCTATCTTATTTTGATCGTCTATATTGTGACCCTCCTCATCATCTTCTAAAGAAATTGTAACTCTGCCATCCCGCACTAAGAAACTTGTATAAAACATGTTCTCTACCGACTGTCCAAACGAATCTGGGTTTATAAAAAATCTAAACACATTAATAGGCTGCCCCTTGATTGTTTGTAGATGACGGAACACCTTTTTGACTGCCTCCGCAGTATCGTCCTGTTTCTCGGTCAAGGCATCCAAATCAGGTCTGTCGGCTGTGGTGACATCTTTTCCGTTAGGTAAATCATCACGAGCTCTTCTTTTGATATTTCTGACTTTCTTTTCTATGGATAATGGTCCTTTCAAATGATCAATATTAGGGATTGCTTTACTGGTCAGAAGATACAATGCACCCAATTTCAAATAGTTGAGTTCATTATAGCTATGGAACGAATCAATCGTGTTCTGATTATCAATTCTGGCCTGATCCATCTCTTTCAACTGCTCGTCGGTCAAACCAGTCTCACCTGAATTCTCTGAACGAACTTCCCGATCTTTTTTCGATGGGTTTTTGAGGGACAAAATACTGACGTCTGTGGTTTCCTTCAACATGAATAACTTGACGTTTCTGAGAAAGTCATCAACGCGTAGATGTTTGTCACTTTTACCAATCTTCAAGTTTCTGACAGAGATTTCAGCCAAGTCACTGATGTTCGATAACGCTTTCGCGTCGTATGTTTGTAAGATCTTACTTGTGAAGGATATCTTTTTACTCTTGCTGAATAAAGTGTTGATATTGGTAAGATTTTCGTTGACAATGTCCAATCCTCCGGTTCTGGCCACTTTGGCCCTCTGGTTCAACATCTTGGTATTAATGTTTCTGTAGGAGGAGGTTAATCTTTTCTCAGTGTCTTCCAAATTCTCATCATCATCCTCACTGGATTTTATCTCAGGTTCGTCGTCGTCATCATCGTCATCATCGTCATTATTATCATTATCGTCATCATCATCATCATCATCATCATCATCATTATCATCATCATCATCATCATCATTATCATCATCATCATCATCATCATCATCATCATCATCATCATTATCATCATCATCACCCTCATCGGCAGTTTTACTCGAGTCCTGTTCGTCAGTGATATCTTCAATCTCGCTCCCTGAATCAGGGTCTTCCTCGATTTCTGGTTTAATCATTTCTGATGCTATGAGACTGTCTGTTGTGCCCAAAGTAGATTAACAATAATGTTTCAGTAGGCGAGGGACATGTTAGCTATTAAATAATTTTAGTTTATTTTTTTTTTCTAGCATAATAAATTATATAGAGACGCGTGGTTTACCATGGTTTTTGGTAGATATTTTTCACCAATATAATTACCATCAATTTGGATCAATACATAACCATTTCCAGATCAGATCCCTAAGCCACTTACTATAGGGCCGGTCTTTTCTTGACAGCTAGTCACTAATTGGTGCTTATTGAGACTTACCGTCACCGATTGGCTCCAATTGGCCTTAATTGTTACTGATAGCTATGCCGCAGGTATAGCAATGTATAGCAATGTATAGCAATGTATAGCAATGTATAGGAATTGACACAAATTCATGGATCTCACAAGTAACTAACCGCACTCCGGCCAACGAAACAATCACCATAGAAATCAAAAGATTCATCCAACTACCATACAGTCTGCTATCCTCAATATCAAGCTCATAGTCACTAACCGCAGGCCAGAATCGCACCAAACGCCACTAAAATGTTGTGGCCATACTTGACTCCTTCAGAGATATTGTTGCTGGATTATCTCGCCGATCCGAACCAGGAGGAAGCATTCTACAATGACAACCCATTTGAAGCAGCATCTAACGGACCAAAAAAGAACAATTTGATCAAAATATCCAATGCATCCGAAGATAAGCGAAACCCATTCATGGTGATATCACCCACAACGATACTAGTGCTCAGTCAGAGTCCCATTGCTGTAGTAGCCATGCATCAGAGATCAGCTGAATCGATTGAAAAATATGGAGAGAACGTGGACATTAA
Organism: Saccharomycopsis sp. yHQL182; assembly: GCA_030490795.1. Classification (NCBI taxonomy): domain Eukaryota; kingdom Fungi; phylum Ascomycota; class Saccharomycetes; order Ascoideales; family Saccharomycopsidaceae; genus Saccharomycopsis; species Saccharomycopsis sp. yHQL182. The sequence continues at coordinate 277,257 of JAKVQV010000005.1, read as the reverse complement.
TATTATATCAGACAGTGGTGCTGCAATTGTGCGAACGTCAAAGAATATATTATTAATATATTCGTTTAGTATTGATAAGCTGAGAAACTTATTGGAAGTTTCAGGAGTGAAGAACAGTAACGATACTATATTACAGGACGGATTGCCTATTGATCATGATAACTCGATATTCAGTTTTGCAAAGAACGTCAGCAAACAACAGGTGTTTACCAGCGAATTATTGTTGATTAATGAGTATGATCCAGGATTTAGAGTATTTAGTCCAAGATTTAGGTTCCGTCTTTTATTGAAGATTCAGAGCGATCTTATGGGATACACTATTGATAATAACATTCTCTATTTGCTAACCAACAAGAAGAAAGCCGCAGAAACACAGCAAGCTGATGAAGAGGTGGAGCAGCAGGACAATCAGGAAGAATGGGAGGAATTTGATAATCATTTGGCTCTCCAGATGTTGAATTTAAGAAACTCGGAAGAAGAGGTGAAGATATTCTTTCTCGATGATTTACAATGGTTTTCCGAGGACCATGTGACACATATAAACTCTTTCCAGTACGATAAGTCATTAGACATCTTCTCATTTATCACTAATAACGGAAACTGCTGGTGTTTTACAAAAGATTTATCGTTTGGCCATTGTGTGTACTCTCTAGGTAACGCCAAACAGGCATTGATAAACCCCAGCTTCAAGCTTGTGTTGATTATCACCGAGCAGGATAACATCTTCTACTATTCGTTGAAGAATTTCCGCAAGCGACAGATAACTCTTCTAAAAAAGTTCAAAAAGTCTCTTAATTCAAAGAAGATAATAGCAGCAAAATTCTCTATTAACGACAGCTTGCTTCTTGTCCATTATACAAACGGATGGTGTCTTTTATCGATCTTTGGAAACATCAACTTTTCAACTTTTGACTACGATGACAGTCTAGGAATAACTAATGACAATGTATTACCAGATATAAACGAGACTACAGAACCAGGAACTATCAACAGTAAAAACTGGTTCAACGATATAAGTGATATTCAGTTCATAAATGACGACTACACATTTGTAATTATACCAAAAGACTCGAAAAACATGTATGTATTTGAGTTGATGAAATGGAACTTATTGAAGTCTCACACTGATGGAAACAGTAAACGGCCAGTTTTGTTTCACGAGTCGCTTCTTTATCTCTATAGTGGGGTGGAAGAGGAAAAGGCGGATGATCCACAATCGGATGATGATTTAGTGAGCAATAACTGGAGTACATTGGATATACCCCTTAGTAAATATCGGTTAGTGAATCCTTACAAGTACATATCTCTTTCGAAAAACGCGCAAAACGTGGCAATTTATGGAGGGAAAACTCTCAACAGTTCTAACCTTCTTATATATTCTTTGAGAAGCAAAAAATGGTACATGTTTGACGATGATTTGGTGGATGATGAGCTAGATATCAAGGCAAACATTGTTTGGTGGGGTGACAACTATCTCTTTTTGGATTGGTTGAACCACGACACTGGTAAACACGAGCTTGTGATGTTGAATTTAAAGAAGTTTTCGCATAAATCATCACATGGAAGTGTGCATGGACAGCAGGATAATTTTCACGGCGGTGATGCTGATAAACACGGTAAAAATGGAAGCTCTGATACTAATGGAAGCGGGAGATTAAATTCTCATAATTTTGGTGACTCGGAGATTCATTTCTTCAACACAAGCAGTGTGATTTGGAGATATGAGTTCGACGAGCCAATTGAGTATTTGAATCTTGACAATGTAAGCAATGAACTAGTGATTCTCACCAAAAGTTTACAGATTGTTATCTTCAAATTGAAGGAGCAAACGATCTTCAAAAAAGTCTTGAAACATAGCGATAATATAGAAGAACATCCTGATAAAGACCAAGAACTAGTCTATAAAAGACAGGTGATCATCAATTTGACCTTGCGAATGAGCTTGAAGAATATCATAACCGGCAACAGTCTAGATGATTATCGAAAGGGAAACTTTAATATCATAAAACTCAATGGTAGTTCTGGAGATTTACTCTTTTTGACCAATGGAAATCTTTATTATTTGAGTCTTAAAGAAGAAGAGGGAAACATCCAATCCAGTAGCGACACGAACGGCGAATCGCAGGGTCAAAGGCAAGGACTCGCGGAGACCGAGGCTGAAGAGGACAGACAACCTGTTCGGGTCATTTACGAGAGTTTTTTGATGTTCAATAACATTGAATTCATCAACAAAATTAACAGTGAATCTATGTATCTTTTCAATGGAGAAGATATCTTATATATGACGAATCTACAATTATACCACTTTAAAGGTCAGAAATTGCTCTCGATGATCAGCAAGATGAAACCCTTGAAGATATCCAGTTTTGACGAACAGTTTTATCCGTTATTATTGAGCACCAGAGAAAATTTCTATATCCTTGGATTGGTAATGGATATAATGGTTGCCAGTGGTGATAATAATGCCTCAATAAAAGTGAAAAGAAACTCAAAGAAGATTTTGAAGCTTTCGAATACCAAGAAGTTCTTTCTTCACGATTTAATGAGCTATGAAATTGACAGGGAGTTGGAGTCACGTAAGTTAGTCAATAATGATAATAACAATAACAATAGTAATAATGACGGTAACGAGAAGATCGATCAGATCTTTCAAAGATACAAATCAGCAAAGAACTACGAATATTCCTTGGAACTTCTACTTTACATTGTGGTTACCAAGAACTTTGAAAATGATTCATTAGCCAATTCTGACCAGAAATTAGAGGTTCTTCTTCAGTTAATCATGAGACTGGAGACTCAATATCTCACCATCATTGCCAAATGTCTTCGGAAAATCGAAGTAGAGTATTGGGACCGGATCTTCAATATCCTTAAACAGGATCCGAAAACATTGCTACATAAATGCATAGACATGAAGGACTACAATACTGCCGGGTATTATTTGATCATATTCTTGAGCCACAAGACCGAAGGAGCTACTAACTACAACGAAGATATAAGCGAAGAAAGCAAGCTAGAAGTCATGAATTTTCTAAAGATAATTGTTAATAATTTAAGCAGCAAAGTATATAATGCCAACAACCAGTTATGGGAGATGGGGATTGAACTCATTCGGTTCTTGAAGGTGTTAGACAGATCGGGGAAGATTTTAAAGCAGGCCATCAAAGTTCTTGAATCAAAGTAACGGGCTCGTTTCGTTGGCCCTAGCGGTTTCTAATTGTTCCTCAAGAATCTTGTCTGGGTATTTGTGAGTGTAATACAAACACATTGCGAGAAGAATGCCCTGTAATGTAGCAGCCGTCAAATAAGGAAGCCATGAGCTCCATATAGCCCCCGGAGAGAGGTAGAGACTCAAAGCCCACACAAAACCCCCCGGGGTTTGCATATACATCATAGGCAAAGAGAGCGAGCCTGGATGCTTGATCTGGAAGATAGTATATATTTGGGGCAAATACTGGAAAGATGCCAAGGCAGTTGATAACATTCCAAAGAAATTGGCCAATGAAAGAAGACTGGCCATAGATGAATGATATGAGAGAGTCACTAATATAAGCAATACATGGACTAGTATATAGCCAATAACAAACCTGTATATCTTGTAGATTTCTGCGTATTGTTGCGGGTCCTGGGTTGGCGAGCCTTTTGTGCAATACACACAGAACACAAGGATCAAACTGGCAAAAGTCGCTTGAATTCCCACTTGTATAAGTCCTAATTGGCCCGAGAAACATTCGAACCCATTAAGACTTCCGCTACGACAACATCCAATGGATACAGAGCTCATAAGCACCAAGTTCCCGAAAGCCGAAATCCCGCTTGTTGTTCCAAGAAGTAAAAAGATAGGCGATATTCCTTCTGCGGTCTTTCTGTGGATGATTTTGAGATGCTGGGGAATATAGGAAACACCTATTCCTATAGCAAGAGCCATTGCCATGATGGCATTGAAAACTGAGGGGTCTTTAAAACCGTCGCATTTATTCGAGAAGAGGGTCATTGCAGGGGGGATCATTTTGTGATGGGGGGGGGGGGAGATAGAAGGGAAAGGAGAAGAAGTAATGGTGATGCGATGGCATGGATATCTTTGCCATCTATCTTTGTTTTATATTAAGTTTTAGGGTTGTTTTTATCTGTAAATACCATATTAACGGATCTTTCATCATGCAACAATCACATTCTCCATGCTTCAACCATCGCCCATAACCTCTCTCACCCATCGAGCTTCAGCCAACCAAATTGGTTGAATTCATAAAAAGAGAAAATGAAAATCAAACAAAAATTCACTGAGGAATTTTTGATACATACAGGCTATTACTACTAATATAGAGAACACAGGGCCTTCTTGAGGAACAACATATTAATTAACAGCATAGCATCTCAAAAATGACTCTCGCCACCGCATTTGCAGAAACCACCAAGAGATCGGTTGACAACGCCGAAATGAAACAGAGAATATTATCTCTTTACCGTAAATTCATTAGAGACGCTCCAACATTTGTGCAATTGTATGAGCTTGACCTCACAACTTCGGTGGTGAGAACCAAGATCAGACAGGAATTTGAGAGAAACAGATACATTAACCAGCTCTCAGTTCAAAACATTTTGTACATGAAGGGTCAAATGGAATATCAAGAGACAATAAATTTCTGGAAACAAACTCCACATGTGATGAAATACTTTGAGGACCAAGAACATTACAGTGGAGTTAACAACAAATCGTTTGTCCAGAACTTCTTGAAGGGGACTATTTAGGATTTCTATTGGGATTGTCCATTCTACATTACATATAGCATTGCGGAGATATTCTAATATTCTAATAAAAGATATTATATTAATATTGATACTACTGGTTGATGTGTGTTATTAGCATCTAATATTGTTACTAGGAGCAAGACTCTTCGATGACCGAAGACAAACGAATGTAAGAGATAATATACCATGGCAGCGTAGGACTATTATTAATTGTATGTAAGAGACGCTTCATACATTAATGTAGAAAAATAGAATAAAATATTATTAAGAATTGAAGATATTATTACTGTGCGGCTGCACGTCACCGTACATCTATATCAATATGTACATCTATACCATACTCAAACATTCAGCTCACTAGCACCCAGAGAAGGAAGAAGAAGATCAATACCCCAAAAAGCTTCAAATAAAGCCATCTGTTGTTTGAGATATTGTCATAATATTTAAGCAATTCACGCTGTGCTCCCATGATATTCATATCAATATCATCCACATTACTATCGATTCTTTGAATCACTTCGCCCTGCTCACTCACCATCGTGGCTAATTGCTGGAATAACGTGCCTACCTCATTGATAGTAGACTCAATAGTCTCGACAGCTCTGTTTCTTTCCTGTAAATATTCTTGAGATTGTTCTTCAAGTAATGCCATTTGTTGAGTTTGTTCGGGAATCGAAAGATATGGCGAGTCACTTGGCACTGACACGTCTGGATCACTTGTGGCTAGCTGTGTCATGAATGGATTGTCACTTAAACCAGTGCTACCGTTCTGGCCATGTATGTTACGATGAAGCTGGCTATTGCTTCCATTAGTCTGTGCATTAACAAGCTCACTTGCTTTTGAAAGAAACTGATTCTTGCGCTCCTTATTCTCCATCTCATTCTTCTGTCTGATTTCAAGCACGTTCTTGAACTCTCCACTGATATCTCTAGTCTTTGTGTTAAGAATCTCAAGCACATTTTTGGAGAACGTGCTGATTTGTGACTTGTTCTGCGAATTCACCTTCTCTCCGGTCGCCACATACACCTGTAACTCCTTTATTTGCTTTTCAACTTTGAATATATCCTGCTTAATCACATACGTAAGCTCTGCAATTTCAACTGGCCGGTCATCAAATAACGGTTTCTTTTTGGCCAAAAGTGCAAGCTTTCCTAAAAGCTCCGTAGTGTGCGCAATGTCCTTCGCAATAACACTTGCCCTGCTACTAAACTCGCTTTTGTTGACCTTGTTACTGCGCTGCTGCTGCTTATTTGCCGCCTTCTTTTTGAGCTGCTCACGGTTTATTCTGTTGAAATTTGTTACACATTTCTGGAATTCGATCGTACGATTCTGGATCGCATTAGGAGGCGATGCAACCACATTCATTTTGGCGTTTCTATTGGTATTGGTATCTTAGTATGTGTGTTTCTTGGATAAATAACTGTGTAGTTGTGGTTTTATCGTGAGTTATATAGATTTGAATGTGATGTTATAGCCTTCTTTTTTTTATTATATTCTTAACACATCTACATCATTTTTTCACCCAGCCAATTTTTTTTTTTTTTTTTTTGGTGTATTTGGGTGTTGGGCCTTTGATTTGCTCGACGTGTTGCATCACTTGGGGGGCGTGACGATTGGGATTTACGATGGGGGAAGGCTAATAATTTGTCTGCTATCATTTAGGAGGTTTGTATGATAATATGACCGTTTCGTGGATCGCAATGTGGCAAAAACCATGTTGGTAGACGCTGCGGAAGGCGACAATCACATGAACAGAGCGCCTTTAGTAACTATTGTCATAATTACCGTACTGTTGGAACACTTCTCAGGTCAGTATTCTCTACTCATTGAGAACATATTATCTACAATATCACGATACTAGAACAGATAGAGTCAGGTTGATGTCTTGATATTTATTTTGATTCAACTCTCGTCTACATACATAAAAGAAGTAAGTTGTTATAGTGAAGAGATTTACAGTGTAAGTGGGGCAGTAAAAAGTTAATAGCTATTAGCTAAATATATATTTACATTACCATTAGGAGACTTCTAAATCAACAGGCCGGTGTTTGATAGTAATCGTATTTACTATAATTACAAGAATTAATTGATGCTAACTTTCAACTACATCAATTATTATCAATATTCATCTAGCCAAAATAAGATTGCTGGACCACATGCAGGTTTACACTCAAAACTGTCAATCTAATCAACTCTAAAGAAATACTACATGCACAATTCCCTAGTAGATTGACATCGCCAACGTCGCCACTCTCAATAACGGTCCCAAGAAACACAAATTGTAAATATATCATCGTCGAATAAGATTAAATGAAAGATTTAAATGAAACAGCTAAAGTATAAAGTGATAATCAGAAATTAATAAAAAAATAAATAACAGAGAGATTAAAGTCTGGAAGGAGATCCTGGTAAGTAGAATGGCTTGACAGTTAAGTACGTGTTCTCGTTAGTGGCCAAACCAGCGTAGGCATTGTACCAAGCAATAAACGAAACAAGGACACCAATAACTCCTCCTGCTCTAGTGCACTTAAGACTGCCACAGAACTCACCCAAACTCAACATCAAAAAGGTAATTGTTAAGAAAAAGAACAACGAAGAGAAAGCCCAGGTAGATCTAATAGTACAAATCCAGAGCATTGCCGAGAAAATTGTCCAACCTAACAAGAAGAATCCGATAGCAGCACCCAATTGAGACTCTTCATCGCCAACAAACGCAGCAGTGATACCAAAAGCATCTGTAATAATAGCAGCGTACGAAATCCAGAAGCCTCCGTAAGAACTAAAAGCACAAGCACCAAAGGTGTTTTCAGAAGCGAACTCCCACATACCAGCCAAAATTTGGACAACTCCCCCGTAGAAGAATGCCAATCCAGCAACAACATTAGGAACTTGAACACCCATGGCTCTGGCATTGACCATTGAAAGCACAAATGTGGTTAAGGCAAAGGCAGAAAGTCCAAGTGGAGCAGGGTTAGCAAATTTGTGAATTGGAGGAGCGGAGAGACCTGGCATCATGTTACCACCGAAGGCTCTAACCAATTCATCTTTGAAAACAATTGTGTTTCCAATGTGGACCACCTCACGGCCCTCGTGGTCTGAAGTTTCTATTTTGGAAACATGACGGTGAGTATCCTTCAAGGTATCAAGCTCCTGGTCAGGAGAATGGGATCTAACTGGGATATTCTTTTCTAAGTCGATGTTAGCAGACATGTTGGTTTTCTAGCGATTATTCTATGTAAAAGGTAGTTTACTGAAGATTTACACATCTACAAGACGTAAACAACGATGTAAACTCGCAAATAAATTATGGAAATTCAGGGATATTTATAGCGTGCCGAGAACGTAAAAGTGGGTGAAGGACACAAACGTTGGAGATCCGAAACCCCAAACAGTCAAGCCAGAATCTCAAAAAGGCACCGAAGGAAGGAACTACAAGAGTGCATGGAAATTCCAGCTATCAAAAAATGAATGATTATTCAATCGTGGGGTAAAATGACCTGATAAAAAAACCCTACAAAAAGACTCTTAGAGCCATAACCACGTATATGTGTACCCTACGACAGTTGCGCTATGATAAAGCGGTGTGCTTAATATTACTTCGCTAAATTTAGTGGTGTACATCAGGCAAGGCTGTACTTGCAGCTTTGACGTTAAACAGATACCTTATACATTATCGTGTACTTTATTATATACACAACCGTTAATATTACAATATTCTAGCATACATTTTTTTTGCTTACTACTGTAGCCCGAAACGCTTTTTGGCTAGGTTTAGGCGACTGGACAAATTGAAGCTGTCAAAATAAATAAGGAAATCCGGAGAAAATGTTTGGGCCGGTTTAGTTAGAGGGCAGAAAAAACGAAATCCGATAAACTGAAAGGGTGGAAAAACTCCATCCTGTTGAGGCAGCCACACAAACTCCATCCTGTTGAGACAGCCACACAAACGAATAGAGCCTACAGCTTTCTTATCAGGTGTGAGCGGGGGTGGGGCACAAGGCAGGTAATTAAGTATAGTGAGACTTTTTCTTGCATTCGACCCCTCGTATACCCCACCTGGGATTCTTATGTAATCCGGCGTGCACTGCAGAGGGAATCGCATCGCACATAATAAGGAAAAACGGGTTAGCGGGTTGGTTTGTTATTTACTTGTTCGGAGTTTACCCTTTACCGATATCGATTTTCCGGACCTATGATTTATATGAGTAGACATTCAGCTCAGTAGCAAATTTATCGGATTATGCGAAAGATTGTCTCGCTTACCCTCTTGTTTAACGATTACCATTACTATGAAGGGTCCTTTTGATCGATTGTAGAGCTTTTGGGCTTTTTATTTGTAAGAAATGGGGGATGGGAGATTGGTGATCAGGTATGGTTTGTTATTGGATAGAGTAATACATACTGCGCTGATTGATTGCTGTCAATAACTATTTCTGTACAAAATTCAATCAAATAATTTATTCCCTATAATTGCTATTGTTACAAAACAAAGGTGACGATAATTAATCACGTTCTGTCTCTCAAAATAACTACATACCCTACATTCTTTGTACTTTATTCCACTGGTGCATATTATCTGAAGTGGGTAACAAAACACTATTGGCACGTCATTCACTATTTGACAAAGTCTATCGCACAGTCATTCGCTTAATCGCATCACTACTAACCGTTAAAAACAACCATGACAATAAAACCTTCATAATACAGTAATTAGTGATATACCTCCTCAAATAGCTGACTGTCTGATAGCCAAAAGGGCAAGAACTTCTCAAAACGACAAAAAATTGTAAGTCATTTTTACCGAAAAAATAAAAATCATGATCCTGCCTCTCCTCATTCCCTAACCGCACGCTTGCCTCATTTCGACATACGCTAATGCAAAATCCAACAAATTGGGTCGCCCAGATGCTTGGCTCTCCCCGGCCTAAGAATCATACGAGCTTCTTTGTTATCTTGAAACATCTTCTAACCATCTGTAGCTTCTTCACCCGAATATCTAGCTCTTCCCCATAATCAGAGTCGGACTTTCCATCAACCATTGAGTCCCGCACCACGATGTAGCCTCGTAACATGAGGAGCAAGAAAGATGCACATGTAAACGAAACCCCTGCGAAAATGGCAGCGTAGAAGTATTTGTGGTTAACCACCGGGTCACTATGATTTGTGCTGCTACGTCCAGTAGTTAGCGCCCCTCCTATTATGGGCGATACTGTTCCTGAGACCCCAATCACCGTCCATGCCATACCGAATGAGATGCCCGCCTTTCTAAGCCCCACAATACGGGGAATAATTGCGAGCCCTCCCCACAAATACCCCATAAAGCAGCCTTCTATTATTGAAAACATATACATTGTAGCCAAGTTCTTCCCGGCGAGCCACATAGTTAAGCTTATGATCCCACTGATCAAATAAACAAGCAGGGCAGTTGTGATTGGACCTATTTTATCTGCCAAATGCCCCACAATAGGACGACCAACCAATGCTCCCAAAGCGATTAATGCACTTGCAATTGAACCCTTTGAAGCACTGTATCCCAAACTCACAGTAGCGTCTGTTATATCATATTGAACCACCACATAACCAAACATGGTGAACATCAAGTATCCTAAAAATAACCAGAATCCCAAATTCGACATCACCAGTCTGTCCCATAAATGAAATTCCGGCTTGATTTTCTTGGTACGAGTTCTGACGAGACATGCGCAGACTATTAACACTCCAAAGTTGATAATTGCCTCACTTCTAATTGCCCATTCCACGCTTCTAATTTCAATAATTCGCTGCATGGCAAGATTATACATGATTCCTCCCAATCCTGAGCCGCTTGCACTGATTCCCATTGCTAACGACCGCCTGACTTTGAACCATTGCGGTAATATCGTTGACATCGGAATAGCTGACAATGCTAATCCAAGACCCATCAACACTCCTTGGGTAAGAAATAGCTGCCATAATTTCGTAGAAAAACTGGTTAGCAATAAAGCAACCAACTGGAATACCCCACCAATTCCAACCATCACTTGTGGCCCAATTAATCCTGTAATATAGAGAAGTATGGGAGCAAAAGTCAATCCTCCTCCGAGGGCTAGTCCTCCGACAGCATTATAATCCACATTTGAGGCATCGAATTTATTGGTCTTGATGTAGTAGGCTAAATAGATTGCAAACCCTGCATTTCCTCCCCAACAGCAGAAGTTCACAAAGAAATATACGCCAACCATCACCCATCCATAGCCTCCATCAGGGATCTCAAAGTCGTCCTTTTCTCCAGAGCCAACAACTGCCTCATAGTCTTCTGGTTGCTGCTCCATGTCTTCTTCTTGGTCCTCAGAGAACTCTATCTCGCTCTTTCTGTTCATATTCAATTTTTTTTTCAAGTTTGCTGTTATATTATGAACTCTTTCATGATGCCAGATATTATTGATTATCTAAATAGAATTAATTGTACATATTGTATGTTGGAAACTAATCAATATCTACAATCTCAAAGATAATATTCTCCATTTTTGATTTATTTCTATTTTTCCTCTTTTAGTCATCTCCGGTCATCACCGGTAATCATTATGTATGGAGATACGAAAACGGAAGTTTATTTCCATTGATGACTAATAAAAAGAAGTACTATCGGAACAACGGCTAATACTGGGGATTTTTATTTGCTTTCTATGTTCAAATAATTGGTACTAATAATATGGAATAATATAGGTGTCTTTTCTGAAAGAACTTAATGTCAGGTTATCTGACGGGAAACTTTATTAGCTACACATTGTTAGTCGTATTTTAATACGTTCTGGTTTCTGGATTTATCTATTAGTTTTCTTTTTATAGTTCGATTTCTCGAATGCATGTTTCCTTAGAATGGTACATTTTAGCAATCTTAACTATCTTATTTTATGGGAATACACCCATCTTGTGACTTGCCAGGATACTTCGCCGTGTGTGAGAAAATCCACGGCTAGATGTCCCTGCATGTTAGAAATTTTTTTTTCTAGCTGTTTCCACCAATAAGAATCGAGTTTTCATTGGTTGAGAAAATTAAAGCCCTACAGAATTCGATGCCTTATCCATTCTTTTGTTCGTATCCTACAATCAATTAGTCCAAAAATACTTATATCAAAACTCAGATCCAATAAACACAGGCGAACATAAAAGATTATAATTCCCACATATTTTCATGGATATGTTGTACACAGTTCACTCAATATCCAATTGACAATCACTTACACTTCAAACATCTTAAATAAGCATAAATAGAAAATGATAATATGAGTGACGATCGGCAAAAACATCTATCAGTCTCGTCGATAGAATCCGACGTTACCTTGATTGATGATGATCACATTTCTTTCATGATGAACAATATACCAAAGTCGTCTGTGCGACCTAAGTTTTCAAAAGAAAAAGACGGTACTATTTTGTACCGAGGTTACGGTGGCTCTCCTGAACTTGATTTCCCTATAGATAACGAGTCACAGTACAATAGCAATGGATCAAACAAAGGTCGATTCTCTTTCTGGGGATTGAGCAGGAGTAGAACCACCGGTAGCAATGGATTTACAAACGAGAAATGCACAAGAAATAAATTTTTTAACGATGTGAAACGAGACTTAAAACCTAGAGTGGTCTCGATGTTAGCATTAGGTGCAACAATCGGAACCGGGGTTTTCTTTGGAATTGGCTCTTCTCTACAGGTTGCCGGTCCAATACTTTCGTTGTTGGCGTACTCTTTCATAGCCACCATCATCTTTTTTGTTCTCCAGTGTTTGGGTGAAATCTCTACTTTTATTCCCTCTGTGTGCTTCCCGGTATATAATACCAGGTTCATTTCTCCTGCAGTAGGTTTTGCTGGTGGATGGATATATTGGTGGAATTGGGCCACAACATTCCCAATAGAATTGTCAATCATGGGCCAGGTTATCCAGTACTGGAACACCGATATCCCAGCGGAGTTTTTTATTACCTTTTTCTGGATCACACTCACATGCATAAATCTTCTTCCGGTGAAATATTACGGAGAGGTAGAGTTCTACATTGCAATAGTTAAAATCATCGCCATTGTAGGATGGTTACTTTATGCCTTTTGTATTGTCTGTGGAGCACCTTCAGGTGGTAAGCCTTATATGTCTCTGTCTATATTTGCAAACGGGAGCAAATATGGGACTGGGACCAAAGCATTGGGATTCCATTACTGGACAACTTCAGATCCAAGTCCATGGGGACCTTCTTCTAACTCAACCCACCCAGGCCGTGAGCATCAGGGACTTGGCGATTTAGCCACTCATTTTAGTGGGTTTCTCTTGGCGTTAATCAACGCTGTTTTCACATATCAAGGATGTGAGTTGACAAGTATAACTGCGATTGAGACTTATAATCCTAGGAAAACATTACCCAAGGCAATGAGAAATGTGTTCCTCCGTATTGCTCTTTTTTATATCCTTTCTGTGTTTTTTATTGGCCTTCTTGTCCCTTGGGATGACCCTCAACTCACCAGTACCAAAAACTCAACTTATTCTGCTTCATCGCCATTTATAATTGCAGTTCGTAATGCAGGAACGCCGATATTACCACACATACTTAATGCAGTGATCCTTACATCAATCATCTCTGCCGGGAACTCCAACGTCTATACTGCGTCGCGAGTGTTACTTTCGTTATCTAGTGACAATATGAAAGCTGCCCCAAAATTCTTTGGAATAACCAACTCAAAAGGTGTGCCGTATGTTGCTGTGCTAACCAGCTCTTTATTTGGCGCACTCGCATATCTTACCGTGTGGGTTGAAAACGATAATATTTATCTTTGGTTGGTCAATATAACCTCTACTGCAGGGATTATCGCCTGGTTTTTGATCTGTGTTAGCCATCTTCGTTTTATGAAGGTGCTAAAGTCAAGAAACATTAGTCGGATGATTCTTCCCTACTATGCGAAATTCATGCCGTATGGAGCTTACTATGCTGGGTTTTTCCTCTTTTTGATCATCTTTTTACAAGGCTATAATGCGTTTGAGATACGGTTCAGTATCACAGACTTTCTCTGTTCTTACATCTCGTTGGCTATTTTCATTTTCTTGTGGATTGCCCATCAATTGGCCACTGGTAACGGAAACTGGCTTATTCCTCTTGAAGATGTCGACATCGATACCGGTCGTATTGACGCCGATCAAACGGTCTGGTCTGACGATGATGAGAACCTTAAGTCAAGACACTTCGTTATTCGCTTCTTTCATTACTTCTTTTAGTTCTCTGTATTCTACATTATTAACGACTGCTACTTTTCCTAATATATCACGACTCATTGGTTTTATTACTTCCCTATATATAACTTATCTCGTAATTACCATCTTGATAGCTGAGCCCAATTTCTTATTTGGGCAATACTGCATGCTGGGTATATTGGTCCCTATAGTAAACAAGTATATCAACTAATAAATATAAGTATATTTATTGTTTACGTCTCACATTCGCCGTTATTTACATTTTCCTGTTTTAGGAAATTGGTGTTTACATTTTTCGATGATCTACAATAATAATATTTTTCAATTTGTATTTACTTTGTTTATTTACTGATGTGATTGTTTTTAAATGGATATTTGTATATCATGAAGCCAGTATGCTTGGAGTTTGATGATCTGACTGTCAATTTGCTTTTATACCCATCAATAGTCAATAATATCAACCTAATCAAAAAATGGGATTTGAAAATAACAGCAGTAAAAACGGCAATAAGTACCTATACCCAGAAGAAGGAACCATTCCTGATAAATCACAGCTTTCACCAGTATCTAAGAGACAAAGACTTCGGGATATATCCTTTGGAACTCTTAAAGAAAGCTATCTTAACGGCCCATCATATATTCCAGGAACAGCCCAACATAGTTACCAGAACCACAACCAAAACCAATACCGTGAAAACATGAGAGTCCCATCAGATTCAAGCATCAAAAGCAGCAATACCTCGACAGAGATCTTCGATAACGAATCTATTCTGTCTAATGCTTCTATTGCAACTTCAGTTTCAACTATGTCGTCCTCCTATCAACATAAACCTACCATGGCTCAGGCTGCTCCAAAGTCTACTGTTTCTCCAACAAAGAAGGTAGGGAAGTTCAACTTTCTCACAGATATCGAAATCAACCAGGAAATCCAATCAATCAAGAACAACGAAATCATTTTGAAGAACTTGTTGCTTACTGTGGTTTCCAACATGAAACAGTCCAAAAACGAAATTCAGGAAATCAGTGAGAACTTCAACGTCAACAACAACCATTTGAAACAACTTATTGAAACCGTTGGTCTGTCAAACCAGTCATTGGGTGAGTCCACAAACAAAATAACGGAAATAATCAATAGTTTCAATGTTAACTCTCAAATAGGCGACAAATTATCCCAGGGATTCGTCGAATTATCCGATAAATTTGCAGATATAAATTCGACAATTTCTGATAAATTCGATAAGTTGGGCTCAGACAAGAAGGAGGAGAAAGAAACAGAAAAATTGGTCAAAGATGTGGTCATTTCTACTGCTAGAAATGAGTCTATGAATGTATTGCGTGAGATTGCCAATATAAAACGCGAGCAAATCGACAACTTCCAGAAACTTCAAACTAAAATCGCTAGCTTAATTTCTAATACTGATAATAGTAAAGAGAATTTGCTCCTTCTTAATAATCTCAATCAGATTATATCTGAGCAGTTGCATTCTAAGTTTTCCAAGAGCGACGCAAACATTGCTCAACTACAATCGTCCATCACAGAAAAGTTGGCTGGAATCTCGCAAACTGTTACTCTGGCTAATGTCGCTCAAAGCTCTAATTTGACTAACGAATTTGGCAAGCTTACAAGCTCAGTTGAGACTAAAGTTATGCAGAGTTTGGAGGAGGTTCAGCTGCTTAATAATGAATTAAAAGAGGTTGTGAAAAGCTCCCACTACACTCAAAATCAATTGTCTAAAAAATTCCTCGATTCCATTGTCCATGAATTGAATTCGGTCAAATCCGCAATAGCTAATTCAGATAGTTTACATGACAAACGAAGAGTCCTTAACGAAACTATTCTCTTAGAGTTGAAGGCCGTTAAAGATAAAGTCTATAGCAGTGGGGGATCAGCTCAGGCGAGTCGGGATCTAATGGTAAAAGAGTTATCAAAAAATGTCAAGATTCAATCTGCAGGATTACAACAAAGCAAAATCGACATTTTGGCTACTATTGATGACAAATTCTTAAAGATTCAAAACGAGCTTACTCTGATTCCGTCAGATACTGGTTTAACTGATCATGATATTTCCGTTATTCGAAAATCTTTTGATGAAGTAATAGCGTCATTTACAGGCACGCTATTCTCTAAAATGAACTCGTCTACTGAATCTCAATGCCAAGATATCGTTAAGAATATCAATGATGCTAATGATAAACTTGTTTCTGCCATTGCTAATAAAGACGGCCAATTATCAGAGAAGTTGGATGGTTTGAAGGTGGGTCTTACAGAGGTGATAACCCAAGATTACTTGGCAAAACAGAATGATTTATTAGTACTAAAGCAACAAGAATATACAGAGAAGTCCATGCAGAAGATCTTAGAGTCAAATACCAACGGTTTAAACTCTTGGGGAACCAAATTATCAACTATATCGGATAAAGGATTCTCTACGGTTGAAGAAGCTATAACCGAATTAACCACTAAAATGAGTGAATCTGGTTCTCATTCTGACGAGAAATTCGGAGATATTATTGAGAATATTACCACAATTAAAGAGAGATTATCCACAGCAATCGATGATACTATATCAGATAATCTCAGATCTTTAAGAAATGAATTACAAGAGTTAGTCACGGAAGAGAAATTTTTACTGCAAAGTGAATTCGCTAGCCAGAAACTCGTCAATGAATTAAACAAAGCGACAACGAGAATCATCGATGAAATACCAATGACCAAAGATATCATTAATAACTCGGAATCTGTGTTGAATAAACATAAGGAGACCATAGTAGCTCAACTAGAGGAATCCACAACCAGACAGAAACGTTCTTATGATGAATTATGTGGGAATATAAACGATCAAGTCGTAGACTTCCAAAATCAACAGAATAAAATCATCGAAGAACTCTCGAATGATTTGAAGACAGAAATCAATAAAAAGTTGATTGATAAGCTCGTTTCTGACGAGGATATGAAATTGTTGAATAAACGATTGGATCAATGGAATACCAAGGTTGATAAGAATATTTCTCAATTATTAGTTAACTCACTCAATTCCAAGTTTCAGACGACATTGACCGATGCAGTAAAACAGTCATTGAAACAGAATGTTGGCATATTGCACAAAGAATTCACTAATGACAAGTCTAATAGCGAGCAGCTATTTAGAAAGGAATTTAGAAGATTTGAAACTGATTTGAAGAATACTTTCACGAAAAGCACCAATGCAATTCTAGCCAAGCAAGCCAGTTCTAACGGATCGAATTCTAACGGATCGATGTCAGCTGCACAGGCAGGTGCTTCTGCTACTTTCTCCAAGCAAGCAAACAACCAGCAAGTGAAATTGCTCGAATCCAAATTGGAAAGTAAAGAGTTGGAAAGCCAGCTAAAAGACAAGAAGATCCAGGAATTACAGAGAAAATTGGAAGTTTTTGAAAACTCCAAGAAACTCAGTAATGACTTCGAGAAATTGAGTAAATCAGTGGCAGAGTTACGTGAGAAGAGAGTTATGCTCAAAACTGAGCTTCATTACTTGAATGAATCGTATCATTCACGATACACTGAGTTGAATCAACTCAATGATAAATACACGTCCTTGATGAGCAATTTCAATAACTTGGTGGTTGAGAAGTATAAGAAGTTATTTGGTACTTCAGCAATGGTATTATTGAACAAAAACGACGCTTCGACACCTAACTCACCAATAGTTGTTCCTGGTTCTGCTGCTAAGAAAATGAAGATGTCAAGTCCCTTGAAATCCCCATCTCGAGAAATATTATCCCCAATTAGAAATGGAGGTAGAACTTTGAGTGGTAGTAGTGATGGTAAAAAGTTATTCACTGGTGGTTCTGAGGGTAGTGGACTTGTAAGAAGTCGCAACATGTCTTTGAATCAAGAGAATAAAGAGAATTAATGTTTCATTCAAGAAATAAAGAAATGAATGATTATACATATAGGATACGTATTTACGATTTGTTATGTTAGGGGGGCATCTATGGATATGCCATAATAATATTGATACATTTATTTGAAAGGTCTTTCTGTAGTGAATATTTACATGCTTGGACACTCCTATTGAGCTAGTTCGCTTTCTAGCCCTTTAATACTTTTCCAAAATAACCGCAAATCTCTTTCATCAGGTTCGCCGGCACTCAACCAACGGATCTTCCCATCATCATCAACAACATAGATGTAACCCGTGATGTTGTTGAGATAATTGATTTTGTCCTTTTGCTTGGTTGTGAGCTGATTACTGTTCAATACGAGGAAATTCTCTAAATAATCACGATGGTTACGGATTGTAACGGTCTTTCTGCCAAAGAGTTTGAAGATCCATTTCTTCATGAAGTTATCATAAAAGTGCATACTAACCACCTGGCAATGAGGATATGTTTTTAAAAATTGGTCATAAGTCTCATCGTTGGTCAAGTAATTAATCAGCAGCTCTTTAGCTTCCATAGATGCTGGCGCAGCGAAATACTTCTTGGTTATTTTGTCTGCAATATCTGTGGAGAAAACACGAACAATACTAATTTTCTTGGAAGAGTCAACACTGGATGTGAATACTTTGTGGGTAGATATCTTCTTGTTGGTCTTCTTATCAGGTCCAAAAGACTCATCAGCAATGAAGTTAGGGAAATACAAAGCCTTGTCTCTTTTGAAGTATGACTTCGGAGAAATGAATACCTTTCCTTCGGTTTTTCTATAAATGTACATGTCATACATCCCACTAGTAGCGAACTCTTTCTCAAGATTGGCCTTCCGAACCATTCTATTCTCCTCGTTAAACCAATCATTCTTCCGCTGTCTCAAGGTTCTTGTATCGATCCCATCTGTGACTTTTGGAACGTTAACTTGACCTACTGGCTTGATTATCTCCACTCTCTTGAACTGTTTAGGACTTGTATTTTTCAACGTACTACCTAACGCCTTGAATAAATAGATCGACGGCGAGGACGAGAACTGCCTCTTTATGATATGGTTTAGTCCTATCATTGTGTTGTTGTCTTGCCGTCGTGTTTGTTAATACAGATCAAATGGTAGCGTAGAAAAACTTTTCATGTTTAATATCCGATTTTTTAGTGCGATTTTTTTCCCTATTTTAATATCTGTTTTGTCTGAAAAGCAGAGACTTTCAACATGCAGCACTATATTGGTAATTGAGTACATTGTCTGTTGCCAACTGAGATGGGAAAACTATTGTTGAATTAAAATTATTAGTTCTAGTTTAGCGTCGGTGGGAGGGTGTGTCAGTTATGGATGTAAATAGTTCACTTCCCTCTCTTAGGGTGAGAGTACTATGTCAGATGATTGGACAACAATTAGACTCATCTCGCTGACAGACAATCTCCTCTAGACCACTAAAGAACTTGTTAATCTTTGTTTAGTCATTCTGGTATTTGTTTTTTGGTGGAGTTTCAATACATAATAACTATTACTGATTTACAAAAAATAAAGCAAAGGCTGGCCGAAGTATCAATTAAAGATCGGAGTCTTATTCAAGAAGGGGAGAGCGCATGATATCGTGTGTCTATATCATGTGTCGATATCAAAGATGCATATCGCCATGTTAGTTTATCCGGTGAAAATTGGGTAACATATCTCTTTTTGATGATTCTTACTTTAAACACTGTTTTTGGAACAGTAATTGCTCATTGTTGTAATATAATTCAGGAATTCTACATAATTGTTGATTTAACTTTGAAGAAGATGAAGCTTTACAATATCACCATAAAAAAAATTTAATCAACAGAAAGTTAATTCGATTACTCCATTTGTTCAAAGAAGATCCCTTACCTATTGCCTAATACATCTTTAAGAATCTTACTTAATGTAGCATTACAGCAAGACTCCGATATACACTACCTGACATTGATATGAGTCGAAGTAAATTC
Source organism: Saccharomycopsis sp. yHQL182 (assembly GCA_030490795.1). Lineage (NCBI taxonomy): Eukaryota > Fungi > Ascomycota > Saccharomycetes > Ascoideales > Saccharomycopsidaceae > Saccharomycopsis > Saccharomycopsis sp. yHQL182. The sequence continues at coordinate 257,421 of JAKVQV010000005.1, read as the reverse complement.
GGTGCTTTCCTCGGTCGAACCTGTGACGCCGAAAAGCCTGCAGGGCATTGAAGAAGCTGCTCCACATGTTCAAAAATTTCTTTATTTTGCGAAAAAATATTGGCCAAAGAAAACTACAGAAAAGAATCATATAATTTTAGGCACTACAAGGCAAAAAAGAGATATCCCTCTTACGTTTCCCTGGAGTCTTGACATTGTTCTTAGAGCTATTACACCAATAACCACGATGAGGCCAATCAAATATTCTAGCCTCTTATTGCAGAAGTCTAGTCACTTGTTGCAGAAATCAAACAGAAGTTATGTACTTGGTATCTCAAGATCTATTCACATCCAACATAATCATTTAAGAAAGAATAACGAGGATGCTCACTTCAAGCAGTTCCAGCAACAACTCCGAGCAGAACTCAATGAGGCAAAACAGGGCTCTGAAGCACCTCATAGTGAACAATCGGCCGAGAACGACAAAAAGAAGCTCCATACTGAGTTTTACCGTCAAGTAGGGAAACCCTTTGTTAAATGTATTGCCATGACATTTGCAACTTATTATTCCCTTATATATCTCTGGGAATACTTGGATTCGACAGACGAGGACACAGTTCAAAGCAACACGAGTTCTCAGTAGGTCCAACTCAAATTCTAAGTAAAATCCACTGCACATCTGCACATAAATCGCATTGACAATATGTATATTCATAAGATGATAAATATATTCAAACCATCTATCTATTCAGTTCATATACAACAAATATTCATTTCCAAAGAGAGAATTTCTTCTCATAAATACAAAATATATTTATAGCAATATCATTAGACCGAAGCCTTTAATTGGTCAGCAACTGCGTCCAAGAATTCAGTAGTGTTGACATAACTGTCTCTAGACGACTTACCCATAGTCAAAGCCAAATCCTTGGTCATGATTCCTGCCTTGACAGTGTCAAGAGTAGCCTTTTCCAAAGTAGTAGCAAAATCAGTCACTTCTGGAGTGGCATCCAAAATTCCTCTTTGAGCAAGACCTCTGGTCCAAGCAAAGATAGAAGCAATAGAATTAGTAGAAGTTTCTTCTCCCTTTTGATGTCTTCTATAATGTCTAGTGACAGTACCGTGAGCAGCCTCTGACTCAAAAGTCTTTCCGTCTGGAGTCATCAAAACAGACGTCATCAACCCTAAGGAACCAAATCCTTGGGCCACAATGTCGGAGATGACATCACCATCGTAATTCTTGAGGGCCATGATAAACCCACCCTTGGATTTGATCATTTGCGCCACCATATCGTCGATCAAACGATGTTCGTAGGTGATGTTAAGTTTCTCAAATTCTGGCTTATAAGTAGACTCATACAATTCTTGGAAGATGTCTTTGAATTTTCCGTCGTATTGCTTAAGAATAGTGTTCTTCGACGAGAAAGTTAAGTTCAACTTCTTTTGAATAGCCAATTTGAACGAAGAGTTGGCAAAATCTCTGATAGATTGCTCGGTATTGTACATAGCCATGCCCACACCTGGCCCTTTGAAATCAAACACCTTATAAGTTTGCTTAGCAGAAGGGTTAGATTTTGGAGTGAAGGTAAGTTCTAATTCACCGGCTTCTGGAACAGTGATGTTTGTGGACTTATATTGATCACCATGAGCATGTCTTCCAATGACAATTGGCTTTTCCCAACCCTGAACCAATCTTGGGATATTTGGAATAACGATTGGTTCTCTGAAAACAGTTCCTCCAAGAATGTTTCTGATAGTACCGTTTGGAGATAACCACATCTTCTTAAGGTTGAATTCTTTCACTCTGGCCTCATCAGGGGTGATTGTGGCACATTTGACACCAACACCGTATTTTTTGATAGCATTGGCAGCATCAACAGTGACTTGATCATTAGTAGCATCACGGTTCTCGATCGACAAGTCGTAGTATTTCAAGTCAACATCAACATAAGGATGAATCAACTTGTCTTTGATGATTTGCCAGATGATTCTAGTCATCTCATCGCCATCCAATTCTACGATTGGTGACTTCACTTTGATCTTGTCATAACTGATGTTGCTGCTGGAAAATAATCTTGCTCCTTGGTAGCTAACCCCGCTACGGACATTAAGAAATGCAGCCGATTTGGCCGAGTGTCTAAGAGTTCTGCTTAACATTGTTGTTTTCAATTGAATATTTGTATATCTACTAAATCTGTCTATTGAATATAGTAGTTTCCAGTCTGTATCTATCTAGTCTTGTTATGTATTGGAGATGCTTTAATACTTATACTCTCAGCCTAGAAATCTTTTTCTCCTTCGCCCGGTCGCAATGAGTCAAAGTGAAAAATGTGTTCTCCGAAAAAAACGTCCGTTATCGGAGTTCGTAAAAAGTCTGCGAAGTTAGATGGATTGACATATATGGACGTCACGGAACGGCACTGTATTAATGAACGAGGTATGAATAATGAATGGAGTATGTGCTAAAGAATGAAGTACGAGTAATCATGGGAATTCAATGCATGCTATAGATGGGACTACGTGTTCAATATGTAAGTCTATATTAATTTATTATGTCAAATCACTAGTTTCCAATGTATGGAGTAGACGCTTTTGGCCACATCCGTTTATATAATGCCATGTATACGTAATCTTGGGCACTAAGTTTTTTATTAAAGCTGGCCTTAAAGTAGCCGTGAGTACCCAAAGACTCCTTAATGAACCCAGAAGCTCCCGATTTGGTGAACAACGGAACTGCCTCAAAGTGGTGGATGTCTTCCGGTTTAAAGAACATATATCTAATGGTGATGACCTTTTTATGGATTTTGAATGGTTGACCAACAAGTAATGCTCTCTTGACAATCATACGCGTGTGGTCGACGTTCTCGAAAGTTCCTGAGCCGATAAGCTCGATATTTTGTGGGGATTCAGGGTTTACTTTAAAGAATAAGGCTGGAGCTCTGCCAAAGTTGATTGGGGCTATCGTAGAAAGAATGTTTGTCAGATTCTGTAACGAGAACTTCAAATATCTGTGGATATTATCAGGATTATTCGAATTGTTAGAATACATAGGCTGTACAATTTCTCTTCTTGATCCATACTGTACAATAATCTCATCCTTTGACGCAATTGGCTTTTCGTAGTCCTCCCATGACTTGATGGTAAAGTTACATACTGATTTCTTGTCTTCGTTAGTCAAAAGACCAAACACAACAAGTGGACATTTATCGTAACTGTGCATGTTTTTCATTCTATTGATGGCCTCTTCTCTTTTTTCCTCTGGGATTTCAATATGAAGAATCACTTTATCTCCTATTGACACCTGCTTCTTTTTGTTGAATAATTTAAATGATTTGTTAGTAGCGATCTTGAAGTTCTTGAATCTAAGAATGTCATTCCATTCTGCAGGAGTTTTCCCATATTCATCAATCTCATCCAACTGGAAGTCCAATAAAGTTGTTTTGTATCTTTTCAATCTCTCAATTGCTGATTCTCTTGGATCGATGTGAATTTCCTCTGTAGATCCAGGTTCTTGTTGTTCCTCGAGGAATCTTTCCAACTGTCTCTTCTCTTCATCCTCATTCAATTCAACATGTGCATCACCAGTTCCTGCTGGTATCTGATATGCTCCTTCAAGCACTTTCTCGATTTCTTCGTCATAATCTTCCTCGTCCCCCACTTTTCCTGAAATGTGAAACTCTTTGAAATCATTTTCTTCGCCTGCTCTGAGATAGTTGTCTTCATTTTCGTAATCACTCATTTCCATCTCGTCATCATCGTCATCATATCCAAGGGATTGGGTTTCAGATATCACATCGTTGAGATTGGTGTCAACGACATCCAATTCTTCTGAAATCAAATCGACATCGCCATTTCTCGATACCTTTTCGATACCTCTTATTCTGAATTCCCCCACACTTGGGATATTGACTAGCTGATTCACATGGAACCCTGTACCTCTAACACCTCCTGCAATCTGCAAGTCAGATCCATCATTTGATATGGTTACCCCATTAGCAAGCAAATAGCCTCTCTTTTGAAGCCATGTGACTCCCTTTGGAATAGTACTACTCAAAGTATGGCTGACTTTAGCGATATCTGAGTCGACATCAATATTATAGATTCTCTCTTCATTTGGAAAGAAGTGGTGAAAGTAACTGAACAATGAGGCCATAACACTCTTCTGCTGTTTATTCTTAGAACTTGAAGATACAGCAGCCGACGAATCAATGTTCGAAACAACACCAATCACGTTGGAACAACCTTGCAATTCAATAGCTCTAATGATCTGTTCGCCATAATTCAGATCAACGTCCTGAGAACCACTAACTCCAAACACAATGAAATCCGATACTCTTGCAGCATCCAATATTGAAAGGAAACTACGTGATTTGTCTGGGATAATGAACTTGAATCTTGATTTAAGTCTTTCAAATTTAACTGATGTAATGCTTTCCTCTGAGCTTGTAACGGGTTGATGCTTGTTATCCCCGGAATTGGCAGCGATCAATCTGTTTATTATATCGTGCTCAAAAACATCGTTGGTCAAACTGATCACTGTAACGATTTTCTCGATCCCATTCAAGGATTGGTACAATTTACGATTTTCGACCGCCTGGAGGATCTTCTTTTCCTTCAACTGTTTGGCAAAGTTCTTTCTTTGTAACTTATTGCCCATAGTCTTGTTGGAGTTTGTGATGGAGGCCGATGTTTTGGTCTTCTCAACTTTCCCTTGGTTTCTGGCTTTGATTACCCCTTTCGAGGCATGTCTAGATTTGAAAGCCTTCTTATCCTTCTTTAATCCGGATCTATGATGATGACCACCTGCCATATTGTAATTTCTGTTTCGTTTCGTCACTAGGCAATATGTCTGTCATGCTTTATGTCCAGCCATTCATGTCGCCAATATCATGTAACAAAAAAAATTTCACTATACTAAGAAATAAAAAATTTTTCAGCCATCTCCTCAGGGCTGTGTTTTCACATGTTCCTGATCAGGGTTTAAAAAAGTTATAAGATACACAGTCACAATTATTTTTCTAGTATCACGTGTCGTAAATTTTTCATTTTTTTTCTGTTGAAGAAAAAGTACTTCCAATATGTATGTTTTTCTCGCACCTTTCAATATGGACGGTTTTCCCTTCTACATTTGTTCCCGTGACCTAGTGAGGTCCCGGCCCACTGGTTGCGAACCACTGCCCGATATTCAAAGGCAGAGGAAAAATTTTTTAGAAAACAGTTTTATTGAAAAATTATCTTGAAGATTTTTCTCTTTTTATCCTATATGCTTATGATAGTCTTATATCAGTATCGCCAAATCAATAGTAACTACTATCAATTAATTTATCACCAATAATTGTAAGTCTCAATGAAGAATCACTTGTCAAAATGGAGAAGATAGAAGAGGGGAACCAGAGGAAGAGACTATGAATCAATACAGACACTTATAGAGCTTGAATACATCCTTCGCCAATATGAATCAGAATCACAAACACTATGGACAACAAGACAATACTCAACTGAAAATATATATGCGTCATCAGCTGGCTATATTAATGTCATGATCATATTATAAAGTGGAACCCACTTGTATTTTTATCAACGCCTAATATCAGAAAAGAATCATCATGTCTGGACACTAGAAATATCAACCTAAGTTAGTCTTCATAGGCGTCATCATCTCGATTTACTGAAAATCGAATACTATCACCGCTGAGCATTGCAGTTATCACTCTCTAATGAATACCTTCGTCAACTCTTCATCCAAATAGACTCCAATACACCATTTGAAGTACCAGTTACTAACATCTGTTATAGACAAAATGGCTCACGAAAAAGTTTGGTTCTCCCACCCAAGAAACTACGGTAAAGGTTCAAGACAATGTCGTGTCTGTTCCTCCCACCAAGGTTTGATCAGAAAGTACGATATCAACATCTGTCGTCAATGTTTCAGAGAAAAAGCTAAGGACATTGGTTTCAACAAATTCCGTTAATCTCTTTCAACTGCAGAAATATTACAGTATTTTTACGCTTCTATTGATATGAAAATTTATTCAGGTACACATTTGCATGTTGGTATAATTGATTTAATTTGAATATATGGAAGTGTGTTGGTTTTATAGTTTGGATGTAGGTTTGTAGATTACACCGTTCCGTTTGATAAGAGCAGGGGTTCTATCATAATATTCGTAAGCGAGGGTCATAAGTAACCAAATTTTGCAATATTGAGATGGGCATACGGAATTTACAATTCGTAACTGCAGTCACTCAAAATCGCTCGCTTAAGGAGATGAATCAGACAGCTTCAAAGATATAATGCTAAGCTGGTGGCCTGTTGGCCTTCTGTTCGGCTGGTCTACTATCAAACTACATGCTTACAATGTAAATAAATGTATCCTTTCATCGACATTTAGAGTTTATCATCCTTCTGAGAAGGATAAACGATCCAAACTTCCTATCGAGGATAAAATGCTAACTTCTTTCTAGGAAATGAAAATCACATTTAGAAATTAAATATGGCAATGAATTAACTTGGGGCCTTTGAACATCGTAATGAACATCAACCAAACGTTAAATCACCGTGGCAAATACTTCCAGAATTTTTGATTCACCGAAAGAAAGAAGAAAAGAAGAAAATAAAAGTATCAAGAACTAGAAGAGATTGGTTTTGAAGATAGCAAATTTCAATATTTATAGTAAAAAAATGAAAAATCTGAAATTTTTTTGTCAAGCAAAAAGAGCTAAAAATTTTTTTTAACTCCCAGGGCTCAAGATTTGTGTTAGGCGTATAATTTCAGCATGAATCACTTCATGAAGTAAGTAGGCGAATAAGTATACGATTCACCATTTTAGGAATAAACGTGAGTTTGATAAAATAAACCAGATAAGATATATTAAATGACTGAAAAAGAGAAATTAAATGCTTATGTAAGAACTGAAGTTTAAAACGGACCTTGAATTACCAAAGCTTGAATGATTGACCTTGCTTAGGAGTGTATGTAACATCGCCCTTGCACGTAGATTTACTCAAAGAATCAATTTTGACAAGGTTCTGACTCAACAATGATCCTTGGGCATGATAGAAGTACCAGACCTCATCAAAAATAGTACCATTGGTACAGCCGAGGAAGACGTTATATCCGTAGGCTTTTTCCAAAGCTGCTTGGATATCCTCTGCCTTGTAAGTCTGGGAATATGAAGGAACAATCCCGGCATCTGCTAACCATGAGAAAGTTGGTAATTGATGATATTGTGCAATGACAGTTTTGATAAAGTCAACAACATTGGTGTTTGCAGTAGTATTTGAAGCATAACATGATGGCTTAATGGTTGACATACAAGTACCATGTTTGTTGAACTCATGAGTCCAGAATTCGTCATTAGTACCATTATCGTTTTGCCAGAACTGGTTCATATAGTCGACCAATTTATATTCACCATGTTCTTTCAAAACAGCTTCAACCGAATCGACAGAAGAGTTCTCGAAGTTACAGAAAGACCCGTAGGTTCCATCACAATTATCTGGCCATAAACCGTGAATAGTCCATGTGTGAGTAGGAGAGTTGACAACATCGGTATTCCATAACTGAGTTTGTAAAACAACACCACCTGGTGTTTCTACACAACATGAATCAACACCAGTGAGATTACCATAAGAACATGAGAGATGTTCTTGCTGTTGGGAGCAGCTTGATTTGGTGGTGAATAAATCAAGGTAGTTTTGCCATCCAGGAGTGACCACAGGACTGGCTAAAGCAGTCGAAGACAAGATAGCTAACCCGATAGATAAATAGTTCATTTTCTTTTATTGTCTGTTTTGTTGTGAGGTACGATGATCTTGATTAAATTTATGATTGTAATACAGAATCTGAAAAAAAAAAATGGCGATTTGAGGCTACTTATATAAAAACATTGTTATTCTAAGCACATATCCTCTATTTTTGATATCAATGGATACCTCTTTGTATCTAAATTAGTACAAAGACGTGGATATGAGTTTGCGCGCCGTCCGAAGGAATGCCATCTTCCGGACGGCACAAAAATATTTCTAAATTTTATTTTTCTTTTGTGGTTCATGTTGAGGATTATCTCTGCATGAAAAAAGCAATCTTAAATAGGCACGATGCTTAATGACAGAGATGGAGACGATTAGTCGAGCATGGTCGTATCTCGAGGTTTGCAAAAGAAGCTTTTATGGTGTTTTGGTAGTCTTTGGAGCGATGGTATCTTCATCTTTGTAATTTGTCGTTTTTTTTTTTTTACAATATAAATCGTGGGGAAATTGTGTTGATCAACAAAGAATGTGAGACATAAGAAAGTAATATAAAGAAAAGATCGCAAACGTAGTCAATTCCGCCGTACTTATTTCGTTTAAGTGTAAGATGTTTATTATTGCTATTTAGTGTTACCATGGGGAATCTTCAGAGAGAGTAAAAAGTGGCTCAGCACCTGTCATTCAAATAAACCCGATGAGGCTAGAAAAATATCTCCATACAAACAATTGCAATACTAGTGCTAATACTAATACTAATACTAATAATGGTACCTGTAACCACGTGCGAATCCTCTTGTCAACTGATATGAGCATCATTTAATTAAATGTCTACCATTTATAACCGGTAGACGGACTTGGTTTCCTGTTTTGGCCTGTCGAAGATCAACCATCTCTCATCGCTACTTATTGACCGGGGTTTCAATTAATGAAATTACCCTCCACGGAGAGATCAAGTTACTTAACTCCCTTATACCCTGTTAACCACAACCATCATTTGGATAAAAAGAACTTTACGATCGATTCCAGCAATGAATTACACATCAATTATGAGGTATGCTTACTAATAATATATATCTGCAGGTAGCTTAGTAATTTCTACTTCGTTGTGTCAGCAATAATATAGATATGTCAAGAAATTAAGTGCCAGCTTATTCCCAGTATTTTATTCTCCATATTTCTTTCTTCTTTACTATAATTTTCTTCGCAGATATAACAGTTATATCATAATTAGGTAAAACTATACTTAAAGATACTCCAAAATATTCAAGATGAAGGTTTTTATTACTGGTGGCTCAGGATTTTTAGGATCCAGAGTTGTTAAATTGCTTGCTGCTCATGGCCATGAGGTCATTGCTTTGGCAAGATCGGAAACCTCTGCAAAGAAGTTGAAAGACTTAGGTGCTGACAGAATCGTTCATGGTGGAATTGCAGATGTTGATTTGATTGTCGCAAACGCCAAAGAGGCAGATGCCACTGTTCATTGTGCATTCGACCATGATTTCTCGAGATTCGAGGAGGTTATTAAAGAGGATGAGAAGCTAATCAAAGCAATTGCTGATGAATTGAAGGGAACTAGAAAAAAACTTGTGCTTACTAGTGTTGTTTTGGGGTTCTATCCTGAACCAAAGACGGAATTGATACTTGAGGAGCTCTATACGAACGCTATGCCTAGACCACTCAGCTACAACTTTTTATTTGATGATGACAAATATGCAGGTGTTAAAGTTGTGGTGGTTAGATTGCCACCATCTGTCCATGGAGACAAGGATACTGGATTCCTTACCACTTTACTCAGGGCAGCAGAGAAAAATGGATTCTCGACTTACGTAGGTGATGGGAGCTCCAGATGGCCTGCAGTCAATGTCGAAGATGCTGCTGCTTTATACGTTGCAGCAGTCGAGAACGATATTCCCGAGAGAGCAGTATTTGTTCATGCGGTCCAGGATCAAGGACTTCCAACCAAAGTGATTGCCGAGGGCATCGGAAAGAAGTTGAATGTTCCTGTAAAATCTGTCACTGCCGAAGAGGCTCAAAAGTATCTAAGCTTTATTGGACTTGTTCTAACTCTTGATGGCTTGGCAGATAATTCCAAGGCCAGAAAGTTATTTGGTTGGAAGCCTACTCATTTGGATTTGTTGACCGATTTGAAGGAGAATTATGGCTGGTACAAAGAGCTTTATCGGTTCTAACTACATGTGACAAATGTTTGAATTATGTATGAATCACGATTATTATATGAATTACAATTAATATATGAATGAATTATATCAATGATCTTTGAGATCGCCATGGCGGACCTTGCGAGGCCTTGTTTTTGACACGCATTTATAAGTAGGATGGAAACATGATATCTAATTATCTAGAAGAAGACAAAAGGATCAGTCTCATTATTTCCTACCTTCTTATCTATGACCTGATTCAAGAGATCGACATCAATTGATCTAAATGACTTTATTCAGTTTCTATAAATGCCTTCTCCTAACTCTAAGCTACGTCTATTATACTGGCCACCTTCCTATAGCTTCTCCTGCTAGCCAGTAGCAGTGGCTATTCGATACTGGGTCAATCCTTAATATTAAGATGATAAAAGTATTAAAAACGGAAAAAATAAACTGGAAAATTCTCCATGCCAAAATCATAAATAAAATGGTTGATCCAGCAATTGAGTATCCAATGGAGTGGCCGCTGTGCAACAACATATACAGCCATCAAAACAAGAACAACCAATGACTTCGCTACCGAGAAAGAAGGAGCTCATGGCTCTCAATAAGCGTGCGTGGAATGGGGAAATTGTATATGATAACTCGAAAAAATTCGATACCTCGATCAAGAAACACTCCTCATTTATTAAGAAGTTGAAGGTAGGACTCATCAAAGATAATGCCCAAACAATCATCAAGGATGTGAATGGCTTATCTCTAGAGAAGTATTTAACGGAAATAATCAATGCAGTGGTAGATAGTGCAAGTAAATGCACCAAAAGCGAAGACCTTGCCGCATTCATTGAGGTTGTGTCCGCTCTTCATCAGCGATTTACTGGCAGATTCAGCGATATTGTTGTCGCAAATATGTTATCACATCTAGAATTCACAGCAATTAGGGAGGTGCCCCAGTTCTTTAAAAACCTTGTGCCTTCTAAAGAGGAGACGGCCAGAATTGCTGGGCAAAAGCATTACTTGCGATTGTATACTGAGCTATATATTGTTGGAGTGGCCAGAGATCAATTTAACGATTCATGTGGTGACGTGTATCCAGATTACTTGTTGAAGGGCGAGAGTAAAAATGGGAGCTTCAATTCGTTTTTAAGTATTATAATCGACGAATTGGTAACATGTAACATGAAATATGGACTCAACATACCAATCATAAACTACTGGTTGAACAACTATGGACCCTTAATAATAGACGACGATTGTGATATTTTTTCAGACGACGTGAAAAGTGAATTGACTACTCTTTTCAAAGGCTTTGGATCTTCTTTGAACAGATACACCCTTCGTCTCGTGAAGTTTTTACTGGATACCAAAACGAAATTCAATAACACTGTAATTAAACTTGGTAAGATTCCCGAGGAATTACGGGAAGAACAAGATCTATTGAAGAAATTGGTGCAAGATTACTGCGATTTATATGAGTCGTTAAGCAAGAAATTCTCATTACCTAGTCTTGTTCTTGAGGAGATCAAGGAGGATGGGGTTCAGCAGCCGGCATCCAAATCAATAGTCACAGAGGTGGTTGGAAATAACAAAGGATCGGATCGAGTCAACTCAATTTCGATCTTCAATGGCGATGAGGAGAAGAAATTCTACACTGATTACACACCCCTTCCACCGTTTGAAAGCGAGGAAGAATACAATGAGGAAGAAGAAGAAGAAGAAGCTAGCGATGATGAGAATGATGATGATACCAACTCGGATGACAGTAATAATATTAGCGAGACTCCAGGCTCATTGGGAAGTAGGATGTCAGCGTTTTTGGATGCTCTTTCTAATTGTAGTTCGTCTAAAGATGTTGATAGACTCAGCCTTGATTACTGGCAGCTTGATAATAAAGCATCCAGAAGCCGACTTTTCCGTTTCATGACCCTGACGTCTGATTCAGGGAGGTTTAAATATTATGCTCGTTTTTTGGCCATTAGTAAGAACAGACTTAAACCTGTTCTTGACAAGGTTATTGCAAGATTGGATAAAAGCTTAAGATGGCTTGTTTATAATAGGTCAAGCTCCAACATCGACTTCAAATCGATCTCGTTCTTCATCGAGTTGATTAAGTTCAACTTGGTGCCTTTATACTTAGCCTTTCACAAAATGCGGACTCTTATAGTGAATATTGCCGAGGGAAACAATATCGATGTATTGACCGTGTATTTTGACCAATGTGGACGGTTTTTATATTATGGGAATGGTGAGGAATCCAACAAGTTGATGAAAGAGATGCTCGACCTTCTATCCACCAGCTTGAAATCGAATTCCAAGTTGAATTATTACAATAAAATCATGATAAAAAACTTGTTTTTAGTGATTGAACCACCGTCAATTGCATCGCTCGAAGAAGAAGCCGATCCAAGACCAGATGAGGTGATATTCATGGAGGGAATAATGTACTCTGTTTTGGATGCTAGCACCTGGGAAAAGACATTTGTCATGATAAAAAAGATGAACTGGGATGACGACGAAATATATAAAGGGATTCATGGTATATTCTCTCATGCCGAGAGAGTGTCTTATGAAAACATCCCCTTGCTTGCTAAGTTGCTTAGACTCACTGGTGGGTATTCGAAGGCTTTATCGATTGATGTTATTGATAGTTTGATCGAGAAGATCCAACGAGGATTGGAGGTACATAACTACAAGTATAACAGGGTCAGAATGACGGATATAGGCTATTTTGGTGAGCTATTTAACTATGAAATCATCCCTAGTCTGGTGGTGATAAAAACACTATTTAAATTGGTAACATTTGGTCATCCAATGAATGGAATACCTGTTCCGGAATTGCATGTTGAAGTTGATCCCCTTGATAACTATTTCAGAATCAGCTTAATACTACAACTTCTCACGCGAGTCAAGAAGAAGTTATTCGTTGTGTCTAAATTGAAGCCAGAAGAGACTGGTCAGCTTTATTTGTTCCTTTTATTGTTCAACTACTATTCCTTGACTAAAACCCAACCGTTGCCAAAGGAAACTCAGTTCCAACTCGATGGATTCTTCAAGGATAAGTATCTTGATTATGAGTATATTTCCGAGTTGAAGGTGGCCATGATTGAATTGAACAACAGATTGGTGAGAGACAGCTCTAAACAGCGGCCAGGAAAAAAAGCGGAAGAAGAAGAAGAAGAAGAAGAGCTTGAGGAAGAGCTTGATGAAGAGCAGATCTTGGAGGCCATGAATAAAATCGACGGCACCGACGGCACCACCGAAGAGTCCCAGGATCATGGTAGTAATAGCGATGTCAAAGGGTCATACGAGAATCTTGAGAATAATCAAGAAGACGACGAAGAGGAATCCGAAGGAGACTCGGAAGAGGAAGACTCGGAAGACAATGACGAAGAGGAAGACGAAGAGGACGACGAAACGTATGGAGAGACATTGAATAAGAAGCTTGAGCAGAATTTGGAAAAGGAACTTAACAAATTAATTATGAGTGGCATGGATGCCCGTAAATACGAGAAGGTGAAGAATGACTTGCCTAGACGGAATATATCCATAGTGGCAAACACGTCTACGAGAACTCCTTTTATAGACCATCCAAGCACCTCCAATGGACCTAGTATGGGCGCTGCTGCTGGTAGTGGCAATTCCTCCAAAGTTACTTTTAAACTTCTCACCAAATCAACCAAAGGGAAGCAACAGATGAAAACCATCGACATAGCCAAAGATGACAAAGGTATCTCTGAGAAGTTGAAGGAAGAAGCCAAGAACAAAGATGAGCAGGAAAGAATTCGCAGAATCATTTTACAAAGCGTTCTGAGCGACTAGGTACAGTATGTAATGCAATAAGAGTGCTTTTGTTTATTAATATCTAAAAGAATGTAAACTACTCAACCTTGAGCACAACTAACGTAATATCATCTTCCTTTCCACCCAAATAGTTTTGTCCAGTCAATTTGGACAATTCTTGACTAAAAGGACTAGGAAACTGTGGGTCTCTGCTGAGATTTTTTATAGAAACCACAAGTTTCTCAGCCACAGATTTCAAGTCAACCTGTTCCTTTCCAGAGAATTCGTCTTTCAAGAACAACTCAATGTCCTCTGGATATACGTTATCTGTCATTCCATCTGTAGCAAAGATAACAATATCATTCTTTTTCAACTGAAAGTCGTAGAGATCCCCGTCATTTGGCTTATCGGTGATAAATTTCTGGCCTTCTAGCTGAGCTTGACGTTGGATTTCCTCGGGGATGATGGATAACTGATATGGAGTGTTAAACCCATGGGTTTGGAACTTGGTCTGATTTACGCATTTATAGTCCCTAAACAATCCACACCACGAGTCTCCGAGATTTAGCACCGACAATTGATCATTGGAGTGGATAATTCCAAAACAAATGGTTGTTCCTCCAACTTTCACCTTTTTATTAACAACCAAGTCTTTGTAAGCAAGATTGAGCAACGTTTTTGGAGCTCTCAGCTGTTGTTTGGGATTGAGCTCATCAAAAGATAGCCTCTTGAAGTTGGTTTCTACAGACTTACAAAGTTCGCGACTCATATCGGCAGAAGAACAGTTTTCGAACTCAGACCAACCACCTACACCGTCAGCAACCCCCAACACAATCTGCTTGCCATTTGCGCTATTATACACCACATAATTGTCTTCTCCAGTAGGATTGGCCTCCGAATCGAAATCATCGCCACGGTCTTTGGCATGGTACGCCACTGCGATATTATACTTGTAATTGGAAGCCACAGCGGCATCACTATTTCCCGCAGCACTACTAGATGAAAACTGACGGACTTTGGTCGCATGTCTTAATGAGCTGCCGGTAGTAGTGGAGATATGTGATCTTGCAGAGCTTTTGATTAGATTCTTTGTGATTAAAGATGATTGGGTGCCAATAAAAGTTCCCACTGAATGTCTTGTTAGTTTGCGTTATTTTGCATCGGAAAAGAGATGCCTTTTCTTGGTATATTCTACTTACATGAACGACGATAGCTAGCCAGAAGCATCATGATGATATGCAAAAAGTTGACGATAATGATATAGTAGTAGGTTGTGTAAAATCTCATTTCAGTGTCTCGAGATCGATCCTCTAGCAGCCTTCTTATTAGTTATGGTTGTATGGGTGATAATTAGATGGTTTTGCTAAATTGAGTTTCGAGTTTTTTTTCGTCTCGGTAATTTTCGCTAGCGAAGCTTGCTGACGGTTATTATCCAAGCAGGTGGAGCACAATTTTAGAAATTGTGTCTCAACCCTCAAGCCCTCTTCAGCAACCACCCAGAAACCGTACGGAAGCCCTTCCTTGATGGCATACACCGTAGTTCAGGTGGTCCATCTTTGTGGTCAGCGTTGCTATTTCCCGTTTCATGTTTTGTGAATATCACGTGATCAACATGTCCAGAAGTTAGCATGCATGTAGCACAAGTACTATCTTTGAACACTTACCTTTGGCCGTCAGACCATATGGTATGGCGGCTAGCAGATGTGCGCTGGCGCACAAAGATCCTAATAGACTTATAGACCCAGGATCGAACGCCATCGGAGTCACAATTTATTTCACCTTCGAAAAATACTAATTTCATTGAAGACTACTACAAAAGTTGAAGACTACTACAAAGATTGAACCCAAACACAAAAATTAATTACTTCCAACGATATAATTTTTGCTGCCACCTACGCCACTGCTTGTGGAAAGCTTTGACTCCGCTCCCTGTACCGCTTTATGGTACAAGGAGTACCGCTTATTGACTCCCTCCTGTACCGCTCTGTGATAAGGGATATCACCCCGAAAAAACAACTGACCCACGAAAATGGTACCTTTTCCAAAAGCGCAAACACATGTTGCTGCCCACAACCATCCATAATATCTCAACCATGACCCAACAAACGCACAACCAACACCATCAATACCAACACATGACCATCCTTATTACTCTATCAACCTCTCTTGACTTCCTCCACAACTCTTCACCACCCCTCCACTCCTCCAGCCAATATACCGCCAAAACATACCCGGATCTCCATATATGCACGTGCAATTTTTCATCAAACGATCGTTTATATGAAATTTCAGCCGAAGAAAGTGAAAAATCCAACAAAACGAAAATTTTTTCTTATATAAATGGCCAAGGAATCCAGTTTTTTTACAGTTCCCAGTTCTTTTCGTCCATAGCCTGTCCTATTCTCGGTCTTAGCACAGCAAAATATCTTGATACTTTTGTTACAACCGCTTCTTTTTGCATCAAGAAGAAACACTTACATCTGCGCAACACACATTCATAATGGCTGTTCAATCATCTGTCCTTGGGTTCCCTCGTATTGGGGCTTTCCGTGAGCTTAAGAAGGCCACCGAAGGGTACTGGAACGGAAAGGTTTCTGCTGAAGAGTTGATCAAGGTTGGTCAGGAAATCAGAGCCAACAACTGGAAGTTGCAGAAAGAGGCTGGTGTTGACCACATTGCTTCTAACGACTTCTCGTTCTACGATCAAGTTTTGGACCACTCCATTCTCTTCAACGTCATTCCAGAAAGATACGTCAAGTACGACTTGTCTACCTTGGATCTCACCTTTGCTATGGGTAGAGGTTTGCAAAGAGACAACATTGATGTTCCAGCTTCTGAGATGGTTAAGTGGTTCGACTCTAACTACCATTATGTCAGACCAACCTTCTCTACTTCCACCGAATTCAAGTTGAACGGTTCCAAACCAATTGACGAGTTCTTGGAGGCCAAGAAGTTGGGAATTACTACCAGACCTGTTATTGTTGGTCCTGTTTCCTTGTTGGTTTTAGGTAAGGCTGACAAAGACTCCCTCAACCTTGACCCAATTGACTTGTTGGACAAGTTGTTGCCAGTTTACGTTGAATTATTGTCCAAATTGAAGCAAGCTGGTGCTACCGAAGTTCAAATCGATGAGCCAGTTCTTGTTCTCGATCTTCCAACCAAGGCTCAAGCTGCTTTCAAGGCTGCTTACGAGTACCTTGCTAAACACCAAGCTGCTATTCCAGAATTGATCTTGTCGACCTATTTCGGAACCGTTGTGCCAAACATCAAGGCCATCACTGGTTTGCCAGTTAAAGGTTTCCACTTTGACTTTGTGCGTGCTCCAGAACAATTAGAGCAAGTTGCTGCTCTTGTTGGTCCAAAACAAGTCTTGTCTGTTGGTATCATTGATGGTAGAAACGTCTGGAAGACCGACTTGGCTAAGGCTACTGCT
Organism: Saccharomycopsis sp. yHQL182; assembly: GCA_030490795.1. NCBI lineage: Eukaryota > Fungi > Ascomycota > Saccharomycetes > Ascoideales > Saccharomycopsidaceae > Saccharomycopsis > Saccharomycopsis sp. yHQL182. The sequence continues at coordinate 240,317 of JAKVQV010000005.1, read as the reverse complement.
TTCGTCAAGAAGGCTATTGCTCAAGTTGACCCGGCTGCCACTGTTATTGTGTCTACTTCGTCTTCTCTTTTGCATACTCCAGTTGATTTGGCTAACGAAAAGAAATTAGACCCTGAAATCAAGGACTTCTTCTCTTTTGCCACCCAAAAATTGGCTGAGGTTGTCGTCATTGCTAAGGCTCTTTCTGGTGAAGATGTTTCTGCTGCTTTGGCTGCCAACGCCAAGTCTATCAAGGCCAGAACTGAATCTAAATACACTACCAGCCCAGAGGTTCAAGAACGTCTTAAATTGATTGACGACGAATCCAACAAGTTGGACCAAAGAGCTGCTCCTTTCCCAACTAGATTGGCTGCTCAGAAGGTTCTTAACTTGCCTTTATTCCCAACCACCACTATCGGTTCTTTCCCTCAAACTTCTGACATCAGAAAGAAGAGAAACGCCTTCAACAAGGGAACTATTTCCGCCCAAGAATACAACACCTTCATTGAGGACGAAATTGCCAAGGTGATCAAGTTCCAAGAAGACGTTGGTTTGGACGTCTTGGTTCACGGTGAACCAGAACGTAACGATATGGTTCAATACTTTGGTGAACAATTGACTGGTTTCGCCTTCACCACTAACGGTTGGGTTCAATCTTACGGTTCGAGATACGTCAGACCACCTGTTATCATTGGTGATGTTTCTAGACCAAAGGCTATGACTGTCAAAGAGTCTGTGTACGCACAATCCATCACTAAGAAGCCTGTCAAGGGTATGTTGACCGGTCCAATCACCTGTCTTAGATGGTCTTTCCCAAGAGATGATGTTCCTCAAAAGATCCAAGCCTTGCAATTGTCTTTGGCTTTGAGAGACGAGGTTTCCGACTTGGAGAAAGCCGGAATCCAAGTCATTCAAGTCGACGAACCAGCTATCAGAGAAGGTTTGCCTTTGAGAGCCGGTGCTGAGAGAGCTGAATACTACAAGTGGGCTGCTCAATCTTTCAGAGTTGCTACCTCTGGTGTTGAGAACAAGACTCAAATCCACTCTCACTTCTGTTACTCCGACTTCGACTCGAGTTTCATCAAGGCTTTGGACGCTGATGTTGTCTCGATTGAGTTCAGTAAGAAGGAATCTACTGCTTACATCGAGGAGTTCTCCAACTACCCTAACCACATTGGTTTAGGTTTGTTTGACATCCACTCTCCAAGAGTCCCTCCTGTCGAGGAATTCGAGAAGAGAATTGCTGATATCTTGAAGGTCTACCCAGCCGACAAGTTCTGGGTCAACCCAGATTGCGGTTTGAAGACCAGAGGATGGGACGAAACTACTAAGCAATTGACCAACATGGTTACTGCTGCCAAGAAGTTCCGTGCCGAATACACTAAGAAATAAGCCATTGGTGTCTCCAGGAGTACTCAACATCATCTCTTTTTATCTCTAAATTCAACATGTTTACTTCTCTTACGACAACATGTTCCCTGGCCTCTTAACAAGCCCTGGATCAGTGTTGTTCAACCTTTTAATTTTTGTTTTATCGCATCAACTGCATGACTTAATGACTTTTTTTTAACCTTTGCTCACGCTTATTTTTGTTTATGATTTAGTTTGGGTCTGTTTTTTTAAATGGCTTCTTTTATGTTATCATACTTATCTATATTGCTTATATTAATAGAAATCTCCTCAACGGATGTTCATTTTTACTGTAGGTGTCAAGCACAATTGTATCGTGTATTTTGTTTGTATCTTGTATCTGTATCTGTATCTGTATCTACTACCAACTTGCACATTCATGATTGTATTTATTATCTATCTACTAATTACTATAAATCTTATCTTCAAGAAAAACCTCAAAGAAGACCTAACTTCTCCATACGGATCTTCACCGCATTACAATGAGCTCCTAAGCCTTCAACCGTGGCAACTGACATCACTGCTGGACCGATGTTCTTCAATCCAGTAGGCGTAACCTCTTGAGAGGTGATAAACTTCAAGAATGTAGCAGTATTGACTCCTGAGTACATTCTGGCGTAACCATAAGTAGGTAAGGTGTGGTTGGTACCACTGGAGTAATCACCACATGATTCAGGAGTGTAAGACCCAACAAACACACTACCTGCATTATCCACCAAATCAACGTATTTTGGAGCGTCCTTGATGTGTAAAATCAAGTGTTCAGGAGCATACAAATTGGAGTAATCAAAGGCCTCTTCGACCGTCTTAACTTTCAAAATCACACTGTGATCAATACATTTTCTGATGATGGCCTCTCTTGGCAACTTAGTGGCCTGGTTGTGAACAGCTTCTTGGATAGCCAAGATTTCTTTGTCATCCAAGTCAATACTGATCAAAATCACCTGGGAATCAATTCCGTGTTCGGCTTGCGACAACAAATCGGCAGCCACAAAGTCTGGATCAGAGGTCTTATCGGCGACAACCAACACTTCGCTAGGTCCAGCAGGCATATCGATCGAACACAAAGCTTTGGTGTCGTTTTGAACGTACATCTTAGCAGCAGTAACAAACTGGTTTCCTGGACCTAAAATCTTATCACATTTAGGAATCGATTCGGTTCCGTAGGCCATAGCTGCCACAGCCTGAGCACCACCGGCAAGAACAATTGCCTTGGCTCCAACCTTGTGAGCAACATAAACAACTTCAGGAGTCAAAGACCCATCTTTTCTTGGAGGAGAAGCAAAGATAATCTCTTTACACCCAGCAACCTTGGCAGGAACACCCAACATAAGAGCAGTGGATGGTAAAACTGCAGTTCCACCAGGAATATAAAGACCAACCTTCTCAATAGGTCTAGAGAATCTCGAACAAGTAACTCCAGCACTGGTTTCCACCGTCAAAGTCTCGGTGGGTAACTGAGCCTTGTGGAACTTGTAGACGTTGTCAATAGATAAGTCCAAAGCATCCTTGATATCCTTTGGAAGCTCATAGAGCTTAGGATCGAATGGAGCAGTGAGAATAGGGTTATCCAACTTAACTTTGTCGAACTTTTCAGTGAATTCAAGCACAGCTTTATCTCCGTTAGCAATGACTCCTTCAACAATTGGATTCACAAGCTTCATGATATTAGCAGTGGACTGGACTGGTCTGGTGATGATCTTCTCCACCTCCTTTTTGGAGTAATCTCTGACATCGTGGACCTTCAAGTAGATCTTTCCAGTAGCTGGAGCAGCAACAGGTGTAGGAGCTTGAGCAGCAGGCTTAGAAGCAGGCTTGTCACTAGACAAATATTGTGGTTTGGCATCACCCTTTCTACGAGTGACCTTCAAGTGCTTCAAATCGAGGTTCTTCTCGATATCAGAGATACTGACACCACTCTTGATACATTTGGTCAATGCAAAGTAGATCAAATCAGCAGCTTCCCAAGCAACGTCTTCTTTAGTAGTGGCCTCAACCAATTCATCGGCCTCTTCCCGAATTTTTGCGCTCAAAAGCTTCTCATCATTGAAAAGTCTCTTTGTATAGGATCCTTCAGGGGCATTCTGCAATCTGTCAACAAGAGTTTCTTCTAACCGAGCAAGACCCTTTGATTCACCGAAACAGCTCTTAGTTTCCAAGTGGCAGAACCCGGTGCCTTGACGTTGTTCTACGATGAAATTCACACAGTCGCTGTCGCAATCTGTGGTGATTTTGAGCAATTTCTGAGTAGCTCCCGAGGTAGCACCTTTGTACCATAAGCCACGCTTACGCGATTGATACACTCCTTGCTGAGTTTTGATAGCCTCTTCGATGGAATTGAGCGAAGAGTAGACCAATCCCAAACAGTGGTTGCTCACATCAGTGACAACCGTGGTGTACAAGTTGTCGGTTCTGTCACTCGTCAAACTAGGAAGGAGGAAGTCGGCAACTGAGAGTTTTGTGGCCGATTTCTGAGTATAATCAGTAGTCAATTTGGAAGCTTCAATTATGGCAATGGTGTCCCCATTTTTGAATGCAACTTCCGAAGCTGCTTTGTTACGATAATCAATGTATTTCTTGGTGGTTGACAAGTCCACAACCCTGTCGCTAGGGAGAGCCTCGCTGACTAAAGAAGGGACAAAAACCTTCTTAGCCCCGGCATTTAGAATATCTATAATCTGTGCCTCGTCCTCGGAGCCGGTGAGGGCAATGTAGAAGTCGACCGGGGAATCAAAAGAACTGATGAAGGCCTTCAAGGTCTTGATGTCTGCGAAAGCAGTGCTGTTGATCAATATCTGCCCGACAACAGCTAAGGCTGCTAACTGTTGGACGTTATCAACAGAGCTGAAAAATGGTATTAAAGGGAAAGTCATTTTGATACTTGTGGAAAAGCGTGGTAACCAACAAAATGTGTTTGTATAACAGTTTGTGATTAACCAAGCCGAAATAACAAGCTATTTAAAGTGTATTTATTTACGAGTGCGTGCCAATGCTTGGGATGAGACCATGCCATGATAAAGTAAAATTTTTCTTTAATTTTCCACAGGTATGAAATTTTCAGTTAGTGAGTCATTTTTCGGCTCATCAAGTGACAACGGCTTTGGTGCTGGTGATCCAAAGACATATAACATTGGTCTAGACAAAGTTTGATGACATACATATGTATATGTAGGGGATGTATGGACTGATCTTAATTATTATGGGTGACTAATTAGGGTGGAGTCATCGAGGGACTTTAATGGCATATGGCGGGCTTATTATTAAGTACGCAGCTATTGGCTGTAGGTATTTCTAGCTGTAGGTATTTGCTCCAGAGGATGCTCCAGAGGAGGGATGGATAAGGGGCGAGGTACTATCTATGTACGATGGTACTGGAGACACCCCTGGAATTATTTGTATTTGTATTAGTAGACGTTTAATAGGAGAGCCAATATGTAGCGTACCATCTGTATGCGACATTGTCTTATACTGTACCATTTTGGTGGTATTTATTATTATCCATGAGAATGGTAGACAGGTTGTGTACCATTTAGTCGTTCGGTGCCTCTACCCCATTATAATTATTCCTACGAAAATGATAGATAATGAAAGGAAATGCTGTACTGAGGTGTAGATAGAATCTCATTAGGTTGGCTTATACGATAGAATTCTCGGCCATAAATATGAAGTCGGTACTAAAGAATTAATTACTGAGAAACGAAAAAGACTGGAATTAAGGGCTATGGATCTACTACATGGTAAGGACCCGGTCTAATAAATCCAAGATAATGTGACTTAATTTAATATAGTAGATACATCGACGGTGATACGCGTCTTGAGCATATTTTTTGATGCTGTTTGTCGTCGACATTAGATGCCTGCTATCAGTATCACACATATTAGTATCTGCTTTGATTATCTTATCATCTTTTTTCTCATTCAACTTTCCCTAATATGCTCCTACAAGAGTAGCCATTTATAGCATGGACCGAATTGATTTTATAGTTAAAAGCAGGTAATATGAGTCCTCGAGGGTTACAAATGTCAAAAAGAATCTGTGCTTAAGCGATGATTATACAATGGAAAATTAATGTAACAGAAACGCAAGTTACAAGATTACATAAGTAAGTCATGTACAGGAAATACGCAAGTTCTTATATAGACCACGTCAAGCCGTCATCCTCTAGAAGACCCACTATGAAGAATTGCGACTCGAGAAGGATGATTCTGGATATCCACAATCAGCCATGGGCATCGATAGCAAACCTAAAATATCTGACACCTCCTTTGCCAAGCTCCTCGCCCTGCCTAGCAATAATTCTTTTGAGTACCAATCACAGTTTTACTGCATAGGTAACGCCTACCAGACAAAAAAAAATAACGTATATTAAGGATGATATGGTCCACTTGAAGTTGTTACTTGATTTTACGGTGTTGAAGCAAGACTGTCGTGGCGATTCGACTCTCCAACAACCGGAGCTTTATCGGGACAAAACATGGCCGGTTTTTATCTCCAATGCTGTCAGGAAATTCTGTGCATTCGTCAATGCATTAAAGTATCACCTGAAAGATCTAATAGAGCCCTACGATGGCTCTCTCAAAGAATCCACTAGATTTAACCAGAGTATTATTCGAGATCTTTCATTGACTATATGGAATCGATTATGCCTCCATTGGACGTGTTAATGGTATGGCATGCTTTTCTATTAAATCCAAGTTCTTTATACGATAATTTCATGAGAAGTGACTTTCTTTGTTTCATGTTTTACCCCTTCCCGCTTCACAAAATTACAATTGTTTTCCGACTGGAAAAGGATGGTTCTCTTACCACTATCTTGTAATCTTCATTCCCACTTATTGCGGAAGAGAACCTACGAAGCATCATACTTCAGCGATATTATCAAAGAATATGTAGCCAATAATTGGAGCACACTCTCGTACGTGAGCAGCAGCAAGGACTCGTTGGCAGATGCTTCAAAGACTTGGGTTTCAGCCGTAGAGGTGGATATGTGGGAGGGTGGGAACATGGAAAAATGTGTGGAGGTAGTAATGTATAATAGCAAATTGTCGTAGTATATCTGTACAATGTAGAACGTTATATTAACCATTATTTACTCACGAACGACTCTTTCATTTTTACTTTCCTCACTTAATAAAGTTCATAGGGCAACAGTTACTCCGATATAGTCTGCAATTTCTGTATACTTTTGCCAAACATAGATCTGAGTATCATTACCACGCCTGATAAGCATACCACCACTTTTAGTGCGGTCCAGAAGTTTGTGTCAAAAATACACGCCATTATCTCTATTATTGTCACAGTAAGACATTCTGTCATGTTGACTTTCCCTTACGTAAACCAACCGGCTCCACCAACTCGGCGGGTCGATTACCCGTCCGCTATTCATTCTATATACTCTCTACTCTTCGACGAATGCTCTCTCTCTCTACATATACTATCTATATACACACATACTCGCCCCCGCATTCTTCGCTGTATACCTATATCCCTTCTCGTTATCTCAATCCCCACTCCACCATCCTTTACATCGCCTATTTTATCTTGCCTAATTCATCTTCGCCTATTTCATCTCGCCTATTTATTTCACCGCTTTTCTCTTTTCTCTTCTCTTCTCTTTTCTTTTGAAAAACCACATTTCATCAACTTTCCTTCACACATACACCATTTGGCATCCAATGCTCAAGCCGTAGTCCAATATATAGCCTCTTCAACAGCTTCGATATCATGTCATACAAAATCATCGTTGACGACAACGATTTCGCAACCCCTGAGCGAGATGAGCGTCACTACCGTATTATAACCCTCGCCAATGGACTTACCGCACTTCTCATTAGCGACCCCGCTGTTGACAAGAGTGCCGCCGCCATCGACGTCAACGTCGGCTCAATTCATGACCCGTCCGGGCTACAGGGCCTCGCCCATTTCTGCGAGCATCTTCTCTTCATGGGTACCCGTAAGTACCCCGCAGAGAACGCATATCAGAAATTCATCGCCGACCACGCAGGCCGTTCCAACGCCTACACCAGCACCTTCGACACAAACTACTTCTTCGAGATCAACCCTAATTATTTCGAGGGTGCTTTAGACCGGTTTGCTCAGTTCTTTGTTCACCCTCTCTTTCTCCAGGACTGCCAGGATCGTGAGATTAAGGCGATCGATTCGGAGAACGATAAGAATCTCGAGAACGATAACTGGCGTCTCCATCAATTAGAGAAAACCCTCTACAACCAGGCGCACCCGTTCACCATGTTTTCGACAGGAAATCTTGCCACCTTGCGTGATGTGCCGCTTGCTTCCGGAATAGACATACGTGCTGAGTTGCTTAAATGGTATGCCAAGCATTACTCGGCAAACGTCATGAAACTCTCTCTTCTTGGTAACCAGTCCCTTGATGAGCTTACTCGTTATGCTGAGACTTACTTTTCAGACATTGTCAACAAAAATGTCGACCTTAAGCTGCTTAATCATGTGGCCGATAACACGCCGTTGATGACCGCTGCCGAGTGTCTGAAACTTGTGCGTGCCAGACCGATAAAACACTGTTCGACCATTCATCTCCCTTTCTTTTTGCCCTTGGATGACAAAACCAACAGCGATTTCAAGCCTGGTAGTTATATTAGTCACCTTATGGGCCATGAGGCCAAGGGCTCGTTGTTCTTCTACTTGAAAATAGTCAAGAATTGGGCTCTTGAGTTAACAACCTCTGTGTATCAAGTGGCAAACAATAACTGTTTCTTTGACTGTGAGATTGAGGTAACTCAAGAGGGTCTCGCTCACTACGAGGATATCGTTACCTGTGTGTTTCAATACCTCAGCTTTTTGGGCACATTGAAAGAAGAAGACTTCCGTAAGGTTCATGCCGAGCTTGCTGATATTGCAGCCATGCTGTTCCGGTTTAAAGAGAATAACAAGCAGTATATGAATACTGTTTCTCATTATAGTTCGTGTTTGCAGGACAAGTACCTTGTTGGTCCTGAAAACTTGCGTAACTTGCTCCGTTTCTCGCATCTTGACCAGAAACCGTTCAATTTCGAAGCTATTTCGTCCTTCCTCAGGTTTTTAACTCCACAGAACTTCTTTATATATCTTGTAAGCGACGGGTTTGAGGAATCAACCCTCCCGTTGACCGAAAAATGGTATGGGACTCGCTACTCTGTGGCTGGGCTTGAATCGACATTTTTGAACCGTCTTAGCACCGCCTTGCCTAACGAGCACTTCTTCCTTCCACCCCTTCCTAATCCGTACATCTCCAAAGACTTTTCCTTGAAGAATCCCAGCTTAAATGGCGGTCGGGCTAAGAAACGCCCGCTTTTGGTGGCTAATACCCCTGTCTATGAACTCTGGCTTAAGAAGGATGACCGTTTCTTTGCTCCAAAAGCCAGCGTTAACTTCTTTATTGACATCCCGTTCTCCAGGTTGTCGCCAGTCAACGCAGTGTTTACCGCTATTTACAAAGATCTTGTGTCCTTGAAACTCAACGATGTGTCGTACCAGGCGTGTCTTGCAAACCTCAAGATCGACTTCTTCAGTATTGCCCGTGGATTGGAAGTATGTATCAGCGGCTACAACGATAAGTTATTTGCGCTTCTTCGTAGCTTGTTGGACGTGTTGATCGAGTTCCCACGCGACATTGACTTCAACAGCCCCAGCAAATTCGCTCTTGCCAAGGAAAACATTCTCAAGAAGAGCAAAAACTTCCAGTTTGCGTTGCCATACCGCCAGAGCAAGGTGCTTCTTCACGCATTGACTCACGAAAACGTCTGGACCCCACAGGACAAGCTTGAGGTCCTTGAAGACGACGATTTCCTAACGTTTGAGGGATTCCAGGCCTTTTTGGAGCTTTTCCTCAAGCAGATGCAGCTTAAGGTCTTCCTAGGAGGAAATCTCGATGAATCGCTGGTACATACCTTTGAAACCATCCTTAATGAATCGCTTCTTGATAAGCTCAATTTCAAGCGTTTGCTGGAGTTCCAAACAGTCAACATTGCAGGAAGAACCGTATTACTTCCAGAGGGCTCGATCAATCGCTACGAAACCGAGATAGACAACATCAACTCGTGCACTGAGTTCTATTTCCAAATCGATCAAATTTCGGACATCTTCCACGACCTCCAGTATGGCGGGAACGACCCTAATGCTCCGCACCCACGGAAATTCCTCCTTTTGGCAGACCTTTTCGCCTCGTTGGTTCGTGAGCCGCTTTTCGATCAGCTCAGAACCAAGGAGCAGCTCGGTTACGTCGTGATGAGCCAGGTACATAAAACCAAGACTGCCTTAGGTTTCAAGGTGTTAGTACAGAGCTCTGTCAAGTCGTGTTACCATTTGGAGTACCGTATCAAAACTGCAATTAACGAGAACCTCGCAACGTTATTCCGCGAGCTTTCAGAAGAGGGGTTCACCAAAGCCATTGAGTCGTTGGCCAATTCTTACAAGAACAAGGGCAGCTTTAAAAACACCTATGAGGAAAGCGGCTACTTTGCCGACAAGATTTATAACGGATATTACAACTTCAACGAGATTGAGCTCAGGTTGAAGTACTTGTCATCTATTACGAAGAATGACTTGACCAGCTTCGCCAACCATTATTTCTTGAACGATTCCTCGGCAAGACTCATGATTGTGCACTTGAAGGGCAAGAATGAGCTCAAAGCAGCCGAAGATCCTGTTCCTGAAGGGTTCCCTCAGGGAAAATTGATCACCAATGTCCTTGACTTCAAAGCATCATTACAGTTGTCGAAGGGTCCCAAACCGGTTGTCGATTTGGAGTACTACAAGCAATATTATCCCGAGGACGAGGATATTGATTCAAAATTGTAGCTATTTTGGTAGTTGAATAGTTGTATTAGTTTAATTTGTAACTCTTTACTAGCTAGTTACCAATGTATCAACTAATGTATAATACCAACAACAGATTGGTTTAATTACTCTGTGGATCCTCGTATTTGTATCACATTTCAGTCAAGATCATCTTACTAATTTAAAAATAGTACTCCAGATCATCTCTAATTAATTACCAATACTGTGGAACCATGCAGCCTGACGCGAAAAACGCGTCTTAGTGGAAAAAATATATTTAGCATTTATTGGTATTATTGTTGTAAATGAGTTACATAAGTAGATCAAAAACTACCACCATAACCATTATTATACTACCATTATAACCATTGTTTATTCTTCAATCACTTTGTCACAAAACTCCTCTACTCATGACAACTCAAATATGATAGATTCGTCTGATGTGGAGTCAGAGCTAACACCTAGCGATGTCAGCCTAGAGACACTTGCAGCCACGATACAGCAGCTTGTGGCCAAGAATGTCACCACATATGGAGACATAGAGCAAAACTTCAAGCATTCAAAGTATAGTAAGTCATTGAGAGTTGTGTTTCAGAAAGCGGTGAGGCGTGCAAGGCTCAGTCAGTTTAATCAGAGACATCACACAAACAGTGGCAATGGAGACATAATCACGAACGATGCGATTACAACCAATACAAACACAAACACAAACACAATAAATAATACTGCCAATATTGTAAATCCAGTGAGCCCTGCAATTGCCTCTCATTATACTCCAAGGGTGGGCACGAATCCAATCAGCATCGACAACATTTTAGAAGAGCCAGGACCCACTTCGAATGCAGGTGATTTTGCTCCTAGAAGAAACTTCAGACCTCGTACTATCAAACAATTGAAGCCATATCTTATCGACAAGTACGAACATAGAGCTCAGTTAGAAGGTGACTCCAAAAGAGCTAGGCTTATTGAACAAGCTGCGGCCGAACAGAATCTCAATCTTTTGGAGAAACTACAAGAAGAGGACCGCAGAATTCGCGAGGAACGGTTGGCAGCTGCTCTTGAACATTCAGATAAACCTAATGAGAGAATAGCCTCAAAACAGCACCATCATGTACATATAAATAATCGGGTTTTATTCAGCGAGGAAGAGGACACGTTAATTCCTTCGGAAAATCGAAAGCATAGAAACGATAATGGTCATAATAATAATAACGACTGTAACGACAATTATGAAATCAGCAAAAGCGATGAAGACGAGGATGAAGACAATGACTTCTCACGAGCTGACTACCTTGATAAGATTTTGGATAGTCAGTCGAGTCTTTCAACGGACGAGGACTCAAGTAAAACACTATCACAGCATAATAACATCAAAGACATCCGTCAATATGGTACCAACTCTCAAGAAATAGCAGATGATAGCTTTGATCTGATTGGCGATGCAGTCGACGACCCTGATCCCGAAATGGATAAATTGAGAGACAAACTATCTAGATATCATGTCTTACCGAAATCATACCTTCGAATGCTCAAGAACCAAGAAAATGAGAAACGAAAACGCCAGAAAGCAGCTCTTAGTAAACCTGTCGTTGAAACTGCTAGAAAAGGACTAGCAATAAAGAAAACAAATACCAATACGAACCTCAAAAAGACGAGTCTTAGCAGCTTTTTAAACGATTCAATTGACGAGAACATGTATTCAATCGTAATGCCAAATCCCTACAATGATGTCGACGATGCTATTACCGATGTGATAGTTCCACCTCAATCCTATAACTATGTGGACGATGTCGTTCCCGATATGATAGTTCCTTCTGAAACAAATGTTACGAAGCAGTTTCTAGATGAAGGCGAGGAATCAGACAATAGCATAATAGAAACTGGATACGCAGAATTTGAACCTTCCAACTTTGATTTTGGAGACGAATTCTTGAATCAGGAAATTTATACACCCGGCGATCCAATGGGGACTGCTAGTTTGCAACAAGATGATGACAATAGACTTGGAAGTTATAGTGATTACTTTGCAGGTTATGACAATGATACACCTGAACCTTATGATTGGGAGGAAAAAGAAAATGTGTACAACGATGAAGACGAATGTTTGGAGGACAGAAGAGTTTATATTGACAGAATGTTGAGTCTGAATAACGGGAAAAAGACAGCCGTTGGGAGGAGTTCAGTATCTCTGCGGAAAGCCACCTGGAACAGAAGCAACCTGCGAAGAAACTCTGGTGCAGTTGCTAGCAATCAGCGATCTCATTCACGTACTGTTTCTACAGGCAACCAGGTCTCTAAACCACGAATAGATTCTCAAATAAACAAAAGAGCTAAATCAAGATCATTAACTGTCAGATCAAACCTGGCCAATTCAGTATCAAGTATGTTAAAAGTGGGCAAACCAGTGAGAAAGAGAACTATTGCTAGAAGTCGACTGAACGCAGAGATCATGCGGTCTTCAACTTCTGACAATCATAGTAACATTAATATTATCACTAGTAATGAAAATTCCAATGAAGAATCAACTGGCGCTAAAAACCTTCAGCTCTTGAAGAGGAAGGACACATATTCAAAGAACATGAACAGATATGACTTCTCCCGAGCTCCAACAGAATATTCATGGCAACTTGAAGGACATAGTGGGAAGTTTAAAAGACTTCCAACTAAACACAAAAACCGAAACTATTCTTTCGATCAACAAGTCAAAGTAGCTAACGTCTTTACCATGCAACAATACGAGGAGATCATAAATTCTTCACCAAAAGCTTTGAAAATATACAGGATAACGGAATATCATTATGCTGTCAATAGTATTCTTAATTGGTTTAAGACGGACAGTATCTGCGATGTTTCGAAATTATTTGTTGACACAGAACCAGAGTTTCTCAGTTCATCGGAATTTGAGACTAGATGTCTTGTTACCTATAGTAATTTATTGCAATCCATCAAACGGAATCAATGGAATTCTGAACAGGTATGTAAAGAGCTCAAGAAAATGACTATTGGTATATGGAAGAGCAACAAGAATCAATTAACGGGATTAACAGATGTTATATGTCGGTTCCTAGATAATGCTTTCAATTCAGTGTCCAGGGTTTTCCAACTGACCCAAGCCCACCAAAAAAATATGTTTGTGTTTATCATATTATTCTTCCCTCTATTGCAAGTATTCACGATCATTAAAATATCGCATGACTTGTATGGTTTGGAGAACATTGCGACGATTAAACAGAACTTCTATAATTACGGCTCGCGCTACTTTGGATTGATATTTGATCATTGGAATCCGTTTGAACTCTTCAACACATTGATCGATGTATCTGATAATCACACTACGACTGTGGTGTTTGATATATTGAAGGCTCTATGTGTGATGTACAATCACCTAGACAACGAAGGCGAATTAGGCGGTATCTGGGCCATTATTGAGTCTGCTTTTAAACTCCAGCAACAGAAATTTGATACAGAGAACTCAATAGCATTTGTGATGATTTTTGCTAATGTAGCCGGTCCTGGTACAAGTCATGATCAGGTTATAGCAAATAAGAAATGGAACGTGATAAATCACCTAGTCAATAATATAAATAACCAACAATTCGTGAACGAGCACGAACAATATCTAGCACATAAGTTGATATTTAGGACTGTCAACTCTTTAATCGTAATTTATGGCTGGGAGCAGAGTGAGAAACCATTGAAGACGCTAATAAAGCTTTTAAAGAAACGCAAGTTCGTCAATTTCACTAATGAAAGGTCAAGTTTTGAAATTTTCAATGCCTTTGAAAACCAAAGAATCTCTTCTGATGACTCCCTTTGCAACTATTTCATCAAAATGGTGGTCAATTACACCAAGAAAGAGCAGAACAGAGGCTCTCAAGCAAGCTTCTCCAGATTGGCTCAGTTCTTTGAGCCCAACACTAACATTTTCTCAGACCATCATAAACCCGATATTTATCTACAGGTTTTGTTGAACAAGATTAATATCTATCTTTTGAGCTCAACAATCTCATCGATAAATTATTCCGGGAGCGTGGTGTCTTTGATACGAAATGCAATTTCCATCAAAAATCTTCTATTCTATGAAGTGTCTTTCAGAGTACTCAAATACTACGATACTCTTAGTAAGCAGAATCGCAGCTTTTTGAGGAAAAACAATATATTCAATGAATTAGTGATGAATGCAATTGATAATCTTTCAAAGACCATCGAGACGGCTGCTATCAGAGATATTCAAACTGAGAAGAAATATTTATCGTTTATTGAACGAGTTTTCGGTGCTGTGATAGAATATTCTTTCTCCTCTGCAGATGACAAAGATCCTTTGTTCTTTCTCCGGGTGCTCTCGGACTCGCGAATCTTGAAGATATCTTTCTTTGTCTTCTCGCAACATCTGGAGACATTGACTAATTTATTGCATTTGATAACGAAGCTCATTGACCGCTTCCTTAAAGAGTTGAGGGGTGTATTATTCCGCTTTGAGAACAGAGCAGAGCTAGGAGAAGAGCTTCAGTCTACTCTATGGAACTCGCTAGCTAACGTATTGAAAGATTCTTTAAATCAAGACGCATATGTTCCTAAATTAGATATAATCAATAACATAATATTCACAATTGGCAATATTTCAGACGTGCTAGTCTACTTGAATCGAAGCAATTGGCAGTCTATGAATTATCAGTGGGAGCTTCTTGGGTTGACCAAATATCAGCTTCTTTGGTATTCCCAGGAGATGAAGTATTGGGGTCCTGCATGCTTGGATTTTGAGGCCGATAAGCTTATGGTGATTTTATGTGAGAATTTAATTCGATTCAAAGTCGAGGATAGCTTGTTTGATTTTTTCTCTCTGCTTTTGATATGTGACGAGACCAAGGGTATAAGATGGCTCTCATTCAAAAATCAGCTTGCCACAACTAAGTTACGCCGATTTGACTTCAAGTACAAAAGAATGGATATTATATCTCACATTATTATTAACATATTTCAAATAACCAAGGAACACCCGCAATTCATGGAGTATGGTTCGATGCTTGTAGATGCTATGATAAACAGTTTCCAGGAAGAGTTTCTGAAGGTGAGACTGGGAAGTGGTGAGACTGATCCAGCAAATAATAACGAGTATTATCAATTTGTCCGAAAGATATCGATCTTCTTCAATTTCCCGTCTGGGAGCCATATTCTACAAAACATGGAGGATAAGCTACAGTTCCTCAAACAAGCATCTAAGACATCCAGACTTATCACTTTCCATGGACCAGATCTTTTGAAGAACATTGAAGGCATTGACGGATTCGAGAATAGGCTACTTTTTATTGGAAAATGCTTTCTAAACTCGTTAGAGAGTCGTGGTGCTTACGAGAAGTTCACTAAAGATTTGCTTGAATGTATAACAGAACTCTCTGAAGATATGACTGTTGCAGCTTACTATAATACAAATCTCAGGGCAGAAAATGCCGAACGAACATTGGAGGTTTCGAATTCAAGATTGTCATTAATTGTTGGGTTAATGATGGCGAGTGTGCGATTAAGAAATTTTCCGAATGATTCGTTGTGGCTTCTATTGTGTGCATTGACGAAAGTTTTGATCACGGCCATAGATTTGCTCTCGCCACTTGATGAAAGCGACTATTGGGTCTTATGCCGACTTTTGTCAGATTTAGATCTTCTTATTGGCCGCAAAACCAACCATACCCGAAATAGGCATTTGATGCATATAATGTATATATCAGTGTATCTGATTATGGATGATATTTTCCATTATCTCATGGGTCTCCCGGACCAACTGTTTTTTGTGGAATTTGTGAAGGTCTCAACAACTCTTCTAACTCATCGGCATATCAACAATGATGATTTGAGTACTCTGTCCTTGGAAGAGCTTTCCATAAACAATATCATAGTAAATCCAACGATTGATAAAAGGATGCATCCTTTTACCACCAAATTTCTTGATGATATCGAAAAACTTGCATCCTCTTTCCAGACCCAGATTGCTGGAAATATAAAAACTATCTCTTCTTATTTCTTAGATTCGCCCAATGAAAAGAAAAACAGTAAGGAGATACTCATAGAGATATATTATAGAGTGAGAGCGAACTTCGATGTACTTGACGGGTCCAATTTCCAACCTTCAATGGTCTTAGACCTAAATTATGTACCATAATCTTTTTTTATCTTTCTTTTGCACAACAGTAATATCAATAGTTTTAATAGTAATTATCAGCCGTAACATATTGAAACATGCATAACTGACCGTACCATTTTCCTGGGCCATTCGCCATAATAGTACTGAAAAATTGTTCTGAAAATAAATTATTACCTCTATAACAACAATAAGTAAATAAAGAATCGACACAGCAGACAGCCCCAGGAAACGTCAGGCAACTTGGATTGAGTATTTTGACTACGAACGTGCGCTAAAATAGAGGGTCACTTCAATCGGATTCTGGTTCAATAATTACCCAGCAAAACCGAACAGAAATGGCTCAATCTGAGAAAGACTTTAAGGGCTGGAGTTTCACACAGAATGTGAAAACTTTCGGTCCTGATATCGACTCAAATGAACGAAACATAAACGGAGATACGAATAGTCGACAGACATTACAAAGATCTGCTGGCGATTATTCTCTAAGGGCAACAGGAGTTTCGAATGTGATTCTCAATCGTACTGCTGATGGTCTTTCGATACAGGTTGGCGATGCGATACTCTACAACTATGAATACGACTTCACCGTCGAGAACCCTAATACAAAAATAAAACCCGATGACAATATGGTTGGGTTAGTCAAAAAAGTTAGTTTCAACACTGGTGATTATATGGAGGTTGTTGTTCTCTGGTTCTATTCGAAATCGGACCTCGAAGATATAGATGCTGATCAGGCAAATAACCTCTCGCTAATGGATAGTGATGACGGTAAAATCAAAGAGCTTCTTCTTACAGCATTACAGCATAAGATCTCATTAAAATCTGTCATTAGAAAGGTCGATATCTTGTCTAAAAGTCAATACGATAGTCAATTAGAGAGTGAAAGCTCCAAGGACAAGACATATGTCTGTCGCAAGGCGTGCGATACCAACAATTTGAAAGATATCTCGCCTGACTTTGACTACGAGATTGTGAGATCTGAATTGATTCAGAACAGGGACAATTTCAACATGTTTCTTAAGACGTTAATCTATCAGAAGGCAGATGCGGCCATAATAGCCACGAAAGGGGCCAGTATACAGAAGCAGGAGGTAATCAAGGAACTTCCTGCAGTTGACATTGATTCCGTGACGTCAGCTGTCAAATTAGAGCCTGGTGAGCCAACGGAAGTGTCTAAGAAACGAGAAAGAGAAGCCTCAGTGGAAGCAGAAGCCAGTCCTCTGCCGCGAAAACGTGGCAGACCTCGTATTGAGCGACCGGAACCTGATCCTGTCTCTGTTGTAAATGAAGGAACACCCCGCAAGAGGGGAAGACCTCGTATTATAAGGCCAGAACCAGACCCAGCTTCGATTGTTGGCGAAGTGACTCCACGTAAGCGAGGAAGACCTCGACTTGAAAGACCTAGTCCCTCCTCAGCGGCGTCGTCTCCGAGTGGAACTCCCCGGAAAAGGGGAAGACCTCGTCTTTCGTCACTTCCTAGAGCAAGTGCATCTCCAGGAGACATTATAACTGGAGAAAACTCGCCTGCTCCTACGCCCCGTAGATCCAAAAGACAAGCCGAACGAGCCGAGAGACAGAAGTCTGAATCGGCACGTATTGGATCTGGCGATTCGTCATCAGATTCTTCGTCTTCATCTTCCAATGACGATAGTAGTGACGATAG
Source organism: Saccharomycopsis sp. yHQL182 (assembly GCA_030490795.1). NCBI lineage: Eukaryota > Fungi > Ascomycota > Saccharomycetes > Ascoideales > Saccharomycopsidaceae > Saccharomycopsis > Saccharomycopsis sp. yHQL182. The sequence continues at coordinate 222,332 of JAKVQV010000005.1, read as the reverse complement.
CAACGAATCGGATTATGATGGGAGTGTCATTGATTTGGATAGTGACATTGATAGCGACAGTGACATTGACAACGAAACGAGCGATGAAGAGTATAATGCTCCTCAATACTGGAGAAAACTAGCTGGAGAAAAGCGTAAAAGAGGAAGGGGAAAAGGAAAACGAAATGGGAAGAACTCTAAGAATTCTAGTAGACTGCCTAGCAAAAGAAAGACGTTAACAAAAAGCGAGACTTCTACCCCGCGAATTCCTAAGAGAGTAGTCGATGTTTCAAACACTACCAGTGACAATGATGGTGAAAGTGATGAAGAAGATGAGGAGGAGGATAACGATGCTGAGGGCAGAGCGAAACGTATTCAAGGTAAAAAGCCCGATCAGGCGTTGTTTAAGAACGCTAAAGAGTACTTGCATACGTCAACTTTATTGGCATCATTACCCTGTAGAGAGGATAAGTTCAGTGAGCTCTATTTGACTCTCGAAACGCTTATCAACAGTGAAACCGGGAAATGTATCTATATCAGTGGGACTCCAGGAACAGGGAAGACAGCGACAGTAAGAAAAGTCATCAACGAATTAACACGTAGAGCAAAGAATAATCTGAATAAGAGAAAATGCCAGAAGCTATTGAAAAGGGCAGTCACTGCCCAGAAATTGTTAAGTGGAAAGAACAAGAAACCTCTGAAGAAGTTAAAGTTCAAGACAGCTGAGGAAGCTGCCACAGAAGCTGCCAAGTTAGAAGAGAAACTCAAAGAGTACGAGGAAATATCCGACTTGAACAAGCCGCTAACCAAGTTCGATTATTTGGAGATCAATGGACTTAAATTGATAGCCCCAAATGCATGCTATGAATTACTATGGGAAAAAATCAGTGGAAAGAGAGTTTCTGCTAATTATGCCAAGAACAGTATCGACAGCTATCTCGTGAAGAACGAAGACGGCTCACAAACTGACCGGTTTCCATTGATTGTCTTGATGGATGAAATTGACCAGATCATCACTAGAAATCAAAGCATCATGTACAATTTTTTCAACTGGCCCAGCTATAATAACTCCAAACTTATCGTGATTGCAATTGCAAATACCATGGATCTTCCTGAAAGAGTTCTTACCAACAAAATTAGTTCAAGATTGGGCTGGGGAGGAAGAATGTTGTTTCCTGGGTACTCCCATGATCAGCTTGCAAAGATCATTGAAACTAGACTTGATACTATGAGCAAGGTGAATGTCAGCTTAAATAAAGTGCTCAAGTTTGAGAGATCTGCGATTGAGTTTGCGTCTCGAAAAGTGGCTAGTGTGTCTGGTGATGCTAGAAGAGGGTTATCGATCTGTAGACGGGCTGTTGAGATAGCTGAGTTGCAGTATTTACAGGAAAGAGATAGCCTGTCTACCGTGAAAGAAGACGAAGCTGGCGGGACTGAAAATCCTCAAGATTCCGGAACTTATTATGTAAAGATCAACCATATCATCAAGGCAATTCAAGAGACCACCAGTTCCCCTGTGAGTGTGTTCACTATGAACTTGCCAATCTTGGCAAAAGTGTTCCTTTCGTCGTTATTAAGAAGACAAAAGTTTACTGGGTTTAATGAGATCGCGGTCGTTGACTTGATTGACGAATCAAAACGGATCTTGTCCTTGGACTTCATGAATAACAACAGTTCTAATCTCAAGTGCACCTTAATCAAGGAAAGAAACTGTTTTGACAAGTTCTTCGCCGGGAAAAACGCTAATGGGTTTACGAATTTAATGGCAATGGACTTCATTATCAACCAACTATCCTCTTCAGGTATCATCACCGTTGAGGACAATAAGGCCAGCTGCTCTAAATTGGTCAAATTGTGCTTGCTGGAGGACGAAATATACAGCTCTTTGAGAAAAGAAAAGATCTTCCAGCGAATCTTGGGGTGAGTTCGAATCGTCAAAATGTATTATGTATATTACTACTAGAAGAAATGGTATAAATGCACTATTTGAGGGTGTTTTCACTATATATCAATATCGGCTCGCCTACATTGGACATTTCCTTTATTGTAAGCTTCAAATCAAATGCTTTAGACAACACTATCTTGAATATCTTTTGGATGTTCACCGAATGGCTTGTGGAACAGAAGATTAAGCTCGCCTGCATAGCTTTGGCAAATTTCATGGCTTGTACTGAAATTTCTTTCTGATCTTTGGCCGACATCTCCACAAACATATCGTATTTAGTACCAATCAAAAACGGAATGGCTGTCTTGTTGAACCCTCTAGCCTGACGATACCATTCTTTGATCGAATTCAACGTTGATTTTCGTGTCAAGTCGAACATAAACAAGATAGCCACCGACTCGTTCGACACCAATGGTAACATGTTTATGAATTCACGTTGTCCTCCAAGATCCCATATTGAAAACGTTATCTCGTTGCTCTTAATATGCAATGATTTCTCCATAAAATTTACTCCTAAAGTCTGTGTATAATCCTCATCAAACATCCCTTCCACATATTTCACCATCAAAGAGGTCTTCCCCACCTGAGCATCTCCTATCAATCCCACCTTCAATGCCACGGAATTGCGCTGTTGAGACTGCGATTTGCTGCCAGGATCAAGTTTATTCGACTCGCTGCTTGCGCTGTGCTGATGATGATGATGGCTACTGTTATTGCTGTGATGTTCTTCTTTAGCTACCTTTTCCATTATTCAAAGCTAGAGGTCTGCCGATTGTTTTCTTGTATGTGCAGCTCAATGTCCGTCCTCGTAACCTTGCTGGCTGTCAGATCCTATTATGAATCAGATTATTAGTTAGTACTAATCTTGAAAGGTAAATAAAGGGAAAATAAACAAAAAAAAAAATGCCAAATCGTGACTACATCCGTGCACATAACAAACCGTCCAAATGGTATATATTTAGGAAAATCCATGCACCGAATCATCAGCTCAAGCGATGAACCAGCTTTAATGTTTAACCTTTGTGGCTTTGGCCAGGCACATATTACGTCAAGTTCGCAGAATAAGCTTATACGTGTATAAAGAATACTGAAAAAAATATAGAGAATCGCAATTATATACTGAAACTTGTATTGTGGGCTCAGCCTTTCTCTGACTAATCCAATCCAAGGTCCCAGAGAAAAGCATCGCCCAATATCTAGTTCAATTTAATTTCGTCTTGCGAAGACACATAGACGACTCGCGAAGTTTGACTGAATCCATTGAAACTGGTGCTTGCTGCAATAGTGTAAGCCCCCATTTCAGAGAAAAATAACCAATCATCAACATCGACCGGATAATGCAAAGCTGCCTCCTTATCAACGAAATCGGCACTATCGCAGGTTTGGCCCCAAATGGAAACCGGATACAGAGTTTCTCCACAGCTTGAGGCCTCAATATCCGAGTCGGAGTTGAATTCTTTGCTGTAGCCCTCGAGGGAGATCTGTCTCTTAAGAGGATAAGCTGCGCGGAAATCGTGCAATTGCTCCTCAAAGAACAAGAACTGCCCATTGTGGGACAAAACCTTAGCAATCGGGGTGAAGTGATCGTTAATGATACAATTCATGTTGGAGTAAATACCATCGTTGATGTAGACCATAGTTCTGTCAAGATCATCGTCCCCTGTACGCTTACCAATGACCTTACTGGCAAGAGTGAAGGCCGTAGTAGCAAAAAATCTACCTGGTTCACTAATGATCAGCAAGTTCATAGTCTCCTTAGGGAAATGCTCATCCAAGGCACTGTTCAAAACGTCAGCCATTTCATCGAAATGGTTACTGATTTGATACCCTCCACCAATGTCCAATACCGAGAGGTCTGGGAACCCGATCTCTTTAGCCTTGTCAAAGATGTAACGTGCATCGGTGACAGCCTTGACAAGCGACCCGTACTCGTCAGATCCGGATCCGCAATGGAAATGGACTCCAACAAGGTTGAGATCCAAATCTTTTGCTGCGGCGATAAGATCATCAAAACGGTCGCTCTTAGCTCCGTACTTGGTCGAGAGTCTAACTACAGCAGCATGATCATCGGTTTCGATTCTAAGCAAAAGACGACAATCAGGGTGGAATTTCTTGATCTTATGCAATTCGTCGATGTTGTCGAAAACAGTCAAGTTAATTCCATTATCGGCAGCGAATTTCACGTGCGAGTTAACCTTGCATGGGTTGGAGAAGATGATTCTCGAAGGATGGATACCAAGGCCTAAGATGGTCTGCATTTCGACCTTTGAGGCGCAGTCGAAGTTACAACCGAGTTCTGAAAGCAACTTGATCATTTGCAAGTCAGGATTGCATTTGATTGCATAGTGGGGGTGTACCCTTGGGAACTTGTAGTGCCAATAGTTGAAAAGGCGGTACACCTCACCAAGGTCACAAACAAAGAAGGATTCATCATCAAGGCCGTTGGAAGTGGCATTAACTGTACGTAACGAGTCGTACAAGGCAGTTCCAACGGTCTTGGAAGATTTCACGAGGACTTGGGGATTCTCGTAAGGGTTAAGCAATTGAGCAACCGAAACGAAGTTGTCGCCGTGGGAGACCGCCTCAGGGTGTGAAGGGCGGAAGGAGGAGTCACAAATAAGCGATGTCATTCTTTGAAGACCTTTTGGATTGGATTAGCTGATGATTGAGGGCACTTTGTTACTGAACGCATAAAGTTTTGGAGCAAAATCGAGAGGAGTGTGAGGTTACGCTGGAATCTGTGCTTACAACAGAGATTACTGGTGGGATGCTACAATGAGATTAAGTACAAGATAATAATAATAAAAAAGTCACTACGAGGAAAGAAAGACAAGGGATTCTCAGTAGTTTTATATATTCACAGTTGCAATTCCTACACAGGATTAGCACAATAATAACCTTTGATTGAATATTGGCAGTGTCGGCCGAGAAATCAAATTTTTCACACAGAAAAATTTTAACGTTTGCTGGGGGAGCAACCGTTGGTTATGGCAAAGGGAAGAGAAAATAGTGGTAGGAAGGCACATAGAGAGAGTAGAAAGCAACCTGGAACTACATACTGTATTGTAAACATAAACAAAATTCTGCAACCGCAATGGTGGTATGTTTTATATAGAAGTGTCTAGATGCCAATTGTGAAGCAAACGGCATGAATGCATTCATGATTGAGTTAGTTGTTCAAGTCCTTTATTACCTTTTATGTAAATCATCCAAATCAAGAAGAACGCGACACACCGGGGCCTTAACTGCAGCAGCCGCCCTAGCCAGGCCTGTCTTAGATGTCTTCATTACTGCCTATATTGTACAATAGATACACTCGCAATATATAGTAGGAGATGCCGATGAATGACTCACTGCGGTGCAAAGTTTAATGGAAAAAAGCGGGACATTTTTAAAGATGGGCATGTATTGACGGATCCCCAGGTTATGTAGTATTAGTTGAAAGGTAATAAAGATGTAAGTATCATTTAAGATTTAAATAGGAAGGTGAGATAAAAAGATGTACGAGGGAATAAAAGACTTTTAGTTACGAAAAGAATCACTTGTCTAATGCATACTCCCCAGAAATCCATCTGTTGAAGAAATCAAGAGATGCTTCTGGTTGGTCGAAAGGAACCATGTGACCACCATCAAACAATCTCAAGAACGTGAAGTTACCGTAGTTCTTGACCTCTCCGGCCTTCTTTCCAGATAACGTGTAGTAATCGTGGAGTTTCTCTTGGGAGAACCCTTTAGCACCGCTGTATTCCAATCTGTCGGTCCATCCATGGTTACCTAACCAGTTGCAGATAAAGTCTTTGTCACCAGCATAAATAATAACCGGTAATTTGTAGACATCCAAAAGCTCGATAACCTTCTTGTGGTAAGGTTTCATCCAATCACCAGCAAACAAGAAGTTTCTGTTGATGTCCATGTTACAGGACTCGTATTTGGAGACTTCAGCACCCAAGGCTTCTTTGACGTCTTCCTGGTTCAAGTATTGGTCGATCCAGTCAAGTTGCTTGTAGCAAAGACCGCCAGTTTCACATTTGGATCTGATATCGTAGACATTGAGCCCCGTTCTTTGGTAAGCACTGAAGGCCTGGTTGTTGCAGTAAATTGAGGCTGGAACACAGCTCCAAACGGACTCCGATTCGTAACAGTTGTTGATCAAGGACAAACAACGTGGTTCTGACTCCAACATCGATTCACATTCCTCTTCACTTAAAACGGATTCGTGACCGCCCTCTCCACAGGCCATTGGCTCGTAGTACTCGTACTGTCTCAAAGGATCGGTCAAACCATTACCAATAAGAACCGAAGCCAAGTTGAACTTGGCATCTTTACCATGCGACAAGATCTCAGCAGCAAACACCGGGATGTAGTGTCCAGCATAAGATTCACCGGCAATATGGAAATCAAGCTTAGCATATTCAGGGAATTGGGTGAAGAAGAGTTGCAAGAAGGCATAGATATCCTTACCGGCAGCAACGGTATCAGTAACGCTTTCAGAGGAGTAGGAGTAGCCGACATTGACTGGCTGGTCCAAGAAAATCACAGAAGCGTTGTTGTTCCAAGAGTATGGGTTAGTAACAGGCTTGATCTTAGCATTGATAGAAGAAGGACCCAATTCGAACAACAAACCGGTCAAAGAAGAGCATCCCGGGCCACCGTTCAACCAGAGCACAATAGGGTCGTTCTTAGGGTCATTTCTGGACTCGAAGAACCAGTAGAAGAAGTGTTTATCCTCGTCCAAAAGATCCAAGTAACCAGAGTATTGTTTGGTATAATCAACGCCTAACACAGCTGGATCAGGCTTCTTGACTCTGAGGTTCACGTTAGGGAACTGGGCTTCGTCCTTCACGATGTAATCCCAGGTGGTGGCGGCTTTCTTGACATGTTTCTTTGGTTGAGAGAACATCTGCAAGTTGGCAGTGGTAGAAGGGAATAACATCGACATTTCCGACCAAATAGATTGAAGGTCGCTAGGAATGGCGTCAAGATTGACACCCATTGCGTTAGCGGCTGATTCAAGCAAGGTGTTGGCCTTTTTGACGGTGGCAGCTCCGAACTTTCCGAGTAACGGAGTTTGTCCTTCGTATGCCATTTGGGCAGAAGCGCCAGCAGCAACTAAAGCCACAGAGGCGAGTGAAAGCTTCATTATTGTGTTGTTTTCTTAAGAAGGATTGACAGCAACTGACTGATTAAAGAGATGAGGGATGAGAGATGAGATGATAAGAGCTTAGAAAAGAAGGATAGATAACAAAACAAACAGAAGACGATTGAAAAGCAATTCAGCAGCCAGAGTTTGTTGATGATATCAATTGATGTGCAATCTGCGGATATCGATAAAGACAGAAACAGAGAGAAGGATAGAAGGATGGATTGTCGATGGCAATTTTAAATACGCCCGAGTTTTATTTGTTATAAATTGCGGGCGGGCTGCTTGTTGGATATTTCAGGGGGCTGTTGAGAATTTCCGAAAACGGTGTGGGGGTGAGCGGAAAATTGCCGTTTTTGGACCTGATGCCCACAAGGGTAATTTGGCAGGCCAATTTAAGCGGTGTGGACCAACATGTGAAAGGACTACAATACTAGTGGATATAATAACGAACAAGAGATGTATAAAACGAGCACTTCAAACGAAGCAGTATTAGTATAGTTATGTAATTTATAAATAATATTTCAAAGGGTATATCTAAGCTGAAGCTTCCAATTTGGCTGGTGCAGGGGCACTGTTTTCCTTATCGGCAGTCAATTGCTCAGCAGCATTGGCGGCATCGGCCTCAGCCTTGGCTATTTGAACAGCAGCTAAAGTTTTGGCTTTGGCAGCTTCGGCTTTAGCAGCTTCCACTTGGGCCTTGGCAGCTTCCACTTCAGACTTGGCTTTTGTTACTTCTGCTTTGGCAGCTTTAGCCTCTGCTTCAGCTTTTTCAGCCTCTGATTTAGCCTTGTCGGCTTGTGATTTGGCAGCTTCAACCTCAGCATTGGCTTTAGCAGCTTCAGCGTTAGCTTTGGCTGCTGCGGCTTGGGCCTCGGTCACCAAAGCTTGGGCCTTTTTCACCTCGGCTTTGAAACTCTCGGCCTGCGATTCAGCTTTTTGAGCAACAGAATTGGCAGATTCAACAGTAGCCTTGGCCTTTTCAGTCTCGGATTTGGCAGCAGTGACGTCTGCTTTAGCCTTTTCAACAGCAGCAGTGACAGCAGCTTGTGCAGTCTTGACTTCTTCTTTGGCTTTCTGAACAGCAGCATCAGCCTCAGCTTTTGCAGCAGAGACTTCAGAAGCAGCTTGTTCCTTCGACTTAGCCAATTGACCCTCAGTTTCCTTCACAGAAGCTTCAGCCTTTTTGGCAGACTCTTCGGCAGCTTTGACAGCAGCAGCCAATTGTACATCCTTCTCTTTCAAGGAAGCTTCGGCCTTTTTGGCATTCTCTTCAGCAGCTTTGATAGCCTCTTTAGACTTCTCGGCATCGACCTTAGCAGCAGCAGCGGCTTCTTTAGTCTTTTCAGCCTCAGCTTTGGCAGCAATAGCAGCAGCCTCAGCGGTCTTCACGGCAGCTTTCAAAGCTTCGACTTCAGATTTGGCTGACTTATCGGACTCAGTCAATTGTGCATCTTTTGCTTTCAATGAAGCCTGGGCTGTCTTAGCAGCTTCTTCAGCAGCCTTCAAAGCAGCTTTGGTTTTCTCAACTTCAGCAACAGCTTCGGCTTTGGCAGCAGCAACGGCAGCTTCAGCAGCCTGCACTTCTGACTTGGCCTTGTCAGCATCAGCTTGAGCTTTCGTTAGCTGCTCTTCTTTTACCTTCAAGGCAGCCTTTGCGGCGTCAGCAGCCGCAACAGCAACATCAGCATCAGCTTTGGCCTTGGCAGCTTCAGCAGCAGCTGATTCTTTAGCCTTGGTTAATTGGTCTTCCTTTTCTTTCAAAGAAGCCTTCAATTTGTCGAGGTCAGTCATACTCGTAGAGATCTTTGCGTTCAACGCCTTGATCTCGTTATCTTTGGAGGCCAAAGTGTCATTGAACGAAGTGATTTTGTCTTGCAAAGTCTTGGTTTCGCTGGCGAGCTCTTTGACCTTCGACTCTTTGTCAGATGCTTCTTTGGTTACAGAGTCCTGTTTAGAAAGAAGTTCCTTCAACTCAGACTCCTTAGCGGCCAATTTATCACCAATCTGCTTGAGCTTCTCAGTCAATGATTCAGATTGAGTTTTGTGGGAGGTGATAGTTTCTTCTTTGGCGATGATTTCACTTTGCAAAATTTCTCTGTCGGAACTGAGTTTATTGATAGTTTCAGTGGATGCACTGTGAGCTTCGACCCATTCTTTTTCCTTGGTTGCTAATTTTACTGCGAGCTCTTTGGCAATGGCTTCGTGATCAGCAAGAGCTTTTTGTTTGTCTTTGATCTCTTGTGCAATAGCATCGTGTTTCTGCTTGAATGAAGTCAATTCCTTTTCGTGAGTCTCCGACAACTTGGATATCTCCGATTCCTTAACAGACAAGTCCTTAGAGTGAGTTTCGGCCAACTTGGAGATTTCTGAGTCCTTGAGGGACAATTTTTCTTGGAACTCTTCGGTTATCTTAGAGATTTCAACGGAATGTGAGTCTTTCAAGAGCTGCAATTCCTTGGCTTTTGTCTCGTTAGCTCTAGCAATCTCCTCATGAAGACTCTTGACCTTCAAGGTCAACTGGTGGTTTTCCTTGACAAGAAGCTCCTTGTCTTTGGTCAAGGTTTCAAGTTTGGCACTGTTGCTGTCAATCAAACGGTTCAATTTGGCAATCTCAGACTTGGAAACAGTCTTTTCAGAGGCAAGATCAGCAAGTAATTTATCGATGTTGTTCTGGAGATGGTCTGCGTTTTCTATAGCGGTGGCATTAGTGGCTTTGGAGTCGGACAACTGCGAATGAGCCTCATCAAGCTGGGCCATGAGACCTTTCAACTGGATCTCTTTGGCATCCTTCAATTCGGTCAATTCCTTGGCCAATTGGGCAATCTGTGCCGTCTTGTCGCCGATCAACAGCTCGTTGGCGGCAATCTTCGCAGCATACTCGTCGGTTTTCTTCTGAAGCTCGGCCTCAAGCTCGGCTTCATGTTCGAGTCGCAACTGCTCATGGGCCTTTTTGTGGGACTCACTGTCCACGAACTTCGTAAGACAGAAAGTGACCAACGCCGAGACCCCTATTTCTGCTAATACAGTGACCATTCTTTTCGTATCTGAGGACATAAGTTGGATGGAGTGGCTGTGTTTGTACGGTCGTTCAGGTGTGTGGCTACAGGTTCTTGGTCTACAAAAGGTGTCAGAACTACAGTAGGAAGGCGAATATTGTTTTCAATTTGCAATTTTATAGCCGCAGTTGCCAGATCTCCTAGAGCCAATCAGCCATAGAAAAAAGGAGGCTAAAAGTTTATGTCTCTGCCTTTAGCAATTGCCAATTTAAATTCCATTAAAACAGCAATTAGTAAATAAAAATTTTTCTGGATTGGGCCAAACCAAAAACATTCCAATGTGTCCGTTGATCATAGTTTGGGCGATCAGAGAACCGCCATAAAAAGGTGATAAGCGGTGAAGGGTTAGGTATGTGCAGAATTGACTCGTTTGTCGCTATTTACATGTGCCTGGTAGCCACCTATTGGCAATAGAAGTCTGCAATATAAGAGAATGGCGCCAGGATCCATATTCCTGGAACTTTGAGTTGCGAGATTGTCGTACAAATTTTTCACACAAATTTTTCACATACAAATTCTACCATACAAAGTGGCGGTATAAAGTTTGGATATGTAATCGTCAAGATGGATATTACTGTTTAACCTAATCAGATGTCTTACAAGATAACAGTTGAAAGAAAGATAATTATGGTATATTAGTATATACTTCAGGTACGTTTGTAACTTCCGTAGGAAGTCCGATGCAGGACATAGTATAGAATACGTATATCGAGCCGCCCGCTGACTTGATTCAGGGTCTAATCGCAACTCCTGTCTTTATTCAAAAACGAAGAGAAGCGAAAAGACCAAGAAGTCAAGCAGCAGATAGTAAAACACGGTGTAGTTTATTGCCCCCAGAACCCACTAACATTAAAAAGCTTTGGCTTTCGTAGTTACTACTCACCTATATATAGCAGATCAATGATCCGAACAAACTATAGCCGATCGCTTTGATCCGGCAAGCTTGCTGCCGAAGAGGACAGACACTAGGCCTCTTAGGGCTTAACCGACCGTTCAACGATCGTTTCTAATCAGGTCTTCGTACTTTTCGAGTACTAACCTAAGCGGAAGAGAAGTCACTTTACAACCTCTATCGCTATTCTAACCACATTGTGGTACTAGCTAACCATTTCTGGCTTTCGTACTTATCAACTATCAACCATGATTGCAATTAAGTGGATGATCGCACTCATAACTGATCACTTGCTGACCTTAAAAAAACTCGCTTTCGTCCTTTGACTACTAACCTTCCAGCACTAGACTGATCACTTCTGGACCTCTATCATACTGGGAAAACACTGCTTTCGTCCTATGACTACTCACCTTCCAACACTAGCCTGGTAACTACTACGTTGGGAACCGGCATTCTAATGGCCTAAAACACACGCGTTCGTCCTTTGACTACTAGCCTTCCAGATTTAGAACGGTCAATTAAGACCTCTATCACACTGGGAACAGGTCATCTAACGACCTCTTTAAATCATGCTTTCGTCCTTAACGACTACTAACCTTCCAGCTGTCTATCTGACACTGGGAACTTAAATCATGCTTTCGTCGTTAACGACTACTAACCTTCCAGCTGTCTATCTCACACTGGGAACTGGTCATCTAATGACCTCTGAAAATCTCGCTTTCGTCCTTAACGACTACTAACCGTTCAAAACAATCTTATAAACTCACTATAAACCACAAACCACAAAAAATCTCAAAAAACGTTCTCAAAATACATACACAGATCTGCCCCATGTCTTCACGTGTTGCACCCTAAATCCATCTCAGAGTCCCCAAAATGTAATCTCGTGATCAGTTGCCTCAGGCGCTTAAACTTGTTCAAAGCCTCTCTTTCTACTGCCGTCATCAAATAACATCATGTCGTTTTCAATAATCCTATATCCAATGCTGAGTTCGGCAGGCTGTGGCTCTCAGAAACTCTCGAGATAGTCTTCGGATTAACTACAAGTCATGCATGCACATGTCGCGTCGCGTCGCCTCGTCGTCATCATCAGGTATATTGAGTCGCACCCAAGGTATAGGTCATCCTTGCAATGCTTATTATCTGGGTTAGCATCCCATACACACGCTTAAAAAAGGCGAGACTACTTCTTAGACTCTGAGGGTTCAGCCAATCTTGTTGCAGTGAGTCACACAAGCTCGACGTATCGGCATAAACTGATCAACATTATACTTTACCAGGAACCCATAGAACTACCCCTCGGGGCTGTCCAATATGAAGAACACAAAATATCTCCACACACATAAATCTCCCACATATTCCTAGAAATCATCACCGGCTTGAACATCCATAGATACCTATAGTCATTATATTAATACCTCTGTCTTGAATACCTGTCTTGAGTAACGCTATTCGTGGTTGATTTCCAATTGCTATTCTGTAACCCAAGGATTCAGTTTCTGACTCTTTTATCCCAGTAGTTTACTCTCTCCTTTATCGAATCACTTTGAATCACTATTCAAATACATTACTACGAAAAGATACTGCCCATTCTCAGTCCTGTCCCATCAGACCTAGTAACCAAATAACTGTCCCATCCCATAAGACCAATATTGCTAACCCTTAGCCCCAAAACTCCAACCACAAACAAAAAATAAGCAAACAAAGCAAAAACCAACAACAATCTCAATAACAAAAGGAAGCAAAACACCAGCAGTCAGCGACCAGCCAAACTGTTGAAACAAAGCAAAAGGGGCAAAAAATTGACCCTGAAAATAGGGAGAAACCACAAGCAACTGGGAAATCAAAGCATCAAATCAAGCCCAATGAAGAAAACAACCAAGGAAACATCAATGAAGATACACCGGCTAGCAACTACTAATAATTGAGCATACTTTACAAGTTCGTTTCAACAAGAGGACCTTCCTAAGAACAAGCAGCCCTAACTATTAAAAGGGGATAATAGATAAGAGAAAAAGAGTAAAGAGCAACTAGGAGTGGCAAAATGCCCCTTTTATAGTTTTTTTTTTCCCCTTCATTTTAGCCTCCTGCCAAGCACTAATTAGTGATGGCGCAATCTTAAGGAGGATAAGTAAGGAAATTCCCTTCCCTGGAATAATGGAGGAAGGCTCCAGCGACTCGCCGACATGCCACATGCCAGGGTATGTCGGCGTGTCAGCCTGTAAAAGACACATGCTTCGTACTTAACATCTTTAAGAAGAGTAAATAATCAGTAATATAATAGATACATTCACTATTTTATAGACAATAACAATATACGAAAGAATATATATATACGATAACACGTAGCCTAAAAGTCAAAAGTCAACATCCTTAAGCTCTTTCTTGTCCTTCAATGGCTTATCCTCAGTGGCATCTTCAAGATCTTTATCGTTATCATCTTCATTGTTGGTCAATATCGATTCGTTGTCGTCGAATTTGAGCTCCGCTTTTTCGGCAACCTTCTGGGTTTCTGTCTTGGGTCCGCCTGCATTGGCTGAAGCAGCAACCGCAACATCAGCCGCATTGGCACTTGTAGGCTGGATCAATGTCTCTTTAGGAATCTCAACATCGGCTCCTCCACTGAGCTTGGTTATTGGGAACAGACTAGGAGTGAGGTTTCTCTTAGAAGCTTCCTGTTGCTGTTGCAGGCGATACTGTTGCTGTTGCTGTTGTTGTTGCTGTTGCTGTTGAAACTGACGATTCTGAAGGAACAGGTTGTTGCGGCCTCCTAATGGACCCAAAAACTTATGTTTCAACACATCGAGGTAATTCAATGGTCTTCCATTCTCAGCATAAAGTAACTCCTCGTCTCTGTCATCAATGTAAAAGTTACCCTTTTCATAGTCCTTAGCAATGCTGCTCAAGAACTCAGCCCAGGAGTTGGCAATCACGAATTTGGTGTCAAAATCATGGCCAAAACAGATTATCTGTCCCCATTTTCCGTTTGGGCCGGGGGCCAAATCAACAGCAATATTGTTTCCGGAAAAGTCCTTTACTAAAGGAACCCAGCCCGGATGAACGTAAACCGGCTGGATTGCGCCCTCAGGAACCGACCGTTGGTGCGCAACAAAATCGATTCTAGGAACTGGAGGCTGTATTCTTTTGTGTCTAAGCTTTGACTGTCTATTCTCAGAGGCAGCAGCAGAAGTCAACTGCGACATCTGTTCTTTGTAAGCCGAGACCTTTTCCATGTAGAGATTACGCTCATATTCGATTTTACGAGCTGCGGTTTGCCAAACCTCGTATTCCTCAGCAATAGACTCGAGATTTAGTAATGTAAGACCCATAATAACTCCTGTTGGTCTTCCCCCACGCTCCTGACCATCGTGGATCTGGTACGATTCTCTAACGTCAGCAGGAAATGAGACATTGATGTCGTTTTCCAACTCATTCAAATCTGCTGCGGTTGCAGGCTCACAGAGAAATTCGACGAGTTCAGGATACTCCTCTTCGTAGAACTTATCCAATCTTTCCCATGTTTCCTGTATCAAAGGAGCGTTTCCGTAGTCGTTCATCTGGATTTCGCCATCATTAGTGGCCCTAGAACGAAGTCCGGGCTTGTACCCAACCCTGGTGCTACTGCCGTTGTTGCTGCCCAAGCCGTTGATGTTGCTGGAACTGCCGTTATGAGCCATGCCAGCGTGGTTGTCCAAAGAGAGAGACGACGCATTATTAGAGTTACTAATGAAGTTAGCGTTGCTGCTTGCTCTATGGTAGTTGTTCTGGGTGGCATTCAAGTTGTTAACATTGTAAGGACTGCTGGATGTCGCGTATCTGTCGTTTGTAGTAAGACTAAAGATGAAGTCGTTGACACCATCTTTGATGCTGTCGAAAAATCCGACCATGGTGGGGCTATGTAGGCAGAAAGTTGGCGAGTAATGAATGGATCCCTGGAAGACCGATGACGTGCGCTGTTTAGTGCCTAGAAACGATATAAATGTATTTACTCGGGCTTCTACGAGACTGTTTATGGCGATTTGTTTTGTCAGTTAGAAATTTTTTTGCGTTATGTTTTCTCTTTTCTTTCTTTCTTTCTTGACTTTTTGATCGCAAAAATCTGTTACACAGCGATCGGTGGAATCAGCGATTGTTAGGAAGTGCGTGCTGTTAACAGCTGGCTTTGGCTAAGGTAAAGGATAGATGTTTTGGATTCTTATTTGTATTTGGAAATGAGGTAGGTGACAAGTGGTAGGATATTGAAAGATGATTTACAGGGGGATTTACAGGACATTGGATGAAATACTCGGAGAATCAGTGCTTACAGTTTGCAGACATCTGAAGATATTTAGCAGGGGGATCAACCGGGAAAAGTGTGGCTGTAGGTATAAGGATATAAGATAGGATATTTTGTGGCTGTATGTGGTCTATAGTGGTTACAGTAGTTACGGTAGTTACAGTAGTTACCATAGTTATAACAGCAGTGTGTAAATGGAGACCTGTATGTGCCTGGGTGTCCGTTTATATAATACAATTATGGACACATTCAGTTGCTGTTAGTAATTATGGGAGATTATCAGAACAAAGGAGGAGTTAGAGGCACAGTAAAACATTAAGACACAGCACGGTAAAACATAAGACAGCACAGCCAATAAACGGTCACTAATCATTCAGTATAACATTCGGTATAACACTCGAGAATGAAATACAGGCCTGAAGTCGGAAAAGACACCGTATCATGTATATGATGATTACGAAGCTTTCTGTATACAGAAAATTTTACTGTACATACTGGGCACATACTGTGGGCCTTACCAATGTATGGCACACACACTGTAAGATAGGCATTGGCCAGTTGGCAAGGTCCATGCTGTATCAAATTCAATTCAGAGCTGTGCAGTAGCATGTCCAGTAACCTGTCCAATAGTCTCTAAACTAAATGTAATGGTAATCTAGTAATTTAGTATGCAATCCTGTATGCAATCTTGTACTAATTGCTAGCGTTACTAGCATTAACACTAGTGAAATTTCTGGTTATCTGGTTATACCAAATGAAGATATAATGAATGCTAATTGCAATGCCTGTTCCAGTAATATTACCTATTGTGCTACAAGTATGGTAGCTGGTACTAGCCGTAGATATCAGTCTAAATACTAGTAGTAGTGCTACCACCAGGGAAAATACAACTCAAAATCCTACTGTCGTCCTTAATTCAAAATCATACTGACATTAACTATATCCTATCAACAACACCTAATGTAGATATCTAAGCCTTGCTGTCACCACTCACAGTCTAGTCCAGCCACTAGCCACTGACCACTGCCCTAGCCACCACTAGCCTGAAATTCACCCCACGTGACTCACCATTCCACGTTCCATCTTATCTACATCCACGCGGCCTTCCACGACCACAACCATGGGAACTCCTAGCCGTTGGAAACACCTGGCCTCTCTTATCTGGCCCGGCCAGCCCTGAATTACACATATGTCCACTTTCAGCCCCCATTTTGCCGCGTACTGTCCTCACTGTCCTCACCTTTCGCTTATCTACTGCAATGCCTTTACACAGATCTCACTTCGATGAGTAAGACAAATCTCCTCTTGGAAAACCAAAATTTTGTCTAATTTTTTTCCGAGACATCACTCTCCATCCCCAAAAGAACTAAAAATACCAGCCCCACCACTCTATAACAGCATCCTGTACATCCCTCATTGCCACTGTTTTCACTGTTTTTTGTTTTAGATCGGAGTCTAACCGTTTATATACGTTTGGGTCTATCCATTTGAACCTTGCATCAAACGTGCACCTCACTCTCACTCACGCTACTCTCAACTTTGTAACGGCAATAATGTCTCAAGACCCTTATAAAGACATTGGGGTCCCCCAAAGCTTAGTGCTTGACGATAATACCGACGATTTTGACGAAATAAGTGACCATCACCATCACCACCATCGTCATAGTAACTCGCAGGGAAATGGCACTGCTACTTCCTTAGAATTACTAAGTGACGAAGATGATGACTCTCGTGACTCACTCCCTTCTCCTTCAAAGATCAGCGGTGGCGTGGCTAGTGCCAGATCAATCTCTGCCAATTTAGCGGCGGGAATTGATGACAATGATGAGTCTTTGTTTATTGATGACACTGACCACATTAAGTCTACCAATTATTCATACACTGAAGAGAAGATGATCTCTGCTCACGATGCAAAAATGGCTGCTGTTGGATCTGTCGCTGTAGCTTCTGCGCCTGGCACTCCCAGCAACGCGAACTCTCGTTTTACTAGTAGAAAGGGCTCTAGAAGAGCCTCCATTGTTGAGTTTCACATGCCTCCTCCTCCCCCAAAGTCTCCTGTAAGCCAGAAATCCACTGCTACTCTTGGGAAATTGTACACCGGAGCCGACAATTCAGAGGGCTCAGGCAAACCGAGCGACTTTTCTGGGAAAAAGAACGTCATGAAAGAACTATATGACACCAGTATCCCAAAAGCTAATCACAAAATCCATTACAAAGGCATCGATTCGGAGACCGACGACGAGCCTTTGTCTGCGGAACTTGTAGAGATCTTTAGAGATATCAAGGAAAGTTTAGAGATGCGTGAAAAGTACCAGACTCTTTCGATGCAACGAGACCATCAAAACCCTAAGAATCAAAAGGGCTGGGAAATATACCCTAAACCACCCCATCGTGCTTGGAATCCTGAGGCCAAGGAGTTCAACAAAACCCTCCCAAAGATAACCTTTGACCACGATCTGTTTGACTTCGAAGCCATTGAGATTCCTGGTGAGGACGACTCGTTTGAATACAAGATGGATAACTCGGGAGTTTACCAGGTCTATGACTCTTTCACAAAACACAGATTGGTCAAGCTTCCGACTCTTCGAGACTACTATATTGATTTCGAGAAGCTCATTCTGATGTCGTCTAGTGGACCTGCAAAGTCGTTTGCCTTTAAAAGACTCCAATATCTTGAGGCTAAATGGAACTTGTACACCTTGTTGAACGAGTATCAAGAAACTGCTGCCTCTAAGAAAAACCCTCATAGAGATTTCTACAACGTCCGTAAAGTCGACACTCACGTTCATCACTCGGCATGCATGAATCAAAAGCATTTGCTTCGTTTCATCAAGAAGAAGATCAGAACCTCTCAAGACGAGAAAGTGATCTTCAGAGATGGAAAGGTTCTTACTTTGAGCGAGGTGTTCGAATCGTTGAATTTGACAGCCTATGATTTGTCCATTGACAGTTTGGATATGCATGCTCATAAAGACACATTCCATAGATTTGATAAGTTCAACTTGAAATATAACCCTATTGGTGAGTCAAGATTGAGAGAAATATTCTTGAAAACCGACAATTTCATTGGAGGCTCGTATTTGGCCGATATCACCAAAGAGGTGTTCAATGACTTGGAGCAACTGAAGTATCAAATGGCAGAGTACAGAATCTCCATCTACGGAAGATCTATCCAAGAATGGGAGAAATTAGCCGGCTGGATTGTCGATAACAAGGTTATTTCTCATAATGTCAGATGGCTTATCCAAGTTCCTAGATTGTACGACATCTACAGAAAGACAAACCTGATCAAGAATTTCGAAGAGATCATTCGCAATTTGTTCGAGCCTCTCTTTGAAGCCACAAAGAATCCAAAGAAGTATCCTAAGATTCATGTATTCTTAACCAGAGTTATCGGTTTTGATTCCGTGGATGACGAGTCTAAAATTGATAGAAGAATCCACAAGAAGTACCCTTCAGCCAAAGACTGGACGTTTGACCAAAACCCACCATATTCATACTACTTGTACTATCTCTACACTAACATAACCTCGTTGAATCACGTCCGTGCAAAGAGACGTTTTAACACGTTTGTTCTTAGACCTCATTGTGGAGAAGCTGGGGATCCTGAACATTTATGCTGTGCATTCTTGTTGGCCCACAGTATTTCTCATGGGATTATGTTGCGGAAATTACCGTTTGTTCAGTACTTGTACTATTTGGATCAAATCGGAATTGCTATGTCTCCTTTGTCTAATAATGCATTGTTCTTGACCTATGATAAGAACCCATTCCCTTCGTACTTCCGCAAAGGATTGAACATATCCTTGTCAACCGATGACCCATTGCAATTCTCCTACACTAAGGAGCCATTGATTGAGGAGTACTCTGTTGCTGCCCAAATCTACAAGCTTAGTAATGTCGACATGTGCGAATTGGCTAGAAACTCGGTCTTACAAAGTGGATTTGAATTGCAATTGAAGAAGAACTGGATCTCTGAAAAGCTCAGTAAGGACGACATCAATGTCAACGAGCTTGAAAAGACCAATGTTCCAGACATCCGGATCGAATATAGAAACGATACATTGGAGAGAGAGCGTGAGTTGATCTACAAGTACAGTAGATAGCTGGTTACCTTGCTCTATAGTATCTGCTACAATAGTTTTGCTACAATAGTATAATATATGTAACTTTGTATTAAAAAAGTCTGATATAAACAAGTGGAGTTCAATACGTAGAAGCACACAACTAACATAAATAAGAAAACAAAGCAACTCCTAATATAGAGCATCATAAAGTAGAACACGTTTATTCCGAGGCTGGAGCAGCATCTGGATTGAATGGATATCTAATGACATCAATACTCTTTTGGTAGAGGTTCATGGCGTAGCCAGTAGATCCGTCTTCCTTATCGAATTTGTTGTTGACTGCGTTAGCTTCAACATACACCAAAGCACCCTTTTTGATGCTTTCTGTCACAAACTTAACTTGGTTAGCATCAAAAACAGCAATGTTAAACCATGATGGAGGACCATCCTTAACTGGATTAGTGGCAACCGAATAAGTGACAAAGTCTTTTCCGTTGGCGGTGGTTCCGATGCTTGGATCCTGGCCCACTCTTCCTAAGACAGAGATTTTGGCAAAGGTGCTGCTATTTCTCTTTAAAAGAGAGGCACCGAGACTTCTTTTGGCGGAAAGGGAAATTTGGGTCAACATTGTGTATTAATTGGTATTGTAGATATGATTAACTTGGCAATTCAATGAGAAGGCAAGCTAGAGATATCAAGCAAACGTTGGAACTAATATTAATATTAATATCCAGGTTTTGTTTTCCGAAGTATCATATCGATTTCGCCTTTTTCAGTAATTTTTTAATTTTTCGCGTTTTTTGGCGTCTCGATGGTAGAAGTGCTCGTAACCGAGAGTGGCCACTCCTAGTGGCTGGAGTGGCTGGTGAATACACTCATTTCATTGACTCTGGAATGCAATGATCTGACTCGTTTCTATTGACTCTCCGTTCCTATTGACTCTCCGTTTCTCCTGGTTGCGCAACCATGCCCACATTAAAGCAATTGAACTCATTAATGTAATGAATCAATTAGTGTCTTGTCAACACTATTACGTAGTCCAATCCGTATGTATTCCCAGGACTCACGTAGAATAATAGCATGTGATCGGTCAATTGTTGTGTGACGATCTTGCATTGGAATTCTCGACATTTGAGCTTAGAGATGAGGATAACTCAAAATGATAAAGCAAGATGTTCAGACCCTCTGAAGCAACTCAGCTTGGCAGATCATGTGATACATGAGCCTCCGTACATAAAAGAAATAGATACTGAGTATATATACAATATCTGTATAACCTCTAAACATGGTTAGAGTCAACTGAAGAAGTCCTCAATAGTCGTTATTACAGGCGGACACCAATATGGCGTATATTGATAATGGCTCAATGATTGCAGATCAAGACCATGAAAAATAATCTTACGCGGCAATAGCTCTTGACTTCACACCATGCCTATACAGATTCAGTCACCCATGTGAAAATCTCTCTAGACCCACAACAATCTACAATAATCCAATCGTTATCGATACTCATTGATACCGATTACCGGCCCTGATGACTATAGTGCAATATTAAAGTTTAAAGCATGTCTTGATAAGGGGGGTGTCTTTCTTTATCGCTCTTTCTTTGATCTTACAACGATTGGCCGACAGATATTTCACCAAATGGCATAGCCGTTAGAACTCCCCGCGAAATGATAAAGATATAATATCGTACCCGAATCCGAATGAACCCGTAATGGCGTATCTCTGTTATACCGGAGATACCTAATGCTCAGCAGCCTAGTCCTCTAAATTCCGCTGGATGTACCCACCGCTTTTTCCCTTTTCTGGTTTTCCATATGGAGTGAGTACCTAATTTTTCACCTCCCAAAAAGGTATGGTTAGACCTAAACAAGCAAAAGAGAGTTTCGAGGAAATGATTAGAGATGACGATATTTTGATGAGATATGAATATTGCTCGAGTATAAAAGGTCGCAGATTTCTCGGTTTTTTTGTCCCTTTATCTGTGTAGCAAACCAATTGGCAATTACAATCGTGAAAACTTAGCCTGTCAAATAGCAACTATGACTTTACCAATCACCGAGAAACAGCCACTAGCAACCCCACAATCAAAGAAACGGTCGAAACTTTCGGCCTTCCAGATGGTTTTGGCCAGTCTTTTTTTGTGTTGGCTTGTCTACAGGGGTGCTCAATCTCATGATCTCATCAAATTCCCTGTCTCAGAATCCACTAGTAGTGACTTCTCTCCAGAGAAAGTCTGCCCGGTAGTGCCAAAGGTGCTTCCTTCAAATTACGAGGCCATCAAGCCAAAATTGAACGAAATTCTTTTTGATGAGGCCTTCAGAAATGCATCGGCAGCTAAATTTTCTGGTGCTGTTCAAATTCCTACTGAAATGTATGATACTTACAAGACCTTGCCTTTAGAAGATGATCGTTTCAAGGTGTTCCTTCGATTTCATGAGTATTTGGAGAAGACATATCCATTGGTACATTCTACTTTCAAAGTCGAAAAGGTCAACAAATACGGTCTTGTTTACACCTGGGAAGGATCAGATCCTTCTCTTAAGCCAGTGTTGCTTACTGCCCATCAAGATGTTGTCCCTGTTGAGAGAAAGACCGTTGATCAATGGAGTCATGGACCTTTCTCTGGTTATTATGACGGGACATATCTTTGGGGAAGAGGTGCTAGTGACTGTAAATGCTTGTTAATTGGTCTTTCACAGGCATTGGAATCTCTTATTGAGGACGGATACAAGCCAAAGAGAACAATCATTCTTGCTTTTGGTTACGATGAGGAGGCTTCAGGAGTTCTTGGTGCTAACCATATCTCTAAACACTTGCTCGATCGTTACGGTCCAAAGTCCCTTTATGCTCACATTGACGAAGGTTCTGCAGGACTTATCAATGTCAAGAAGGGTGACGATAAGAGACAAATAATTGCTATAGGAACTGGTGAAAAGGGTTATGGAGATTTCCAATTCAAAGCTTACGCTCCAGGTGGCCACTCATCGCTTCCTCCAGATCACACTGCTATTGGAGTGATGTCGGAGTTCATCAGCTTGGTTGAATCCACTCCTTTTGCACCTGCATTGACTACAGCTAATCCTTTCCTTGATTTCTTAAAATGCTACGCAGCTTACTCTGACGAATTGGACGACGACTTGAGAACCAGTATTCTCTATTCTGACACTGATTCTGATGCCAACAAAAAAGCTGTTAAATTTCTCTCCATCGACCGTGCAACTCGTTACTTAATCGCTACATCTCAAGCTACAGACATCATCAACGGCGGTGTCAAGGCCAATGCCTTGCCTGAACAGGTGGCTGTGACTATCAACTCGAGAATTGCAATTGAATCGTCAGTTGAGGCCACTGTGAAGAAATACACTGACAATTTGTTGACAGTAGCTAAAAGATATAACTTCGGAGTTATTGTTGATGGTAAGACGATTAGAGATATCCCTGAAGACACTCACAGCTACTTTAACTTCACTGTCGAGAACAGTTTGCCTGTAGCACCTGTAACCCCATCACATGGTGAGGCTTGGGATACTCTTGCTGGTTCCTTAAGACACTTCTACGAAGATGTTGCATATCCAGAGATCATTAACTCGGACACAATTCCTGCTCCTTCGATCATGCCTGCTAACACGGACACGAGATACTTCTGGAATTTAACTGATAACATATACCGTTATCAGCCAGGTGCCTTTGCTACGAGCAGTGCAATTCCTGGAAATATCCATACTGTCAATGAGTACGTTCTCTACGAAGCTCACTTGAACACCATTGCTTTCTACTACGAGTATTTGAATACTTTGAACGATATTTGATTGTCTTCGAGAGAGGATTGCTTTACTTTATGTTTGACTTTGTTTTTGGCTACATATACATAACCCGTAATATATGTTTACATACCTGAAGATGATAGTCGTAGAATATATAGAAGAAATGGGGAAATCGATTTCCGCGGTTTTATGTGTGCATTCATGTGCACCCCCTTTTTCCATTTTCGGAAATTTACTTATCGCCCAGCTTGAAAGTGCCAGTATACATCACATAATCATGGATAACTGAACTCTCGTAATGTACACTTTGAGAACGGGATAGATAACTTGAAAAAAGTAAACACTAGTTTCTACAGTCTTAGGATTCGGTAATCACGGATTAAACGAATAGGATTTAAACATTGAGTGTTGACTGAGGGCATATTAGAAAATATGTCACGTGACATGCCCAGTAAGGCCAATATACGTAGCGTTTTCAACATCCCTCAATTAACAATTCATAATTCATCTGTTCTTTGATATATAGTAGGTACGTGGTGATTATGTGTTTTTTTTTTTTTAACTTACATCTCTAGAATTCTCAGCTATTTAATTATATTATTTCATTCTTTAAGTGTTATGCTTGCTTAAAGACTTGTTTAAGAGATAGCAGTCAAACATTTACATGAAAAAATTCTATAACAACAACAATGATCTAAAATACCGCTGTATGGATATTTTACTAGGCAATAATCTATTGAAGCCACTACTCTTACTCTGATTGTCCTTGACCACGAGTTTATTAGTACAAACTTGCATAGTCAATACCATCACCAATAATCACAATAATCAAATATATAGCCCTATACAAACACATATGTATATCACATGACCAACATTAATTAGCCCTCTTTTTCACACAGTCACATTTTGATTTCTCTTTTTTGCCCAGACGAAAAACCAAGTGCTCAGCAAGAGAGAAGGATTAAGAGATGGGTGAAAAAAATTCTAATGAAAAAAATAAAAATTTTTTCATTAATATAATATAATATTTCCTTTACACTCTCTTACTCTCTTGTATATGTCCATCTCATCACAGTCTTGAATTCAATCAGTACCAATAGCAATCAATAACTTTCAAAAATGACTAGATACGGTTCTTCATCTGCTAACCCAGCTAAATCTGCTAAGGCTAAAGGTTCTTACTTGAGAGTCTCTTACAAGAACACCAGAGAGACTGCTCAAGCCGTCAACGGATGGGAATTGCAAAAGGCTAAACAATACTTGGCCCAAGTTCTCGACCACAAGAGAGCTATTCCATTCAGAAGATTCAACAGTTCTATTGGTAGAACCGCTCAAGGAAAAGAATTCGGTGTCACCAAAGCTAGATGGCCTGCTAAGTCTGTCAAATTCATTTCTGAATTATTGGCTAACGCTGAAGCCAATGCTGACGTATGTATACGAGTACCCTTTTAGACATCAAAGATGGATAAGATATATCTTCTCAACGTGTTGATTCATTTCAGCAAATGTTGAAGGGGAATATATCTATACTATTACGATATGAAAAGCGGGAAGTATTTTCAATATTAAACAATATCCATCGTTAGATGATGATAGGTGCCACAGGTGCTTATCACCATCCTATTAACGATTTTGTCAAGATTCTTTTGAAATTTTTTTCATTTCTTTATAAATTTTATTATGACTCATGAGAATGCTCTCCAAAGGCGTGTTCTTGTTGTATCATACTCTTTTAGGATTAACTCAGTTAGATGACACCATCAATCTGTGACATATTGAAAATAATTCCTGTCTTTTCGTTTGATGGAAACCCCTCGAAAAAGACCCCAAGGAACACCAATACTAACTACCAATTTTAATTATAGTCCAAAGGATTAGACACCTCTAAATTGTACATCTCCCACATCCAAGTTAACCAAGCTCCAAAACAAAGAAGAAGAACCTTCAGAGCTCACGGTAGAATCAACAAGTACGAATCTTCTCCATCCCACATTGAAGTCATCTTGACTGAAAAGGAAGAAGAAGTTGCCAAGGCTCCAGAAAAAGCTATTGCTGCTTAAATGCGTTAATATCTTCTCTGACACTTGATAGCTCCAAACATGTACTTTAGATCGCTTTTTATATAATAAATCATAATCATAATAATGGCTTATTAACCGGAATAAAATCTGATTTGCATGAATATGTGTACGACTAATTATGTTTCTGTTTGTATCTATAACATGTTAGTGTATTATAGTATAAACCCCATAAATTAATTAAAAAATCCCCATAGTAAAAAATCAAATGACTTAGTAAAAATTCTCTATAGATTGCTCGATGTCCAGATATTCGCTGCTACTGCTACTGCTGTCAGCTCTGGATAATTGGTGGGCCTCGAGTAATGGTGAGGTCTCGTTTGGAGGCGGCACAATAGTGTTGTTACTATTAAACGAGCCATCATGCTCATTATTGCCCTCGATATTATAGTATTCAGGTCCATTTGTATTCAGATCGTAACTATTATCCACTCTTGTTTCGGCACTTCTGGGATCATACTCCAACACCGGATTATAGTAGTTAGAAACAGAGTTATAATTCTGGTACAAGAAATTGTTACTGAAGTTTGTAGTGGCAGGAGCAACAGCAGCAGCAGCATTATTAGCCCTGCTTGTTCCTACAGAAGGACCGCTGTTTCCTATTTGAAGCAGTCGCTGAACATGAACATCCGGCAGAAGCTGTTCTGACGTCGCTTCTATTTCATTTTCACTGTCGACAGAATCACGAAGTCCCTCTTCTTCAAGAGAAGTTCGATTATTTTCGAGAGTAGCCGATGACAGCAGAAATAAATTCATGATTCTTCTCACAGGGCTAGGACTTCGCGAGATATCGCCGCCTGATCTAGCAGAAGACGACGAGATTCTTCTGGAAGACTTGAGTTTCTTTGTTATATCATGCTTACAAATAGGACATAATTTTTTGTAGTTACATAACCAGTTCATGCAGCATTTGTAGTGGAAGTAGTGATTGCAAGGCAAAAGCAACACTTTGGACTTCAACTTCTTAAAATGTGCCAAGCAAATAGCACATTGATGGATCTGGAACTGACTGAGCTGTTCAGTGGACAAATGATGGATCAAATGATGATGTTCAGCAGCAGATTCCGCGCTCGAAGATGTCTCGTTATGATGGGGTAAAAGGTTACTTTTATTGTTCTCATTAAGACCACCGGCACTATTATTACGACGACGATCGAATAAATTGCCCCAAAAGGTCTTAATAAAGAGCTTCGAAGAGTCGTTAGAGTTGCTATTGCTGTTGTTAGTGTCATGAGGATACGGTTCGGGGGTTACCGATATAGATGGAGGTTCAACAACAAGAGCCTCTTCAGAAGGACCCAAATAGAAGTCCTTTCTCTGTCTGAAGATGCCTAACGGGATTAAGTAGTCCTCGTTGTAAATGTACACAGGAAGACTCTTTACGGTGGATTTAGAAGCCTTTTCCAAGGTTTTACGATGGCTTCTTCTCACTTTGATGATCAAATAGAGAAGCAGTAATGCAATAGGTGGCGAGAAAACCAACGTCAACAATGCATCAAGAAGCGGTGAGGGTGTTTTCCCGGTAAATATGTCTAAGGGCATCGAGTCGTCGTTTAAATGGCGTGACCGGTACTTAAGAAGCAGTCTGAGGTCATCAGACGTCTCTTTAGTGATGAATATCGAAGGAATGGTGATTTCTACAGGGCTGTTCTTGGAGTACATTGTCAATAAGCCTTTGTTTGGCTGGTTGTTGGCAATGAGAGCCGTGGCAGCGCCTACTTTCTGTATATTCTGAATCTTTTCATAGAACGAGCATTCACCCCTCACATTCAACACTATGTATCTCCTTTTAGCGCCGTTAGCAGAGGGCGTGAGTTTCCCCGTGGCTGTGTCAAAGATGTCTGCGTAACTGGCACTAAGCTCTTCTTCAAGGGCCAGAATTTCGCAGGCATTTCCGGCTACAAAGATCAATGTTCCGGTGGGGTCGGGATCGGTGGTTTGAGTGTTTTTAGTGTCGGAATTCGTCGTATAATGATCTACAGGCCACACCGAATTGAATATATTAAGAGAACGACCAGATTCTGTGTTTTCTTCGTGTTTATCGCCACCTAGATCATGGTCTTTGTGGCTATCGGAGTAGCTTATATTAATGATGGGCCCAAAATCAGCATAACGACCGATAGCATGACTGGTTCCGTTACCAATAGGATTTCTCCACTGTAGAATGGCAGACATAGGAAGGATGGACGTGGATCTCGAGTCAAAGTCCATTCCGTATTTCGCAGACCCAAGCAAAACCGAGAGAAGCAAATAGAAGAAATAGATGCATAGCGACGAGGCCATGGCGATGGAGACCACCAAACCGAGATAAAATATTCTCATGGCGCATCTATTGGGGGTTGCAGGAGGTGTTGCGGTTGTCAAGAGTAGTTAATGAGGTATTAGTGCAGTATTAGTGAAGTCAGAGTAGTTAGAGAGATTGTGAGAGTCACAAGGAAAATAAATAGGAGGCAGAAAATTAAAAGCCATCTGAGATGAGACGGACAGAAAAAACAAAACTATGGGCGGGAATACAGGCGGGAGGGAGGTGGTAGGTGAGGTGATGGAGGTAGGTATTAGGTGATAGGTGATAGGTGATAAGTAATAACTAATAGGTGATAAATGATAATGTCTATAGAAACATAGATTGTCAGAAGACGTGAATATATATGGAGAATGGTGAACTAATGTCTAATTAGAGCGGGCTAGAAAGAATGGGAAACCGGGTATATATATAAGAAAAGAGGAAAAGACAGGTGAGATTAGAATGGTATAAAGCAGAAAGAGACTGTGATATTGTAATTCGCAAGCAAACAAAGATAGATGATGCAGCGTCTTCCAGAGTAGCTTCACTAATGCTGTGTGTATCTTTATCTTGTCGATTCAAAAGACACAAGCCAAATATTTGTGCATGTGACATGATCTATAGTACCATCCATCGGAAGCTTATTTACGACACGCAGAATGAGTGAATTAATGAGTGATTCAGTTACTGGCGGTGGTTTCCCCTAATCTATGACCAGATCCCTCAAACTGGGACACCATAGGAGAGGTGATTGGGGTAGGAGGGATACTGATACCATTACCACTGCCCTCGTTTTGAGTCAAAGGAATGATTGAACGGCCCTTTTTGTTGTAGAAATCATGTCTAACAGCGAAGGCTTCTTCTTCTTTGATATAAAGGAAAGCTGGTGGAATCAAGGCGATCAAAAAGCCCACATGAGCCTCAATGAAAGGGACAATTTTCTTAGTTGGAGGCTGAATGGCCTTATCTAACTTTCCAAGAGCCAATAAATAACCAGCAACAATACCGAAAAGATGGCCCCAGAATGACGAGCCAGGCACAAGAATCGAAGTGACAATCAAGAAGATGATTGGCAAGTACTTAGTTGGAATCGAGAAGTTAGAATTGATTCTGATCAACGGTTGAGTTAAACTCTCTCTTTGACAGAAAAAAGCAGCCAAAGAAAACACCCAGGCACTGGCACCAAGCACATGAACTCCCCGGTAGAAAACAATGCCTACAACACAGAATGGCACAGCAGTGGCTAATGCAAGGATGTTTAAAACAATTCCGGTATACACGGTTCCATGAAGCATTTCAAACTGAGACAATGGAGTGTAAAGTGCGAAGAGGTTCATGATAAGATGAAGCAAGGACAAATGGCCAAGCGGGTAGTTTGTGAGTCTGTTTACTAGAGAATGTGTTAGTAGTTGAGTGATTTTCCTAATAACGATACTAATATGGCACACTTACAGTTCAAATAGAAGAGCGCCTTTGGCTCAAGCGCTATATTTTCGTTGATGTTCGAAACGAACGAGAGGAAGAAGATGATGACCAAAAACACTGACAAACCGCTGGTTAATGCTGGATATTTACCGTTGACTGCCCCAGGAGCTAGTTTCTTCAAGATTGTAGCATAGTTGATGTTGGATAGTTCAATCATTGCGATGGAGAAAAGATTCTTTTTGACAGGTTTCTTGGCGTGGGTATTATTTTGGCAGGACCTTCTTTTGACCGTTATAGAAAGAATTGTTAACAGTGATGATAGAGATAGAGATATAGCCAGAGTTTTCAATCACGTAAAATTTTCGACTTTATTTTTTTTTTTTTTTGTTTTGGTTTGTTTTGCCTAATAAAATCTAGTGAGGTGGAAAAGGACAGGGGAGCATTTGAGGATCCGCGGGGGTGGTGTTTGGGCCACGCTCTATGGGGTCTACTATTAAGGGTCGTGTATATTATGGTAATAAGCTACTAGTTTCGAGCCCATAAGTTGGTTGAAGATAATGAAGAGTGCGATGTGATAGTATAGCAGTGTTGCATAGAACACTTGCCCGAAGAGGCTTTGTCAGTAAGGAAGAGACTGCACTGCCTAAATTTACGTAAGTACGCGTATAAATACTCTGTCTTGCTCTATCCATAAAAACGCGTATAGCGAATTCTTGCGAGTAGTTTATTCTCCATTAGACCTCCCATATATGGGTTATAAGTTCCAGAGTGAAGACTTCCTGAGAATATATGTGTTCCAGTAGCTAGCGTAGATGAATCCTTGGAACCGTAGATCCGGCCTGCTGGATCCTGTAGCTAATTGCATCATATTACAGATCATTTTATTGCAACATCAAACCGCATCTCTGGCCGCTCATCTATACAACGGCCAGCATACGTCTCTACCGGGGCCTTATTTACGCGAACTCCATGGCACAATAATCACCCTCGCACTCATAATCGCCCTGCCATCCCCCGCCAAATAACCCCGAGAGCCCTAGCACCCAGGCCCTTCACAAGCAAATTACATCCGAAAAACCAACACTTAAAGACACCGCAAAATGTGTGAAAAAAATTATTCGGCACAAAAATAGTTTCTGAAAACTGAAAATCAATGACACTTGTTGTTACAACATGTATAGACCCGGATACACCATAGACAAGCGACACTGTTGATTGATAACTTGAATTAGCCAGACCTCGCCGTGAAAAGATGCTGTTTACATCTGTGTTCCATGTGAGTATTTAATGGCTTTTCCAAACGGCTTCTTTTGGCCCACAATACTAACTGCGAAATGCTATAGAACCTACGAGATGCCTTCGATATTCCGGGCTTCAACTGGAAGGGCGTAATTCTTGGATTTACTGTAGCCCAGTATATTTTCGAGACATTCCTCACCTGTAGACAATTGAAAGTGCTCACCAAATCCGCGCCTCCAGAGACGTTGAAATTCGATATCGAGCAAAAAACCTTTGAAAAATCACAGGACTATTCCAGAGCCAAAGAAAAATTCTCGATTGTGTCAGATACTTACTCGTTGGTACAAAACTTGTTGATCTTTAAGTACGATCTCTTGCCGATCTTGTGGTCAAAAGCCGGCTCGATCTTGGAGTTTTTGTCGTTGAAAGTGGTGCCTCAGTTTTTGAGCAGCTGGATTGCCCCAGGGTCTGAAATCACCCAATCGTTGATCTTCTTGTTCTTGTTCCAGATTTTCTCCATTGTCATCTCATTGCCTGTCAGCTATTACAAGCATTTTGTGCTTGAGGAGAAGTTTGGCTTCAACAAACTCACGGTGAAGTTGTTCTTCTCTGATATGATCAAGACTTTGCTTCTTACTGTAGTGTTTGGATCGCCATTGATTTCGGCGTTTTTGAAAATTGTGCAGTATTTTGGCGACAATTTCGTGTTTTATGCCTGGTTATTAGTATTCTCCTTCCAATTGATCTTGCAAACCATCTTCCCAACCGTCATCCAGCCTTTATTCAACAAAGTCGAGCCTTTGGAACAGGGAAAATTGAGAACTGCTATTGAAGAACTTGCTGCTAAGAACAAGTTCCCATTGACCAAATTGTTTGTCATTGACGGTTCTAAGAGATCAGGCCATTCAAATGCCTATTTCATGGGCTTGCCTTGGTCTAAACAGATTGTATTGTATGACACCTTGATCAACTCTGCCACAATTCCAGAAACTGTGGCTGTTTTGGCTCATGAAATTGGTCATTGGGCTTTATCTCATAACATGAAGATGATCATTACTTACAACTTGTACACCTTTGGTATTTTCAGTATGTTTTCCCTCATTAACGGCAACAAGTCATTGTTTCAATCGTTTGCATTTGCTCCTGGTGTGCAGCCTATTTTGATTGGGTTTCTTTTATTTAACGATCTTTTGAAACCTCTTGACTGTTTCTTCACTTTCTTCAGCAATCTTGCTTCGAGAAAGCACGAGTATGAGGCCGATAACTACGCTTTACAACAGGGTCATGCCTCTGAATTGGCTAAAGCCTTGATCAAATTGCAGATCGAGAACTTGAGTGCCATGGATGCTGATTGGTTGTATAGTGCCTACCATTACTCTCATCCTATTTTGGCTGAGAGATTACAGGCCATCAAATACGTTCCTGAGGAAAAGGTCAAATGAGTAATCTTCTTCTTAATTACCTAACTTAACTACCTACCTTGTAAAATGAATAGCAAATAAAACAGCAATTTTATAGTCATTAACATCCGTAATACTAATTCTACATATCATATCTCCTGCTTAGCTGCGCCCGTAAACTGCAGCCTTATTGAGTAGGGAAGCTTACTGAATTCTTTTTTGAAGATCAAATGAGGTTTCTTTTCAGCAATCAATAGAATCGTCTTACCGAATTCTGAATTGCACCAAGAGAACCATGATCTCGTGTAATCACGACCTTTATAAGTGTTCACCTGAACTCCCTCGTGCATCAATCCGAGGAATCCTGTGTTTCGCACCAAGCTATCCAAATCAGCAAGAATTTCTTGGTCTTGTTCCTCACTACTGATCCCTAATTGAATCGCAGTCCTTATCTTTACAAGAATACTCATTGGCCAAGCATGTCTGTATCCAACATGAGGACCTCCTATTCCTTCAAAGGCACGGCCTTTCAAATAATAAGGGTTTCCCTCACTAGAAAGTACCATTTTTCTGGTATTAACATATACTGGATGGTCAGCAGAAATGAACCCCAAATCAGGTAACGATAAAAGAGATGGGATATTAGCATCATCCATGAAAAGACTACTTCCATATCCGTCGATCTCGTAAGCAAACACCTTACCGAACTTGGGATGGTCGAAAATAGCATTATCAAAAATAGATTGATTGACTTTTGTAGCAATATTGATTATTTCATCAAGAAGTTCTTGGGTGCTTGAGGCAGGTTCAGGACCCACGACTTTTCCTAGATATTTGTGAGTCTTAAAGAGTTGTGTGGCCATAAATGCGTTAGCGGGGATAAAATACTGATAAATACAAGCATCATCACTAGGTCTGAACGCCGATCTAATGAGATTAGCACCTGAACGAACAGGGTTACCACTTCCTGAAAGAGGTAATGTTTCCGATCCAATGTTGGTGTTTCTCTGGAATCTGTACATGAATTGATTCAAGGCTCCGGTTTTAGAAAACGTTCCAATCATCTCACGCTGGATCACCGTAACAATTGTCAGCAACGCATCGATCCATAACTCCTGTTTATAGACAGAAGTGTCACCTGTGTTCTCAAAATACTCGTTACTTAAAGCAAGGAACGAGGCAAGCGAATCGATCTCCCATTTGCATTCAAAAACCTTGTCCCAATCGGGTACAGGGAACACCGAATCAATAGCCGATTCCCCTGGTGTCACCCCGCTTTCTTCTGGAGGATGAAAGGCATTACAATATGGATCGGTCAAAATATACCGTGATTGGGTGTTAATGGCCCCAACAATCAAGTCCTGAAGAGCCTGGTCAAACGGTGCAAATTTCTGATACACCGACAATTGCCAGGCTGAGTCTCGTAACCATTCGGCATGGATATCACCAGTCACAATAAACGACTGTGTGTATTTTGTAAAGTCGTACTTGTCTGCAAGAGAAACCTGATATCCTCTTCTCTTTCTTCTCTTCTGCATTGCCTTCAAAAGCTGCTCCTCCTCAGAAAGCATCGTTTCTTTCTTGGGCTTTTCTACAGCCGAAATATTATGGTGCCAGAGAATCGTCGTATCCAAGGTGTTTGGCAAACAGTTCTCGATCAATCTAGCAAGATCAGGGTCCTCTACACGAATTTTGAGGTCCTCAATCACCTTTTCAACAGCTTCAGACTTAAAAGTCCGACAAGCATTGCTAGGTCTTTGAAAAGGTAACTTGAGAGGACCTTCACTGAAAGGCTCGTGTCTTTTCATTGAATATTCGACATAGCTTGGACAGGCTAGTTTGTGACTCTTTTCAGTTGAGAAAAGAGATTGAAGGAACCTATTATTCTCTTTATGAGCTTCATTGGCTGGTTCTGTAGGCGGAAGTCTTTCCGAGTCCTTCTCATATGCCCGGCCATCAACTCTAATGCCTCCTCGAAGATAAATCATCTCAGGCGAATCATTATTGATGTCCGTAAACTTTTTCAGCGCCGAGGAATGACCTGTAACTGTCACATATAAGAGAAAGAACGCAGTGATAACAATACAGTATCTTATGTACCGAACAAATTTGGAGTTGATCCTGAACATTTTGCTGATCCTTTTGCGGGGTATGGTCAAGGTTATCGATGGTACAGTCAAGGTTATTGATGGTACGGTTTCCCAGGGATTTCGCCCTTTATATCACTGTTGGTTTGGTCAACACAATGCTTTGGACTTTGCTATTGAGACATTGATTTGAATGGACAGCTGTTTCACATCGGAAAACTAAGCAAAAAAATTGTGAAATTATTATAGTTAGAAGATGCTAATTGACTTTAGCATCTGTTGCTTTTTTCGTACAAAATCCATGGATTTTAAACCACTGAAGCGGGCAGCTGGAAAGGGTCCTGTCTATGGTCCTGTCTATAGTTATATCTTAAAGAATTCTGCTATGTGTGATACCATGTTATATTACTGTGGTACAATACTAAGAGATACATATTGGGGCTCAGTCTAACTATTGATTATGTATTGAAGATTGTATTGATTTTATGTATTTATTTTAAATATTCACCTTGCATCGGCATGAGTATTATTATCCATATATTGAGAGCATTGATTATGACATGGACATTGTTTATATTACGTATTTTGCTCCCCTGTGTCAATGTCAAACGTGTAGCTGACATCAAATACCGGCTCTGCTACTGTGTCCCGTGAATGAAGCGTCCGTTCAATGTACCGGAACTGTCCGTCCTTACGTAGAAGCAACACTGTTTGTGTACGTGTGCCATAGTAATCACCCACAAACTTGTTGTCTGCAAACTCTGGGTTCTCAAAATACAGAGTCTTCAAAGGAGGTACAAAGATCGTAGACTTCATAGAATCAAACACCGAATCCATATCCGCTTTCGTGGTCGCTTCAGATGACGACAATTTCGTGGACTGAGGCTGAATCTCTGAAAACGTCACTGTACCATCATGCTGTTCAATGTCTTTTATGGCAGTTTCTGTCAACCAGTCACATGTTGGAGCTATTGTTGTCTCAGATCCATTAGATGCAGCACCTATGCCAGATGCACTCAAATAGTCAAAGGAAAGCACCTTGAAGAGCTCCTTCGTAAGCTTTTGCTCACTCCATTGCTCATTGTTAGCATTGGAAATCACATTACTAAGAAGATTCTCTCCTATAAGAACTTTTGGCCATGGATCAAGAAACAAAGAGTTTGAAAGCCCTACAAAAGCCCTATTCAGTCGATACATGATTTCACTATCATGATCAACATGGTCTGCAGCATCAGCCATACCACTAGGAGGATCAACATCATCAGTGGAAACAACAGGCCCATTTGATCGGGAAACCACTACTCTTGACGTATTACTATAACGTCTCTCCGGGATATGATCAATCGTAGGAAGAAAAATTTCCGAGGAAGCTCCTCGGTTACTAATGACTCTCAAGCCTTCAATAACTTTCTTCTTTTCTGAAGAGGGCGATGGTGAATCAATAAGCGACAACTGGCCAAAAAGAAACGAAAACCCTCCTACTTTGGACATCTCATCGCCATTCTCCTCCATAAACAGTCTCTGCCATTCTATAGGCGATAATTTTGACGTGAGGAACTCACTAACAATATGTCCACGTGAAAACTTAGTATTGTTGCGATCATCATTTGTAGGCTCACGGTAATTTACAAGAACACCAATTCTACCCTGCCGTGACACGCCTATCCATGTGCCATGACTAGGTTTTGCAAGGTCATATGGGGATAGAATTGTATTATCATGATGCCATGTTGCGATCGCCGTCGGACGTTTGAAGTATTCGTCCCGGTTAGAGATTAAGATGAAAGGATACTCCTTGTGATTTGTAGTGGTCAACAATATGCACATGTTTCGTTTAAGTATTCGTTTTGCTTGTTGAATGTGTTTGTAATCATCCAGGGATCAAATCATGGAGTGATGGCAATTCTTATAGGATGTTGAGGTAAAAATCGGAGTTGAAAAAAATGAAAACCTGGGGAGTAAAGTATGGGGAATTGCTATTATAGGTAATTACTATTCTTCGTAATTGCCATTATAGGTAATTACTATCTCAGGGAGTATCTCCAATAGGTAATATTCAACCAAGGAGCTATATTTCTGTATTAGGACATTGTCTCTGTATATAGAGATCAATATGAACACCCTGACAAGGGTTGTGATAGTGGTGCTAAGAGTAGGGTGGCAACTTCTAGCAGTCATCTGCTACCTACTATTGTACCTATTATTATATTTTGCAAGATATTGGGCTTCACATGCTGCTGCCCTCTCTAAAATTGATCTAGAGATTGTGATCGAAAATATCTTTCTCGATATTCCCCCCGTAAGTAGAATCACTATGAAAGGGTGATTCTCGGAGACACACGCCAAGGAATACATGCTTTCCTTCGGCCAGACAATAGGGATAGCTCAGCGAAGCTTCATGCATCCACTATAGGAAACCATATTCTCTACTCCAGGAAATATTTCAGATATTGCTCGTATAGCATCCCTATCTATTCCGTTCTACAACCAATGCTGGTATAGTAAAATCCCGAGTCAGTCTATCACATACAAATAATCACCGCTACACCTCAAAAAGGTAAGCAAAAGAACGTTTTAGCTAATCAGACAGGCGATCAATCAGGTTTAAAATAGATATCTCTCAAAATTGGGACAACATGCAATCGAGTATTCCTTGCAAACATTGATTGACTCTCTGATATATCTACTACTGTTTAAGGGATGTGATAACTTCGTATAGAGATGATGATTGAGATTTTCGTTTTCAATATAGATAGAAGGGTCATTAGTGCTGTGCCTCATCCAAGACAACATAAAAAGTCTATGTCTACGAAAACATCCAACAAAGTACACAATTAGCACCTGGAGCGTCATAAAGGTATTGGTTACAGTTCGTATAGATTCAGGCCACTAGATATGTCACTAAATGATATCGATGCGAATAGCAATCATAATACCTACCACAAGCATTACTTCGTTTAGCTCCTTAATGGGCAGTATTCCCGTCCATTAATTAAGTCAAGAAACTATACGCGGTTATATACGAAAAAAGCAAAGGCAAAAAAAGACGGCAGAAGCATGAGAAAATCGACACCAAAAATTCGGATAAAAGTTTGTTCCTAACAAAAAATTGTGTTGCTACAAATAACTGAGTATCATAACTAAAGGACCACGCCAAACAAGTTTTCATTATAGATTTAGCAGACTAACTATAGACGACAAAAACAAAAAAAAATAAAATAGTGACAAACAAATGCAAGTAGTAAATATACGTAAAGGTAGAAACATCAGGCGGCGCCTAGCCGCAATATCAGTGTAGCAGCTGGCTAGCGTGCGGGCTGAATGTAGCCGATGTTGATATTCGTGTCTACCACGAATTTGATATTGATGGGTTCCATGGTGTTGGTGGTGCGTTCAGTCAACGCGGATGTATTTGAGTATGACCGTGAGAGGCTGTGTGTAGAAGGAACCAATAGCGTGCTTGCTATATTATTATTTCCCACCGGATTGTTCCCATTAATTATGTCTCTGTTGGTATTCAGATTGCCACGGTTAGGGTTAGTCTTTCTGGTTCTCTTAGGAGGGGTGTAAGGCGCAATATTGTCATCGAAAAAATCTGCTCTGATTACAATATTGTCATTCACGTTGCTAGAGCTGCCGTTGCTGTGGTTGCTCATGCGCAACATTTTTAAAGGTTTTGCCACCACATTGGAAATCATTTCCCCTCCTGCTATTGATATGCGCTTGCTATTGCTAGAGAGTGAATTGTGATGAAGACGATGATGATGGCCATGCTGTTGTTCGTCTGCCGGATTGCTATTTATTACACCTTTAATCCGTGTTCTGGTTCTTGATGGCTGTGCGGCTGCTGCATTGGTGAAGTTTTCCGAGCTTTCACTGGACACTCTTTTTCTGTTTCTATGTCTTATGGAAAGCTTGCGGAACATGTTTGCTGGGCTTGATAGTAGATATTGAAATTAATTAATTGGTATAAGCCAATAAAATAACAAAAAACAGGGTCTTGAACGGATTGTTCCCACAACAAAAAACCAAAATAGAAAACCGAGATATCTCTGTTTTATATATACATGCGAGAGTACGATGGATAAATTACGTTAATATTTCAGCCTGCTGAGCTAGTTGAATCTGCTACGACAATATATCATGATAGTTTAATTTAGAGGGTCTTGTGGTTTATTTAATGCTGTTGTTTGAGCTAAAAATCCAAATCTTAAAGCTTTTTTTTTTGCCATTGCTAAAAAAAATCCAAATCAATCCGAAACGAAGAAAAACCAAAACAGAGTAAAAAGCGTGGAAGTGAACAAAGAGCAGGTTCATTTAGGTAGGAATTTCTAAGCTGACCTCACTCTAGAACGAGCCCGGAAGAAGACCGCGATGGCGAGAACCCTGAAGGTAAAAAACCCTGAAGGCAGATGAAAATTTTTTCGCCTGGAGTCGGTGGTAGGCGGAACAAAGAATGAATCCGATGCCAGACCTTTTTACAATCTGTCGGGTCGGCACATTTCATGGTCTATTTCATAGTCTTTTTGTGCGTGATTACAAATTCGGTATTCCGTACCACGATTCAAATTGTCATTACAATTTTTCGAGGGTATGGTTGACCATGGATCCCACGTACGTGCAACCAACCCTTGGTTGGATACTCATAAATATTTAGTCACCGGTTCGGTACGGCTTTATTTTTAGATATTTACGATCCTTTTTTTCTTACTTTGGCTTGTCATGCAGCCGCATGCAATTTTGCGTGCCAGGGCTTCGATCCCTCTACAATGATGTTCGGATGCAGACAAAACCAAAATGGCCAGGGCTTCATATATTGTATTCACTGCTATTACGGATATAATTAGGCAGAGGGTCCAAGCATTTTCTCAGGCTTAACCCAAGCATCAAATTCCTCATCGGTCAAAACACCTAATTCGGTAGCACTCTGCTTCAAGGTTAAACCTTTTTTATGGGCATTCTTGGCCACTTTTGATGCCGCATCGTAACCAATCTTTGGGTTCAAAGCGGTCACCAACATTAAGGACTCGTGCAAAATTTTCGAGATTTTTTCTTCATTGGCCTTGATACCTACCACACAGTTGGCTCTGAACGAGTCGCAAGCATCTCCAATCAAACGGATAGAGGACAACAAGTTCTTGGCAATAACCGGCTTGAACACGTTCAATTCAAACTGTCCAGAGGCTCCACTGAAAGTGATGGTGGTGTGGTTACCCATAACCTGTGCACATACCATGGTCATGGCCTCGCATTGAGTAGGGTTGACCTTTCCCGGCATGATTGAAGAACCCGGTTCGTTTTCCGGCAAGGCCAATTCACCATATCCACAACGAGGACCAGACCCTAAGTAACGGATATCGTTAGCAATCTTGAACAACGAAGTAGCAACAGTGTTAAGAGCCCCTGAGCACTCGACTGCAGCATCGTGAGCAGCTAATGCCTCGAACTTGTTTGGCGCGGTCTTAAAATCAATTCCGGTCAATGTGCTTACTTGGGCCGCAACCGCCTCGGCAA
This sequence comes from Saccharomycopsis sp. yHQL182, assembly GCA_030490795.1. Lineage (NCBI taxonomy): Eukaryota > Fungi > Ascomycota > Saccharomycetes > Ascoideales > Saccharomycopsidaceae > Saccharomycopsis > Saccharomycopsis sp. yHQL182. The sequence continues at coordinate 183,174 of JAKVQV010000005.1, read as the reverse complement.
ATCCCTTTTTGGTGTTTAATCCTGTTCCAACCGCAGTTCCTCCCTGAGCCAACAACTTTAAGCGCGGTAAAGTAGCCTCGACTCTGGCAACGGAAAAATTCAATTGCTGAACATACCCAGAGAATTCCTGACCCAAGGTCAATGGAGTAGCATCTTGCAAATGAGTACGTCCGATCTTGATAATATGAGCGAACTCCTCTTGCTTTGCTGCCAATGCGTCTCGGAGTTCCTTTAATGCCGGAATGAGTTTTTCGGTAATTTCGGTCACAAAAGCAATATGCATGACGGTTGGGAAAGTATCATTACTCGATTGGGACATGTTCACATGATCATTAGGATGTACCGGAGTTTTGGATCCAAGTACCCCTCCCATCAACTCGATTGCTCTGTTAGAGATTACCTCGTTAGCATTCATGTTGGACTGGGTCCCGGAACCGGTTTGGTACACAACGAGAGGAAAGTGATCATCCAATTTCCCGTCAATGATCTCTTGGGCGGCCTTTTGAATGTTTGCGGAGATCTCTTTGTCAAGTCCGTATCCGCTATTGACAATAGCAGCAGCCTTTTTCAAAACCCCAAAGGCTCTAATTAAAGGAACTGGAAGACGTTCTCTTTCGCCTCCGATTTTGAAGTTTTGAAGGGAACGTTGGGTCTGGGCTCCCCAGTACTTGCTGTTGTCGACCTGCAAAGGTCCAAAAGCGTCGGTTTCAGTTCTAAACTGGGTCTGTGGAGTGTTAGTCGCTGTCATTGTCATTGAGGAGATACAAAGATTTGGAAGAACTTACCATTTTGTGAGGGTTGTGGTGAGTGGTTAGCGAGTGTATTATATTCGCCTAGCTAATAATGCAACACAGCTGTAATAAAAAGTAATTGAGTCATATAACCGACGTCATTTAACGAGGTAATTACAGTACTTAAGGCTGTAATAAGAAAAAGAAAAACGTTTGCCCGGGGCAAGACTGCTAAGGGCACTCATCTGATAGGCTAGGATAGACTAGGTCCAGTGGGATGGTACATTAATAGCCACCGAGACTCATAGTAGTGGTGTTAATGATAGAGAGTGAGAACCGCTTTAAAGGCTCTCGGTAGTCTGATTTATGTAGAATTTGATGTTTATAATTCCGTCTGTTGTACACCCTAGCAAAATAGGATAATCAAGGCAATTGACAATGACCCCACAATAGCTACTAACTATGTGTGCTGCACCTCCTGTACGTATACAATATACAATATACATATAATATACATATGACACAATCAACTTCAAAAATTATCAAGAACAACTTCTACACTCATACATAACTAATGACTAATATCTACACCCATATCCGTCTACCTATGGAACCTCTCTATAGAACAGGTTGTGGCCCACACGATAAAGAAAAATTTTCCCTAAAATGACATTTTTCCCCTACAAAATGAGTAACTGCGAAAATCAAAAAAATCAAAAAACCAGAATCCCGATATCATCAATTCTATATTAACAAATGCCCTACCTATCAACAATTAACACCGCAGCTTCATAGAAAAAAGAACCATTATAGACCGTTCATAAGTCACTTGCCATAATATTTCCTCTAGAACTTGCTAATAATAGTTTTCGCAAGCCAAGATGAGTGCGATATTATCGGATGACGAGGATTTCTCTAAATCCCCGGTTCCAGAGACTTTGATCTCATTACACAGCAACAACAGTACGACAAACACAACAACCGCCAACAATATCGGTACCAACAACGCCGAATCGCTTATAGGGATAGTTGACATTGGTCTGAATGGGATCAGATTCTCTATATCGTCAATCACGCGTATTCATGCCCGTACAATGCCTTGTATGTTCAAGGATAGACTCAATGTGTCATTATTCGAGGCACAATATCGTGATGGCGCATGCAAGGTCAGTGAGAAGTCTCCTATTCCTAATGAGGTCATTTATGAGGTTTGTAAGGCCATGAAAAGATTCCAGATCATTTGTAATGACTTTGGGGTCGACAAGAAGGCAGTGCGTGTTGTGGCCACCGAAGCAACCAGAGAGGCCACAAACAGCGAGTATTTCCGTAAATGCATCTACGACACCACGGGGTATCATGTGGAGCTCTTGTCAAAGGAAGACGAGGGTAAAATTGGGTCTTATGGTGTGGTTTCATCGTTCCATGGAGTGCGGGGGTTATTTATGGATTTAGGCGGAGGATCTACTCAATTAAACTGGATCGAAACAGATAAAACCGGAGATGTCAGATTTTCGTCAACACCTGTTTCGTTGCCTTATGGTGCTGCTGCTTTGACGCGTCGTCTTAGAACCGAGGACTCACGTGCCTTATTTTGGGAGATCAAAGAAGCCTACAGTAAAGCCATCGAGAAGTTAGATATTCCCCAATCATTGAAAGACAAGGCTGCTCATGATAATGGGTGGCAATTATTTACGTGTGGGGGTGGTTGGAGGGGTTTTGCACATTATATGCTTTCACAGAACCCGGAATATCCTATCTCTACAATTATCAATGGATACGCCTGTAGTTTCAACGAAGTGCACTCGCTTGCCAACTTTCTCTTCCTCAAGAACAAATTGCCTACGGATGCCGATGCTAATATCTTCAGAGTAAGTGAACGTCGGAAGAACCAGCTTCCTGCCGTTGGTTTGCTTTTATCTGCTGCCTTTGAGTCGTTGCCTAAAATACAAACCATCCACTTCAGTCAAGGAGGAGTGAGAGAGGGCGCGATTTTCGAAAAACTCCCAAAAGAGATACGAGCAGAAGACCCATTATTAGTGGCTACCAAGCCTTATGCCCCATACTTGGTATCTAAGTATTTGAATCTCCTTAGATCATCGCTTCCGCGCGAATATGTGCCTAGTGATGTTTATGACCGTATTGCTCCGGCCTTATGTAATCTAGCCTTTGTTCATTGTACATATCCTAAAGAACTTCAGCCTACAGCTGCATTACATGTTGCTACGACTGGTTTAATTGCCGGATGTCACGGGTTGTCCCACCGTACGCGGGCATTAACAGGAATTGCGCTTTGCGAACGGTGGGGCTCTGAGTTGCCTGAAGACCAGATCAAATTTAAAAATCTGTTGATTGAGGGGGTGGTTAAGGAATCGTACCAGGACACCGAGTTATCGGACACCGTTTTCTGGACCATCTTCATCGGGAAAATGATGTTTTTCATCTGTGGGATCCATCCGGGCGGAAATATTGGCTATGACAATCCATTTGAGTTCAAGGTGAACATCAAGGAGGAGCCAAATACCACGGTTGTGTCGCCAGCTACTGTTCAAGCATCACAAGCTATCACTGATTATACTGCTAATCTTGGTGACGATGTGACTGAGGACGAAATCATTGTCACCGATGCACAAATGCGACAGGTACATATTCACTCACAGCCTCTTACAACTCCATCTTCAAGTAACACTAATAACACTGGGGGCAGAATCAACCGGAAGAGAGCAAAGATCGAGACCATAATCAAGATTGACGCAGATAACGTCAAAATCGGGTCAGGTGCCGGAAATAGAATCAAGTCTATCCAGAAAAAGGTAAAGAAGTTAAGTAAGGCATACAATATCAAGTTGAAGCTTGAAATAGAGTATAGTTGAAGGTAGTTATAATTGTTTTGTTAATAAAAGGCACGAACGATGCTTCTGTTACATAGTTCTTACGATTTATGAATTAATATATTTGGATGATATTTGAATGCAGATACCGATAGACAGTGACAGATCATTCCATGCAGCTATAGCCGATATATTATAACATGGAAATATCCTATTCCTCGAATCGGGAAATCGTATGAAGTTTGATGGATTTACACCCCCTCATGGCCCTTGCGAGGGTCGTTAGCGGGGCGTTGACAACGTAGTTTATTTGGTACCACGTACCATACCATTGGATCCATTGAATCAACCTTATAAATGATTAGTCCTTTTTCCACCTCTATTATGGTCTGAACGTCTGGCTGAGGTTCTTTCGCATTTCACATATCCCTTCTCATCTGTCTACCAGCATTACCAACACACCTATACTACCAATATACCTATACCAACATACCTACATAACTAACAATTACCATACCCATATTACCGTTACCAATTTCAGCACCTTCCCAGAAAAAGATCCACCTATAGATAACATCCGAGTCCCATGAAAAAGTCTTTCTCCGCCTGTACCGTCCAGATTAGCTCCGCCTTGGAGCCCCTGGAAGTACCTGAAAAACTATATTCCCGCCTGGATCCCCGTGATCTTACTGCGCCGACACCAATCCTCCCTGGCCTTTTAGTAATCCATCTATGGAGCCAGACCCTTAATTGGTTAATTAGCCACCCACAAAAAACCACCCTGAAATAAAGCCCTCAGAAAATTAAACCTGAAACACCGCCAAAACTTGCACACAAGAAAAACTCTCCATGACAATAGAATCTCCCCAGCAGCCAAGACCCTGTCGGAACAAGATAAGGACACAACGAACCTAGCGACTACAGAGAGGTAACGAAAACTGTACCGAGCCGCAGCTCTACATTGGGCCGCGCAGCTATCCTACGATGCAAGATAAGCCGGAACAATCGATGACACTCCTCTAATAGCCCCGTCTGCATTGCCTGCCAGTATTTTTCTAGGGGCCTCGTGTGAGCTGCTGCAGTCTCACCGTTCGTTCGGTGTTTGCCGATGGGTTGTGAAAGGGTTTAGTTGTCCCCAATCCATGTTCCACGAACCATAAATCCAAGTCATAAGCCAGGTTTCTTTTTTCAGTCTTCATTACGAGCGAGAATTATTTATAAACACTTTTATAACACCATACTGTGTCATTGTTTCTTCTTGAATTTTCGAAATTTTCTTTAAACCCACGCTTGTGAAAACTCTTCTTTAGATATCTTTTGTCTTCTTCTCCTACCATATCTTTTTGTCATCTTGAGAATCCGCAGCCCAGAGTGTGCATACAGACTCCTTATAAATAATGCAATGTCGGTTTATCACATAGTCAGAAGGATCAGAAGATCAAAGTTGCTTATCACTTTGATCTCGTTTGGGTTCATATACCTAACTCTCTCACAGCTTGGCCAGATCACAGCTCCTTCTGCTGGGTTGTCCCTGCTGCAGTTGTCTACAAGTCTTGATGAGGGTAATCAGGAGGATGTTGAGAGTATTTTCAAGGACCCTGAGGTCCCTGTTTTAATAAACTTCGATATCTACGATGTCATCACATACATTAAGTCATTTTTCATTGACCAAGAGAAACTATTCCGTGAACGCTTTTCCAATGTGTATAAGTCGTCACTTTTACTGGACCCTGTAGCTTCAGAGGCCGGGATCATCAACCAGGAGGCTGAGATCGAGATTGATAACTTCAAATATACGGATTACCAGGTCGATATTCCAGAGATCTTCAAAAACTTCGAGGAAAACGGCAGCGAAAATACTGAAGAAACTCACACAGGACTTCCAATAGTGTCTAATTACGATATCCGGTTCACCCTTAGTGTGTACTTCTCGTACATCAAGAAACAGCTTGATAACATCAACAGCGACAAGTCTTCTCCACCAAAATTTAATGTAGAGATCCCATTCCATTGGTACGACTGGGTGGATTTGACTGTTCTCAACAAATATATACTTTACAACAACGACAAGTATATTCCTAAAGAGGAAAAGGACCGGTATAACTGTTCCTACGTGGCAACCAACATCATCAAACCGTTTGGCGAGCACAACAACCATCAGGACGAAGACAACGAGGTCTCAGAGGTCAAATACAAGCCTCTGTTGTTCTGTAAAGACATTTCCCAGCTAAAGGAAGCATCTCCGGGCTACAAACAGAACGAAAATGCCCATCTTAACTTCAATGTGGATCGCTGGACGAGGAAATCCTCGGTAATGGCCAAGCTTTTACAATCAAGATCATATTTATACTCGCTGGCTCCTGTTCCAGTATCTGTTATCTTTCTTGTAGACCGTAACTTCAATGTGACTCCAGAATCTGCTGCTGCTGCTGCTGAATCGCAGATGGCATCCAAACTAAATGTACAAGGCTTGGATGTGAATAATGAAGACAGTGGTCTGCAGTCTGCGGAACACGACAAGGCAGCGGCAGCTGCCGCTGCTGCCAGAGCCGCTGCAGTTTCTGCAGCCACAGAAAGTCAATTTGATACCCCATTGGAGAAGGTCAAAGATCTAAACTCTGACAAACGGATCCATAACATCTTGACCTACGAGTTCCCAATCAGGGACGGAAATACCGTAGGGAAAGGTAACAGATTTCTCGATATGGAGATCTACAAGGAGTTAGTTGAGCCTTTTGTTGCCGAAAGAAAGAGAAAAGTGGCTGAATATGGCGACCAAAAGAGTGAAATACTTGTCAATCCGTTAGATGATTTACAGAATTTGATAGATAGTTACTCACCAGAACATTATCCAGCGGATATGATGGATGGAGAAGACGAAGATGATGAGAACAAGCAATCTACGGTGTTCCAAATCAACACAAAGAACTTGCAAATGGAACTCTCGCCAAAGGACTTCGAGTTTGATCATAAACTGAAGATTATTCACTACCAGAAAAAGCTTTTTGACTCCGATTATGTATTGAACCGTAACTCCAAGTTGGATAAGTTGAAATTAGCCAAAATCAGATCACATTTTGAGTCATTGAAGTTCTCTGACTCATTGCATAGCTTACTGCTTCCAAAGTACTTCCATGAAGTGCCCATTATTCCAGAGCCGGGCCAGCCGAACAAGAAAATAAAAAGAATTGGAATGCACCATGATTGGCGATTCTTCAATGGAGTGTTGATATCTCAATCGGATACCAAAAGAACGTTGCATCATTTACTTAGAACGTTCCTTAAATTCACATTTGCCAAAAAGGTGCCTGTATGGATTGCCCACGGATCGTTACTTTCATGGTACTGGAACGGGCTTGCCTTTCCTTGGGATTATGATACAGATGTCCAGATGCCAATCCAGCTGTTACAGAAGTTCTGTAAATTATATAACAACACTTTAATTGTGGAGAACTTGAACGATGGATTGGGAAAGTACTATGTTGACTGCGGATCCTATTCGACTCACAGAACTAAGGGGTCGGGGAAAAATAACATTGATGCCAGATTCATTGATGTAGATAAAGGCATTTATATTGATATCACCGGTTTATCGTTAAGTGATGCCCAGATTCCTAAGAAGTACGCTCAATTAGGGAAGCGGGATCTTGACGAAGACAATATTAAAGTGGTTGAGCCCGAAAGTAAAGTGGCAGCTGAGCCGGAAATTAGAGTAGTCGAACCGGAAATTAAAGCGGCTGTTGAACCAGCTTCTGAACCAGCTTCTGAACCAGATGTAGTCGAACCGGAAGCTCCTCTCAATCCAGAGTCTGAACAAAGCTATGGCGACGCTATTCTTGAATATTATGCTAACAGAAAAATCATCAGACCTCCTCAGATCCGGCCAAAAAGACTTGAAAAAGTCTATAAAGACGGATTGACGCCTGCACAGCGAGGCGAGAAGAACGCCAAGTTACAAGCGTATAACTGCAGAAACAACCATTTCTCATTCTTTAAAGACTTGTCACCGTTGCAATTGACAGTAGTTGAAGGAACTAAAGGATGGATTCCTCATAATTTTGAGTCGCAATTAAAAGACGAATACCGTGATAGTGCCATGGCTGCCCAGCATTTCCACGCACATTATTTCATTGACCGATTGCGGATCTGGGTTCCGTCTAAAAAATTCAAGAAGTTCTTCAGAGTATTGATCAGAAACGGAGAATCTCGGTACAGAAGATCGTTGAAGGATAACTTGAACACCATAAATAACAATGTAGGCGATTTGTTAAGATTCTTAGAGTTTGATGAGTCGGTGTTGCGTAACTTCTACATCAACCAAAGAGTGACAAAATATCACGACCAGGAAATCAAACAGTTGCTGTCAAAGCAGAATACCAGGGAGGTGGTACTTCAGCATTTGGAGTTCAAACCAATGTTGAAATCGATGTTTTTGTATAACCGTAACGATGTTGAAGATGGAGAGGGTAATGCCAATAAGGATATCTACGACACAGTCAAGAACTTTATCCAGATGGATCCTCCTGAAGAGGAAGAAGCTACAAACGGGGCTACTGCCAACGAAGAGGAGTCAATGGTAATTAATGGGGAGTCCGCTAACTCTGGGGAAAAGGATAGCGATGCTATTGCTCTTTTGAATACCGACTTGGATGTTGCTAATGATGCCAAGAATTGAAGAACCAGGTTGTTTTTCATGTATTTTTAATAGACGATTTATTGATCTTTCACATATGTACGTTCTAATCATACTTATTCTTTGTTTATGATGGGTGTAGTGAGGCCCTATGGGTTGACCCATTGGTGTGGCTCTTTCAGAATAATTTTTTTGTTACCAAAAAAAGTAAATCTCGACATTATAGGAAAAGCACCTACTTAGAGAAGAAGAATTACGGCCGATTAAATCATCGTAGTTTAAAAGGGAGGATGGATAACCAAGTCATACCGAGCACAAAAAGACAAAAGGTCGCCACAATGAATCCCGTCGCAGAATATTCCTCACCCGATCTTACGAAAGTAATCGAAATTGCCCCTCTTCCTGAGCTGGCACAGTATTATTCAACGTCTGGAGAAACTACGGGACCAAGCGACTATGTTGTGAATGCAGGAATGGACGCTGATAAAGACAAAAGCAGCGAGTGCAATCTTGATAGTCCTTTGAAGGACCTTAGAGGGAAATTAACTAGTTTACAAGACGAAGTCAATAAGTTTCTTACAGCCAGAATGGAGGAAGAAAAGCTTAAGCAATAATACAAAACAAGAAAGGAGGGATAGACATTAATAACAAAGTATGAACATAATAGAAAGAGTAGACAGGGGAGAGGAAAGAGAAGCAGAGGACAGAAAGCAGAAGACAGAGCAAGAAAAGAACAGAAGAGAACAGAAAAGAACAGAACATAAAAACAGTAATATACAGATATACAGATAATATACAGGAAGACCTGACCCTTGATCACGATTTAGGCTGCTCCTTGCCTTTGGTTGACTGATAGGCATCGAGCAAATGACTGGGTATTTCGATATTGTTAGCAAGAAGAAGGGAGATCAATCGCTCGTTTTCATAGCGAAGCTGGTCGATAAAGTTTGCTGATTTGGTAAGCACCTTAACCTCTGTTCGCGACTCCGAGGGTGTGAGGTTTGGAACAAGCTCGACAATTCGGTCAAACGCCGCCCGGATCGTCTCGCGTCGTTTCTTTTCACTGGCAATATGGCGCGCCTAAAGGGTGTAAAGAGTTAGTATCAATGGTTATCACAAAGGACTTACAAGTAAAATCATCAATATACGTACTTTTTTTTCTTCTTCGCTGAGAAACTTCGTGTTGGACTTTCTTCTTTTAGTCAAGGACTTATCGCGCGCATCGTCATCCTCAAGACCGTGTTTTAGACTGCCGCCGGCACGGGCCGCAAGCACGCCTGAGACGTCGTCGTCATCGTCGTCGTCAAAGACGGGGTTACGGCTGATTTGGTGGTTATCTGCGATGTTGTTGGTGCTATTCTCATTCATGGAGATGGGTAATAAAGATCAACACTATTTCTTATTGCTGGTATATATAAAAGCAAACAATATATATATATATGTATAGACTTTCTAGTAGGTTTTTAAACTTGTTGCCCCAAAAAGTAGGATGTTCATTTATTTTGACAGGGCTGATCTTTTAGTAGCAGTTCGAAGTCAAACAAAACGAGATGAGTTAATTCGGAGGATCAAAAAATGTAAAAAGGAGCCAGAAACTGAGGAAAAAAGGGGAAATACTCTTCCTTTATATAAAAAACACAGGTCAGCCGATCATTATGCCCAAAACCTGCTAAGTAAAAGCATAGGCCTCGCGACTATGCTTCGCGACTGAACAGGGTTGCGCTGTTGGCAGGTTCGTGGATATCCACTGTTGGAATGGTAATTATATTATGGATTGTAATGGTAGCTGTGTTGTAAAGAGAAAGTGCTGAGTGATTGTACCGTTTATATGTTTTTGTTTGGTTACGCTTTTCATATGTACCTTTTGATTCGTATTGGCTTTGATAGATAGGTGTGGCGTCTGCCCAGCCAGGTTTTGGGGTTTTGGGGTTTTGGAAGAACTACAATATGTCTTAATCTGGCGGTTTGTTATTGTTCTTTATAGTCATTTTCTCGTACTTCCGGTTTATCAGCCAGTTTATTTATATATCTATCTTGTCGTGCTGCACTACGGGCAAGAACTTCGCAGGCGTGGATCACCATCATGAAATTTTCTTGGTGCTGCTTCTTAGTTTGCACTTCATTTGCTCGTCATTTGCTCGTCATTTACTCTGTCTGCATTTTGTCTTTGTCCTTTTGCTTCTGCTTAGGCTCAATTGGCCAATGGTCTATCATATGCTTCGCATGATCATTCCAAGAAGAAAAACCTCAATTACCCCCAACCAAATCTCTGTTTGAAACACATGTGCTTGGATAGTACAAATTCCATCTTTCCCTCATTGCTTTTTTTGCCTCTTTTTTGCCCTCTTGCTATAGCTCATTTCTCTACTGTTCGATCTAAATAATCTGTTGCTGATCAATGTGTATTATGGCCTCTAGCCGTCATTACGTTACCTACTTAATTAATTAGCTGTAGTTTTATGTGAGTCGATGCATGTTCATGTATTCTGCACGTGATCATGCCAACCCAGTGCTTGCGAACAACCCATCCAAGTCGAAAGCCTCGGACCATTCTTTCACAATAGTGGTCTGGTCAACCTTGCCTTGCACTCTCTCGACAGTTGAGTCCTCGTTGATGGACTTCTTTGGTGGTAACGTCCATCCATAGAAACGTCCATCCTTCCAGTCGTTTAAGATGCACATTCCAGAACTAAAAAGGTTAGGAACTCCGCCCTTCCCCAACCGGCCTCTCTTACGGGCTACATGGATCAAGATGTTCTTGGTCAAGTCGTCCAAGGAGGTGTTGGCAAGCGGTGGCAAGTCGTAGAATTTCGTGAAGCTTTCGTACGACTCATCCGACTTCTGGAGTCTCTTTATCAATAATTGCACAGCTAATGTAGGATCATCAATCAATTTTGTAGGCAAGGCATTCAACAATGCAAGCTTTGCATCCTGCTGTAATCTGAGCTTCTTACTGATGTTCTTCTTGGTCACACCTGCAGCGGTGTTTGGGAACACAATTCCTGGAGAATCAATGATCTTCAACTTACTGTCAATCTTGATCTCTCTGAGGGCAGTGGTAACACCCGGCTGGTTTCCCACTGGACAACACTGGGTGCTCGAACTGTTGATTTTGTTTCTGGTCTTGTTAGTCAACGCATTGATGATCGACGACTTCCCAACATTAGGATATCCCACTACACCTACAATGATCGATCTCTTCATGTTACTCTTGTGCGCATATCCCTTCAAAGCTGTCAATAAAGCAGTGGCTGTCACAGCCTGACTGAGGTTCTTGTTGAATCCACTACTGGAGGTGTTGCTGCTCGAGGCCTTGATAGGAATTATTGGGAACTTATCCTTATAGAATGCGAGCCATTGCTTCATCACTTCGGTAGGAACCAAATCAACCTTGTTGAGCAATAATATGAGTTTCTTATCCTTGGATCTGTTCAAAACCTCTTCTTCCACTCTGAATGATCTGGTTCCTTCGGGATCTCTTGCATCTAGCACATATAGTATCACATCCGAGGTCTCAACCACAGCCTTGAACAACTTATTGTATGCCTTCAACGATTTCTCGCTGTCCAAATTTCCTGACTTAGTATAGACATCCTCATCTGCCTCTTCATCATCGCCCTCTGCATCACTTCCAAGCACCTTCGACATGTCCCAGTCCTTGAACTCCACGTCCATAGTCTCTGGTTCCTGCTCGTCACCTTCATATTCACGGGCAGCAGCTTGAGCCGATTGCATCAAAGCAGACATTCCGTTTCCTTCTTCCTCTTCTTCATCGCCTTCTTCTTCGATATCCATAGCATCATCATCCATTGCTCCAGCTGCTGCTGCTGCTTTATTGGCCTGTCTGCGTGCTGCCTTCTCTTCCTGTTTGGCTCTTCTTTGGTTTTCAATCTCATCAATGATTTCCTCTTTGTATGGGAAACTAGATGGAATACCAGGATCTTTAGGCTTTCTTGATTTCCATTGCGGGTTCTTCTTCGAGAGCTTCTTTTCTTTTCTCTTTTGGGCTGCTGCTTTCTTCTTGATCCCCTCTCTCATACGAGTAGTGGTTCTCTTACTTGTTGGCTTTCTCACTCTCATTTTGGCGATTGTTAGTGTTAATGTGGCGATAAACCCTTCCAACTCTGTAGCCAGCAGCTCTATTCATGATAGTATTAATGAATGAAAAATTTTCCTGCATAAAAAATTTATTATGCAGAAAATTTTTATTTTATTTACAGCTTATGTAAGCGATGGGGTGCGGAGCTCGTAACCTGTTCGAGGCGCATACTACTGTTCAACATGACATACATTTGTAAATTCTTATTCTCGTTCTATTAAGTTATTCTCTTTGCTTCTATTCTAACATTTTTGAATCCTTATGACTGAAATATTCCCAAAATGAACTGTTTACTAATCAAATCGAGGCTATTATTTATATCTCAAAGATATCCCATTATCAGTTGCAAAACCCTCGGAAAATAAACTTGCTACAAGTTATAACCCTTTAGCACTCAACACAAGTACGATGAAGAAAATACTGAGATGTATAAACTCGGCAATGGATTACCTCAAGGCAATGAACTCGCAAAATATATTGAAGAATGTGATAATTATGATGACATCAGACGGAAAATAAACCACTTTATGCAGAAAGTCGAAGTCAATTCGAGCAACCGAGCGTAAGTGAGGCCAAAAAAGAAGAAGGGAGACCAACAGACTACAAGAACCAAGAGATGGACAGGCGCTAGATAGCATTAGACTTATCATGGATCACCCAATATTCATGCTTACAGTAACAAGTATTTACGTAAATTAATATAAACGTGATCTATATTATCGTACTTATTACTGGACTACAAACTAGCAAATCAAGCGACTCTTGTGGATCCTGACAATTTAACTGCTGCTCCATATTTCTGAACCTTGGTCAAAAGCGCATCACCCTGTTTAATGAGTGACTGATACTGCGCGTTTTTGTTGTCAGGACGATTGGTCTCCACAATCCCGTTGACACGGTCAATGACACAGTTCAATTTCTTGTTAGGAATGAATTTGCAGAGATCGGCATCAAGGAACTCCACTGACACTCTGAACTGTTCAGCCATTGATTTCAACGACAAGGTCTTGTAGGAGTCCAATAACTGCGAGTATGCCTTACGTCTGAGCTCACGCATATAGTACTTGCCGTGGTTGTGTAAATATTTCGAAGGAATCAAGATCTCGTCGTAAGTTAACGACAAGCTTGGGAAAAATTCAGAGTATTTTGTGTAATACAATGAATTGGTCAAGTCCATTATCGTCTTTAAGTCTTTGGATTGGTTCACTAGCGATAAAATCTCTGGAGAATCAATGATTTTCTTCTTCAACTCCTTTCTTGGGAGCGATAAGAGGCCTGCCAACACAGCAAACCCGGCAATTTGATCATAAGTGGATAATTCTGTCGACGTAAACGTTGATAATGAGTCAACTAATAGCTTGGTGGCTTCCGGGAAGTTACGGACTGTCAACAGATGAATTCCGCGGTACGTTTTACAACGGTTACGACGTTCCCAGTCTCCTCCTTTCTCAATCAACAAGTTTGCCTCCTCCAAAGTCTTACCTGTGAACTCAACATCGTTGAAGAAGAAACCGATTCTCGATATCGTCAAGAGAAGATCGATTTTACTACCTGTGGAGGAGGTCAATTCAAATGACTTCCGAAGAGTGGCAATGGCATTGGTTTTGTCTCCAATCTTTGCGTAATATTCACCCAATTTGGTTAATGCCGACACCTTCTCAAGCTCGTTGTCTTCGTCTTCCTTTTCAACGGTCTCGATCTTGGTTTCGAGTTCTTTGATTTCCGCTTCATTGGCTGCCTTCAATTGCTCGTAAAGCACAGGGTCCCACTTGATCTTGCTGCTGCCGCCGTCCTGCAGGAAGTATTCGTGACAGAGATAGTAATAGTATGGCGCAAGTTTCTCCTTTTCGATTTCGCTTGTTATATATTCAACTGCCTTTGGGTGGCGATCTTTCAATTCATCGAGAGTTAATTCGAATGCATATTGAGACAACTGGAAGTCTGGAATTCTCTCGGTTCCCGAACCGTGTTCTTCTGCCATTTTGTGTTTTCGTGTTTATTGGTGTTAATTGGCGACAGTATTTGACTTAATCGTGGTTAATACTGGTTGAAATAGCTTTAGAGCAGTCTGATTAAGTATGGTGTTTTGTTATGTCGGGAAAAAAGTTTCAAAACTTGTTCAACTTCATTTTTTCCTGATTTTGTGAGGATGGAAATTGTGTGTGATGTGTGCTAACCGAACTACCAGTCACCCGCTTGTTCCATATTCAACATGCACGCTTTCTCAGCCTATAACTACATTAGGTGGTAGGTGGGTACGAGAATATAATATAATGCTATTTTGTACAGTTGTGGGATAAAATCTATATTTACAAAGTCTGGTTGTTCTTGTCGCGCCAACTAAGAATCAATTTGTGGAACTGTTTGAGATTATCCAATGTCATTTCATGCTGCTCCAGGTACTTCACCTTTACCTTCAAATGGAGTTCTTGGAAAGTGATTGCAAATAGCTTTAGCTCATCATACTGTGCCTTGAGTTCTGCATTTGCTTCTAATGCAGGTAAAACTGGGGGAAGCTCGTGGAAGTCTTTAGCCTGAGTGTCTAATTTCTTCAACCCGTGAGAAACCATCGATCTATACACAGACATGATCTTCTGGAAGAATTTGGTATCGGTGATGATAAGATCTTCGTTTTTGATAATCTGATTTAATATCGCCAAAACCTGTTTGAGATCATACGAATATTTATAGTTTTCAAGCAATCCCAAGTAAATAAGCTCAATGGTAGAGTTATCAATGATCACATTTATCTCGTTATTGCCGTTACTGTTATTGAAGTCATTATCCGGGAGATTCAGTTTGTTGTAGTTCATTATGGCCTGGCACTGAAGAAGCAAAGAATTCAGAAGATCATACCCTCTAAACCGGGTTAAGAGACTGCTTAGTTCAATGAGATTCTGGAAATTCAATAAACTGTCGTTATTCCTGATAAAATCTGAGATCATTTGAATTATCATTGTCACCAGCTTTTCATTCACTATAAAATCCAACTTTTTGAAGTTATAATTGTAGCTATCTGCAAAAAAAACCTCCTTCTTTGAATCACTGGCCGACAAATCGCCCAATGATTTCAAATTTCCTTGGTTACTTCGAATCAAAGCATTGAATATCTGGTGCTTGAGCTTGAATATCTCTAACTTCATTGGGATTATATAGTTCAACTCCTTCATGAGCTCCTGGATAATTTGAGACTTGGTTGTTTCATTTTCTATAGTTAATTTCTTGAACAATTTGAATATGGTTTCGAAAGGCGGTTTGATTCCGTCCCTTAGATAATCATTAACCAATTCCCAGCTCACTTCATCGCCTCTGATACTCGTGACATCTTTAGTTGTGTTGATGGTGTTTGCTGTGGTATCGTTGAGTTTATCAATAACTTCACTTTTCAACTCCTTCTCACATTTAGGATATGTGGCTATGAAACAGTCTTTCAAAGCTTGATAATATTCGGGATTGTACGCCTTTCCATCGTTTGCAAGTTGCTGGAAATACAATAATAATCCTTTGAATTGACCCGTTTTGATGAAATACTTGCTGATTGCCATATGGAATTTTGTGGCATCGTTCTCATTGATTGCTGTGGATTTGGCGTTGTAGAACTGCATTAGTTTCATAACTCTAAGAATATCGTTGAAATACTTCTTCTTAGCAAAAATGGTCATTATATCGTGGAAAAACTTCTCTCTCTGTTTGGCAGAAGATTCAGCAGAAGCTGAAAGAACAAGTATCTCTTGTATTAGCTGATAAATTTCTTGGGACTGCCGCTTGAGAAATTGGATCACGAGACCTGAATCATTGTTAAATCTGATAAACACATCCTCATGTCGAGGCAATTGACTGAGTTTGAAGTGCAATTTACAAGTCAAATAGCAGGTTTTGAACTCATTTTGCAGCTCCTCATCGAGCAATTCAGCCATCTCTTGAGTAAAAAAACTTTCCACCCGGGAGAGTTTACTGGTACTAGAGAGAGCCAATAACATGAGTTTTTTGCTTTTGAGAGACACTGGAATTTTGGCTTTGAAGATCTTATAATATACAAACTCAATGACACTTCGCTGGGTATTGTTCTCTCTTGCAGATTTCAAGAACGTCTCCAAAATCAAACAGGAAACTATCAGATTCGATTGCGCAAGCTGATATATTGTCTGTTTGGCAAGTTCGGCATTATTGCATTTCATCATCGAATCAATGCAAATGTTCAATATGGATTCGTTTGGAGTATGCTGGTCGATCTTCAAGTATTGGGGAAACAAACTGGTTTCTATAACTGCATACTGTTTCGACACATTATAATGCAATCTTATCAATAACTCCAATGTTTGAGCCTCTATCTGGCTCTCCTCTTTCGAGGCTCCTTCGGGTGTAGAGAGGAGATAGTCTTGAAAAGCAGTGACTACTTTTAGACTCCGCTTATTGACCCCAAGTCTACGTATAATTTCAAGAACATTTATACGAGATAGTTTAGGGGTATCTGCGTCTCTGATGAGAAGCTCGATCAATTTCTCGAGTTGTCCCTCTTTAAGAAGTCTCTCGCATACTGATTGGTACTCTTTGTCAACAGTATGGAATTTGGTCCTCTGAATATCTTTTTTATGAATGTGTGGTTGGATGAGTACATTATCATTATTCGAAGGCTTTCCTGTGTTCAAGAGCCATTGATTGAAATTGCTATGATGCTTATTGTTTTGTTCGCTGAATTTTGAAGCTGAGTGGAAACTTTTGCAGTATCTCCTCTGATTGATCCATAATTCAATAACTAGGAAGTTAATGCTATGGTGAGTAGCATGCTGAAATAATATTGATCGGGGGATCCTAGAAGCACATAGTAACTGCCTCATGTTTCCATCTATTATTTCAATCCTCGCTCTACTTCTCCTGTGTCATATCATCTATCTCCGGCGTTCGTACGGTCCAACTGGCCATCACCTCATTAACATCAGCATGCTCACATTATGCTGCCTATAGAAAAAAAATTTTCAGCTATTTTCCACTACTAACAAAAGTGATTCGATTATCACGTGTGTGTGCTGCCTAATATTATGGAAAGCTATAGACGTAAGCACAAGCATAGAGACCAATTCTATTCTAAGAGAAAAGCAAATGCAGACACAGACATAGACACAAACGGTAGCACCCTGCTTAAGATGGTAACTGGCACTATCATTTAGCCGAAATCTTGACAACCAACACGTATATTGTATGGAAAACGGCTATAGCCTTTTTTGCAGGTCTATTAGGTTTATTGGGCCTCCCCGCGCGCCTACAACGCACCACTACTTTTTCGTACCGCTTTTTCCTCCAGAAACGCAATTTCCAGTGGGCCACGAAAAATGCCCCCCGAGGCATACATAGTCTACAGCTTGATTACACATTAGTTCGGCCTCATTGGATCACTGACAGGCGGATATGAGGAGAGCTCGAGAAAACAAGAAAATGACCAAAAGACGGAACCACTCCGCAAAAACTGCAGGAGAAAAAATAGACTATTAGACATATTCCTTTATGGCTGTCAGCAGTATAAATAAGCAGAAATTTCCGGTCTATTTTATTAATGATTAGTCAGAAGATCTGATAAGATAGGGCTTCTACACAAATCATAGTAGCAGCAAATATAGCAGCAATCATGTCAGAAATTCAAGAATTGAAGGGAATTCCTAAAAACCCAATCATTGTGGTTGGTGGAGGTTTGGCAGGGTTATCAGCAGCCCACCAGGCATATATCAACGGGGCAAATGTCGTCGTGTTGGACAAACAGGGTTTCTTTGGGGGAAATTCGACCAAGGCAACTTCAGGAATCAACGGTGCATTGACTAGAACCCAGGTGGATTTAGGAATCAAAGACAGTGTTCAGCAGTTCTATCAAGATACCATTAAATCCGGGAAAAACCAAGCAGACCCGGCATTAGCAAAAGTTCTCACATACGAGTCAGCTGCCGCTGTTGAGTGGCTTCAAGACGAATTTGAGTTGGATTTGTCGCTTGTTTCGAGATTGGGTGGTCACTCTCAGCCAAGAACTCATCGTGGAAAAGATGCCAAGTTCCCAGGAATGGCTATCACCTATAAACTCATGATAAAGCTTGAAGAATTGGCAGAAAAGGAGCCGGAAAGAGTGTACATTTCAAAGAGATCCAATGTTGTTGATCTCATTAAAGAAGATAACATTTGTAAAGGATTGGTGTTTATCAAAGACGAGAAGACGAAATTTAAGGTTTTAGGCCCAGTTGTTTTGGCAACTGGTGGTTATGCTGCCGATTTTACCTCAAAGGACTCGTTGTTGAAGAAATACCGTCCTGATGTGATGAACTTGTCAACCACAAACGGAAACCATGCTACTGGTGATGGTCAGAAACTTGTGATGAAGTACGGGGGAATTGGAATTGATTTGGATAAGGTCCAAGTCCATCCTACTGGTCTTGTGGCTCCAAACGATCCAGACTCCAAATTCAAATTCTTAGCAGGAGAAGCCTTAAGAGGTGAAGGTGCCCTAATGTTAGAAGGATCGGAAGGTAAACGTTTCTGTAATGAATTAGGAACTAGAGATTATGTTTCCGGAGAAATGACTAAAGTTGCTTATCCAATCAGATTGGTGCTAAACTCGAAGAGTGCTAAAAACTTGCCCTTCCACGTTTCCCATTATGAGTCTCGTGGATTGATGAAGACTATGTCTGGAGCACAATTAGCCAAGGAAATAGGAATTTCAGAAGGAAAATTGCAAGAAGAGTTCAATAAGTACAACAAGTCTGCAGAATTCGCAGCTTCTGCTCCTAAAGGAAGTAAAAGTATCGATCCTTTCGGAAAGGAATTTTTTGATGGCGCACCTTTCAACACAAGTGATACTTTCCATGTATCTTTGATCGACAGAGTTGTTCACTTTACTATGGGAGGAGTCAAAATTGATCCAAATGCCAGGGTTTTGACCTATGATTCCAAAAAGGAGCTCGCTCCAATCTATGGTCTTTATGCAGCTGGTGAATTGGCAGGTAACATTCACGGTTTCAACAGATTGGGTGGCTCTTCATTGTTAGCTTGTGTTTGTTTTGGTAGAGTTGCTGCTAGAGCTGCCACTAACTATTTGTTGCACAATTTGTCTAATAATTCAGGAGCCTCTTCAGCTGCTGATCGGTTAAAGCAAATTTCGCTTCATTTGAACCCTGGATTTGATGGCGAAGTGCTTATAGATTTTACTGGTGATAATATCGCTTCCACTTCCGCTAGTGCTGTTACCACTGAATCTCCTGTTGCAGCAAAGGCTACTGAAACCGAGCTGCATGCTGAAGAACCTGACTCGACTCCCGCAGCCGATGCTCCATTGATTCCTGATCGTGAGATTACTATGGAAGAAGTTCAACAACATAATACTGAAAAGTCCTGCTGGGTAGTAGTCAAAAATGTCGTTATGGACCTTAGTAACTTCTTTGATGATCATCCAGGAGGAAAACAGTCTTTATTGAACTTTGCTGGGAAGGATGCTACTGAGGCTTTTGAAATGTTACACGATGATGATGTGATTCCTAAATACGCTAGGGGAACAGTGATTGGCATTTTGAAAGGTAAGAAATCGTTACTTGAGATATAGATGAGTTCATATTTATAGCTACTGATGAATAAATGTGTACATTGATATTATTGATGTAAAGAAATAATCTGTTAGTATATAAGTAATAGTAGTAGAAATAGTGCCACTATAAGAACCGAATATACAAGAAACAATATGGACCTTGTGTTGCTTAACGCAATTCTTCACCTCTTCGAGCTTTTTCTAGGTCTTCACAGCAGCGTATGCCCTCATGTGTTAATTTATATTCAGCATCTCTCCCTCACATATCTCAACTATGTACCCCCCGACGGACTGTCTTGAACCAATCTTTTAACTCAAAAAATACACGGACAGGATAGTTAATTTGGAATATAGTTCCACTCATAAAATTATATTTGAGCCCAATTCTATCGGTGAATACTTCTCTATCATCTAAATTTGTGACATCTAGCTTTCTCATCTAAATAGGTATCACTTCTATCATATATAGAGACAATTATCTTTTTACTATTACCATAGCTACTGCTCTCATTGCCGCTATAGTTGTCTAAGCTGCCGGATCCACCGTTTCTTCTACGCTCTTGTGCTTAAGCATATTCATAGATATCAATCGCTTCTCAATAGCTATTACTATCAGTGAATCGAGAGTCGTAACCGATAGGGATTTGTTCTCCTGCGTTGTGCTTCTCTTCTTCTTTTGTCTTCCTCCTTTCTTTTTCTATCTTCATATTCCCTCTTTTTTTATCTTCATGTCTTCTTTCGTCCTCCTCGTCCCATCTATATTGCAATTCATCCCATCTTTTTTGCCGTTCTTCTTGTCTTTTCTTCTTACGTTCTTCCCTAAGTTGCTTTCGTGGTTTTGGTTTCTCTTTGTCTTATGTTTTTGTGTCTTTTGAGTTACAGGGATGACATTTTGATTGCTGGATCTAATTAATAATAGAGATTGTCTTAACAGTGGATTTCTGGTTTCCTGTCGGTGATGATTTGTTCTTCTTAACATTATAATAAAATAGCAAGTGAGCAAGAGAGAATTTAATGGCAGTTCAAAGATATTTATATTCTTTTTGTCCTCTTTCCGAGTAATAGCCACGGGTCCTAGGGCCTCCTGAACAGGTGTGACTCTGGTGTACTTAGGATCTTTAAAAATGGTTGATTGATGTGCTGAAGTAAAAATGTGATACCGTGAATGATTTGTCAAGGGAGAGGTATAATGAGAACTGAAGGGTACGTATGCATGGAGATAAAATGCTGCATGTCAGAGAAAGAAAAAATTATAAAGCTATTTAATGCAATGCAGGATTGACTTCGTCTTCTCTGAATTTGATAGCTTAATACACATTTCTTCTGAAAGGGCACTTTTCTGCTCTCTTTGACTTGGGTGAGGAAACCTACAACATATCCCTTAGAGCCAACTAAGTAGTTTCAGATCTTAGTTGCGATATTTTCTCAAACAGCGTTTTGAAGCGAACTACATTTGTGATAGCAAAACATATAGAATAGATAAAAGATATTTATTACAATGAATTAATATCAAAAGGTTAAGAGAGTATCAGGCATTTGCAAGACACAGAGAATTAAATGGTCCGAAGACTGAAGCGAACAACGGATGATGCAAGAAAGGAGAAAAGGTATTATCATGAGAGCAGATGAATAATTAAAGACAAGCGATAGTTGAGTTTGAAAATGTTGAATGAATTATGAACCATTATTGTACAGTGGTCTAAACAATAGAAACCCGACAAGACAGTAAACTACTGAATTCAAAAAAAAGTACTGCAGACGAATTCTATCAAATAGTGATGAAGAGCGTGAAATTAGTGAAAGATTATCATAAAAAATTTGTTAGAGGATCAAACAAGATTCTTACAACAACAAGACACCAGCAAGACCGGCAACAGCAGCAGCACCAACAGCTAATTTGTTAGCAGCACCAGTAGCAATGGCAACAGTGGAGTTGGCAGTGGTAGCATTGGAAGCAGCGACGGAGACGGATGAAGCAGATGAAACAGCTTCAGCGGCAACGGAAACGGATGAAGCAGCAGAAGAAGCAGAAACTGGAGCAACAGTGGTGGCGTTGACGGCAGCAGCGGCAGAAACAGCGGCAACAGAAGCAGAAGCGACGGTAGCGACGGTAGCAGCGGAAGCAGAGGCTTCGGCGGCAGAGGCTTCAGCAGCGGAAGCAGAAGCTTCGGCAGCAGTCAATGGACAGTAAGTGGTGTATTCAGTGATAATACCTTCAACAGTGGAGGTGACAACAGTTACACCGGTAGTGACAGAAACTTCAGAACAAGATTCTTCACAGCTGGTGACAACAACAATGGTGGTACTGTTGCTGGCGAAGGCAGTGGCAACTAAAGCAGAGAGGGCAACTAATTGAGCGTACATTTTGATTGATGATTTGGTTTAAATAAAATTAAAGCGAATGTGATGATTGGATCAGAAGATTATTAAGCGAATGATATGATGATGATATTAAAACAATAAATTAAAGAAAGAGAACGACTGATTGGGAATCGATAAACGGGGAATATCATGGAGTATTTATAACCATTGAGAGTCTATCTAGCTTAACCGGCAATATGCTTTTGGTGACAGGGCTATGTTAGGGCAGGGCTATTAGGGCTATGTCGAGTGTAGATTTCTCCTCACTGTATTGGGAAATAACACTACCTAAAGCAGCTTCGTGCAGCAGTGAAGAAAAAACATGCTGCTCTCTGCATTTTTACCTACTACGGAGTGATCAGTCAACCAGAATGGCTATTATCATATTCTCTCCTATGTTTGTTACTCTTTTTGACCAATAATATGATCATTCTCGATCAATCAGTCGGGCTTAAATCTATTCTTGCTAGTAATTCGTTGATGGAAACCTAATTCTGACCTCAGAAAATGTGTCTAAGAAGTGTAAATCTGAGGCAGGCTTGAAAAATCTCAAAGATCAGCAGTATTGGTTCTCGAGTAGAGAGAGTAGCTAACTACAGTAGATTGAAATATCAGTAACAAAAGTAAGTGACATGTACGGTAATGGTGTCAACATGGACAGTATTTTAATTTTGATAGTACTGAAAATATTTAATTATAATAAATGTAGGTAGGTAGGTATGATGGCTTTGAGGAAAAGGAGTCTAGAATGAAAAATAAGGTGGGGCTTAACAAAATTTACGATCGATCTGCTGGATGTATACATGGATACCCGTGCCAATCTTTCTCTTACCAGTGTTAATAATAGTAATTTAGCCTTTTTTAGACATTGCTAGAGAATGAGGACCATGGATGATTCATCCGAAATCGGACAGATTGTCAATAATGATCAAATTTATTGGGGATGATTTATGGAATTCCTGGATATCTTTCAAAATTATGCAACATTTTATGCAACAGTAGCTTGACAAACAACTGAAAGGAAATCGTCAACGCTCCTATTTATGATTCCATAACTTTGATTCGATGAGAATATCGAGTAATAATATTATTATTGTCATTCGATTCCATAACACACAGATTGTGCAAATAGAGTGATATGTTATTGTCTCGCTTCAGAACATCTCGCGTTTTTTCAACAAAGCCAGTATGAGGCTTAATAAAATAACTACGGTTTTACTGAATAATAATAATAGTCTGTTTCTATAATTTGGTAATTGTGGGAAAAAACTTCGCCATAGTGGTGAGAAGCAACTTCCTGCTAAGTGATAGAAGCTACACTGTTACCAATTAACAATGATAATCCCTTGTTCCTAATTAATGTTCTACTAAATTCAGTTAGCTAGGGATATCTTCTAAGTGAAAATTCGTATGTGATACGTTTCTAATTACTTTTATCTAACTATGGTTAGATATAGGAAGAGCTTTTGAGCCATTTGTCTCACATGTGGCACCTTATCGTGTCTGCCTCCTATTTATGATTCTGTCTGCTTTTATTCGTTGATTTTTTGTTTTGGCTTCCTATGGAAATTGGTGTACCATTTTCTTAAATACACTACATAACCGAGAAAAATGCAATACTACCAGAAAAATGCACGCTACATTAGCGAGAAAAATTTCCAACATGTGCATGAATAAAAATTTTAGTAGCATTTTCAACCGCAAAATCATGATACTTGCCTATTAAATCGTCAAGTGAACATTATAGGTTTATATATGTGTTTTTATTTTGGTGTTTAGTTCTACCCGAGATTTGGTTTTATTTTTTTATTTTTCTGATATATATTTTTGTTTCAAAGTAAATCAATTAAAGAAACAGTCAAAACAAACAAATAAACACAACTCTCATTAAAAAAAGAAAAGAAAAACTCACAAAAATATGAATGTGATCAAATATTAAAAGAATCAATGTTGTTATGATTCGACCAAATGTACAGTCATGGTGTAAACAAACAATACGGGAAGATTATAGCATCCGCAAGTATTCCGAATTAGTCTTGAGTTCATGTACGTTCTCGGAGTAAACAAATGATAGTGTTGAAAGATGTTCACACCTCATACATTTGATGATGATGATGCAAGGATTTAAGGAAGAAGTTTGATCAACAAAAAGCGAGTACAAAACTCACAACGAAGAGGGGGAGGGGGGAACTATGTAGAATGGTTTCATTAGCTGCAAAAATTTATTTCAGGTGTTCACAGTCACAGTCACAGTCACAGTCATGATGACCAATTGACACAATGCCCAATATATACTAACAATAGAAATTATCCAACCAATCAACAAAATTACATTCAAAACGAGTGTAAAAACGAGATTCATCAGGCTCTTCCAGTTCTTCCAGTTCTTCTAGCGCTTTAGCCGCCTCGGCTTCCTTTTTATTATAACCATTTAACCTACTTTATTTTATTAACTATGCCTCCATGCTCTAAGACTCAACATTCTTCCGATCTAGCCCAAAAACCAGATTCCACTCACTCCTCAGGTTTTCTTGAATCCTCTTCGTACTCCGAGAGTGTCTCTGAGTTTAGCGAGTCATACGTTTCTTCGGTTGAAACAGTCAAGTTTAGCACTAAATCATTTGAGTTCTTCTATTTGTTTCCAATGGCTGGTTTCTTGGTCTTTATCTAGAACACTTGACTATCAATTCTCTTCTTTCTCAAAATAATTTTCTTTGTTTTATATTTTTTCTTCTTGTCTTTCCATTTTTATCACCTTTCGAGTACTCTTGGGAAGTTAAGACAGGTATTTCTGTCTTTATCTTATTTTCCTTATTTTATCTTTTCTTCTCAATAGCCGCTTCTGGCTTTTATTCTTAGGATGCACATCGCTTATAGTGCGTTATTTGATATAGTCTTGAGCCCTCTCTTGATCACAGTCTTACTAACTTTTACTTTATTCTTTCTTTCATTGATTAAGTAGCCTGTGAAAACATGACGCACGTTATGACATAAAATTTCTAATTGCTATTGCTCTTCAAAAAACCCTGTTCTGGGGTATTAAAATAATGTGACAAAGATATGGAACTAAAAAAAAAAGGAAACTTTTTTTTTCACGTTTCTTTTGTTATAATTACTTACTGGCGATGATCCCATTACGATACTCATAAGCCGCCGGTCGTTGAATCTGTGATTTGGATGACATCAAACTTAAGTCATTAGAAAGGGTGCCTCTTGGGCCATGTTTTCCTATTTGTAGTCACATCCAATCTCACACTAAAAGTGTAAGATGAGACTAGTATTATCCATTAATAGCAGCCCTGTGTAATCATAAACAGCTACTTGATTTCGGATATACCTGAAGTTCTAGTTATTGTGCAATTTTTATTTCTTGAGTTGCACTTATCGATATAATTACCTACTCCAGGTTACATTTTACATATCTAGGAGATGGATGTCATTAATATATCACAACAAAAGTTCCAATTTTTTCTTCTCGTCATCCTGCGATGCGACCTATGAATGGTAATTAAAATTTATTCTATCCCATTGCGAGATTGAAAATAAGAATATCTTCTTTGCTATACTGCTTCCTTTAGACTACTTTTGTATCATCTTTAAGATACCAAGGTGAGCTCATTACATAGTAATATGATCGTAACAATAACTATTTGGTATCTACTTTCATTTCTCGAGGTATTTTGGATTAGGCCGCACTCTAAGCTGAAAATTGTCCGAATAGAGGCACATCAGATCAATGGATCCTCTTACTATACACAACTTAAACTTGGGGCTGAAGAAAAGCCTGTGAGACTCAGGGTTGATATGGGATCATTAGATACACGTATTCAATCACGCTACTATTCTCCAAGTGTCTTGGAGGAGAAAAACGGCTATACTTTAAGTAAGGCAGGAAACTATAGGAGCCTTGAAGAGAAAAAGCCATACAGAGCTGTTCATATCAATGAGAAACAGGATATAGATGATTACATAACAGATTCTTTTTCAGCCAATGATTTCAGGTTGGCTGACTTTAAATTTGCGCTCGCAAACGATATCACTGGTGCTGATGGTGTTTTGGGACTTGGGCCAAATATTAACGAAAATCCTAAAGTCACTTTCGAGAGCTTTCCATTAGCATTGTACAGTCAACTCCAAATTGATGAGCCAATAATCAACTACTATTTTCAATCTATGCGTAATTTGAAAATAATCTTTGGTTCCTTCGATGGCAGTAAATATTGTGACAGCCCCCAAGTAGCCCACAATCTAACGCCCATTCCTCCGAATGCCTTAGACGGGAACTTGAAGAAGAATTTTTGGATTAGTTCTACTACATATAACTCGAAAGACTACAAATATGGCCTCAATATTACAAAAATTCTTATCAATGGAGAGCTGTATCCTGGTTTTGATAATATGTATGGATACTTCAACTTTGAAGACTCTGGGTTGGGTCTTCCAACGGAGATCTTCAAGAATATTGGAAAATCATATGGCTGGACGTATAATAACACTTCAAACTACTGGATATCGGATTGCTCTAAGCTTCAAAATACTATCGGATATGATTTTAATGGCCACATTCTCAACTTCTCCATAAGTGATTTTGTCGGAAAGACGTTCGTTCAAGATTCCATACACTATTGTCCAATAGACTTCACAGACTCCAGGGGCACGGCTTTCTCTTTTGGTGTGTCTGTACAAAGATTGCTTTCCTTGTCAGTACATCTTAAGGAATGTACAATTTCATTCTGTCAGAAAAGTGATAAGTTTAAGGTGCTGGACATATTGGTTTCAGACAAAGAATCATATCCGACTCTAAGCGATACATATCAAGAAAGGTGTATTGAGTCAACAAGAAGGTTGTTATTATCAGATCTCAATGAGTCAAGATTTGCAGCGTTAAGGCGTGGACCATGGTGGGAAAATTCTACCGTTCTCATTTTCCTTATCTGCCTTTCTTTCTTCCTACTACTGCAGATACCACTTTACTCCACTACCTTTCAACTTTAAGTATCCGAATAAACAGAATACTGAGTCTTGATCGCATGTACTACATCTAACTTTAACATCATTTTGCCCCTTCCACAAGTTATGGTCAACAAATTCGTATGCACCACCTTGAAAGGTGTACTTACGCGGAACCAAGAGTCAAGTGCTCTATGGCTGAGCGCTCTTGGAGCAGATACCGACTTATCTACTAAATCTCATAAACTACATATCACTTAACCAAAAAAAAGAATCACTTAAACAGGGATTTCTAAATTTTCATACTAGGCAACGTGTCCGAGCGGTTAAGGAGAAAGATTAGAAATCTTTTGGGCTTTGCCCGCGCAGGTTCGAGTCCTGCCGTTGTCGATTATTTTTTGAAGATTATTTCTCTTCTTTTTTTTTACATTTCCTGTCTATGACAATCTCATTCGATCCGCATAATCTACATCTAATAAAATACACCGTAAGAGTCTCGCGGTGCAATAGTTTATTATAAGAAAATTTAATATCCGTTGTGTCGACAGCTCACTCGCCTTTTGATAATCGCATCGTTTTGAGATGCTGAGGGAAATTGTGAGGTCCGAGATATCGAAATGATACCATAGCTGTGGACGGATCATTGAAAATTTTTTTTTCCATACTAAATTTTTTTCAACACTCTAAAAATTTTTTTATGTGTTGCTCTTCGCATGTTATGTCTATTAGAATATATCATCCTTGGAGCTACAAGAGAAGTTGATAGAAGGCACACGAATAAGTCAAGCATGAATATCAGTAATCAGATGTTCAGTCGCCGAATCGTCATGGCGACGGTGCGAAGAAACATATATGTTTCATCAAAATCAAGATTCAAGAGAAGATCATCAGTACCGACAGAGTCTTCATTGCTATCATCATCGCAACCAACTCAGATATTAGCCAATGAGTCTCCTCAATCGAAAATTCTCAATAACTTGGCATTGATAGCCTCCACAGACAGCGACAAAACAATTGTCAGAAAATTAAAGAATTTGAGAAAGTTTACCCATGAGATACAGACCAAGCTCAAAGAAGAGAAGTCTTTAAACGACTCTAAAATATCGAAAAACATACAGAACAACTCTAGCGTTCTTGAAGATGCAGAAATCGACAATATTTTTGACTCTATGATAAAAAGCGACCAAGAAGCGAAGACTATAGGAACCAACATCCACCAACCACAACTCCCGACAGCATCATTGCCTGAAAAGATGAAGACTAAGAAGAAAAATCTGTTGGGTTTGGGATACAGCAATAATGGGCTAGCGATTCCAGACTCAATATTACTGAAAATGGGAGACTCTTCAAAATATGTGGCGTCGAGATTCAATCAAAACTGGAAGAAGCTCCTTTCTGAGATTCAGAGTAAAGATCCACAATTTTTTCAAGGAATTGCTATTAGAGATGTTGAAGACTTCATCAGCCAGATTCCATTGAAAAATAGATCGGAAAACCTCGAGACTATCAATGACCTTTTATTTGAATCCGATGTCAAATTCACCAGCTTCATCTATGATCTTTTCATTGCTTCTTTGGCAGAGACTACTGACTCGGAATATAAAATAATGATGGTTGAGTCATTCTATCAGCAATTACTCTCGGAATCATTGAAACCTTCTGTTCATACATTTGGAAATATTTTCAAAGCCTTCTCTAAGAGCAGTAAAGCCAAAATGAATTTAATCAACAACCTGAACCTCGAGTTTAAGAAGATACAAACATTTAAGAATCAGCAACTACAGAAGATCAACTCCTTCATAGGGGAGATGGATAATCATTTGGGTTCGAGACCAAATTTAATCATTTATACCAATATTCTACAGTCTTTGATAATCTTAGAGGATTATGACCAAGCAGTATCGATCTTTGATTCGTGCAAGTTCAACAATATCAAGCTTGATACATCGATCTATAATTCGATGATCCTCTTAGAATACAAGAGGGAGAATCTTGCAAGAATTCTTGATTTGTATCAGGAGATGTTGGATAACAAGATAGCCTGTAACGCAGACACTTACTCTTTATTGGCAAGAGCATGTACAATAGATAGCAATTTCATTTTGAGTGGCTGGCAGTTCTTGGTGAAATATTTCAAATTTGAAGATGGTGATAGAAAGAATGACACTTTAGACACTAAAAGCATTGAGATTATGATGCTTTTGGCTGCAAAAGATAGCGATTTGGTTCTCTCAAGAGCATTATTCCTACAAGTTTATAAACAGTTACTCTTGAAAAACTCTCAGATTCCACCTCCTCATTTCCTCAACCTATTATTCGAATGTTATAAGAATTTTGATCCTGAAATTCGCGATAAACAATCAGTAATGTTAGCTGATCCAAAGACCAGAAATTTGAGAAGAAACCTCATTGGTTCTATCGACTTCACATACTTAAATCAATTCTCGATCTACAACAATGAAAACATGATCAACCCACAGTCATCTGTTCCTTTGCCTCCATTGTTGCCGGTAGTCAGTCTTTCTGACTCAAAGCAAGTGTATCAAGAGGCCTCAGCTCTTTGGTCTTACATGTTGATGAATTTCCCTCAGAATATCAACATCTTGAATGTCAGTTCGTTTCTCAAAATAGTCGTTAATCACGGTGGTTCCATTCAGGAATATATAACCCAGTTCAATGATTTGACATACTTTGATGCTCCAGTATCTATTGAAGAGCCAGTTGAAGCAGAAAAAGAAATGAAAGAGCTGGAAGTTGAAGGCGAGAAACCGTCTATGATTGCTCTTGCAAAACAACGACAAAGACATCACAAATTGGCTAGAACTGATGCCATTTACAAGCTATCTTTACTAGCTAGTAAGAAGTTTAAGAACTATGAATTTATGCAAAAAATCTGGATTGAAAGAGGGAAATACCGTCAAACCTCGAGATTCAAAAACTACTCTAGACAGATGAAGCTTGAGAAAGATTTCGAGTTCGCCAGAGAAATGATGAGTCTGTTATTATCCATGGGACTCATCTATGATGCTTTGAACATTGTTCTTTCCACTGAAAAGCAATTTAACTGGAACTATTATTACTTGAAAGATTTCTACAACATGGCTGATCGGTTGGGTGACGATTACGTCAAAAATAAAGTCAAAAGAACTGCTAATTTGCATCGTCTTAATGTGACTTCCAGAGACTTCAAAATCTATAAAGCAACCTCTACCGATAAACACTAACATGGTGTTTATCCATCATTGTACTATACGACTCTATTTACTATTCAAATTATTTTATCACGATTTTATGAATTATCCTTTTTGTTTTGTTTTGTTTTGATCACCTCTTCTTACTAGTTATTCACCATGTATATAGGTATGTAAAAGAGAGACTATCTTATAAATATTAGTTACAGTGCTTTTGAACGAAATGAAGTAGTGTACATGTTTGTAGAATCCTAACTAAATCCTATAGTAAAACCCTATGGTGAATATATATGCGGAAAGAACGTAGTTAAAAATAGAATGATGATGATGAATGTTTGAGCAAAAAAAAAAAAATAGTCTATAGATGTCTAGTTATGCCGGTGATGTGATAAATGAATGAATGAAAATGCCAATGATGAGTGTGCGATGGAGTTGATAAGTACAGGGCTACTGTCACACAGTAGCTGGTGGTAAGGGATCTAATGATTGATCGTTTTTGTATTCGGATGTCGCTTTCATAAGAGCTACGCCACGAGGATGGCATAATCCGCCAACAAAGTTCAAGAAATAGTTTTTGGACGCAAATGGATTGTATTTTAGGTTCTCTTCAGAGGTGACAATCAACAGATGACGTTTCTTGGATGAGTACTTCATGTAAGCGAAAAACTCCCTAGTCTTCATGTTGTAGAAGTTCAAGTAAAGATGGTAGAGAAAAAGCGAGAAAGGATAGATCATCAAGAGGTGTGAGTAGATGACGAGGGTTAGAGAGCCCGGATGATTTTGTGCCTTTTGCAGCAGTGATAGATGCTTGTCGTTGGAGTTGTGGAAAACGTGATAATAGGAAGCCACATTCAAATAAATTGCAGCAACCAAAGATGTGAAAATAAAACCAAAAAAGTAGCGATAATTACGGAGACCAACACAGTTGTTCAACCAGACACAATGATGGTCCATGTCACTGATACATGCATCACATATAGAGCAATGGCTGGTTCTTGGTGGTCTCCACACACGACATGTAGTACAGTACTTTGTGGATACTTGAGAGGAACTAGAACATGTTGAATCGCTGGAGAAAGAGTTGGTTTTAGAGTTGTAATCGAGACGTTTAATCGGGAGGGTGATAGCGTTTGCGTATCCCTCGTCTGGGATCTTAAACACAGTATCCACAATATTGATATTTCTAGGAACAACTCCTGGGTCACTGAAGGCAGCCTTGTAAAAGCTGCCAATGCACAATAACCATATATAGGCAAACATGATATCAACAGCTGGTGATACCTCATGCCAATAGAATTTCCCCATGAATACATAGAAGAGTATTCCAGGAGAAAATATACCAAATATCGTTATGAAAAGATACGGATTGGTATAGAATGTATTTACGGTTCTTAAGCGGCCCCCCATAAAATATGAGTAGTTATAGACGCCATTCATTTTCTCAAAATTCTTGATATTAGCAGTATCAGGGTTCTTTTCAGACTTGGTATTTGGAGTGGTCACTACCCAAGCCACAGCATGGTGCAAGACGTTTTTGGAGTCATGATATCGTTTGCTTGTTAGAACAGCCTTTTTGGGCCGCGTGAGGGGGAGTATTGAAGGTTTTTCGGACATGATGTTGGTTGGAGTTTGTGATTATTATGGCAAGATGATACTGATGGTTGTGATAGCACTGACGTTGATGTCTGTGATAGCAAGATGATGGATATTATGGTGAGATGATGGGTAATATATAAGCTGTTTATGATAGCACCAATAATGATGTATATGATAGCAAGATTACGATTATGATAACAATAAGATGTGTAGCCTCCCGGAGAAGCTGTTATTCTTTCACAACTCGGGGAAGCAAAGGGAATTTATAGCTGATGATAGCAATATGATGGATCACAACGGAGGACCTCAAGAGAATAAAAATAATCCTCAATCAAGAATAGCACCACTAGTAAGCAATCTGAATATCACCGCTTGGTATTAATCACAAGGGCCTTAATGATTTATTTCTTCGGTAGAATGAGCCCCAAATAGAAAAAAATAAATAAAAATATTGGTCCCTGAAGATTTTGCGATGTTTATATAGACACTGTAACACAAACACTGTAACACAGACACTATTAACAAGATATTAGTATTATCAGCAATATATATCAAAACTAAACATAACCTGGATTCACTTTTGACATTAGCTCTATTATTCACAAACCCATCAAGCTAACTAAGCACGGTATGTGAATGTCTCATAAATTGCCATTAATGTCCCGATAACTTCCCATATACTAGAATAAATATTAGAGGAGAAATTCCTGTTGCTGCAAGTCCGACGCACTACTGCACCCCAAAACATGTCGATACGTGGATCCTCCCTAAGATTCAAGGGTTCTGCAGCGAATCTTCTGAACAATCCATGGAGATTTTGGGGCACTAGCCATGGTTGTTGACCGATTCATGGTAATTGGGAGCCTCATGAAACAATCCGCATTCCCTCACTTCTGCATATTTATGCAAGACAACGCATGTATGTTGTGATATATGCATATACTCGAAAACAATTCTGTAAAGACGAAAATGTCAACAGGCAGGGAAAAAGTCCATCATTCAGATCTCTTAGCTATCTAATCTTGGCTCTGGTTTGAAGGAAGATATGGGGCCAGCAGCAATTCAGAAGCTTTTTTGAAGATCTCGAAGAACGCAGCAATGGATTCAGTTTCCAAAGTGAAGTACGTATTTTTTGCCATTAGCAACAAACACGAAGCAGTAACTAACACCTGATAGAAACACTTTGCTGGAGTACCATAATATCAACGACTTGAAAAATGGGGTTATTTCCGGTGCATATTCGAGTGCCAACCCCTGCTTTTCCAGGTGCTTCCTTTGGAAGGCGGTGTTCCTTTTGAACGACCTCGATATCAATAACTGGTCTGCAAATCTTGAGGCCTCACGAAAGTCGTTCCAGTTTTTGTCCTCACAATACAGACCACCCTACAATTTACTAGAAAGCGACTCGGTGTACTTCTCAGCACAATCGACCCAAAATTCAGCCCCAAACCCAAATCGCAAAATCAACTTAATAAAGTCGCCCAAAACTCTGAAATTCAGACCTGCGTCTTCTTCAGCTGCCATGTTTGTTCCTCCAGTTGAGGATCCGCTTTCCAATGAGGACTACATAGCCAACAAGGACGTAAGTGAGCTTAACACTATCATTCTTGATATCGAGCGCATTTTCCCTGGATTGCCGTTGTTCCAGGATCTTGAGATCAGGAAAGGTCTTGTTTCGTTGCTTTTCATCTGGTACAAACTCAATCAGGATATTGGATATCGTCAAGGAATGCACGAAATCCTCTCGTTAATATACTTGTTTGTGTATGTAGAGAGTAAACAACATGAGGCTGCAGCCATAGTGTATGAGGACGAAAAAGACAAGGCAATTGCTGAGGTGTTCAATGTGAATGAGATCTATGCCGATACGTTCCATATCTTCACTCTTTTCATGATAAATCCCCAGCATTCTTTCTATTCAGAGGAAAATCTCCTCAGTTTTTGCGACAAGTTTAACGGATTGCTTGCCGAGTTTGATTACGATCTTCATTACTATCTTATTGACAAACTCAAGATCGAGTCACAAATCTGGCTCATCAGATGGTCGCGATTATCGCTTATCCGTGAGTTGAATTTGTCCTTGATTCCACCAATATGGGACAAATTGATCTGTTTCCAGAAGGTACGTCACAACAACAACAATTTAACGAGCAACGAGGACTTCAACCAGATATTTGCCATCTTGGTTCTCATATTATTGCTTAAAATCAAGAAGAACTTGATCATTGACTGTCATGACTACAGTGATGTGCTCAAGCTTCTATTGAGCTATCCCATCAAAACGGTGTTCAATGACCCTTCGCTCAGCAAGAAAACAGACGATACCTTTGACTTGAATTTGCCGATCAGCAGCGAGCTGCTTCAGGGAATAAACTCGATTTTCAATGATGTGATCATCGTGTTCAATTCGAAGAGAAACTTGAAGATTATTGGCAAGTTTCTCAATGAAAAATACAACAAAGACTTCATCAACTCCTACGAGGACGAGGCCAGACGCAACAATGTCAGCACTTTTGTAGCGAATGATGCGATTCTCGACAAGTTACGGTTCCAAAACAAGCTCAAGAACCGTGTGCAGAACGCTCTTAGAAAGCAATAAACAGCATCATCCATTTCAGACCCGCATTACTGGAACATTGTAACCTCAAAAAAAAAAAAAAAAGGTGGAAATTTCGCGTTCGAACCCGCTTTGTTATGATTTTCATTAGATGGACATTACTTAATTAGATAGACAATTAGATAGTACTAATAGATAGATAATAGACAGATAGATAGAGTTTCTCATAAATATCGTCGTATTTTTGGAACAAAATGCTCCGGAAAAGAAAGACCGAGACCAAGGGACAGTCCACACTTGGCGGGTTCATCAATATTAAGAAAACGAAGACCAACGGACAAATTAGTAGAGCTCCACTGGTGATCAGAATAAAGAAGAAGGGCCCTGCGCCTGAAAGGCTGATATATGTGTCAAGTGGTGTCAGCAATAGTGATCAAGAAAGTGATGATGATCTAAAAATAGTCAAAGTGAATGAATTGTCGCAGTCATCGCAGCAGTCTCTCAAAAGCTCATCAAGTACCAATAGTATGGATCGATCCATCAA
The DNA here is from genome assembly GCA_030490795.1 of Saccharomycopsis sp. yHQL182. NCBI lineage: Eukaryota > Fungi > Ascomycota > Saccharomycetes > Ascoideales > Saccharomycopsidaceae > Saccharomycopsis > Saccharomycopsis sp. yHQL182. The sequence goes on along the minus strand of JAKVQV010000005.1, from coordinate 148,126 downwards.
CTCTTTCACAGAGACGATCAAACAGCAAACAACGTCAACCAGTATGACAACCGAACGGAAGTCACTCAAAACGTTCAGACAGATTGATTTATATGCTAACCAAAACAGACCACGTATGAAGTCGTCGTCGCAATCGTCGCAATCGTCTTTCAGATCGAATGGTAGTGAGAACTATTCCATGGGAACCCGGACACCTACAACAAGCGGAATCCAGCTAAGTGGGGAGCAGCGTGCGGTGGCAAAAATGGTGATAAATGACGGACAGAGTCTTTTCTTTACGGGAAGTGCAGGGACAGGTAAGTCTGTGTTGCTTAGGGAAATAATACAAGGGCTCTTGCAGAAGTATCGTAACCCGGACTTGGTAGCGGTGACGGCATCTACGGGGCTTGCGGCCGTGAATATTGGCGGTCAGACGTTGCATAGATTCTCGGGAATAGGCCTTGGGAAAGGATCGGTTGACGATTTAATAAAAAAGGTAGCTAAGAATGAAGGATCGTCCAAACGATGGAAGATTGCTAAGGTATTGGTTATCGACGAGATATCGATGATTGATGCCGAATTGTTTACAAAACTTTGTAAAATTGCTCAGGCTCTACGAAACAACACCAGGGATCCGTTTGGAGGTCTTCAGGTAGTGGTTTGCGGGGATTTCTTTCAATTGCCTCCGGTTCCAGACAGTTACACTAAGGTGCAGCCGAGATACTGTTTCCAGAGTCCACAATGGGCGGAAACTATCAAGAAAACAGTGCTTTTAACTAAAGTTTTCAGACAACAGGGCGATAACGAGCTTATTGACATGCTAAATACGTTGCGATTGGGGAAATGTTCGCCGGAAATCGGGGCCAAATTTGCTAAGCTATCCCGAGAGGTGCATTATAGCGACGGGATTCTTCCAACAGAGCTCTTTCCGACCAGAAATGAAGTTCATAATGCCAATTCAACACGCTTGAGGCTGTTGCCGGGGAAAGAGTATGTATTCCAAGCAATTGATGTTTTCACGAGCGATAATCCAATGGCAGCTCAACAGGAGCAGAAGCTACTTGATGCCAATGTTTTAGCCTCAGGACGGTTGATCTTAAAGGAAGATGCTCAGGTTTTGATGTTGAAGAATATCAGCGATTCAATCGTCAACGGGTCAGTGGGGAAGATCTTATTCTTTTTGACTGAGGCATTATTCACGCAAATGCAGAATGATTATGGCAAATCGCAGTTGACTGAGTCTCATAATTTGAAGGAAATCAAGTTTATTTCGCGTTGTGTGGGTCTCTCGTCGTTCAATCAAGCACAGATCCAGGAATTCCAGCAGTTTTCCCCCGTGAGAAGAAAGGCAATGAAAAGGTACTTGAAAGCTGCTCTTGAGTCACCTGCTAAGCTATTAATGCCTGTAGTTCAGTTCTCTGTTCCTGGCCAGAACCCCGAGATCGTCCTCGTTGATAGAGAGGATTTCCAGATGACCTATGCTAAAGGAAAGACCATCACCAGAAAACAAATACCGTTGCTTTTATCATGGGCATTGTCGATCCATAAGTCTCAGGGTCAGACCTTGGACCGTGTTAAGGTGGATCTTACAAAAATCTTCGAGAAAGGCCAGGTCTATGTCGCATTATCAAGAGCCACTTCCAAAGATCGCCTACAGGTTGTGAACTTTGCCCCCAGCAAGATCAGGGCTTCGCCTCAGGTTATTGGCTTCTATCAGAAATTAGAAGTTGTTGAGTAGATACATTATTACGCTATCTTGAAGATTATATAGAGCTTCTTTTTATTATTATTATTATTATTATTATTATTCGTGTTTTGTTCATTACATAGACTGAGGAACTGCAATGATTTTATGTTTCACCTGGCCTAGCTGGAACATTGTAGGAAGCTGAAGATCCTCGTCAGCGTTTTCGGCTTCATCCAGACTAGGAGGCTTGGCCTTTTTGGCATCCACAAGCATTATATCCTGAAGGAAACCAAACTGTGAGCTTTTCATTAGGTCAAACGTAACATCGCCGATCTTTATTACTATTTTGCCTGATTTATGGATCTGGAACTCTCCAATCTGCCCTTCTTTCTTAGGACTCTTTATTTCTTCCACAGGCGGCTGTACTGTTCCGTCTTCCAACTTCACTTTATCTTCTGTAGGACCCGCTTCTTGCGGCTGATTATCTTCAGTAACAGTAGGCAACCGTTTTGGAAATTGCAACAAAATAAACTCATCGTTGGGGCTTTTCTTTTTGTTGTCCTTTTCTGCTTCCATTTGAATATCTCCGTCTTGATCAACTGCCGTCTTTTCCTTTCCATTCGCTTCATGTTCTGCCGCCTGCTCGGCACACTCTTTGAATAACTTCATGATCTTCTTATTATCCTGTAACAATCTCTCATCGTCATTATCCACGTCGTCTGCAACATCTCCTTCTTGATGTTTGGCCGGAATTTTGGTTAGATCCACTGGTCTGAACTCGTCTTTGACTTCCGACTTAACTTCTTCAACAATTGGCACGCCGAGAGGATCAACCGGCCCATCTAGACTATAGCTGTCGAATTCATCAAGTAAATGTTTGAATTGTGATGGTCTGACTGGAAATAAGTCACTCACTCCTGTGTCCTCGATGTTTAAATCTTTATTCATGTCAAGCTTGGTTGGATCCTCATCATCTGAATCGTATTCTTCATCTGCCGTCATGCTTCGCGACTTGGATTCTCGTTTAAGCGACGAGAAAAATTCTGGAGTCGGCGACTTGCTGAATCTCCGACCACTTGCTCCATTGTCACTTCCTCCCGCAGTGAAGTTATCCGATAACAAACCCGATGAGATGATCCGCGTCCGTTCTCCACGTCTATTGATCCGCTTTCCACCGTTTTTTCCGTTTTTATTTCTTGCTCCATCTCTTCCATGGAATTTCTTGTCGCCGTTGGCCAGCTCGTTGTGATCATCATGTGTTTTTGGTGCATCTTTGGCCCGCTCAGACTCAGTCTTCCGTGCAACCACTTTAGGTCTGAACTTCAAACCCACCTTTTTGGCCCCTTCACCGGGTGCTTTCCTGCTCAAAGACTCAAGACGCGACGTGCTGCCACCAGTGGGTTGTGGTAATGGTGCCATGATGCTATATGGTGTGTTTTGTAGATGTTTATGACCCTCGATGTGTGCTCGATGCCCTCGAGGTAGTGCATCTATCTCAGCATGAAAAAAATTCTCTATGAACAAAAATTTTTATACTGGTATCGTTCACATCAGTACATTCTTCTTTGACATACATCTTTGCACCGAGGATACACCCCCAAAATACTACACACCCCACATTTAATGAGCAACAAAGCGGGCGAAACTGGAAAAATTAGCCAGAAAACACAAAATAACACATGGGAACAAGCCGGCATGCTAGCTAGAACAGCCAAACAACTCATTGGTACTCTCTCAAAAGTCGCCATATCGTCGTTCTAGCTATCATATCGAGTAAAGGCGCCATTTTTAACCGTCGTTGTTCCTTCATTTCAGTCGCGACTGCCCGCCAAAACCCATTTAATTCAATATACATTTACATTCCTAACCCATCGCTATCACTATTACTGATAATTATAACAGACCACTACAATACAACGCATACTTATACACACACACAATAATGAGCGAGCAGACCGCAGAGACCAAGCAACGTATCAACGAAGATCAGTACAATGCGATTCAGAAGATCAGACTCTTCCTCAAATCGAAGTCGTCGTACGATGTCTTGCCAGTGTCGTTCCGTTTGATAGTCTTGGACACCTCTTTGCTCGTGAAAAAGTCATTGAACATCTTGCTTCAGAACTCGATCGTTTCTGCCCCGCTTTGGAACAATAAAACGTCCAAGTTCGCGGGGTTACTTACGTCTGCAGACTTTGTCAATGTAATTCAATACTACTTGCAATATCCCGAGAAAATGCAGTTGATTGATCAGCTCACATTGAATGAATTGAAGGATATTGAAAAAGCCATCAATGTGACCCAAATTGAAACAATTTCGACCCCGCCATTCACATCACTTTTTTTGGCCTGTAAAAAGATGCTCAGCTCCAATGCTAGAAGAATTCCGCTTATTGACGAGGATAAACTCACTCATCGTGAGATCATCGTTAATGTTTTGACTCAGTACAGAATCTTGAAGTTTGTATCGCTTAATTGTAGAGAGATCAGAATGCTTTTGAAGCCGTTGAAAGATATACGGTTCATCGAGGAGAAAAATAAAACTACGTTATCTACAGCCAAACTCGAAACCCCTATATTGGACGTGATCCATCTTTTGGCCCACGGAAATATATCATCGGTGCCTATAGTGGACGATAACTACAAATTGATAAATGTTTATGAAGCCGTGGACGTTTTGGGGTTGATTAAGGCAGGAATATACAACGACTTGTCGTTGACAGTCGGAGAGGCCTTGATGCGGAGATCCGATGACTTTGAAGGGGTATATACATGTACTTTGAACGATAACTTGGCTAGTATTATGAGCACAATCAAGAAATCGAAATTACATCGTCTTTTCCTTGTGGATGACGATTCGAAGCTCGTGGGGGTTCTCACATTAAGTGATATATTGCGGTACCTTTTGTTCAGCGAGGACAACGAGATCTTGACCTAGACTATTTTGAGGGGGCTTTCTGTTCTGTAGTTCTGTATGTGTTTATTATGTTTAATTGATTACTCTTTTCTTGTTGCTACTGTTTTTTTTTATTAATAAAATTAAAAGTCTGCCATGATTAATGATAACAGGAACCATGAATATTATCTATATCTATCTGTATAAGTCTGTCAAATAAATCACATATGTGGAATGTTTAAGTTGGCCATAATCATGTTCGCAACACTGAACATCCCCTCACCAAGCACCATTCCCGAACTGAAGATGATCATCGATACCTTTCTCTTATGAAGAGTGTTTGTTCCGTTTTTCAACCATAAAAATGCAGCGAGTCCTCCAATGAACCGCGCAATCGTGAACGACGGCGTGTTGTAGATTCCAATCCCTACAGGCACCCCACTAGGCAACCATAGAAGCTTATTGTAATGTCTGTGAGTCTTTGGCAAGACGTTCTTTAAAATCGATATGATTGCGAAAAATATCCCAAAGAAAAGAGCAAACTCTGTTACATGTGCTGGAAGATCTTGGCCAACTACTAAACGTGCGCAATCTATCCATATGATTGCAGTAGGAATCCGGAATAATTGGTTAGGAATCTCATAAACGTAGTTGTAGATCTTGTACATTATTGATGAGAGAATGATCGACCAAACTGTGCCAACAATTTGAGCAATGAATTGGTGATGAGGAGAAGCTCCTAGTAGATGACCTGTTTTCAAGTCCTGCATCAAGTCTCCTGCTTGTTGGGATCCTGCTTCGGCAATTCCACCGGCTACAAGATTGATCAACACACTCCCTGGATGACTACTTGGGATTATCAATGCGAATATAAGCTGAGAAAGCTTTCCAATTCCACTCACGGGATTCAAATCAGTCTCACCTAATGCCCGTACAGCCAATATCGAGAGGAAAAAGGCTAGTATGATGGCGATCAAGACTGAATAAAATGGAACTATTTCCTTGAAGAGAAAACATATCAGAACAACACATACAAAAGATGATATTAACACACCAATAAGAACAGTTCTGTTCGAAACAAGATACTTCTCGTCCACTTCATGGTCCTCACTTCCAGCTGCAGTGGTTGTGAGGTATTCGGCGGCTGCATGTGTGCTATCTTCATCATCAGAAGAGCCGTAATTGCTTGCCTGAAATGCTTCGTTTATAGGGAGATATTCCTGCTTGAAACGGTAGTTTTTATAGACTTTGATAAGAGACTTAGTGGTGATAATAAGGAAAGAAACAACACTGTCACTAATCATCACACTCAAACTGATCCAAAGAATCCAGCCCTGTGCGCCTGTTTTCCAGTCGTCAATCGGGCCCTCCGTCCATTTAAGATACTCTACCATTGGAATCAAGATCCCCCAGCCTAATATTGCACCCATCAACATATACGAGACGGTGGGCAAGCCCATGATGATCCCCTGGCCAATATAGGCGGGTGACGGCTGCAAAACCCAGAGATTATCGGCCATGGTCTTCCCAAACACCGGAATTCCACGAAGAATAGGAAAAAAGTACGACATCAAAGTGTATACCGAGGACGTGATGAAGGTGATGAGTAAAACTTTTATGTTTTGACGATAGTTTTTGACCTGTTTAAGCTCGATTAATGACTCGCTTTCAAGCATGTTTGAATTGGTCCTCACAATTTCTTCTAAAGAAGGTCTTTTAGCTGAATCATCAAGGTCAGGACCATGTTCAAAATCAACAACATCGTTATTGAATTGATTTTCTGTTTCTGCGTCGCCTATATTTGTTGCATTTGATTGCAGCTGTTGACTGCTTGTTCCTATGATCAACTCGTTTTCATTGATATCCCCATCATCAAAGATATTAGAGTCACTGATTCTGTTTCTATGCTTTAAGTTCTCATGGATCAAGTATCTGCTTGAACCCAGCTTTTTGTCGCCCAGTTCGTCGAGCATTTCCGTATTATGGAGCACGGAGATAAGAGTAGCGGTGGCCGATCCTGAGGGGAAGGGCAATTTTTCCTTCACCACCATTTGTTTACGCAATGGAATGGCGAAGAAGATACCGAAGAACCCCAAACCTGTAGACCAAATGATCAAGTCTCTGATAGAGAAGTTGATTGGCTCGCTGAACCCGCTCTCTTCTGGCGTAAGAAACTTCTCTATTGCGGGGATGATTCCCACGAACCCGTACGCCAAAGGGCCAGTTCCAACGCTAACTGCAATGCTCTGCACAAACACGTTCTCGACGTCCGAGAAAGGATAGTTGAGATGCATAGAAAGAGCCTTGAAGATGGCAAATCCAAGTAATGCCGAGGGTAACGACATCATAGAAACCCATCCGGTTTGAAGACCAAACTGGAAGTTGGAGATCAATACAATCGAGCCAATCAACAAGCCCGCAACAGTGGCACGAAACGTGCATTGCGGCAATCCTGGCTTGTGTTCCCAGGGCGTCACTATCTCACTCATTCTGATCTTCAGGTCTATGATATTGGACGGTATTAATGAGTGATTGCAATATAGAAATTGCAGAAAAAAAGATTGCAAGAAATAGATAATGACTAAACCAGGCTGATTCTCATGATCGTCCGTACACTTTCAATATACAATCAGTACAACAATCACTTGTATATGTATTATTATTATAACTATTACTATTAGAATCGCTATAGACAGGTATAAAAGATTATAAATCTGCTTACCACACTTTTGAGGCTCTGTGCCTTATCGGGGAAAATTTTTTTTTGCGATTGCTTTTTCCGCCTACAGCTATTTTAAGCTTGTTATGATTAGTAATAAAAGAGGAAGCGAACCATGGAGATGGTCGGTCATATGAAGTTGCCGAATTTGTTCAAGAAAGACGAGTTGTAATCAGACCGTTTGGACACGAACTGTTGAACAAGATCAGGGTTGAGGTTGACAAGTTGACTCTCTTTGATCAAACTGTCTATGTAGTTAGGCTGCACAGTATACAAGTTGGCAATGTCTCTTAAAATGCTGAACTTTTCTGTAAGCTCGGGGATATTCCAGGTCTCGATTGTAGCCTGGTAGCTGATGATGTCTCTTGTCAAGATAATGCCCCCCACTTCATTGATCTGGAACTTTTTGACATGTGCAATCAAAAGCCCTAATAAATTAATACCAATCTCAATAATAAAGTTATCGAGATTTGAGTTAGCCAATAGTTTTTTACCAACAATCTTACTGTACATGTTGTTCAAGAACTTGGTGATTTGCTGACACGTTTCGGTGTCTTCACTGTTCAACTCGTTCTTCGAGAGATCATCGTCATCAAAAGCCATGGCTTTGTTTGTAATCACAAACTCCTTTTTCTTCTGCTTGTCTAAATAGAATTGGACCTTGTTCAACACAAGCTCAATCGAGTCACGAAGAATGATGTTGAGTGACAACTCGCATGTAGTCAAGTATCCGTTAGTCAAATTGATGATCTTCTTTTTGACCGAGGAGTTATTGATGGACAACGGGAGAATGATCAACCGGATGAAATCAGTTACAAGTTTCAAGATCTTGTTGGACTTGTTGACGATTTTTAAGTAATTGAAGTTTAAAAAGTCGCTCTTTTTGTAGTCTAAATGGATTAACTTGTAGTATGAAAGCTCCATACCAAACTCCAAGTAGGTTCCGATTCCAAAGATCAAAATCCGTAAGATTTCCAACGAATATTCAGGAATGTTTCTTGGCTTCAAATCAGAGGTTCTCGACAACGATTCCACTGAGTTTTGGATCATGAAATCGATTTTCGAGAGCTTGATGTCTGAATCGTTTGCACTATTGGTTTTATCGGTACCGCCATTGAAGTTACCATCGTCACCCTCGTCGTTTTCGTCGTCATAGATGTCATTATCGTAATCGTCATCCTCATTGTCCTCCGGATCGTGCATTTCACTGAAAATACCACTAACTTGGTCGACTTTCGGAGACAAAAGCAACGAATCGTTCAAACTCGAGAACTTGGACGAATTTGACGACGATCTTTCTAATTTAGACTTCATGTATGTACGTAATTGAATCAATCTGTTTTTCTCTAAAAGATGGTAGTGATTGGTGCTCTTACCACTGTTACTGCTGATAGATCCAGTAACACTTCCAAGAGTTGGCGAGGTAATCGGCGACAACATACTTGATTCCTTGACAGAATCCGTTGTAGCCAATCTGACAGCAAGTGCTTTATCTCTGAAGATCTTTGGATGCTTCTTTTCGAAACTGGAGTTGATTTTGGAATATACTTCTTCCAAAGACTTCTTTTCTTTTTCGAAATAGTTCTTATCAAGAAGCGATTGGTAGAACAAATCTGTGAAGTTATTATCAACCAAATTGTTCAAATCATCGGTGATATTCTTACCATCTTCGTCATCTTCGGTAGCTGCCGAAGAACCACTGCCAGAGGCAGCTCCAGGAGCAATTTTTCTCGTCAACAAATCCTCCAAGTAGATTTTAGAGTGGTTTTCTTGGAAGAACACTTTAATGTCTTCAACAAACGTGTTGGTTACAGAATGGAGCATATGAAGCAACCTCACATAGGCAAGGTTATTCAATGATTGAGAAAAATTGAGCAAATGGTCGAATAAAGAGCCGATTTTCTTCTGGAAAAGAGTCTTAAAGAAAAGCTCAAACATCTTCAAAAAGTAGAACTTGGATTTGTTGAAGATGATCTTGATTAGATTGAACTGGTTGATTATAAGGTTTCTGGTTTTGTCGAGCAAGGTGGTTAATTCAGGGATCTTTTCAATCAAATTGATCAAGTTATAATGAACCAATGGATTAGACAACTCTTTCCAGAACGGATGCTCTTCAGACAAGAACGTCTCGTCCTTCATGAGGAAGCTGTCCTCGGCCACGGGCTGGGAGAGGAAATCGACCTTCAGTAAGTAGCTATCGAACACTTCAGTAGAGTTTTCATTGAAATCGATTAAAATATCAAAACATTCCTTCATTTTAACGAGATTTTCTTTGCCATAGGCCTTTCCGAAGTCGCTAAGGAGGTTCTTTTCAAAACTTTTAGCAAACTCATTGATTTTCGTGTAAACGTCCTTCAATTTCTGGTTCTGGGCCTGACCCGACGTATCGTCATCCACTGACAACTTTCCGGCAAGTTTCAAAAGCTTGCTGGTGTATTTGCCACAGTTCTTCTTGTCACTGGACTTTTTCGAGTGTTGGAGGTCTATAAGGAGTTTAGATTGATTATACTTGTAGAAATCATTATAGCATTTGCTGAGAAAGATGATCTCCTGATTCTTGTCCTTGAGATTGGTGGCTACCTGCAATTTCTCGCCTAATGGGTTGATGGTGGAGCCGACATCACTGATGACAGTCTCTAATTGTGTGAACTGTCCATTGATCTTGTGCACCTTGTTTGAAAGATTAATCACCTTCTTCGAATGGTACAACTCATATTCTCCGACCTCGGTTTCAAGCTCAGTGAGCTGTTTAGTGTTGCTGCTTTTCAAGCTTTTCAATTCGGTCAATACCGATTCAAAGGTCCGAATGAATGGCTTTGGATCCAACTGTTCTAAATTCTCATAGTTGTTGGACTCGTTCAAGGATATTTCGTGTTCTTTGGATATTTCTTCAATGAATTCTGCCACTGACAAGTTCTGGAGAAAGTTCTTGGAGTGGAGAAGCTTGCGGATTTTGGGGTCAAGTTCGTACAAATTCATGTTTGGTGAGGGTTTAGCATTGCAATCTCACTTTCTTGATCTCCCTGACAAATAGTTATATCTATATAGAGAAAGAGGTGATTTTAGACCCAAACCAGGAGTGTCACTTTTGCTGGTTGCTTGATTGCGGTTGGTCGTCTATCAGATCGCAGATCACCAGTTAGCACAGTTATAGTTACGGCTACGGTTATGATTTGGAAATCTGTTTTCATTTGAACAATAATATTTATTTCCACTTATTATTTTCCGCTGTTCTTTTTTCCTATTTTTCGATCCGCAGATAGATCGTTATATATAGCTAAGCTGTTATGGAAAGGACGACATGATGATATAATATGACCATAGCCATTGTCTTGTAGGATATGATATGGCTTGCAATCCGTGGTCTATAGAGTTCAGGGAATAAAAAAGGGCGTTGTAAGCTTCTCTTTTAATCATCATAACTTACATTATGTAACTTACATAAAAAGACCCACAACAGATATAGCTTAGCAAATATATTGGAAAGTTTACGTAGAGTATTATCACCCTCATACCGCTTTCAAATTTCTTAGTTTTGGAAGCGATTCAAACGTGTTTTCATTGGCATCATGGAAATCCGATTCGTTATCGTTATCCATTTCATCATCTGATTCGTCTGTAGACTGCGGTTTATTAGTTTTGATAGAAGACTTCTTCATTCGCGTAAAACTCGAGGTTCGGGCCAACTTATTGGTGTCACCGTTATCATCATCTTCGTCGTCATCTTCGTCGTCATCTTCGTCGTCATCTTCGTCGTCATCTTCGTCGTCATCTTCGTCGTCATCATCTTCGTCATCATCTTCGTCGTCATCTTCGTCGTCGTCATCTTCGTCATCATCATCCACTCCAACATCATTACTAGCCCCTACATCATTATCACTATCATCGTCTTCTTCCAATTTAATATCATCCACTTCCGCATCATCCAAAGTCTCCGAGGTCTTAGTTCTTTGTTGAATGAAAAAGTGTGCAGACTTTCCTAAAGGAACCATATTATTATCAGAGACAGCTGCCTTGTTGATCTTCTTAATGGCTCCTCCTCCTTCAGCTTTTTCAGCACCTGGCCCTGAATTAAGCACTTCGTTATTGTGGTCATTACTGGTATCCTGCAAAGAAGTAGCCTGTTCTTTCTTCAATTCAATTTCCTTGGCTTTACGAATCTTATTCATCTCTCTTCTCAATATTTCGACAACTTCACTCCATTCTCTCATCCCTCCCATCCCAATATCTCCACAAACAAGGATCTTCTCAACAGGTTTCAATACCTGAACCCAAGGAAAGTAGTCTTTCAACGTTTGGAGATGGAGTTTGGTTACTGGATGAGTGTACATATATGTGTTCATAGCAGGAGCCATAATGATCATATTAGCTGGATTCCACGACCGAATTATAGATGTCAATAAGTTATCAGCAATACCATTGGCAACTTTAGCTAAAGTATTTGCAGAAACCGGAGAAATCAATAAGATATCGGCCCATTTACGAAGCTCTAAATGTAATACAGGACTGTTATTATTATAGCCAAACCATTCGTCTCCATCACGCCATATCTTGACGTCTGAAGAGATTTTCGATCCTTTGAGAAAATGTTCAGCCGATTTTGTCAATACCAATTGAATTGATACCTTTTCTTTGGTGAACAACTTGAAGATTTTATCGATTATAAGCGGGATTTTGATTGTTGCTACTGATCCTGATGCTGCTAACAAAATATGGATCTTTTTATCATCGGTTTTGAGAAAATACTTCGTGAATGGATATTGAGGCTCTTGTTCTGCCTCAAAGTTACTTTTAGATTTCTTGGCGTCTATTCTATCCTTGCTGGCACTTCTTGAACCTGCTAAATAGAATTTACGGGGAACATCGCTGTTTTCTGACTCTCCAATGTCCTTATTTCCGGGCTGATTACTACTATTATTAGTGGAAATGCAATCTGTGTTGCTGACAGTTGAAGGAGCTTTGATTGCGGATAATTCGGCGATTTTATTGCTTGTTTTCGTCTGATTGACGTTTTTATTGATGTTGAGGTCAAAAATCTTCTCCTTTGAAGCTGGCTTTGTATTGGATCGCACCTGTTCGTTGCTGTTACTTCTCTTGCTGAGGATCGGATTCTGGCCGTTGTTATTACTATTATTACTGTCGTTACTGTCAAGATGATTATTGATTGTGTTTGGATTTACTCTTTTGATTGACGGATTACGAGGAGGCACACCTGTGCTAGGAATACGTTGCAGATTCAACACGTTCTGAGGATGATTACGATATGGATTTGCAGCTGCAACAGATACATTCGAGGGTAACGCTGAAATAGAGCCTCTTCTGGACTTCTCAATATCACTAGGCTCGTTAAACGACAATGAACTGAGTTTTCTGACTAACTCGCAATTTTGAGTATCTTCCCCTGCAACGTTATTCATATGAATGATCTCGTCGTAATGTGCGGAAGGAGGGGTATTTTCTTCATGATCTGCAGCAGTGGTGTTGGGAACATCATTGAGATTACCAGTACTGACGATTCTTGATAAAATCGGAGTCGGCTTCTTCTCAGATGAATTGTTGATCTTCAAGGTGGGTCTTCTAGAAATATGAGTTTCGCCCATGATAAATACTCTGTAATGTAGATGCTTCAAAATCAACAAACGCACAACTGCCAATCAGCAATGAAACAACGGTATCTCTTTAACTAGTATCGTTAACTATTCCCTCTGATTGTATCGCTGAGTACCCATAGCTGATCCTTCGCAAGGTAAAAACCGATTTTATCTCCTTTAATAATTAGGGAAAAATTTTCCATCCGCCTATCTGGATTATGTGCCAATTTTCTGGATCTTTGCCCTCGGAGAATTGGTTTGCCGGAGATTACATAATAATCTGCTGCGGGCTTTTCCGCCGCCAGATTATCAGAAAGGGAATGAGACATGCTACAAGGCGATCTCTGAGACAGTTCAGCACTTCAGACTAATTACATATTATCTTTTTTGGCCAAACGCCTGTCTTGTCCTTATTTCTGTTCCTTCATTCTGTTTTTGGTTGTGTGTATGAATATTTGGCAGACCCCGCCCGCATCTGGCCACGGTCAAATATTGCACGCTCAGCAATCGTACTTATACAGCTAGCTATATGTATGTCAATGTATACATGTATACATGGTAGATGTCAACATATATTGCACAACAATGGTGCACAACAATGCTGTACAACAACGGTATGCAACAACTGATACCAATCTTTTTACCCAACCGTTGCAAATACGTAAACGACACCATATACGATCTCGAGCTGTAGTGTATTTCGGGTACTATTATAATGGCCGAATTTTATTCGAATAAGAATCCACGTTTCTGGGAGTCGCAAACCTCCGGGGATTTTCCCATCATCGCCCATTTTCCCACACCTCTGCGCATGCCACCGCACGTGATCACTGCTTTCCGATCGCGCGCGCTGAGGGTCTGGCACTAATTATTCACATGAAAGAAACTCAAACCCGCAGAGGATGATGATCGATCTTTCTTAGACAGAGCAAGAAAATTATTGTTTGAAAAAAAGTAAAGTATTAAAAGCAGAATGAAATAAAACTATGAGGTTCCGTCGCCTCATCCTGGCTGAGTATTCAGGTATTTAGAGATACTCTCCTTGACCGACAACACTTTTCACACACATACTTATACAGCAGGATCCTTCTTATTGTCATTTCCTGCTTTCTCTCTCTTCCATCGCGAGCTGCTCTCCTCCTCCTTCTATTACCAAGAAAAACTAAATCAGGAAAAACTAGTCTTTTTGACTGGATCATCTATTATCATGGCCGTGAACTCGATTGTGTTGCTCCGGCATGCCATAAGGGCCGACGACTTGCTCTCGGACCATCTTCTCAGTCTCCTTGAGGCCCTTCAGGACGACCAGCCGCACATCCAGTCCATCGTTGTACCGCCAGAATCAGCGGCCGAGGCTGAAGAAATCCAGGCTTTTGTGGCCAGACTTTATGGGTTTGAAGCCTTGTTCCATGTGGTGGTGAAATACCTTGTTCAGGAGAAGCTATTGGACCGCTATGCTGCGGTGATAAACGATGCCGAACTCTCACGATTAGAGAAGATCTTGGCCATCTTACGCGATAATTCAGACGTTTCTAAGAGACTTGATGAGACCATCAAGGCGTCGTCTCTCCCTAAGCTTGGGTCTGAGCCGGATGCCGTGGCAGCTTATGTGGACACAGAACTCCTACATCTCAATGATTTGGCCTATAAACAGTGCTATTTGTTGGCCAAGGATATATGTCGGATCATCCACAGGAAATACCCCGCTTCTGACTCAAATGGGGCGTCTCCTGAGTTGAATATTGTCATTAATTCCTCGCCATACAGAAGCTGTCTTGAGACGTGTGTTTATGGGATCGAAATAATGCAGAAATATCTTCTTCCCCGTGACTGGAAGATCCATTTCACGATTAAATTAGATAACTTTCTTTCTGACCATTATGGCGATCGCAGCAGCCTCGCAGCTGTACAAATAGACAATGATGCTGTCCAGAACATCATATTACATAACAACAAAGCCTGCCTTCAGGACACACTCTCAAGCCTCAAAAATGTGCATTTTGAGGCTGATTGGGACGAAAACCAGTTTGGTTCCTTCGGAAAATTCGGCCTTGAGCCTACTGATACCTTGAATCTCCGCTGTTTACGTGGAAGCAGCAAGTATTTCGAACATTATTCGAGTCTGGACGAGTCTGTAGATACTATCAATCTCGTTATGACCCATGCTTCGGTGATAAATAGCTATATGAACTGCTACATCTTCCGTAATGGGGCCCATATGTACCATAAAGCCGTTGATATTCCGCCCTGTTGTTTCCTCTACTTGGAACGTGAAACCAAAGACGATCCAAAGTTGGAGCTACGCTTTTCCAGCACTAATCTCCCGTGTTTCAAACGTATCAACTCGCTCAGTGAGTCAGGATACTATGAATACGAGGTGCCGATTGATTTGGGCACGTTTAAAGACACCAATCTCAATCACAGCGATAGTTATGTGTTTATTAATAGAAACTGCTCTACGATATCTATTGATGATGATGACGACGAAAGCATCAATAGATTATCGGTAGAATCCCTCAATCGTCATCAAAAACAGCATGGAGCCAGCAATAATACCCCTAGAGAACGTCGTCCGACAATGCTAACAACAATATCCACTAGTCCTGAGTCCCAAAAGCGACAGATCCACAGCAGTGGCTCGTTCTATAACTTTGCTAACTCTGAAAACAATAATAATCACAATAAAACAGACAGATTGGAGGTTGAAGCAGGAGATGACGATGATATTGAGAGTTACACTTTCAAAAGCGATAATCCAGAACGGGTTATCTTCGAGAAATCTGTCTCTTCAACTACATCAGTAAATAATTATGACGATACAGACTATTATTATCCAAACACCTATGTTCAAGATAATATTGTGTCGTCTAACAAGGACCAGCGAAACAGAACCCTCAAAAAACTGGGCTCCTCCTTACGTTTGAGCTATCTTGACTATCATAATATTCCGCCTAAACGGTTTCTTCAATCGAAATCGTTTGTTATTGGCAGCAGTTCGGCGAAAAATTCGCTGTTCTCTGTGGGAAATAACGATGTTAACAACAGAAGAAGATCCAAAAGTGCTGCGTTTTATATTCCTGAAGATTCTGGCTCTGAAGCTGATTCATCGTCTGACGAATCAGACGATTCACAGGAGTCTGAGTCTGAGTCTGATTCCGAAGACTCAAACCTAGAAGAACAGTCTGATGATAATGTTAGTTTGATTGAATTATCAAGAAATCCAGGCAAACAAAGAACGGAAGAGGAATATGGAAATGAAAAGACAGAAGAAGGCCTGGTTAAACGCACTAAGAGTGTTAAAATCATGGAATTTCCGCAGATAAGTTTCTTACCTGAGCCACTAGGTGAATTCGAGGCCGAGGACGAAGCTAACGATGTAGAAGTCACGAATATTCATCCTACGTTCTTGAATACTAATGGTAGTCAACAAGAATCAGGTGCCGTTTCTATGAGCATTGCAGACAGTGAAACTACTGATGATTACTTCGCTTTTGCCGAGCAACAAGGGTATAATCAGAACGATCCTGAAGACAGTGAGACTGGGTTCAATGAGGTCTTTGTAAGAGGTAATAAAAGTACCAATGATATTGTAACTTCAACTACCACTACTGAATCGGGATCAGTTACCCACATTTCTTCTATAAAAGACCGGTCAAAAACAAGCTTAGACAAGAAACCAAGAGGCAGATTTGAAACTATCAGTTTACCTGTCACTTCTTCTGTGGTGTCGTCCATAAGCGGCAGCTCCTTAAGAAGGAGCCAGGATAAAGTCAATAACGAAGAAGATAATGTACATCTTCTCAATGATTCGTCCATAAACTCAAGCTATTCATCGTTCCAAAACTACAAAACAGAAGATCAAAGTAGAGCACCTTTAGCAGCAGCTCAAAGTATCCAGATTCCTCAGGGATTCAGAGTGTCATACGAAGAACAAAAGAACCAACAAGAGCCGAAACGCAAAATCAGAAACTATACTAAAGTGAGTAACAAAAACATAAGATATCTTCAGCCCAAGATCGTTCTCATCAAGAACACCCACAGTTGCAGCACACTTTCTATTGATATTCCTGGCGATAATGCCAATGCCAATGCCAATGCCAATGTCAATGCCAATGCCAATGTCAATGCCAATGCCAATGCCAATGCCAATGCCAATACAAATCCTGATAAACAGAGTAGAACCACGACAGGTCGCAGAAATAGCACGATAATCGAAGCTGATGACAATAAAAGCTCCAGCTTGCAGTATTTCAGATCGCCTATAGCCGACAGCTTTTTTGAATCATTAAATAGCTGGGGAGCATCAAACACCACCAATTCGGTCGCAATTCCTAAGGTTGCGAAATTGCCATCACGAAAGGCACGTGAACAGGACGATGATCTCGATGACATGAAAAAGAATAGAATCATCTTGTTGTCGAATTCCAATGAGGCAACCCATCATAGTATCTACTAAGATATTGTAGCGTTATATAAGTGTTTTTGGGGTTAATGAGTATAAAATAAATTGAATTCCACAATGTGGTTATGTTATTGAACGTAGAAGTGGCTATATTAGTTATTAATTGTGGAAGACTACAAGAGATGCAAAGAAAACGACTATTAAAACGATGTATAGTATAAAACCTTATACAAATCAATTATGTTACATTGGAAACCATTTTTATTTCTGCCTATCTTTTTGATTATACCTGTTCTGCCATCCTTTAGTTAAGACATCACTCAAAGTCAATAGTAAATTTACCCCATTGTGAATTGCTCTTGAGAACATAGAATGTTCTATCGAAGGTTTTCTGCCAGATAACATCAAGATAGTTATTGTCATCAACTCCAGTCTTGGCATTCTTGGCAGCAGCCTTCACATAAGAGTTCTTGAACTCTGTAGATAAACCCGAATCTTGGGCCCATTGCTTGTGTTTCTTCAAGTACTTGAAGAACTCGATGCTATTGGATTCTGAAAGAACGATCAAGATCTGGGAAAACTTATCGATAGAGACGCGTTTGATTACAGTGCTGGAATTTATTGTAGTAGCAATTATTCCTTTACGAAGATCCCAGATATTCACGCGAGAAGACTTGCTAGTAAAATCTGTAGATATCGAGAACAACCAGTATCCGTTATTAGCAAAGGATAATGAAGTGATGGTACTCGTTCTAGCTTCAGGTTCGTCTTTGAAAGTCGTTAATTTCTCACCAGTTTTCAAGTCGTAGATGAAGATAAGACCAGTCAGAGTTCCTATTGCTAGCAAACTACCATCCATGTGGAGATCAGCCTTGGTATAGATGTGTGAGTCCTTGACATCAACAGTAGATATGAAGATAGGCCTCTTGGTGTAGCAATTAATAACTGACCAAATACCATTCTTGAACACTTTGATCAAGTAGTTATTCAAAGACGGATGCACTAAAAGACCAACCAATGGAGCCAATGATTCGGTGACACCACACGACAACTCCACAACAGTTCTAATGTCAGAACTCTTAGTGCTGGCACTTGAAACAGCTCTCTTTGAAGAGCCCGAGAGATTACAGTCAATTATATATGTTTTCCCATCACTGAATCCCACTATAGGCTTGAATACTGGAGCCGAAGTCTCACTGATATTGATGAAATTCATGGCAGTTGGAGGCCCGGCAGTAACTGGACTTATTTTCTTAATGTTGTATTTATCAACCACCGAATTTACAGACAAATTAATTACAAAGATATAGGTTGCACTGCTAAGAAGTAAGAGCTCATTATTGAAAAGCATCGAGTTAGCAACCATCGGAGAACTCTTGATTCCTCGAAGTCCGTCAAATTTCGTGAATGGTAACAATCCTCTGAGAGCAAGAGTATGCTTTACGGTGTTCAAAGTCGATTTGTGTTCCTTGATCTGTTTTTGATGGATCATGTTAAGGAACTTATCAGCATCCTTGATAGGTTTTAAGAGATCAATATCTTCAGAACTGGTTTCTCCTCCATCAGTGTCCATTGGCACAGACTTCTCGTTGTTGTATTCGATGCTAGAAACCTCGGCCTGGATTTCTGCACGGATTTCTGGAGGTAAAGACGACTCTCTGTTTCTGTGTATGCTCTTTTTGTTGCCATTACTGGTCTCCTCGGAATGAGGGATTTCTGATCTTATAAATTGAGGACGTGGATCATGGTTGATCTCAAAACTAGATGTGCTGACGGCATCATTAGTGTTTTGTACCGATGCCACGTAACTATGTGTGTCTGCTTCTTCCTCTTCTTCCTCTTCCTCATCCTCTTTCTTTTCCTCAACCATGTTGTCTTCCACGATTGATGCTGGCTCTGCTTTCGCCACTGGTTTGGCTTCGAGCTTGTCGTTGTCAATTTCCATTTCCTCGTCAAAATCATCCTCGTCAATAGTTTCTGGGCCCTTACTTGCAAACAGAATTTGCGAGTTTCTGTAGCTTTCATTGTGACTCTTGTTTATGGATAGAAGCGTGTCCTGTAACTTGCTTACGGCATCGTCTTTTTCCTTGGTTAACCGGGAAATCACGCGGATACTGGCGTCGTAATGATATACCGAACTAGAGAGGTCTTTCTGTAACTGGTTGATCTTTTTCTTAAGCTCAAAATTCTCCAACATAATGGCATCCCATTCATTCTGGAACATGGTCAAAAGTGACGGAATCGAGTTGAAACTAGGAGCAGCAATGCCCGAAGCCGCGGTCGTTTTGACAGGAATGAGATCCTCTTTGGTTAACGGGTCGTTGCTTATTGGATCCTTGCCATTCTGAGAGATATAGTTCTCAATAACTTTCTTCTCGAAGATCAAATTACTCTTTGGCGATAGCACCGGTTCGGTTGCCTGTTCGCCAGAGATTGCGCACTGCATTTGAGGCCTGATATCTGTATTGGTACTAAAGATTATAGGCAGAGATGATATGCAGAGATGATGTGCAACAAAGACGATAAAACACAGAAAAATGTAAAAGAACAACGAGCTGAAGAATCTCTGAAATGATTTCTTGTTTCTGGGCCAAATAGATGCGGTTTTCAGTAACTTCTGCTCAATAACATCAAGTAGTAACAACATACATGAAATTCTTGATGCCTCATAAATATTTCTCAAATCAATTTTTTTTCCTCGCCCAAAAAGATCTGAAAAATCCTCTGCAAAGGTACGTCTTGGACTGGGATCGTGGGTGGATGTGCACGTGACTCATAGATTCATATCCCCGTCTGGCTGGCTAGGGCAGCGCAAATGCCGAGCAGAGATTGGTATCATGAAGCCAAAAGCCACATATGCCATAGCCGATTTACCGCTTACTGGTGAAAAGATGGTTCTACCAAAATAGCACCTATTAGCTGCATAGGGAGAGTTTTTTGCAGACTGCTATTGTTACCATCAGATCTCTGCGGTCTAAAGATAAGAAATAAGCACCCATGATCAAGTACTACCTCATTTTGGGAGGATCCCAAGTCATAATATTGGGTTTGATCCTTTATCTCTATGTAAGACGCTTTGAGAGACTAAATTGCATATTTCTGTATCCATCGTGCTGTAGGATATTTCGTGGGGTTTTATTGTAAATACACAGAATGCTGTACCAAATTATGGGTAAGTTATATCTAGTATTGTAAAGTATATTTAATTAAGGTCTATGGGTGTCAAGTAGCAAATGTATACCGAGGAAAGAGAAACATGAAAGGGAAGAGCAAATCGTGAGAAGCAAGCATTAGATTAGTTTCGTTGGAATGTAGGAGGTGGGGGTATCGTAGGAGAAGGAAGAGAGGTGTAGGATGTATTAGTATTTTCAGAGCCTGAGTCATATTGAGAAGATGACTCGTCGTTGTAACTCGTAGGAACAGGACGACGACGGGATGAGCCGAAAGAGTTAGCAGATGATGCTACAGACAGTGGCATGAACCCACTATTGGTATCCGAGGAACCTGACAGAGATGTTCTGAGGTTTTCAGAGCTTATAAAGGCGGTATTGTAGCTTCTATCACTGTGATCTGTCAACGTTATTGCTGAATTTAACAGATCTTCATCATCACCAAATGCAGATGACTTTCCGCTACTGTCACTTGGGGAGTCGTTACGGTATTTCACAGACGTATTCAACCATAATTTCTTGTTGCTATTTGCACTTTCGAGAGACGATGCATTGTACTCGAACTCGCAGCTTTTGTTATTCACCAGTCCACTTTTACTAAAATCTCTTTCCATTCGGTACTCGTCCTCATCAATCTTGGTTATTTCGCTGTCCACGTCTGATAATGCATCGTCTTCATCTTCATCAAAGTCTGAAAAATCGTCAATGTTTTCTATATTCTCAAGATCATCATAGATCTCGTCATCGTAATCAGAGTCAGAGTCATCGCTATCAGAATCAGAATCCACCTCCTCTCCTCGTTTCTTTGCATTGTCCTTGGCTCTTTTTCTGGCCAATTTCTTCTTTCGTTTCTTGTATTTGAAGATCTTGTAAGTAGTGATAATCTGTGTTTCTAGGTCTGGACCTGCAACGTCATTACTGGTCCTCAAAAGAATTGCCAAAGCAACTCCAAGGATGAGCATGAGTGCTGCCAAAATTCCACTCGTGATAGTGGTGGCAGTAATTACGGTGCTTATTTTGTAGCAAGTCTCACTTGCCGTGGCGTTTCCACCAGTAGTGTTTCTGATCCATACGATTTCACAGAACAAACCGGACATTATGTTGTTGAGAGCTCACAGAGTACAACACTGGCTATCTACGAAGATACAAAAGGAAATTGTTGAAAAAATCTACATTACGTAGGGAGGGGCCTAAGAGATATATAAATAATATCACTAAAGTACACTGAAGTAAATTGAGAGACATTGTTGGCGTGGATACCAGAACACTCTCTTATCCACACTCTGGCATTACCAGAAAATCGATCCTTTATGCATGAAGTTCAACCCGGCGATAGACGGCAATTCTGGGCGGCAAGGTTTGGGCGGGCTGTTTGTTGTTTGGGCTGGACGGGCGGTTTTTTTGCCGTTGGAGGAAAAAGATTCAGATGATGACTGACCCATGGATCATGGGCTTGGATGTTACATTTCAAACAATACCTGGAGTTGTCTATTTTACCTCTACACATAATCCAAAATAAGCACACGTGTATAGGGGATTGATTCGTAACGACAAACTTACTGTATTAAAGGTGTATAATATGCGTAAAAGCGATAAGCATATTATTGAGCAAGTAGACTAGTCTAGTAAACAACACCCAGAGAATGCCTGAAAGATAAAAAAAATTAAAGCCAGAAGGATCTATCACGGTTTATATGGGGCTTCATGAGAATCTGTTGGCCTTGGAGGCCAGGCCAGTGAGAGGATCAGAAGCCGAAGTACCAGGAGTAAGCTCAGCGAAAGGATCTGAAACTGCTATAGAGTGTGAAGCGGTGTTTGACGGAGGGTAGTTATATCGATTGTAGTGATTCTGCTGTAAAGTTACACTTTCCAATTCAAACTTGTTCCCATACTGCGCAGAGTCGGCAGTAGTGATCATGCGCGGAGCTTTTTTGGCTTTTCTATTTATCATGATGATCAATATGAGCTCAACCAAAAGACCAGCCATGCAATACCCAAAAAGGACGTAAATGGCAATCTTTTGGCCTTCGTTCAAATTCGAAAACGAGCCGTCACTGTCGGTGTCTCCCGTGTAGTAAAAGAATAATGGAGCCATTTTTTATATACTCAGTTTACAATGGTTATAGTTAGTTATACTCAATTGTATAGAATTATTTTAATGATGAACACTCCAGGGGGCAACTGTGAAGACCTGGGATAATAATGGTCTTTATAGGTATTGATCTCCCAAATTAGAGTCCTTTGACCTATAAATACGAGACGTGATTCAGGGAAAATCAATTTACCATGTTGGCGATTCCTAGGTATCCAAACTCAAGAAACACTCAGAAAAAAGGAACTGTGGGCAAAGCAACATAAGGAGCAAGAAAAGAATGTATTAGTTAAATGGCTATGGCTATCTATAGGTAAAGCAAGATATAAAGTGAAAATCGTAATCATAAGGTATATTTGTAAAGAGATGGCTTAGAATGGTTTCTCAGCATGTTTGACCTCCATAGTAAATGGATTCACGTCAACAATTGTAGTATTGGATTCACATAACGACTCATGGAGAGAGAACTTCTTTTTGAGCTTGTCGCCAAGTTTCATACTCCCCGTTCTGGTGGTTTGCTCACCTGTTTTCCATGTGTAAAAATCTTCTCCTAAAGGTCTGTCGGAGTCAACCAAAGTTGCGTTTGGACTCACAATTGTATGTACCATATCGGCTTCTGGATTGGCTCTTATTTTCATTCTCTGCTCTTGTAATTTGCGACGGTATTTGAGGGTAATAAGTAGTTCTAGAATTGCTGCTGCAATTAAACACACTAGTAAGTATGAGAAGACTGCTATCTCTACATAGCGCACTGTGTGCAGGCAGTCTGCCTCAACATTTCCAGTCATATAATTGATGCCGCAAATAGACATTTTTTCCTACTTATTGCTTGTTGCCGTAAACATAATGGAGACGATGTGGAGCCATAGCCCATGAATCAAAGTGGATACGAAGCCATATATAACCACAACCATATCTCCTTAAAAACAAAGGATCCTAAGTGTCCAAGGTATCCAAGGTATGAAGTTTAAAACATCCTGTGGTGAAAAATATCAGAAACTTAGACATGACTAAAGTACGGATTTCTACCTAGGGTTTTTGCTGTCAAACTGTGTTACCGATGATTTCTTGCAAAAACAAGAGAAGGACTGACACCGGTTGGTGGTATTTGCTATTCGACTGACGAATACGTTAACGTACCTTAATAGCTATTCGCATCTTCTGAAACTACCCTTTCTACTACGTCCATACCGATTTTCTTGGTAGTGTATCAGGTTACTTTGATCCAGTGTTTATATCAGAGTGATATGTGTGACTTGAAAGTATTTATTTAGGCAAAGTGTATACTGGATATACGCCAGTGTATTTAGATGTTATGTGCAGCTGTTTTCTATTGATCCTCTAGCTCTATGTGGATCACCTACTTGCTCCGTAAAACGGCTTTTAGATTAGATAAGGAAAATCAAAACGGCCGGGACAAAAAACTAAAAATGAGAAATTCTTGGATCTTTGAAATAGTCGGTATTATAGATCCGTGGAAGCTGTACCCTATGGTATAGAAATAGAAAGGTATAAGAATTAAAGATCCACAATGGGCTACGTTGCTATATTGTTCACAGACACACCGTTATTCGAGGGCGATGCCGTGAACTCCGAAAAGTATGGAGATTTCGTTGATCATTTCCTTGAACTCTTCCAATCAACATCAATTCCAGCCCCAATAAGCTTCAAAAAATTCAAGGTAAAAGAAAAGAGTGAATTGCCAGACCTTCAAACATTGTCCAGCAAAGACGATGATTGTGTTGGGATATTGTTGACTGGATCCCGTGCTGACAGCTTTGATAATGAAGAGCCATGGCTTTTAAAGCTTTGTGAGTTCCTCAAGGCTCTATTAGATGCAAGATCAAAAGGGGCTAACAAGCACAAAAAGCTAGCAAGTATTCCTATTGTAGGAGTGTGTTTTGGACACCAAATCTTAGGGAAAATTCTAGGTAGTAAAGTTGGAAGAAACCCTCTTGGTTGGGAAGTAGGGCTTATAGACATGAAGACCACCGACGAATTCCAACAGTTTTGCGTAAAATACCACGTTGTCGAGTTAGCAGCGAGAGATGGCTTCAATATGATCGAAAATCACAGGGATGTAGTGTTTGATTTGCCTAAAGGGTTCGACAGTGTAGCAAGCACTCCTGTATGTGAGGTTCAAGGGTTTTTCGAAGATGACAAGTATAAAATCCTTACGTTTCAAGGACATCCTGAGTTCCACACACCATTGCATCGAGTCATGATAGACAAAAGCTTCGAAAGCGGGCGATTCACCGAAAAGATATACAAAGAAGCTGTAGACTCACACAAATCAGTCAATCAAGGCCCGCTAATAGGCCAATTGATGATCAACTTCTTGCTACAAAACCAAGTCTAAAAGAGAGGAATATTATCAAAAGATTTCATTACTTAGACTATCGTATATAGATATTGATATAGGCAGACATAGACATAGAGATAAACGCTTATACAGTAGGACCAGCCTTAATAACTTCAGGAGTACATCCATCAATGTAAGTTTTGAAATTATCTTGGAACAAGGAAGCCAAGTTGACAAGTCTGTCATTGAACTCGCTCTTATTCACTTCAGCCCCGGTAGTTGGGTTCAAGATGTCTCTTGGAACAACACCACATTCCTTAGGTACTTGCAAGTTGAAAACAGGGTAGGTTTCGTATTCAACCTCGGACAAGGAACCATCGTGGATCTTGTCCAAAATAGCTCTGGTGAACTTCAATGGACATCTCTTACCACCGTTATTCACTGATTTTCCAACCCATCCGGTGTTCAACAACCAAGCATTGGTCTTGTGTTCCTTCATCTTCTCAGCCAACATCGAGGCGTATTTCATTGGATGCAAAGCCAAGAATGGTTGACCGAAACAGGAAGAGAAGGTAGCCTGAGGCTCAGTGACACCCTGTTCAGTACCAGCCATTTTCGAGGTATAACCGGAGATGAAATGGTACATAACCTGTTCCGGAGTCAACTTGGAGACAGCTGGCAACACACCACGAGCATCACAAGTCAACAAGACGATATTGGAAGGATGTGTATTAGCGTAACAAGGAATCTGTGCGTTATCAATGTACTCAATTGGGTAAGCACATCTAGTGTTCTCCGTGATGGAAGTGTCTTCAAAGTCAACAACTCTGGTGTCTTTATCGTAGACAATGTTCTCTAAAATAGAGCCGAATTTGATGGCATTGAAAATATCTGGTTCCTTTTCAGCAGATAAACCAACACATTTGGCGTAACAACCACCTTCAATGTTGAAAACACCGTCGTCAGACCAACAATGCTCGTCATCACCGATCAACAAACGGTGAGGATCAGCAGACAAAGTGGTTTTACCAGTACCGGAAAGACCGAAGAACAAGGTCACATCTCTGTCACCATGAACGGCTTGATTGGCAGATGAATGCAATGTTAAGACGTTGTGGTTTATTGGCATCAAGTAGAACATCACAGTGAAAATACCCTTCTTCATTTCTCCGGCGTATTCAGTACCCAAAATCACCATTTCCATCTCCTTGAAGTTGATTTCAACAGAGGTAGAAGAGGTCATTCCATCGGTGAAACGGTTGGCTGGGAATTGACCAGCATTGTAAATAGTGAAGTCAGGTTCACCAAAAGTCTTCATCTCTTCTTCGGTTGGTCTGATCAACATGTTTCTCATGAACAAGGCGTGGTAAGCTCTAGCACAAATGATACGAACCTTAATTCTGTATTTTGGATCCCATCCAGCGTACGCATCGACCACGAAAAGTTTTTCTCTGGTTCTCAAGTAGTCCTTAGCTCTCTCTTTAGAGATCTTCCAGACGTGCTCATTGACCTTTCTATTCACCGGTCCCCACCAGATGTTCTGGGTAGAGGTTTCTTCATCGACAATTCTCTTGTCTCTTGGAGATCTTCCGGTTTTGGCCCCGGAATAAGCCGTAAGGGCACCAGTAGACGAGATTATGGTTCCTTTTTCTTTTAAACCGTCCTCGTATAACACAGGAACAGAGGCGTTGTGACGAACAACTGCGTCTTCTACCAAGCCGAGCTTGGCCTTGAATGTAGCTTCACTGAAAGACATATTGAATATTATCGGAGATAAGTGGTGGTTTGGTTGCGGAGAAGTAGTCAAAAAGGTATAGTGGCTATGTCCTTCTTGTATGTTGCAAGAAGATTAGACTAATTACAATAAACCAGCTGAAATAAATCTCAAATCTGGGGAATACCTGGCCATTTATATACTAATGAGCTCCAGCATTCCATGTTTGAGTGAATATATTTTTACCTGCAACAGCTCCCGGGAATTTTTTTCTTAGTTTCGGGGAGAGGCAAACTACCCCAGAAATATTGCCTAATTGGGACAGCAAAGTCTTCAAGTCACGTGACTTGTCCGGAGTATTTCGTTTGAAATAATCAATCGATTATCGGGCGCTTTAATTAGGTGCTTATCAATTACCGTGGTGTACGAGCTGAGGGAGCAGAAAACGGCCACAAACTACGTGGGATGGTTCTCTGGGGAAGCCCTTTTGACACAATAAGAGTGGTAATGAAGACGATAGATAAGCTTGGGTACTCGTTTTTGACCCCAGACTTTTGCTTCAGTTTGTCTTCGGGTAAAAATTCTCCTTACTTCTCCGTAATAATTTTTGCATACAGGAGAAACTCGGTAAAAAGAATGAAAACTGTTTTGCTTCACTTGAATGCCCCTCCTACACGGCTCCTGGCAACAGGGTCGCACGATTACGTTATTGCTAAGCGAGTTTTGGGCTACGTAGGATCCAACGCTTCCGCGCCTTGCAGCAACGATAGTAGATGTCTATTGGTGACCACCATGGGTGACTGTCGGTGACTGTAGTTACATAGCCATAAACAAATACCTATATCGGAGCTGATAATTGAAACGAAAGACACATTTTGCTAGTATACTAAAATGACACGCCCGAAACCATATTGCAGGAGGGACGAAAAGTATCCCCGGGGAAGTTTAACGAAGATTTTTCTTTTTTTAGCTTTTATTTTTGACTCATTCTGCCAAACAACTCCAGATTTTGCCGCAAAAAAAGAAAAAGCTTTTCCGATCTTTTTTGGCATAGGCGAGTTGCTCCTGGCGATGGTATTGGATATGGAACATTTACGGTTACTATTAGGATGGATCGCAGCAACTATTGACACCCCTTTTTGATGCAATTACCACGGCTGCAAAATATATTAGACAAATTCGCACACAGAATGAGTGGCAGCGCACAACCTGAGACTTTGCCTGAGACTTGGCTTCAGGCTGTGTGTAGTTTCGAAAGCAAACAACGTGCTTTGGGCCAGGAATTTCCAGGCGCGGAACAATGATTGGATCCAAAAGCTGGGGTAGCCGGGGTTACTATAGGTGTCTTAATTATAAGAGAAATAATAATATTGTTTACCAGCTGTAAAAACGTAGTAACTAACTGAGGGTAATTATGATGGCCAACTACGAGACATTCGATACCGGAGGGATCCGTTCTAGTGGTCTAAACGGTCAACACCAATATTAGTATCATGTGACTACTATTTTTAAACACCGAGCCCTCGGATCAGTACATAGCAATAAGTAAACCACATCTTGCAATTACATAATAAAAAACAAGCTCGTATCTGGACAATCTACATAACCTGGATATTCGTCATCTGTAGGGGTGTTCTTTGTGGCAGCATCATATTCTGTATCCAAGCGAAGCGAGCAACCGAGCGCAGCGAGGTCCAAAGAAGACAGAAAGATACAACATCATGGAGTGAATGCCCATGTATTTCTAAATGCACTCCAGGAAACCCTTGGTAACTCTTCTGTTTTTTGACCACCCCTAAACAGCTAACTCCACGCAAGAGGGGTTACTCCACACTTTTCGAGGCGGGCAAAACAACAACAACGTCGTCATTAATTTCTGTTTTTCCATGTGATTGCCTGGGTCTTCCTCTTTTGAAGTATTTTCATGCGATGAGGAGGGCAAAATTCATCTTGACCCAAGGATCAATGCTCGAGGAATGCCCTAAAACGGGGTTATTTCCAGACGTTGGCGCACTGCTGCAGGTGGCTTCGGTTGCCCCGAAATTCACCATTTTCCGATTCTGAAAGATTATTAATGGTGATTGATAGCTGTCATAGCTTTTGTATAAAGCTGGCGAATCCTGCCCTCAGTTTCCATTTGGATCATTATTTTTTTCTTTGGGATTTTGTATTCTGCATTATCTGATTTGCTAAAAAACTAACACTCTTCTATATCTATCTGAATAACTAATAACTATCTATTTCCCCAATGAATCGTTTATCTCAGGTTGCCTCGCATTTGACTGGGTCCTCTTCAGGATCGGTCTCTGACTTGCGGGCCAAAAATCCAGACGATGTTGTCATCGTTTCTGCCTACAGAACCCCTATTGCCCGTGGACGTAAAGGGGGCTTCAAGGATCTTGCTGCTGAAGATATCTTGTATAAGTTGCTTGTGGAGTTCCGTAAGAAAAACGTCATTGATTATGGAAAAATCGAAGACATTGCTTGTGGAAATGTTCTTAACCGGGGATCAGGGGCAAACGAATTCCGGGCAGCCACATTGGCAGCTGGAGTTCCTGATTCTGTTCCATTTGTGGCCATCAATCGCCAGTGTTCCTCGGGATTAATGGCTGTTAATTACATTTCCAATGCCATCAAGTCGAACCAGATCAATATTGGACTTGCTCTTGGTGTTGAGTCCATGAGCCAGTATTTCGGGCCTCAATCCGTGCCTATAATCTCAGACAACTTGCTTGAAGCCAACGAGGAGGCCGAAAAGTGCTTGATTCCAATGGGAATCACGAACGAAAACATTGCCGAAAGATACAACATTGCCAGATCAATACAGGACCTGTTTGCCGCCAAATCCTTTGCTAAGGCCGAAAAGGCAATCGAAGGCGGGCTTTTTGACGCAGAAATCCTTCCTATTCCGGTCGGAAACGGAGTCACAATCTCCAAAGACGAGGGTGTTCGTAAAGGAACCACTTTCGAGGTATTGTCTAAATTAAAGCCTTCTTTCAAAAAGGGTGGTACTACTCATGCTGGTAACTCTTCACAGGTCTCTGATGGAGCTGCTTTGGTGCTTCTTGCTAAGAGATCGGTGGCTGAGAGTCTTGGATTGCCTATTATTGGTAAATATGTCTCGACCCAGGTTGTTGGAGTTCCTCCAGAAATCATGGGTGTTGGTCCTGGATATGCTATTCCAAAATTGCTCAACTCGTTGAACATCTCGAAGGATGATATTGATATTTACGAGATCAACGAGGCTTTTGCCGGACAATGTTTGTTCAGCGTAGAGAAAGTAGGCATTGATGAGCTGAAATTGAACCCTAGGGGTGGTGCCATCGCTTTGGGACATCCTCTTGGTTGTACCGGTGCTCGTTTAGTTGCCACGATTTTGAGCGAGTTGGAGGTGGGCCAATTAGGGGTCACCAGTATGTGCATTGGTAGTGGTATGGGAGCCGCCGCGTTATTTATTAAGGAGTGATTATTAGATTTATAGTATATTTGTGATGGTTAGTTATAGCTATAGTTTATATATTTCTAAGTGAATAAGTACAAAATAAATGTCACAAATAGACCTCTCAATATATCTTCATGTGTGAGTGCCAGAAGAAAATGTAGATATTTTGGTAATAAGGACTTACATCCCTGATTTTCGATCATATTGGAACCCATCACTTAGCAACTAAAGTAGCTAAGTAGCTAAAGTGGCTAAAGTAGGCGATAGAAAATCCATAAAATTCTACAACTATCAATGCATATTCTATGGTAATTATTAGTGTATATTCTATGGTAGTTGTATTCACTACCGAAAGTGAATTTCGGCATCTGCAATGTTCACTGCAGTTAGCAATCTTATTAGGTAAGGCTGGACGGAAAGTTTGGTTTACAGTCCCCGGCTTGCCACCTTGTCCCATCTTGCCCCACCTTATCTCTTTAGGCCCCTTCATCCCCCCGTGCCCAGGACACGCTGTTTCAAACCACAACCTCCTGGCCTAAGAAAAACTCTAACCCCAGCTATAGCTACAAGCATTAATTAGAAGGAAAGATTATGTATAAAAAAGCAGGAAAAACGCTGGTAGAAGCACAAATTTTTTTCGCCAGCAAAAAAGAGAAAAAAGACACAAAGAACAACTCACAGTCTTTACTTCTCACCACACATCATCGGGAACCTACAGTTATTGGAAGCGAATTGAATATTAAGTTGTTTAGTTATTGAATAAAAGTGTCCGGAGTCACTCAACTGCTCATTGATACATCCCTTTTTGCCCTCTGACCTTATTTCTATTTGTTCCAGTCCTACCATTCCTTCCTTCACAACGTTCCCTCAAACACACCTTACATACCCACGCCTATAACATCGCAGAAAACAATGGCGAAGAAAAAAAACCACGACTCGGCACAGCAGCAACAAGGCGACATAATAATGACTTCCGACCCTCAGCAAGCGGCCGAGTCAACTGACCTGTCTTCTTCAAGCGGGCTTCCGTCGATCTTACCGGCCAGTACAAAGACTACTGACGTGTCCTCGCCAATTGCTGAAAATTTCAAGTCAACATTGCCCCCACGAAAGCGGGCAAAGACCAAAGAGGAGAAGGAGCAACGACGCATTGAGCGGATTCTCAGAAATAGAAGGGCTGCCCACCTTTCCCGAGAGAAAAAGAAACGTTACATTGAATTTCTTGAAAACACTGTCATTGAACTCATCAACAAAATAGCCCACATTAAAGACTTTAACAGCCGGCTTCTTTCGGGTCCGGCCTCGGTTGCTGCTGCAGAAAAGAACTCCAGTGAGGAGCAGCTTAAAGATGTCCGTGAACAGCTTTTCGAGTTTCATCAGTCGCTCCTTCCTGATGAGAAAGCGCATCAGGAACTTCTTGAGAAAATAAACCAGGCGAAAAACCTTACATTGAGCATAAACAACCAGCATGCAGCAGCAGGCGGAGCAGGAAAGAAGGCCGGATCTAATGAATTGGATGCTGCCGATAATTCTTCGGCTAGAAACACTGCCGACGGACTTGCTTCTCCTACACTGTCCACACAGATGCTACCTCATAACAGCATTAATAGTGACGAGGAAAACTATGTCAGTGTCCCAAGCACACCTATTTCAGGCACAACTACGCCCACCACAGCCTCTTTTGCCCGCTTTGGAAACATCAACTCTAACACAAACAACACAATCAGCCTTACCAATGGCACTGGTAACAGCACTAGCAGTGCTCTTCATCATCACACACATTTCTCGAGCTCTTTATCTGCTCATTCCACGCCTACCTTCAGTCATTATCAGGACCCTTCAAACATTAATACCTCTTCCTTGAAGAAATTGTCTGAAGTTATCATTGCAAGTGATAACAAGCTCAAAACAAGCAAAAACGGCTCGGCAAGTCGTCTCAATCACAGTATTATCGGTAATAATAGTATTGTTCATCAGCCAGTGATGTTGATGGAACCAACGTCGCACGAACTTGCACAGCCTCTTCTAGCCCATTCTCTTCGTGAATCACCACGTGCTAGTCAGTTTCCAATAAACAATAATGGAACAGGCTTAAATTCGCCCGGAACATCGTCATCTGCTAATAATGCTTTGGGGATTTCCATTGGTAGCGGAGAACCTTTATTACCATTACATAAAATTTCGACGATCTCGGGGAACCACCCTCTTGGTATAGGATCGGGCGTGGGTAACAGCAGCGCGGGCTTACTGGGCCTGCTGCAGCCATTACACCTTGGCCAGCCTGCCCAAGTGGTGCCTCCCATAGGTTCAGGACTATTGCCTAGTCTTCGCACAAGACCAGTGATATCTACGAATAATCCAAGTAGTAGTGTTTCTCCGTTTTCAGGAAACGATGATGGATCGCATAGTAACAGCATCTCCACTATCGACGAGGACGAGGCAAACGAAGAAGATGCTGTGTTGATAATGATGTCCTTGAAAAACGGTAACGCAATGTTTTCACCTAAGAAGTAGACTATTCTTTCTACTAGTTACGAATATTTAAAAAAATGAAAAGCACAAAAATAAGGGAAGGTTGTATACATTAATAAACTCATTTAATAACGCTAATTTAAGCGGGTGTTTGTTGTAGATGCTTCTATTGTATATAATTCTATTTCTAGATGCTGTGTATTGGTATATGCAGGTATGACATGAGAGAACAGAGAACAGAAACGAAATGACATTAATAATATATACAATTGGCAACTCAATGACGTTGGAACTTGGTGGTGTTTCGGTAACTAAAAAACCCGGAGTTACGGGCCTTCATGCTCTTCAAAACTCTGGCCCAACGAAGCGACCATTTGGTGAAATCCACAGGGTTTCTGGACTTCTCTGGATTCTTAGTATTTTGGCGTAAAATACGAAGTAAATGCTTGAACAACTCTATGGAGCCTATTCCGTGTCGATCGACATATCTCAAGTAATTGTTAATAAACAAAACAATAATTTTCGGATTGATAGGCTGATTGTACCGCTGATTAACCCTATCTAGATAAATTCTCGCAACACGAATTCTCTTTGGAGTGAGCTTCCGATGATCTCTAATCGCTCCATAAGCAATTGCTTGATTGATCATCGAAATTTCTTGCAAATATTTAGTCATATCAACGACTACATTATCACGATTGTCATGACGACCTTCGATTGTTGCGAGAGTAGCAGCTCCTCTTTTCACTCCTTCGGCTTCATTTATCCTTTGAGAAATGTCTCTAACAAGCTTGACGTATTCGACAACACTCCGAGAAATATCTTCATCCGCCAAGTTCTCCAACCGTTTAAGCTGTAAGCGTAATCTAACATTCTTCCTCAAATCAGAGTTGTTCTTATCATCGCCAGCGATGAGATTAGAATTTTCTTCCGCATACTTAAGCTTATTGGTTCTGATCAAATTCAATAGCAATTCTCGATGTAAGAATTTCTTCATTAGCTTTTCCTGATGAATATTAGATGATGATGATGACTCACTTAAGGTCATGTTAATGATATCCTGAAGCTGACTATCACTTATTCTACGACTGGTCGTAATTTGTTTAGCCAAAAACACCAAGCAAACCTCGCAATCAGGCGAAAGTTTCAGCAGCAGACGGTCTGGTTCCAGACGACGCTGCTCAGGTGATATTGACGTGGAAAATTTCTTTAATGCAAGTAATATTGCCTGTTGAATATCAGAACCAAATAATAGGTTGGATTTTTCATCAAATATCGTATCTCTAGGAATCATCTGGCCAGAACTTTTTGAGGTTATGGATAATGGAAGTAGAACTCTGGCCACAAATTTTGCTAATGAGAACCTGTCCGTAATAGACGCGAATTCCCATTTGGAAAGCTGTAGACTATTAATTATAGAACTGGCAGTAACACCTTTAAGCTTTTCCTGGTGTTTGATGAAGAGAAACGTCAATAATGGTAAATAATCAGTTCTTTGAATCATTCCAGCTTGGGAATCCACTGAAGCTTCAGTTGACATCGAATGGATCATGTTCAAGGTTAAGCCTATTTTATTTAGAATGGCTTCTCTTTCAGTTCTAGAATTGATGAAAGACTGTGTCTTTGATAATGGAGCGTCGTCGTTGCTCAACAAACTTTTCGGAGACTCGAAGCTTAGCCAGAAGAGCTTTCTGAGAATAACAGTGTTAGCTACGCGAAACTCGGGATGATTGATAAGAAGCCGTGGCGTAAGACGATACGAGCCTTTGGACAGTTCGGTGACCAATGCATAGAGAAAAGCGGCAATTTTGATCAAAATAGGATTGAGTTTATCTTTTTTAGTAATAACTCTAACCAGCGAGTCATTATTTATGAGAGATCCGTAAAGATGATCATTATAAAAGTTAAGCAATGTGATCTGATACCAAGTGATGATTTTCAGGAAATTTCCAAGAGTAAGGTCAGGTAATTGCCCTAAATATATATACAATAAACGGTTGAATATTTGCTCGTAATTAAACAAGGAAAGGGGTTTCACGGGCTTTATAGAAGTGAACGGCTGGTCTGAACGAAGCTTGTCGTGGAATGCAAAATAGTCAAGTTTGAATAATGTTTGGAAAAGAGCTGTCAAATTTGCGAGGTCTGTAGATCGAATCATAAGATTTACGTCTCGTGAGTTTACTGTGATTAAGCTTTTGAGTTCTCTCAACTCTTCGAGTCGATACTGAGAAAATAGCAGAAGCAGTTGCAGCTGAATTGAGTCTATATGGTGAGCCATTTCCTTGAATACATTAACCAATTGAAAGCAGAGTTTTGGGTTACTACCCGAGTTACGCAACACTAAGAATAGAAGACCACCTTTTTGAGGACTCCTCTCTTTTTCTTGGCTCGCCTCTAGCTCAAGGCTCGTTTCTTGCTCAGGGCCAGCTTTATCAGAACTGGATAACGACGCTAACTTCTTTAATTTTGATCGCCATTTCCGGAAGAGATTCAAAACTGTCTCGATATCATCATGAACTGCAAAATAGTTAGCTATGGAAGCCAAGTTTATTGGCGATAAATGATTGTAGGAAACTGATTCTAGACTATCAGTAGAGGAAGATGAAGGAAGAGTAAGCGAAGGAAATAATGCAGAGTAAGCACTAGGAGGATCATAATTATTGAATAACATCAACTGGAAAAGAGTGTCAAATTTTTTCAGTGGTTTGGGTGATTCAAGTGCCATGTACTCTTTATGTTTTGTCATGACCTCATTAACAAACCCTATATTATAGAGCTCATTGTTTTCTGAGATGAATTTCGAAAGAAACACCACCAAAAAATCGTGGTAATCCGACAATAACAACTCCAGTTGTTCTTTATTGTCAGTGATATTCGATTTATCGTGAAAGTGAAAGCTGTTATAGTATATCCAATACTCTACAAGTAATACCTGCATTATATAATCAACTTTTTGATGGAGATTCAGTTTAGTTACCCCCATTATTTCAGTCCCATTGATAGTGTAAGCAAGATTTTTCACCACCTGCTTGAATATGGTGTTACTCTGCCCATTTTGGCTTCCAAGTGTGAATTTGAAGTATACCAGCCGTAAAAACATAAAGAATTTGACATCGATATTTTCCAGCCAATCAAGATCCGCCTTTAAATTGGCCTTCCAATCTTGAAGCCCATTGAAAACAGCAACAAGCTCGTCCTCAAACTCGTCAAGTGATATGTTAGTGTAATTGGTGTACTCTGTTTCCTTATCCTCCTCGTCTTCTAAGAAGATCACTGATTGACTGTTGTTTGAGTTAGTTGAACGGTTCAAGTAATCGAGAAAGATCTTGGCAGCAACGTCAAATCTCTCGCGAAGAATGAAGAAGTTGATGTACCTCACAAGTAAGTTGCTTGATATATTCACAGTGTAATACTCCTCCCCAATTGCCAGGAAACTTTTGGGCACAAAGAAGTGTCTATAGAAGAAATCGGTCATTGCAACCACATTGAGCTGGTATGGATTATGGTACAGGAGAAGAAGATCAAGCTTTTTATGGTTGTCCGAAGTGAGTGCCAATTGCAATTGTAGCTTCAGAGGGAAATAGGCAGAGAACTGTTTCTGGACAGTATTATCATTTCGTGGTTTGAGAGAAGAGGAATCTTCGTTCTGCGGGCCAATGAAACGGGTGATTTTGTCAATGATATGCGAATGCCGTTTGGCTGTGCGATTGCTTGTGAAACTGAGGGGAAAATACCCCCGTCGCACTCGGAAATAGTGCAACTGTGAAGGTATATTTTGTTTGAACCTGAACATCTCATGTTCTCACGCGTGATTTGATCCCTTCTTATGTTGTGCGCGGAGGAGAAAAACAGTAGCCAACGAATGATCTGACGGTGGTTGTGGATCGCTCAAAAGAAGGTCGCAGTGTATGTTGGCGTGATCTGTGCTTCCGTTGGGTCCTGTCCAATGAGGATATCCACTATTGTGTTGAGAGAGTGAAAGACATCGAGAAGTAAAGAAAAAAATTTCGAGCTCTATGGGGCAGGGTAATGTATGCATGTATGTATGTTATGCATTGTGCATTAGATTGCGCTATTGTACAGTATTTTTGATGGTGTTTTTAGTATATATTGTGTGTTGAGATATTTCCAGATCCCAGGTATCAAGGGCAGCATCCACAGTAGTAAGGAGAATTAAATGTAAGCGTGACAGAATACCACTAATAAAACTTGTGACAATCGGCAAACACTACCACTATATAACATCCCTGTCTACAACAATAATGATGTGACAAACTCTTTTCCGGCAAATCGGTAGTCGAATGGTACTAGCACATGTATACTAGCAAATAATCTGCTGATTCACTAGCCACACCCGCCCAGATCCGCCCACCAGCCAGACGCCTGCAGCAGCGGCAGCCCAGCCCACGCGCCACTTTTCACCACCACATATCAGCCAATTAATTTGCTCCAATTGAAAATAATCAACTGTTTTTTTCTCAGTCTGTATCAAATTATTGCCATACAAGGAACAACGAAAAAGTTTTTTTTTTCACAAAGGAAAAATCAGAAATTGAAAATATTTTCTGTTGTTCTGAGCAGTATCGAGTTGTACAAATATATACTTATTTGCTCTCTCTCTAATTATAGACTATAATTCCATATTCTATAGCAGAAAACCATATTCATCCTCGTGAAAAACCGCCATGTTCAGACAAATCTTGAGAACCCCTATCGTCAGACGTGCAACTGCCGTTCCTGCCATCCAAAGACAATTCAGAGTTTCCCCAGTGGCTCTCAATAAATTTGTGAGTGTCAGAAACTACAGCGACCACCACGAGGAAACTTATGAAGAATTCACCACCAGATTCGAAAACGAGTTCGAAGAGGCTTACGATTTGTTCGAAGTCCAAAGAGTCCTCAACAACGCTTTCTCGTACGATTTGGTTCCAGCTCCATCAGTGATCGAGAAGGCTTTGCAAGCCTGTAGAAGAGTCAACGACTACGCCACTGCCGTCAGAGTTTTCGAGGGATTGAAGGTCAAGGTCGAGAACAACGAACAATACGCTGCCTACTTGGAGGAATTGAAAGACGTCAGAAAGGAGTTGGGCATTGACTTGAAGGAGGAATTGTTTCCAGAGTCCGCTTAAGGCATACACATACAATATAAAATATCTCTAAAAGAAAATAAACGCACAGGGAAGCTGGAAGCAGTGAGGAGACTGCAATATCAACGATTAATCTCATTACCATCTTTTCTCCCGGATTAAAATAAACGTTCATATTCACCGAGACTTGGGTGTGTTTCTTGTCTTAATATGATGACGGTTGTTGTCTCTTTTTTCTTAGTTATTTACTTTGGCTACTTTTACGCTTCTCACCTAATCTAAGATCTATTATTTTTGTTATTGATAGTGATAGTATTGGTAGATGTTTCTATCGGTCATTTTGCTTTTTATTCCTTTTTATCATCATCGTCATAATAAACAGTCTTCTCTATTCATGGAAAGTGTAGGATTCAAAGCCCGTTGGGAAGCATGAAAATTTCACCATGCATTTTTTCGTAGCCAGGAGATTTCACTATAGCTATAGGCATGAGATCGAAGATGGTAAATTCGATTCTTTTCATTTCGGGTACATGTATAGGTCAATAGCCTTGATCGCTTTTCGCTAAGTTTGTTACTCATTCAGGCCTGGCCATTGCCTTAGATAAAGAAAATCCCGCATGCAGCAAGCTGCTGGGGCTTCTCCTACAATAAAAACCGCCCCATTCAGCAAGGCTGTTGGGCTTCTACAATCCTCCGAAATGAAACTAATGTATATATGATAACCAAAATAGTCAACAAAAAAGAATCGGCCATCGCTAGCCTAACGACTAATGTCCGTTTTTATAGTAGCTTTGCCCATCTAATCCAAACTCAAGCTCTTGTTCTAATCCGGTCAATAAATCACTGTTTTTATTACTTTGATAATTTGGATCCTGAGTGGCGTAGTAAATGTTCTCCTGTGGCTTTGGAACATCATCATAAAGCTGTTGTCCTGGTTGGAATTGCGTAGGTGTCAACATTTGCTGTTGTTGTTGTACCTGTTGCTGAACCTGTTGCTGAACCTGTTGAACTTGTTGATGCTGTTGCTGTTGAACTGCCTGTTGCTGCTGCTGTTGAACTAGCTGCTGCTGTTGAACCTGCTGTTGTTGTTGCTGTTGGAGTTCCGCAGGCGATTGCTGTGATCTTGTGGATACTTCCTTAAAACTTCTGACCTCATGAAGCAATAGCTGTTTCATACTATCAAAATCATCAACACTTTCAAACGAGAAGTCAAACTTTTCAGCACATGTTATCTCCTCAGCAGGATCATGCCAAACCCCCAAATAAGGGTGAAGTAAGGCTTCATCTACATTGATTCTATTACTAGGATCCAAAGTAAGCATCTTTTCCAAGAGATCCAAGCCCAATGGATTGGTATTCTGGTATAATTGCGAGAATGGAATTCTAGGCATGAAAGGCAAAGATCTAACATAACTCTGAGCTCTTGCTGACCCTATTCTGACTAATGTTTCCTCATTAGGAGTTCCAATGATCTTCAAAATCTGGTTCAATTGATCAACATAATCTTTCCCCTTGAAAATCGGTTTTCCCCCTAAAAGCTCAGCAAGGATACAGCCCACAGACCAAATATCAATGGCCTTGGAATAGCTGTGGAAACTCAACATGATTTCAGGAGCTCTATACCATCTGGTGGCAACATATTCCGTCAAATAGCCCGCATTCTTTTCGGAATCGGTGGAAAACCCTCTAGCAAGCCCAAAATCACAGATCTTCAACTCGCAGTCAGCATTAACCAAAAGATTACCCGGTTTCAAATCACGGTGCAATACGTCAGCAGAATGAATGTATTTCAATCCACACAAGATCTGGTAGATGAATGACTGGTAATGGGCATCAGTTAAGGCCTGGCCACTCTTGATGATCTGATGAAGGTCGCATTCCATAAGCTCCTCATAAATATACACCTCATTAAAGTTAATAGGATCAATAATATCCAAGTCATATAAAGCAGTAATATTTTTATGGCCCGTAAAGTGTTTCAAGAGCTTGATCTCTCTGATGGCACGCTTACATAACACTTTTTTACTGAAGATGTTTGTGATTTTCTTGATTGCAACAGAACCTCCATTTGGCACGTCTAAGTACCGTGCAGAGACAACCAATCCGTACGCCCCATGACCCAATTCCTTGATCACCTGGAACCGTTTATCGATGACAAAGTCCTGATGGAATACTCTGTTATTTGTTAGTGTCGTCCTCAGCATCGTCTTATCAGGCTCTTAGGAATACTTACCGGAACAGATGGCGTTCTTGATCTAATATGTCCGTCATTTTTCTGTCTTCTTTTTTTCCTCTACTGTGCTCAACTACTGTGCTAATGCTGGTCCTCAATGTAATCCAGAGTTCAATAGATAACACCAAGACCCCCCAAAAACAAAAGTTATGAATATTTGTCTTTTTACAGTGAAAACGAAAAACCCGACTTTCTTATAAAGAAATTTTCAGAGAAGTTATACTTCTTAAGTATGCGTTTTATCTTCCAGGATGCTGCTGTTTTAGAAGATATTTCCGAGTTGGTTTTTCGATTTTTCGTTCGTTTTGTTTGGGTTTTTAGTTGGTTTTCAAATCTTAAAGTGGTGGAGTTTGGATTGATAGGGCTGGATGGTTGGGCTGGTGGGAATTGTTTGTTGCCGAAGGGAGGAGATGTGGAGGAACATGTGTGGAATTTGTAGCTGGAGGTTTGATGGGAGGTGGAGTTACGGTTTCCGAGTGATTAGATGGTGATTTGGGGCTGCTGCTGCCAGCTGTGATGTTTGGGATTACCCTGGCCATTGTGCAATTATTGCTTTGTCAGCGCAATGCGGTGTGAACGTTTCAAGTTTCCTGACACATTGCATATTTAGTACCAACCATGAGACCATGAGATAGGCAGGGCATTTGGGGATGCAGCTGCTAGGTGGATAGTAGCTGGCTAGTAGCTGCGAGCAGGAAGATTGGCACAGCTGGAATCGGTAATAATATTGAGACTAAGCGGAGTTATGAATTCTGAATTCTGGAATGCGTGTTATCTCAGTATTGACAGCTGTTACAGAATTAGTGATCCTGGATGTTGGTTCTTTGTTATTTCAGATATACAAAATTACATACAAATTACAGTAGAGATATAGAGAAAAACTTTATTCAATAAATAAATAAATAAATAGTCGCTTAATGGCTAACTGTAATTGCTTATTTGCAAACCTTACCGTCGGCAATCACTCTCTTTTCACCATTGACAATCACTGGTTCATCCCAAGCCCAGGCGTTGTTCAAGAACTTCTTGTCCTCTTCCTTAGAAGCATCCAATTTGGTGAAACTGTATGATTCCCAATCTGGAGCAACGTCGAAAGCTGGCTCGAAATCTTGACCTCTAACCAAGAAAGCACCGGTAATACCGTTGTTGTTGTTTTCTCCGTAGACAACCAAAGATCCGAAGATGTATTTGATGGATCCTGACAATCTGTTGAAGAAACCACCAACCAAGTTGTTGGACATGAAGGTCAAAGTCAACTCATCGTTGTACTTGTAGTCGACCTTCCACAAAGACCATTCCTTGTCGTTGTAGAACTCGTTCCAGAAGTATGGTAAAGCAACTTCTCTGGTCTCTTCGTTAGAGTAAGTTCTCTTCCAGTTGTCCAATGGGATAGCAGATGCACCTAAAGCAGCCAAAGGATGGGCAGCCTTCTTTGGAGCTGGTGCTTCAGCAGCAGCAGCAGCAGGTTTCTTTTCAGCCTTCTTCTCTTGTTTCTTTGGCTCTTGCTTCTTCTTTTCCTTCTTTGGTGGAACGAACTCAATTGGTTTCTCAATGAACTCAAAGTTCTTGAAAACTTCTTGGGTTTGCAAGTAGTCGCTAGCAAGAACAGTCTTGAACCATCTGGTGAAGGCTGGGTGCTTAGCAATCCATTCCTTACCCCAGAGAGTGGAGAAGGCTTTGTAGGATTCAATAGCAACAAATATATCAGCGAAAGTAATTCTTTCACCAACCAAGAAGGTGAAGTTAACTAATCTAGCTTCAAGAATAGCAACAAGATCGTCAACAAGCTTAATACTGTCAGTAACAGTCTTCTTGTTGTATGGAGCCTTACCGAGCAATGGCTTGAAAGCGTGAGCAGCAGTTGGCAACAATTCGCTGTTAGCAAAAGACAACCATCTGAGGACGGAAGCTTTTTCGGCTTCAGTCTTACCGAGAAGGTTATGTTGTTCCTTGATGAAGCTGATCAAGTAGTAAGAAACAGCAATGACTTCAGTCAATTTGAAACCTTTTGGTCCAATGAAGGCTGGGATTTTCTTCAATGGGAAGTTCTTGACGTAAGCTTCTTCGTCGACACCTCCGATTTTGACATCGAGTTTGAAGTAGTCAACTAAGACTTTGATAATGTGGCCACGAGTGGCGTTTGGGGTAATGTAGACAGTTCCGAGAGACATTTTGCTTGAAAAAGGCTTGTTTGGGCTGGTATAACTCTAGCTTAGCACTGAAATAAGTAGAGATAAAGGAACAAATTCATGAATCACAAAGAAAAAATTCATAAAAAAACCATCCAAATGAAAAATTAATTTACAGTTAAAAAATTTTTTCAGATTTAATTTTTTTTAAAGGGGTCACCCTCTGATGCAGTTGAGACCCACCAAAAAGATACAACCTACAGGCAGACCTGTTGCTACAAGGACCAGGTTTGATGGGAACATGAGTCATTGCAGGAGTCAAAAAAGGGTTCATTTGAGTCGAAATGTCTAGATCAAAGATAAAGGATTACGTTATCAAGATTTTGCTTGACACAAAGCATCATATCGTCATCAATAAGCCTCCGTATATTTTTAGCCATGCTCCAAACAGACATACATTAACAAACAAATCACATTATCAGAACACAGTCCTCAATCTTCTCACTCGAAATCCTGCGTTCCTGCAGAACGTGGACTTGAAGCTTGTTCATAGACTAGATTTCAATGTG
Organism: Saccharomycopsis sp. yHQL182; assembly: GCA_030490795.1. NCBI lineage: Eukaryota > Fungi > Ascomycota > Saccharomycetes > Ascoideales > Saccharomycopsidaceae > Saccharomycopsis > Saccharomycopsis sp. yHQL182. The sequence continues at coordinate 105,642 of JAKVQV010000005.1, read as the reverse complement.
TCTGGATGCATGTGCATTGCGAAGTCATCGGTCCAGGCTCTGAAATTCAGCAAGAATCTACGAGTAGGTGGGAACTCGGGAAATCCAATAATACGGAAATACATTGCCGTTGTGTCCCGTCCTGAGCTCCATCAGCATTTTCCTCTGGAAGGAAAGATCGATTTTGACATTGATGGGAAACCCAGTGTGACACATTATAAAACCATATTTTCTCCCCCAGAAAGCGATGATCCACGGAGCTTGATGATGTTAAAGTTAGACACAGGCAGAAAACATCAGATCAGACAGCATTTACAGCTACACTTGGGTTGTACTATAATCAATGACCATCGTTACTCGTCAGAATCTGATCCTGGTGATAGCCAGAGTAGGCTCAATTTTAACAACCAAATAGCATTACATTCAGCATATATGTTCACACAGATAGGTATGCAAAAGTACGAGACATTTGCACCGGTATTGTGGAATATCAATGGCACGTGGGACTTTTTGTATGAACACCATCTACTTAATGATAAAACGGGGGAATTGACAGAGGAATTGAAAGAGGAATTGCGCTCTTTCTAGACTATTCTATTTATATAACATAATAGATACTATTATTATGATTTATTTGTGAAACTAAAATGTAGCTAGCTGTGCTCTGTGGAGTAGCTGAAATCTCTCCTGGCAATATAAGTCCAGGAGAAAAAAAAATGCAAAAAAAACTACTCCTCATCAGGGGCTCGAACCCTGGACATTTCGGTTCCTTGCTTTAATAAAAGCCGAACGCTCTACCAACTGAGCTAATAAGGACGAGTAGCGACGAAATTTGTTTTTTCCCTTAGGCAAGCTAACATGAAAATACCTATAAGTAATTTTGCAGAAAACGGAAATATTTGCATGAAAAATATGCACGCTAGTCTACATGCACCAAATAGGACAGACTAAAAATCCAGGAAAACAGTTGACAACAAGGCTAGTTTGATGGATAGTTCGAATTAGATCTCCTTTTATATTTCCGGACAATAAGGACTGCTGTATGAATTGGTCTAAATAATAGATAGTTTCATATTGTTGCTCTGATTGAGACACTGGCTGACAGGATACGTAAGACAGAAGGAATCAAGATGCAGTTTAAGTGCTGCTGCCACATGTGGCATCGCTAGTGGGATCAGTAGATCAATGCAAGTTGTAGCATATAGTAGCATTAGAATGTCAATTCGGTGAGAGCCTTTTAATTTTTTTTTTTTTATTAGAGATATTCGTATGGAATTATGTACTAATCCTTTATTAACCGAGTGAGGTCAAGCTAAATATTGTCATAACATAATGGATAAATGATAATTCAACATTATTAATGTCAGCTAATAAAGAATTGACTCCATATCTGAGGCTTATAGGAAGGGTGCTCATACACAAGGATGCTCATACACAAGGATAATTAATAACCTTGATAGGCTGCTTCCCGGATATTTATCTAAAATATTATGTTTGGTATTTCCGTTCCCAAAAATGCTACTTCTTGGCAAGTTGTGCAAGTTGTTTAAACAGCCGACAAATAACTTGAATCAGCAAATTAGCAAATGAATAAACGATTGATGATTTTATGTGACCTCTATAAAGAAGACCTTACATATTCATATAATCGAGGTCTGAATACATGTACAGGAGCTGGAAGGCAAGGATTACCCAATTAGATGTGTGAGACATATCTGATGGAATTGTTCCGGGAAAACTATAGTACTAGCCTAGAAGCCTAGAAACTGTGCTATTGTAGCCCCCACGGAAGCAATCCAGTCAAAATTTTCTCCAAGTTCATCCGTGCCACTCACGCCGCATCACGACGTAACATTGCTCGGCTAGTAGAAGCTCTCAAGATGAAAGCTGCAATAGGAATCCAAGGATGCTGAAAGTAGAAACCCGAACCAATATACAATAAGGCAACAGACAGTAAAAATAAAACGAGTTTACGATCGCAGCCGATAGTTGTAGCGTAACTTTAACCTTTTGTATCTAGAAACCAGTAGAAAATCACTTACGAGCACACCTTCAAGCTAGGAATACAATTCCACAGTTTTTCCATTAGTACGATTTCAATAATAAAACAGTGAGGCCGTTTCGCACATAGTGCTATTTGTAGTTTCTGGACTCGTAAATGACTTTTCGCCCATCAAATTCTAAAATCAAGTGGTTATGTTGTCCCGTGTACAGCTATGACAGTGTCAAGTCGTAATGATGGTACACAACGATTGAGAAATGAAATCGGTTACCTGTACAATCCATTTGATATAAAAATGCGAATTTTATTTTCTGGATTCCAATTAAAGTTAGCTCTAATTTCATCCTTCTGAATAAGGGTACAGTAGGTGGGCACTTTATTCACCCAAGGATTGCATGACACCACTACCAACAACATCAACAGCCATCATAATGATCACAGTTATTGTTGACTGCAGAAAGAATAAGACTCCCGTGTCTCTAAAGCCAAAATGTGTGAACCTCTAAGTTGATAGCGCTAATTTGGCAGTTCGGGACAGATGAACCACCCATTGGTTCCATTTTAGAATTTGATGCTGAAACTCCAGTAAACCAAGAAACATTAAAAGGCGATCGTGGGTTATTAGATGATCATGCGGTATTAAGCACGAATACTGCAACAATAGTACTCAGGATACATGGATACAGAAAGAGGCACAGTTAGAAGGAACCCTAGGTGGATTTTTCAATATATAGTTTTTATGTTGAGGATGAAGTGATTCATTCCAGAATGGTATTATATAATCTTTTAGGGTCAAATGTTATTAAAGCTTTGTCACCCTCACAATCACTAGCAATAGCGCCTATTTGGGATTCGGACAATCTTATTGGCTACTATAATCTTGTATTTGCTTACAAATACTGCCTTACAAATACCCTCTTTGACTCGTAAGCAGCGATTGACACTCAAAGTAAAAAAAGAAACCAAATCATGGCTAAATATATAAGACATTCATAAAAAATTCATATTTATTTAGTGCCACTCACCAAAGAAGGCGTAAAAACAATAGATACAAAAGTTAGAAAATTTTCGAATAAGTCAAATGCTTATAAAACAATTGGAGCGACAAGAATAAAAAGAATGGCCATGTCCTTGGTCGCTCGATAACAAGGTCAAGAATCATAACTCGCTTCAAGATTGGTAAAAAACCGGTAAGTAGCATTCCAGGTTGCGACAGCTGCCATGCAGCACAACTGCATAAAGCTGCGATCAAATCAGAAGTCACAGAAACAAACGGCATCTGTCATAATCGCCACCTATTGAACTCGGTGGATAGATGGTAATTATGAAATGAGCAAATTCGGGAGCATTGTAAATCAGGTAAGCACAAAATAAAAAAGTAAAAAGGTGCGAGCCAAAATCGCTAGAAACGGTAAATAAACGCTGCTCCAGTTCTGTCTAACTTTTGCTCGCTAGCTGAAATTACCACAATAAAGTGTTTCAGCGCAGGGTGTTACCATAAGGTGAAAGGCCACAAGTTGTTACATGCTGTGGTTGGTAAGGAGCCCCAGGCTTTGATTAGTTGGGGGACGCAGGTTGTGGTGAGTTAGAGGTCACAGGCGGTGGTGGTGAGGAGTTTAGATCGTGACGTAGATATTTTAGAGCAAGTGTCATAGTATTGAAGTTTTTTGTTGAGAGATCTTTACTAACCCACGCGTGCCATGTAGACAATACCCGCAGTATTTTTACTCTTCCAGCTGTCGGTTTCTGTTTCTTTTTCACCAGGAAAACCGTTTACACGACTCGGCACGCAAAAGAAGGTCGGGCCGTGATTAACGGAATACAGGGGGGAGCACAACCGGCAGTAAACGCACGGATGAAATGAGTGTCACAAGCAATCAGCCCGAAAACACCAAGTCCCCAACAAACCATAAGGATAGCAGCTAGCAGCTAGCAGCAACTAATGTTCTGATCTTCTCAATCAAGAAAGCATTGGAACTAATGGTAACTTAGGTCATGTGTAACCGTAAATCTAGAAGCAGCAGCATAGGCTCAGTTCATGTATGGGATCCGCCGCAAAGCAAAGCAAATGGGAAATAAAAAAAAACCTTAAGAAATTTAGTTTAGAAATCCAACTCTAATGCGGAAACGAATATATCAAAATAATGCAGCTTCATGCTTCTTGACTTTGGCCACAGGGTGGAAGGTGCGAGTGAGTGTGTATGAGCGTGTACCTCTAGACAGCATACTACTATTGATGCAGTTACATTAGGCATCATACTGAAGCAACTGGCATTATTATTGCCGATATAAGATTAAGATTATCATAGATACAGTGCTATGTTTATGATATATCATAAACGATAATAAAGAGTTATGGTTATAGTTACAATAAAATCGAAAACTGAATAACTGAATATCAATGTAAACAGGAAAACGATAAACTAAAAAAGATAGAGTATGAAAGGTAATATAATCAAAGGAGAGTATAAATAAAAAGATAAAACATAATCGTTTTGAAGTGTAAATATCACAATCAATATAAAGACATGGAAATTTCCAGCGATTTCCGTTTTGTGTTTCAATCTTTACACCTCCACATTTTATATACCATTGCGTGTATCTCTCTATGTTGTTGATCGAGAGTATCGCGACTGTATATTAAGAAGCATCTCAAAACACGTTTTCAAGATTAGTGCCGTCAATCCCCCCATCCAACCTACACCGTGCCTCTTTACTATGGGTAAGAACACCACCAATCCTAAAATCATTGCCCGGTCCATCCCCTTGGACTCGATCCAGAAAACGGCGCCCAACTACAATCTCGAGATCATTCAGCAGCCGACACGAGCTAGAGCATGCGGGATCGCCCGGCAGTTTGCAGGCCGTAGAACCATTGATCCCCCGCCAATTATCAAAATATCGCTAACTAACGACCAGGACGAGAACATCATTGACCGCAACATCAGCCACTTGATTCTTATTGCCTCTGCCGAGCGAATACGCCCCGATCAGGAGTTGGGCTTGAAACACTCGGATTCTGATGACAGTAGCAGCAGCCTTAACACTCCTAAGAAAAAAATGCGAGGCCGTCGGAAGATTTTTCCTAACGATCTTGATGCGCTTTTCGGCCTGTGCACAGTGTCAGCTAACATCATCAACCCCACAGTTTCGGAGATTCCAGACGAGTCACTTAAGGGGTATTTTGTCTTCAACGACTTGTCTATTAGATACGAGGGCGATTATCGGTTGATTTTCCGATTCTATGAGTTTCCATTTATATCTTCGCGTTGCCCTGTTGCTGCATATGGACCTGAACCTGGCTGTTCATTAGTCTTCAGACAGGAAATCAAATCAGATGTATTTAGAGTCTATAGTGCAAAACAATTCCCAGGATTAACCCCAAGCAGCGAGCTTGACCAGACCTTGAAAACCTTGGGAACAAAGATCCGCGTGAGGAAAATCACGGGAACCAAACGAGGATCGGTTGGATCTAGACGCCGTAAACCGAACGAGACCCAGGAGGGCGGATCGCCGATCCAGAAGGTAATAATCCCGAAAATCGAAGAGGCCTTGCTTCGTAACAATAATGATAATAATGATAATGACGACAAGAAACCGCAGAACGTGATGAAGGTGGGGTCACTTCTTAATTAGTTTTATACCATTGCAGGGCTTTTTGCTACCATTGGCGGAGCTTTGTGGTACGATTGTGCACGCTTTGTGTATACTGCTAATTAAGGACTCTGGTAATCACTTTTGCCTATACTTACCTGCAGATGAAAGTTTATGGTAATTTGCAATCCTTAAAAGTTTATGGTCCGTGAAAATACCTTGGTCATCCAGGCCACAACTCCCACATTTACGTAATTCTGTCTCCAAAATTACTGATATGTTCAGCAACTCACTTACCTGATCTCAATATTAAGAAAATTTCCACAATCAAATGCTTCGCTTTTCAGTTATGTATAACGAAGATCCCCAGTATCGGCGATCCTCACATCTATTTACTTCTCCTGCTTTTTTGCTCCTTTGCTGCCACAGCTCGGCTCTGCTTTCCTCTATTTCCTCTATTTCCTTTTTTCTGTTTTACTGTAGTATGTTCGCTTAATCCTTTAGTTCTTCGTTTCTGTTTAATTGCTCCATCATAAATACATTCCTTGCCCACCTAGTCATCCGTAGATCTGGCTCCTTTGGTTAGATTTGAGTCAAAAAATATGCCTTTGGCGTTGTGGAAAAGGAACAATGTAATGAGACACGGAAAGACACACGACACGCACAATATCGGGTAATTACCACTTTTAAGCAGCAGCGAACTGCTAATAATATAAGAATATTATTATCTTTGCCTAATATTAAGTAAAGGAGAGTCAGACAGCTATCACATTCCGATGGAACCATCCACCGCCAATATAAATCACATGACATCACTGAAAAGAGGCGGAAACAAACTCCCAGACGAAAAACACTCAACGCCAGAAAAATCCAAAAAGAAGCTCTATGAAATATTAAGCTACTAATGGTACTAATCAGAGGGCCACAAGAGAACCGTCTTTCCTGAACTACACCAAGGGTTTTATCTCACGCCTCGCAAACACTAACACCCTACTAGTAAATGCATACCGACCCCATGGTCCTGGAATGATTCACCATGACGAAACAGCATAATTTCCTTGAAGTGTCAAACAGCAGAATCGTTGAGGTCAACGCAAACTATCAGCTTGACGTCATCCAGCAGCCCCAGCAGGCTAGAGCCACCGGAAGATCCAAGAGGTTTACGGGCCGACGCACCATAGATCCGCCTCCTGTTATCCAGGTCTCGCTTTTTAGCAACGGGCTTCTGGATGACAGTTCTGCGGCCTCGAATAATGGAGCGGCGGCCAACGTCATCGACTATGACAGCGGCGAAAAGGAGATGGACATCGATGACGACTCTGTGTCGTTGGTTTCCGGGAAACAGCCGGAAAACATCATTCAACACTCTTTAAATCCGCTTATTCTTGTCGCTTTCCTTGTTGACTTGGATAACAATGAAGAAGGAGCAACGGCCGAAACCGACGATAAACACCCCGTGATTCCAGAAATCACTGTCAACGACAGCAGCACCGAAAACTACAACGACCAAACGCTGCTGGACGCTTCGGGCGATCTTAACGGTGGTGCCCCCGCAAATGGAAACGAATTCAACCCAAATGTAGACCATAATGACGGGATGAACGTCGAACCAACTGCCTCTGGAGGAGCCCCAAGCCGTGGTTTGATCAACCAGTTGACCAACAATTATTTCAGAGGCAACAGTCAGAAGCATCACCCCGTAGTAGTCAAGCCGGAGCCTTCTTCACACCATAATCTCATGAATATCGATGAAAAGGACGAAGAAAAGTTCCATGCGACCGCTGACGATTATGATATAGCCGTAGACAACAAGCCTCTGGGTGCCAATACTGCTGTAGGAAGTAACGATAACAACAACAATAATCTTGCGGCTATCGGAAGTAACACGTCTTCGTCCTCTTCTGCCGTTGTAGATAACGCCATTACGCCCATATCCTCGTCCGGCTCGCCAACAAGAGCTGCTCGCGGCTTCGATATAAACGATTATGACTTCGATAACTTGGTCGGTACCACTTCGGTGGTGGCAAACATGGTTTCTGAGAAACATCTAAGTAAAGATAACACTTGGAAGGCTGTGTTTGTGTTCAGCAACCTCAGCGTGAAGCAGGACGGCAACTACAAGCTCCGGTTTGCATTATACGAGTTTCCCAGCTTTAATACCCTTCATCAGTTCAATTCTTTCCCGCTGAAATTAAACGGATTTCCTAATGATTTGGTCCGATTCCGCGGGACGATTGATTCTGATCCGTTTAAGGTGTACACGGCGAAGAAGTTTCCTGGTCTCACAACCTCATCCAAGCTTTCGTTTGATTTGCGGAGCTCAGGAACCAAAATCAAAGTCCGTCACTCGATCCGGTCCGGAAAGAAGTCGCGACTCGAGGTTATGAACTTCAATCGCAACAAAAACAACAAGAAAGCCGCCGCTGCCGCTGCCGCCGCGTCTTCTACTGTATCTCAGGACGCTTCGTCGCAGGATTCGCTGTCTGATGACCAGTATAGTGGGCGCGTACCGATGGTGCTACAGTCTTCCACGCCTTTAGACAGCAGATTCATGATTAACGACCCTGAAAACTATCGATACCGTAGCAGAGAGGGCTCCTTCAGCCAGATGTCCAACGGAAGCAGCTTGAATAGTCCGCGTAATGACATGCTTCTTGCTGACGGCAACGAAAACGACTCGGAAAATCCCACTCCTGCTCCTACCCCGCCACCGACGATGTCGTTTATGGCCCAGCAACAGCAGCCTCCGTCGAGCTTCTCGCTCTCGGCACGTCGTGGAAGCTCTGCTGCTGTCCCTGCTGCTCCTCCTCCTAACATCAGCACATATAGTAGGTTGTCTAGAATCATCACTACTGCGCCTACGTTCATGGGAGACACCCACAGAAACCACAAAAAGTCAAAAAATAAGGCCAAAAACAGCAAGATGTTCTTCCCTAAAGTCGAAGTGAGCGAAAACAATGAAGCCACCAATTTAAGCGGTGAAAATCTTCAGGATTTCAATAACTACGACCCTAACGACAGCTTGAACCCAGGAAACACTGCTAATCATCACCATTATAATCATGATAATGATGCGGTTTCCATTAACAGCGTCAGCCACAACAGCACGTCTGATTACCCTACAATGACACCAATATTCACAACCATGTCTTCATCCAGCACCTCCTCGCTTCAAAGCACTGCTTATTCGTTCCATTCGTTTATGTCGCTCAGACAGCCAGAACTTTCGCCGTTGAAGCTCCTTTCGGACGTCTCGTCACAACAACTACCGGTTTCTGTGCTCGCCAACTCTGTTTCTAGAAGCGTTGACGACATTCCTTCGCCTCCAGGGTCCCCTAAATTGGACAATTCGTCAATAACCACGGCAGGAAGCAGCAATAACACCGCCGGCATATCGCAATCGAGTATCCACAACAACAGCAACAATAATGGAGCCAATAGCCACGGGTTCAACAACAACGGGGCTCCGAGCAACAGTTTCGGCAGCTTCAACGGCAGTAATGGCTTCTTACATGCTAAAAACAGCAACAATCACGTGTTTAACAAGACGCATTCGCAGTTCCAAAGCAGTATGGGCAGTGGAAGTAACATATATTACAATAATAGCGGACATAACCGTAGCAATAGCGGAACTAATAACAACAGCAACAATAACAATAACAATAACAATAACAATTTCTTCAACTCCAATCAATCCCAATCGCCTCGCTATGGCCATCAATCTCAAGATAGTTTGTCCCTGATACATACTCGTCATTCTATTTCTACACCTACATCAATGTATTTCTCAACTCCAGGAACTATGGGTACATCAGCTTCTAACAATCTATTGGTGAACAAGCCAATGTTGAACAACAAAAGAAGCGACCAACATCTAAATGCCGACTACTATGAATATGAATACAGTGATGCCAATAACAGCGGTAATTTTATTAATGGATCCGATGATGAAAGAGATACTAAGAAAGCACAGAAGAAGACTAAGACGGACAGAAGCCAATACAAAACGGCAATTATGAAAATCCAGAATATAATCAATTGAACAATCAGAGCGAATATATAGACAGAATTTGTGTTCTTACGGCATTATATATCGACATATATCATATCATATTCATCATATACCATATTTATATACCATATACCATATACCATATACCATATTAAGAGAATGTATCATAGTACAATAATATCAGTGTAGATGCGGCCAATATGCTAGTCAAAATCAGTTCTTCTTCGGCTTCACAATCCCGTCATGAACGAAATAATAAACAATAGTACCGTCCCCTCCAAGGATCCCTAAAATTACTCGGGTAGGCCTGTAACCTTTGGCCGCTTTAATCGCTTCGAATATCTCGTCAAGTTCATGCATCGTGAGCTTTCTCTCAATCCTCACAGGATACACAAACTCTACCAGCCTCTGGTAATCATCACTGGCCACTTTGATATCCTTCTGTTGGTCCTCATTTTTGTCCTCCTCAAAATATGTCGGTATTGATGGAACTGGATGTATTGGATCTTTTGGGATTCCTGTAAGCACTATAATGTCTCCATTTTTCAATTGGTTAATCTCTACCTCTGTCCAATGATTATAATATAAAAGATTTGTTTTGACAATCTCCACCAACGATAAAGACATCATCACACTATGACTATCTTCTCGTGACTCCGTTCTTGGCCAAATCACTTCTAGCTATTGTTCCTTTGATCCTCACCCTTTGATCCTCCCGTCACTTGACAATTTTTTTCGAGGCCTCATTTCTATAACTGCATTTTCATTTTTCCCGCTTTCTATATTAAAGGGTCAAAAAGACATGATGAGATGCTTCCAGATCAACTACTACAACCACTATACTGATATTGATATTGATAATACCAACATGAGCACAAAATGATGGCCTTTAAAAGACGGTTTTCGACCAGCGTTGTGCCTGTTCCATTTGTGGTCTCGTTTGATGCGTTCGGGACTCTCTATAAACCTCGAGCCCCACCGGTTCAAATGTACCACGAGATCGCGGCCCAATACAATTGTACCCAAAAACCACTTGCCCAACTCACTCATGACTTCAAGTATTCTTACGACAAACTATTGCATAAATATCCCAATTACGGACTAAATAATCCCCTGAGTCTTGCCAGCGAGTTTGACCTCTTTTCTGGAACCAACAACAGTGGCAGTGAGGACTTGACAGCATGTGATAATTGGTGGGGGTTATTATTGAAAGAGACGTTCGCCCCATATAATATCCCTACTGAAATGATTCGTCATATAATAGACTATTTTTCTGGTGGGGCCTACGAGGTCGACCCTGAGTTGTTGGTCTTCTTGAGGGAACTCCAAAACTTGCGGGTCTCGGCAAGTTCCCTTGAAAGACCAATATTGGTGATCAATAGTAACGGTGATCCACGAGTATATTTGATCTTGAAATACTTGAAGTTAGTACCCGAGTTTTTTGAGGACCAGTTGATCTACTTCAGCTACAAAACACGGCTTCAAAAGCCTGATAAGCGCACCTTTGAGCATATCATCGGCGATTTGGCCGAAAATAAAGGCGTGAAGCTTCCTCCAGAGACCGAATTACAGGACCATTGCTGGCACATCGGTGACGATATCAGCACCGATCTTCAGGGTGCCCAAAATGCAGGATGGAACGGTATATTGCTTGATTTCGACGAGAAATACCAATACCTTTTAGACACAAGCAAGAGCAACGAGGAACCAAACGAACGGTTTTTTAAATATCCGGAAAATGACAGTATATTATACAATAGGGAAGGGTCTTATATATTAAAAGGCTATAAACAGTTGAACGAGTTGTTTCAGTTCTCAGGCAAGTAGTTCATCAAATACACCAGCAAATTCCTTTGCGACCTCTACCAATTCCGGAAACTTCAAAGTCAAGTAGTTGATGAAGAATGGGTCCGGAAGTAAGTCGTTATTGGCCACTATTATATTTGCAATCAACAAGATATCAGCCGGATCGGTGGCTTTGTCTCCGAAAAGAAACTTCTTTCCACCTCTGATTGCTGCCAATCGTGTTAAATATTCGTTCAATAGATTCAAACAGCGAAAATTCATAGATGATTCCTTTAAGGACTGTAGTTTTTTAAGCTTGGACTCTTTGAGTGATCCATGGGTACTTGCCAATTCCGGCAAGTCCAATTCTTTTTCTATCTTCTCAATATGTTTGGCATCTACGTCATTGCTGGAATTATAACTCTTGTATCTCTCGCTCAATGGCTGAAGCCCCACATATTGACATTGGTTAATCAACTTGTTCTTCACCCGCAGAGGCTTGAAATACTGCACGGGAAACGGAAGGTAGAACTTGAATAACGTGATTGTGTACTTGTCATAGTTAGAGTGATTCAAAAAGAGATTGTAGTCAGTTAATAGCGACACCTTATCGGTTATGAACTCCAACGTGGCTAGCTTTAATAACTGTTGGTCCTCATCGGAGTCATTATTTTGACCAAGATTGTGTTTATCGGCTAGGAAGCTCACTATCGTCTTATATCCCTCAATTATGGCTGTTGATTTTGTTGTGTCGTCTGTTATTTTCAAGTATGGATAGTTATATACCACTGATTCATAGTAACTACTGGTAATTGAAGGTTTCACGGTGAAACTGTCTTTTGGAAGATGGCTGTTAAAATATATCACGGCAGCTAGTGACTCAGAGTCAAATCTCCCGATTTCATTATGGGATCCCCACACAAATAACTCCATTTTCGCTACAGACATATGGCATAGTTCAACTTGTAGGCAACAGTTACTTCAATATATTACTGGTCAGAAAAATTTTTACTATGGTACCATTTTTCACTATGAATATTCCAAAAAAGTACCATTTTGACGGATCTTTGCTATATAATGTATGTTCGACATTTGATCTGTTTCAATAGAAATCTTCAAGTTGAATTGAATCTTCAGCAAAGTCTGCGGGTATTAGTCTAGGCATCGGTCGGAACGAATATCTTTCCAAAAAGATGGAAGAATTCGGCCCAACTCGAAAGGATTCCTGGTCCTCCTGAGATTTCAAAGGTGAGTGAGAACCAGTAATCATTAACTGCCATTATGTAGCTTATTAAACTTACAGAACTAAAGCAAAAAGGACGGAGAAAAAGAGACAGTTCGAAAGCCTGTTTGCACATGGCTATATATTTATTATTGTCTTTGAACTGTGTAGTTGAAGGTATCGTTTGTTTTTGTTACTATTTACTTGTGTTTATAACAGCACTAGCTCTGTTTTAACACATCCATTTCATGGGACTCAAATGTTGGAAGTTTTGAGTATCCTGATTTCTTACTCTTTCCAAAACCTTTGAAGAACTTTGGTTTACCCAATTTTTTGTGGAATTTCTCTCTGTAAACAGCCTTTCTGATGGACGAAATATCACGGTCCTTAGCACATAACTGGGTGATGAAATACATGACACAAGCAGCAACAATCACAACCGTAGGCATGGTCATTAAGATGATATATTTGCTTTCATCGTCACTAGCAAGTCCTCCTTCGTCTTCTAAAGCAAGTTGTTCTTTACTCTTTTTGAAAACAGCACTTCCTTTACGGAGATTTATCACCACTCCATTTGTCAACAAATCGAAATCTTCATCCTCAATGTGGTCTGGTTGGATCGTGATAATGGCAGCCTTATCATACACTTTTTTCAACCATTCTTTTTTGATGGTCAAAGGATAAAATCCGTCGCGATTGAGGATCCATTCGGAACTGAAAAATGCCCTGTCGATCCCCGAAGGCACGAATCCAGATGTGTCGTCTTCCTCACGCTTTTTCATTCCTTTTACAGTAGCCTTTTCCTTGATATAAGCAAGATGGATCCGGACCTTGTCAGCTTCAGAGAAATACTTAGTGAACCAGGTAATGAAGTAGGTCTTTCCAACATCGAGATTCGATTTGTCTCTTGGTGTACAGAATGGCTCACTTGAAATGTCTTTACTCACTCCTCTGAAGAAATAACGATCTGGAGTACAACGAATCAAAGGATTTAACAGAGTATACGTGTCGTCATCATCGATCCATTTAACCTCCTTGAATTCCTCGCCCTCTTTCATATTGTGTGCTTTCAATTCGTTGCTGTCGTAAACAACAGTGGTTGCAGACTTAAACCAGTTCTTATAATCAGGAGCCTGGTTTTTGGTTACACCATTCTTCACTTTAGGTCTTATGGTCTTTGGAACACCCTGGTTATTCAAGCTGACCCAGAATCCAGGCCCATTAGTGGAGGTTGGTTGTGCACTGAACGTGACACCTGCAATCACAGTAGGCTGCACGACTTCCACAATAGTCGAGGAGATTGTTCTGATCCAAGAAGCCGGAACTTCTTCAATTGTGACCTTCTCGGGCTTTGGATTCACGGCCTCTCTGTATCTTTTCTGTATTCTGTGTATCAATCCATCATCTTTTTTTATGGTAGATGCTGCTTCTGTTATTTCCGGTACATGAAGTGAGTATGTAGGGCTGGGCTTTAAGGTTGCAGCACTAAGAACAATTGCAGGCTGAACAAGCAACAAAAGCGATAACCCCGATACTAAATTGACCATCTTTGAGATTCACAAACAATATATGTCGATTCACCGGATATTTCTGTCAATACTTCCACACTTCTGAATAGTTCAGACAGACGTCTTTGCGCGAAATAATTTTGTCCAAATCAAAAACAGTGAATAATTTTTTCTTCGTGCTTGGAGACCAAAAAGCCCAAAGGAGCCTTTTGGGGCCGCCAATTTGGCAACGAAAAACGGTGGTGGACCCCTTGAGATGGGCTATAGTTGCTTTGGGCACTCCGTATATATGTTGAGGTGTCTGTAGTGTCTGTAGAGATGATAGCAGTTATTGTGGTGTGTATGACAGCTGTAGTTGGATGTACGAAGAATAACAATCGACTTGCATTTCCGAGCAAATCACTTTTATGGGCTTTATAAAGCAACTGTGTAACTTATAGTCCTCCACACAGTCCAATGTTTATACTTTCACTTATCTTAAACCTTCAAACAAGCCATATCTCTTTTCGCATCTAGGGACATCCATTATGGCCCAATAAGGTTTGTGTTGCGGAGGAACAGTCTCTGGAATAGTAAAGTAAACCGAAGTCACAGAAGCAAAGACTCATAATTGTTATTACCATTATAGCACTAGCGGGATTTACCGTATCTCTCATGCTAGCTAGCAAAATCCTGTACCTTTACAGGACTTTCCAATCTCTTGTCTGAAACATCCAGTGAAAAAAAAAAGCATCCCCCTGAGATCGTATCTGAAATCCCCGAGGCACCTGTATACCGTCACCATCACTTTGGATAGTCCTTTGATAACATTTCATTATCATCAAGATAACAGCTAAAGCTTACCACTAGTGTATGACCTGCACCCCCTGCTACCAAATTGGCTTTTTCGGGGACTCACTCAGGGGGTCTAAAAGAGAATTCTGGGCAGGGACCGGAATAATTTACATTTTTTTCGGCCGTGCATAAAGTGATAGATTTCTTGTCAGAAACAACACAACTTGAGGATTTACTAAATCATACATACACAATTTCAAACAAATTTATTTGGAGTTGGGTTAGAAAGGCAGAAAAGGAGCACCTGGTAGAATGAGCCTAACAGTATTTTGTAGATCTTCAATAGATAAAAGTGTATTCTTAAAAAGAAGGTGAAAGGTTGGTGTTGTCAAAAGTGCATATTTCACTCGATGTATTAGGAAATCTGTCAGGTGTCAAAGTTTCAAACTGCAGCTTGCTGTTCTTTTTGAGATGCAAAGAGCCAACATGGTGTTTTTATTTTCTGCACACGGCCATCGCAGGATCATCAAGTTCTCCTACTTATCCTTGTAATGATGCTATTGCACATGGAAGTGCAGACTCTGGTGATATCAACCCCAAATAAGACCATTTAATCCATGGATACACAAGCGTCTCTCTATTGTGTTTGTGCTTGTTGCGCAAATAAGTGACGATACAACAATGCAAAACTATGAAACGGAGGAAGGCCCAAACAAGCTAACTCTCTTTAGCCTGTATTTTCTCTCGATATCAACTACCCCGTCCGCCCGTTCAACCACTAAAAGGGTATTTTAGTGTCAGCTTATTGTGATTCTTGATTTTAGTAGTTAGACTAAAAATATATTTTAGTGGATTGGCATATTTTTTTGGGTCGTCCGATAATCATCAATATGCGGACAGTACACTGATCACCAATACTTATCTCTGCTATATCAATAGGTTCCTTGAGATTGGTCTGGACCTCAGTTACATAATTATAACCGTAATAGAGTAACACAACTGGTAGATATCCTTGGTTATTTAACTGGATTTACACATGAAAACGCACACAATGCACGTCCAAAGTGGCTTCAAGACCGGCGGTACTTATCTTGTTTGGTATATCCAAAAATCTTGAAACTGATATTCAGTGCTTGAGAATACACTATTAAGTAACAATAACGGGGCCGGATTTAAAATTTCATCGTTTCCCTCATAGTCTGCTTTGCATTCAAATCTAGGAGCCTGGTAAGAAGTAAGACATGTTCGATCTATAATTTATTGGCTATTATACTTATAGTCCTATTCTTCCTCTTTATTTCGGAAGTTTCTGATTTGTGCACACGTTTTAAAGCTTTCAATAACATCACATACACAAAGCGAGATATTATATCACTAAAATGCAAACTCTAGGTAGAGAGAGGTTTGTCCTTTGGTATTATGTGATTGTTGCATCTTGTTGTATGGCATTCTACGGTTATGATGCGTCGTTATTTAATGCTCTTCAGACTTCCACATACTGGGTAGAATACAATCGCCATCCTTCAAATGATCTTTTAGGGTCAGTGAATACAGCTAAAACTGTCTCGGGTGTAGTCTTCGGCTTCTTTATTGCAGGCTGGACTTCTGATAAGTTTGGAAGAAAAGTACCAATGATGCTTGCTTGCTTTTTGGTCATCATCGCCACAATAATGCAAGTCTGCCAACCAAGAGGTATTGCTTTGTTTCTAGTTGGAAGATTAATTATGGGAATCGCTCAAGGGTTTGCTTTACCGGTGGCCCCGGTGTATATTTCCGAGATCTCTATTTCCAGCATGAGAGGACAATGTGTCTCTATTTTTCAGGTTTTCTATTCTGTTGGAGGTTTCATTTGCTTCTGGATAAGTTACGCATGCACCAAACATCTGGAAAAGTTGGGAAACTGGGGTTGGAGATTGGTTGTCATTTTCCAATTATTAGCCCCGGTCTATATATTGTGTAACTTACCATTCATGCCTGAGTCTCCTCGTTGGTTGATCAGTAAAGAAAAATTCGAAGATGCATTGATAGTAATGAAAGCCATACGGTCAGCAGATGACGATGTAGAAGAAGAATTTCACGAAATTAAAGCTGCAGTGGAATATGAAATTTCGACTATGAATCGTAACAATATATGGCATCAGTACAAAGCGATATTCCTTGACAAGTCTCTTCTCAAGAGATTAGGGATTGCATGCGTCATCAATGGTGGTCAACAACTAACTGGTCAAGGTGCTTTGAACACTTATTCTTCCATAATATATAAACAAGTGTTCAGTTCCACTGAAACTATTCAGTTGATCAATGCAATCAACGCCACAGTGTGCATAATTTTTACTTTGAATGCTCTTTGGACAGTGGAAAGATTTGGCAGACGTCCATTGCTTTTGGTGTCTGGTGTTGGTATGGCTATCCCTATGTTGATCGTTGCCATAATGGTAACAAACGTCCCTAAAAAGGCAGATGGTCAGGCAAAGTCCTCTACAGGGATTGTCACTGTTTTCCTATTTTTTGTTTACGAGGTATTCTATAAACCCGGTTGGGGTGGAAGTGTTTGGATTGTTACTTCAGAAATCTTTCCTATGCAAGTTCGTTCCATTTGTGTTGGAATGGCATCTCAAATGCAAAACGTTGCGAATGCAATTGTTAATCAGTTTTTCCCAACTTTCCTTGCAAAAGAAGGCATGAAGACCATGTACATGTTCTTTGCCATAAACACATGCTTGACTGTGTTTGTCTGGTTCTTTATTCCAGAGACAAAAGGCAAGTCTTTGGAAGAGATTGATACTTTGTTTGGTGGCCTTAATCATGTCCAGGAAGGTGATCATTTGCACGATAATGATAAGGGTAGTTGCCCTCATGATGAGGATCTGCTGGACCCTGGAGTAGAGGCAATCCATCAAACTTATTCAAGTGACCAAATCAAGCAGAAGGAAGCTGATCTTTTTGTTTAACTCATTTACGTAAATTGTTCTATACTCACACATTCGTCTTTACAGTCTTTTTTTTCTTGCTCTTTATATTTTACATAGATTCATATTATGGATCCTACTTAGTCCTATCAATAAGTCACACAGTCATTTCAGTTATTCAAGTATGTAATATTAGTTGACACTGCCCTGTCGTTTCTCCGTTTCATGATCGGTATTTCAAAATGTTTACCTGCAGGTACCTTTGAGGTTGACATGTTCCACCTTAATGGTATATGCTTTTTGCATGATCACGTGAATATATTTATCTACTGCATATAAGCTCGAGCTCTATCCCTCGCAAATATACGACCCGTAACTCTTCAGTGATGACATCTCTCCAGACTTGGCAATCTGTCAATAATCATCAGGAAAGATCTACATCCAAATATTCATGATAAAAATAGTTATGGTAACTTCGCTGTATTGGTATTTAATTTAAATAATGACAAATTGTGAGCAGAGTTAATATCCTGGAAAGCGTCTGACTGTTTTATAAATAGATAATCGATCATAATTGTTTAGCTTTAAGCTCGGCTTTGCGCTTCATTCTGATTTCTCTGTTGGCTTTAGCATCAGGTCCTGATTCGGTATCCAAACAGTAATCCCACCATCTGAAAGAAGAGGCGTAATTTCCGATAAAGTAGTGGTGGTGTAAGTCGTGATGTTCTGCGCCAGCCCAGAAAGGTAAGAACTTGTTTAATGACCATGGGAAATCGTAACCGGAATGTGAGTCAACAGCTTGGAATAATCTTAAAACAATCCAAATACAAACGGTGAATAAATGTATACCCCCGAAAAGATAAGCATAGATTATTGGGAACCCAACAGTACCGAAACCAAGAGACATAACTTCAATAGGATGAGCGTATTCAGCAGCTAAACCGAAAGGAGCGGCATACTTATGGTGTTGCTTGTGGATGTATTTGTAGAAGATTCCATAATGGAAGATTCTGTGGAAGGTGTAATGCCACCAGTCTTCCAAGAAGAAGAACAACGTGATTTGCAAAGCCATTGGTTTCCAAGATGGGAAAGGAGCAGTGATGGAAATTCCCATATTTTGACACATTGGATGGAAGGTCCAGATTGGTATAGCCTCGACAATGAAGTGAGATTTAAGCACAGATTTCAAACATTCCCACTGTTCTTTATCTGAAGGTATTTTAGTAGGTTGGATCTTGTATTTTCTGAACAAGCCGAAATGATCGATGATGTACCATGGCAAACAACGAGCGAAATACATGGTTTCGTGGAGCAAGAAAAACATCAAACCAGTTGCAAGAATATCATTGCTGAGCCACACATACCAGGTTGCCCAAATCTGTTCCATCAAGTTAAGCTGGGGCTGGCTAGAATGCACTTCTGAAAACACTGCTGGAAAAGAAGCTCCGCGGACTTTATTGAAGTTGAAGTTGACACCTTGAGTGCCAAACACATCAGTGGTTCTATTATTCATGGTGATTATTGATATTGACGGTTATTGATGAAGGAGAAAGTGATTACTGCGAATGATGAACTAAAGCATATTACATTAGAAAGAAACTTGTAGTTGCTGTCTTTACAAGTAGGAATATCTCGATATTTATATGTCTACGGAACATCTTGAGATGCCAGGAATGGAAACTAAAACTTATTTACGATTTAAACAATAAAATCAGCTAAGAAAATACAACTGTACGAAGTTTCGCAAACTCACACACATTCGATCCTCTCATTAGTTGGATCACTCATTACACCTCGCTATTACTCTGCGAGGAAGCAATGCCACACCCAAAATAGGTTTCGTTTAAAGTATCAGCTATTTCAAATAATCATGCATAAAAATATCGACTGATTTTTTATTTTATTTTTTCGTTCAGACTTCTGTAGTCACATGACATCAATGCGATCTGTACGAGGAAAACGAGATTTACGACGAGTTGGTCCGGGTTTGAAGCCCGGATTTCCTGTTACTGCATACAATTAATGTGATTCAGAACCGATTGGCATAAATTAAGTGAATAAAAGCTTATATTATTTATTATACATACTCTAAACGACTCCATAGAGCTCAATAAGCGTCTCGTATCTGTAGCTGTATTTTCCTTCGTTTATCACCTTGTTGAAGATCTCGTTCCGAAACTTGAAGTACTTGTTGTTTTCACTCATGACTGGCTGGGTGGTGATACTTGAGAGTAATCTCTCCAAAGTTTTGAGATTCACCTCCTGTCTTACCTGCATTTTCTCTTCTTTTAGTGTTTGTGTCGATGGAAACTCGGACTTGAAGAATCCTACCGGTGATTTGCTTCGTTGATCTATGTGTCGCGAAGTTTTCTCCGCAATTTTGGACCCATCCATTATTTCATGACGATGAGCACATCTTATCATGTTATTGGTACCAGTAGTTTGGCTCTGTGTTTCCTCGTCGTCCCATTTAGGACCTTTCATTCGTATACCGTAGCCTGCAACCTTGTAAAATTTCGCGCACTCCTCGCATGCAATGCCTTTGAATTTTTTACGATCAATGCCAGATATTCTAGAGCGTCTGTACAAGAAGTCCATCCCATCTTCGTTTTTCGCGTCATCTGGTTTGAAATCTTCTAGGATCCACAGCTTCCCGGTTAATATATTATATGTCATGTCAATAGCGTCCTTATTCTTTATTTTTTTCAAGATCTCGTCTACACTATACTTAACTCCTTTAGATTTCAGCTTAGTTTTAGTAGGCGCTTCATTGGATACTTCGTTACACGCTGCTAGCGTTGGCGATGGACTTGAAGGTTGTAATTCTATGAAATCACAGGAGTGAAACATCTTCATTTTCTTCTTGTCAGGACTTGTTCTTCGTACATTTTTCTTCACTATGGAAGTTGGCGTGAGGATGCCCAATCTAGCCATCATGGCTCTATCTTTTTCCTCCTCCTCGTTAATCTGCAGCTCGTCCTCAACATCTGAGATTTCTGTCGCCTGCGATGCGATCACGTGTCGCACATCTGGATTTCTATTATTTTGCGCATTTTTGGTTGGGGTTCCCCCGTCGTCTATGATAAGTAACGAGTCAAGCGAGTCGTTGGCCTCATATTGTGAATCGGAAACCTGTTCCTCGGGGATTGAAGAATGTATAAACAACGGCGGAACCGAGTTGTCTTGACAAAGATCAATGCTGCCAAACATCTCATTATCCTCGTTATTTTCGCTTTTTGCAGTTGGCGCGTTCTTTATGCGTTTTCTTGTAGGGCTCCTTGTAGGACTCCTCTGGAGTGCTTGATTTTTTCGCTTCTCTGCTTGTAATTCGTCTTTTAATCTTTGCACCTCTGCCTCAAGCAGCATTATCCTCTGCTCATATTCCAGTATTACAGGCTCTAACGCCTTAACAATCTTTTTCTTGAGATACATTCTTGCCGGAGACTCTCAATCTGTTCAATGGACATTATCATTCAGATCATCGTGCAATTATTTCGTGTAATCATTTCCCATATGCCATCATTTTCGCGATATATTTATTTTTCGTTACGCGTACATCCATGACAGTGGTATATTACTCCGACCCGTATTAGTGGTCTT
This sequence comes from Saccharomycopsis sp. yHQL182, assembly GCA_030490795.1. Classification (NCBI taxonomy): domain Eukaryota; kingdom Fungi; phylum Ascomycota; class Saccharomycetes; order Ascoideales; family Saccharomycopsidaceae; genus Saccharomycopsis; species Saccharomycopsis sp. yHQL182. Next base: position 84,257 of record JAKVQV010000005.1, on the reverse strand, counting down.
GTGACTTTCACCACACCGTCCGAATAGATCTTCATGGGGACGATTGCAAGACCTTCGGCAATGCAATGCCACGAACATCCAAGTTTTTTTGTCGTCTCATATTATGTGACTACGTGCTACAAACAATTATCTCCCGCAAACTGTGGACCCGTTCCGTGCGCACCTCAACTTAATGGCAAGTGAACAGGGTCATAGAGACGCTGGTTGCGTTGCCTAGGCAGCGCAGTTACCTAGGAAAAATTTTCTACTGGGGAAAAAATAAAAAAATTTTCATCGAAGTTTTTGAAATTCATAATAAATAAATTGTGAACCAATTTACATTGATGGTTTTGGTTGTACTGAAATCAAAAATATCAAGATCCTCTTGCAAAAAGGACTAATATAATAAATAATATAACACACATCCCCCAGGTTTCGCCACACTGTTTCCCTAGTACCATCATATCTCAATCATCACGTATTGTGACTCATTTCGCAGTGTTTTTGATCTCGTTAGCAATCACTTTCCACCTGACAGTTTTCAAACATAATCTATTTCGTAATCAATTTTTGTCGTTTGATATTAGTCATTTGGAGCCCACAGCCGTTTATATATCTATATTCAACATATACAGCTATATAAAGACGTGTGTTTATCCATCTAGAACAATCGATGTGCAGTTCAAGCCCAGTCTATAACATATGATATAAAAGTAAATACCATAACCAACCAACAAAAAAATAATAATAAATGGAAGCGCAAATCAAGCAGGCGGTTGAAATAGCTTCGAACCCAGCCGCAGGGGGCGACATCAAGCAGCAGGCGTTTGATTTTCTCACAGAGATCAAGGCATCAAAAGATGGATGGCAGGCATGTTTGCCGTTATTATATAACGAAGACTCCTCTGATCCGTTGAAATTATTTATATTCCAGATCATCGATTCCAAGCTTCCAGAAGCATCGATTGATGAGTTAGATAATATAAAGAGTGGTCTCATGAATTATTTCAAGACCGATATTGTCGATAAATTGGACTTTTCTGCTAGTAATTTCCTTAAGAACAAGTTGGCCAACACCTTCACCAACTTATTCCACTACTCTTACCTCAATGTGTGGCCTGGCTTCTTCAAGAGCTTCATCAAGCTCATTGAAAGCTGTCAGGACGAAAATAAGGAGCTTATTATCATAGATTACTACCTTCGAATCCTTATAGCTGTCCATCAGGATATTGGAGACCAATTGTACCTTAATGACGTAAAGGCCATCGAGGTCTCCAACAATTTGAAGGATCTTATACGAATGAACGACATGGAGCAGATTGTCTCCAATTGGAAGTCCACTTTCCTTTTCGTGGAGAAACGTCTTAACCAATCCCAACTGACACAATTAGAGGCGTTCAAGCTCGAGCTTTTAAAGAATTTGTTGTTGGTCATTGGCCAATGGGTTTCATGGATAGATATTGGTTTGATTCTTGATAATAACTTCTTAGAGGGATTTTATACTCTTCTTGATATTGCACCTTTACGTGAATCTGTTCTCCAGTTATTTGGCGAATTGATTTCTAAAAAGATGCCTTCGAACAAGAAATATGATCTTCTTAGCGTTCTTAACGTGTTCACAATCATCCTGTCTTGTTTCAATGACAAATTGAAGTTTGATCACAACAATTCGGACAACAACGACCAAGCCGAGGTTGCATTCTATGAAAGCTTGGCTAAACTCACTAATACCACCGGAATTGAATATTTAATCATCGTAGAGAAGACAGACTCCTCCGTAGAGCTCAAGAAACAGGCATTCAATAACTTTTTCCTGCTTATGCCTTTTGTATTGAAAATCTTGCCTAATGATTACGATGATATCTCTTTGCAAATCTTCCCTCTCATCTCAAATTTTATGGCAATCATGAAAAAGATCACTAAGAGTAAAGACATTTCCATCATCAATATTGATGATTATTCGATAGTTTTGCGTGACTTGTTGATCCAAATTATCTTGAAAATGAGATACGATGAAGAAGACGACGGATTGTCTTCATTCGAGGGCGATTCTAATGATGACGAAGCTGATGATGATGACGGATTCTTGGAGAACAGAACCCGTCTCAAGTTGTTTCAGGAGGCGTTATCTACGATCAGTCCTAATTTGTGTGTAAAGATCATGTCTGAAGTGATTCAAAACCTTTTGTTTAACGAAGGTAACACTTTAATTGACAACTACATGGTTATCAATAACAGTTCAGGAAAAGACTGGAGAACTTTTGAATTGGGGTTGTATGAATTGACGAGATTATCGGAGATGTTAAAGAATAATACCTTTAAAATGCCATCAAATGAAGTCAACAAATCGGAGCCCTTTTTCATCTTCAGAAATTTCCTTTTGGATCTTATTGCTAAGAAGGACGACTGGCTTTCAAAGATCGATCATCCTTTGATCCAGTTGTCTTTTCTTGAATTAATTGTCCGACACTATCATTTTTTCACTACTGGCTCGAGTTCTACTACTGTTTCTAAGCTCAAACACAACAATATCGAGGTTAATGTGAACTCATTGACGAATAATATTTTACAAATCATTAACTCTCAGTACGGTTTATTTAATGAGCATGTAAAAGTCCAGAAAAGATGTTTCTATTTGTTTGCTAGATTTATTAAACTCACTAAACCTGTTCTTGATACTAATGTCTTGAACTCTCTCATTAGTTCGTCTATGGTGTCTTTATTGACAGTCAAGGCTGTTTTACCTGCTAATCCTGTTACAGACGCCAGTGGAACCTCTAATGGCGGGAACATTAATGGTAGCAACAATGATGATTATGATGATGACGATGAGAACAACGATGCTGCTGAGGATAGTTACTTTGAGAGTCAATTATACCTTTTCGAGACTGTTGGTTTGTTAACCGCATTGGTTGCTGTTGGTGATAAGATCAAGCCTCCATGTTCTCCACAAGAAGCCGAATTAATGATGGATCCAATATTAAATCCTTTATTCAATGATTTGAAAAAATGCATGGATATTTATCCAAACTGTCAGTTCCCATTAGACAAAAAGCAGGTTATTCTTCAGGCACACCATTGTATCGTCGCAATTGGAACGTATGCCAAGGCTTTTGAGCATCTTGCAAACAGAGAATCAGAAACAGTCAAACTTGTGAAAAGTAAACTCGATAATGCCGAGCAGGTAGTGGTTGTTATGTTAGAGTTTTTCTCCGATGTGAAGATCATAAGAAGTGCTGCTAGATACACCTTCAGTAGATTTGTGGGGGTAATGGGAAACTCGATTGAAAACTATTTAGGTAGATTCTTCTCAATTGTATTAAACATTGAGGACATGAAGATAAGTGAATTAAACAATCTTGTCAGTTTCATCAATTTGGTGGTCCATTCATTCAATAAAGATCCAAAAATTTACAACTTGTTGAATGGACTTACGGGTTTATTGGTGAGAAAGATCTTCAAGCTCTTGGAAACAAATAAACTCAAAACTGAGGCCAGAGTCAATGCCATTGCTTCGGGTGCAACGACAGTCTCTACTGATAACGTGGAACGTGATCTCATTGTTGTCAACCTCAAAACTCAAAAGAAGAACTTACAAAAAACTTTCTTGACATTTATGATAACTTTGGTCAATAATCATGTGTTCAGTTTGTTGGTCAACGACGTCAATCAAAGCTTATTGCCTCCTGTTCTCACTTTAGTGTTTGAGTACATGGGACAAGTCGAAGATCCAATAATCTCCAGATTAGCATTCAATGTCTTAGAGAACGCCATCAATCTTCTTAGTAGTGGGAGTTTGAACGATGAAGCCGACATAATAAATCAACTCGGCAACGCAGCTTCATCTGCAGATTCTAAATTAGCACAGGCACCTGCTGCGGTCATCAAAATCGACGGGATCGACGAGTATTTGTTGAAGACCTCCATCGGTATCAGTTTTGAAATTCCTTTCAAAAATGGTAAATTCAACGTCAAAGATCCTCAGTCGAAGTTGATTTTGGACGAAGTGTCTTCTTTGTTGAAGATAATGTTCAAAAACTATAACGAAATCATGATTACATATTTATCGCAGCTTTACTTCAAAGAAATGAACTTTCCAGACGAAGTTTCTGCGGAGTTTTTGAATGGCTTGGTAAATTTGAACGACAAGCAATTCAGACAATTCTTTAGTCAATTTGTCTTCAAATTATCTAAATGAAGGACAGCATTCTGCTGTGTTTAAATATAACCTATATAGAAAAGGATGCATGCTAATGATGTTATCGCTATGCATAGCTATATAAGCTTACATACTTGCCTTTCACATTATATCGAATTTTGTCAATATATTCAACTTTGAAAGGAATCTAATTAGTATGGATTACAATAGAACGCAGAAAGACGATGCTACAGATTATGCTTTTGCGGTTTGTATTTCACATTTATTTAATTAGCTTCAAGTAAGCCACTAATTGAGTTCGAATCGAAAATCCAAAGCCTTCGAACAATTAACCCCTAGTAACTGATCTCATCGCTGTTCAGCAACATAGAACCTAAGAAAAAGATTTCGCACTTCTCGAGTACCGAAACTGATTTATCTCTACTTACACAATGTAACCGTTGGTGTACCGCCGCAGAGACATCCGCGTCACCTGCGTTCAAAAGAAATTCAAACTGTACCTATTTATAAACAGAAAATTCCATACTGGATAATTGCTGTTTATTAATAGCCCTTTTATTGAGGTTTCTCGAAGATACTCATCCTTGAAATTATTGACACACAGAGTTGATGTCATGTATTTTTCATGCAGGGTATTATATAACTGAAATCGGAAATATCTGTTTTTTATGATTGTCATGTACCCCATAATTAATCAGCAGCGTCTCAACTTAAAATACCACGTATATGAACGTGCAATTTCATAAATGAGTAATCACAATAACTAATAAACACCAAGCCCTCCATCACCTTTTTTGGTCGTTGGAAGCCATTCTTGACTAATTTTGACCTTATATGGTTTCCGATTCTAGCAGCCCTGCATAATAGGTATTGATGTATATTGTAAACTTTGAGTTGGTTTGCTATGTCTTTTTCACAGTACGTGTCATAGTGATACACACTAATTGACTTGTACGTTACTCCTTAAGCAGGTTGGCTTAATTGTACAACTAAATATTGGCATTCCATTCTCAGTCCCTTGTAACCAAAGTTTGGTTGCAGTTGATCATCCCTTATCCCCTAACGCAACATTAAGTCTTTTCGCCTTTCTGCAGGTTAGACCATTTTACCGCATAGAGACACCAGGGACATGGGACTTACACTCTGCAAGTCTGCAAGCTGTGGGGTTGTCAAATGCTAACCTTAATATCAAATTGGTTAAAAACCCGAATATTTTACCACACCCCCCGAAACATTAAACTGTGCCTTTCACTCTTATTTGGGGCTTAAATAAGCTATCATTTTTTTTCTTGGCTGAGGCATTATTATAATTGGCTGTTGACACCAGAAGAACAGCCCATGAATTTATTATCCATATACCAGAGTTGAGATATATAAAAAAGCAATATTATATTAACGCTATTGAAGAGAAAAGCAAAAATCCTGGTAGAAGCAGGAGTGACTAGAAAAAGTCGAAAGAAAAGAATGAATTGCAACTTCGGGGTATGTATACTTAAAGAATCACCATGAGAAAGTCATGAGTTGCGGATTAAGAATCAATGGCGCCATGAAATGGCATGCTAAACACCATGCCAACGGCATTGTAGCTGCCATTCCTGTAATTCTGTAGGCATATGGAACAGCAAATGCGCAAACAACCATCCCGATAAAGAATATGGTAGATACAATAAAGATTACTTTGCACGATTTCAAAGCTTTTGGTAATTCCTTGAAGAAGTTCGAATCATCAATATCTTTAGCTGTAGCTTCCCATGACAATTTTAATGAGAAAATATGGCATACAATAGCCTTTATGAGATGATAGCCCAAACTTCCCATAAAAACAGCCATTAAAAGCGACCATCTTAACTCGAAAATCATCTGAATAATCGAGTCCTTTCTCACTCTGTAACGACCAATTGTGTAAGCAACCTGAGAAGCAACACCGAAAACAAAAATAACAGCAATGAAGATATCTAAAGAACTTGTGTAGATTCTGTCGTATCCCCAATCGTACCAGCCAATGATAAAATAGTTAACGATCAAGAAGACTAGAGACGCTCCAATAGCAAAGTAGGTTCCCATGTAACTCAAGATACCAAACTTACAAGCGAGAGAGATGTTGGAAAAGATAAAGGTTCTGAATAACGGTGTGAATATTCTACCTCTCCACCAATGTTTGAGGGGATAAAAGATTATTTCGGAGCATCCAAATGCATATTTTGACCATCTAGTGTACTCATCGTACACTGTCAATGAAACACCTTCCTTAAAACCCTTTTCTTCGCCATGATAGCATGCATAACGCACAATATAACCTAAGGCTCCAAGTTTCAAGGACATTTCAAAATCTTCAGACACATGTGACTCAGACCAGTACTTTTCTCTTCCATCATCATTATCAAGCCAAACCGTCTCTTTGATAGCTGACCAACGGAGGAAAGCATTGTGTCCAACAAAAGCAGAAGTATCAGCACCACTTGCGGCACAGAACGATATAGAGAAGTAAATCAAATTGGTAAACCATGCGATCATCTGCTCCCAATAGTTGTTGACAACCATCAAAATACCAGAATCATGTTGGATAATAGCCACTTCAGGTGATTCGTCCATCTCAGAGGCGGCATCAAGAAAACAGTCTTCTGGGATTCTTGTGTCTGAGTCAATCAAAAGGATATAATCACCACACAATATATCACCACCAGCCCAGCACACCTTTTCTTCTTCAACCACTTCTTTCAATGCATCAAGGTACATCTGCGAATCACCTTGAGGCGTCCACTCCTGCATCCTGTTTTCGTCTCTTTTAGCTCTGAATCTTGTCTCAACCTTGTTGGAAATGTAAAGACAGTAATTCATGTTAGAGGCTTTCTTGAATCTACCTTTTCTTACAAATCCATCTTTTCCATGAGGAGGACGAGCGACATAACCAAATCCGTTTTCTTCGTAGTATTCAATTCTTTTAAGAGCCTCAGTCTCGCCAATCAACTGCAAACCATCATCATTGATAAAGATACTGGCAGATCCACCCTGTAATTCATAGGTGTGAATTGCTTTCTGAACACTTGCAAATGTTGGTTTTATAACAGTCTCAAGACCTTCCTTGTACACAGGGCACTGGATAGTGATATGAGGGAGCAAACCATTGACAGGCTTCAATCTTTTAGGCTTTTTGACTGAGTAAGCATAAGAATTCTTCTTAACATGAGAGATAGGCCCTATGATGTATACGAAAACACCAACAACAGCAGCACCAAAGAAGGAAGAGAAAAAAGCAAAAATAGGTAAATAAAGAATGGCTATCAATACTAGCCATTGCTTTTCAGCTGCGACATCTCTTGCTACTTGTGCAAGAAACAATCCTAAGAAAGCCATAACCATCAATAAGGCCAATGCCTGGGTTACCGGATAAATGAAAAACACGGGACGTTCCTTAGTCTTTTGGTTCTCAATATCATCAACCTGTTTTTCCTCCGAATTATTGACAGAATCAGATGACGATCCACTGTGTGATTCTGGAGTGCTAGCTTGGTGAATCTCCTCAATAGTGGTAGTTACAGCACCAGCATTCTGAGAGTTTCCAGCTTCAAGATTGATCTTTTCGTCTACATCCAGATCTGAATTCTGGTAGAACATATTATCAGCGAAAGTCATTCTTGGAATGTATTTCCCTTTCTTGAAATCAACTGATTGTCCTGTGTTCCACAAAAAATCAACGACTTTGGTCTCAAGAGTTACCATCAATTCTAAAACTTCCGGAACCGACCCGCCCCATATAAGGAGAGTCTTCTCGTCCCTAACAAAAGTGCAGTATTGGTATTTTCTAACCCATGGCAATTTGTCCAAACTGTCAATTATTTGGATCTGATGGTCAACGTCCAAGCAGATAATTTTGTCATCTGGTTTTAAGGTATCAATGACAGCATGGATCACAGGAAATGATACTCTGATGGCAATTTCTGCTCTAATGGAACGACCAAAAGCATCAATAAAGAAATGATCTTCCTCTTTGTCACTGGCTGGTAAGAACCGGTACTGAAGTTGGTTACCAACTTGTGAGTTCTTTTTGATCACACAAGGTTTCGAAGGATCCATCAACTTGAACCAGCCGCTACTTTCACAGATATCGTAAAGATATTGGACAACAATGAATTGTGGGTCTTTGAAGTCATCTGGAGACTCACTTGGTGGAGCATTGTTCAAGCGAGGAACAATTGATGTTACCAAATGATTGTAACTTCTTGGTACACTGCCATTGTAATGTTGACCTAAGGTATCACTAGCGGCAGTATTTCCAGTTCCACCAGTGGGATTGAGTACCGGTATCTCATTAGGTGGTATGTTACCATTAGCAGAAGGCTGTGATTTGGTGACAGCAGATTCTTCTTTCAGCGAAGAGGGCTTTTCATCATTGCCTTTCCTAGCAGACCCTTTAAAGTATCGTTTAAATAAAGACATTCTTTTTAATTAGTCCCCTTGGGCTCTATAGATCGATGGTCTTATACAACTTTTCAACTGATGATTGTAAAAGATACAAGAGAATGCTATTCTTCGTGGGTATTTGAAGAAATAATAAGGCGACCGGAGAATTTAAAGAATCGCAATGATGAATACGAGAAAAGAAACCAACATATAACCGGTTATATATTAGAAATAAAGCATGGTTAAAATGTAAAAGTAAAATAATCAATTCAAAAAGGGAGATATGAACAATTGTGGAAAGGTGATTATAGAAAATGCACGAGGAATAGTAATTTATCCAGGATGGTTCCGAATTTCAACGCAACAAGCAACCAAAGAAAACGTAAGACACACATTATATCCATCATAAAGTTTCGCACAGAAGCAGAGCCAAGTCTGTCGTTGTAATCATGAGAGAAGGAAATGAGAAAGTAATCAGAGAGTATTTTCGTGACAATCTCTTCCGCTATAGTTAGTATAAGTGTGACAATGTGTGGTAAAAAATTAAAGTTCTGCAAAAACAACTTTATAACTTTAACAACCCCACAGCTGGTTGCATTTATTGTCAATTGTCTAGGTTTCAGACATGCCAGGCATTTCTATGCATCTCTCTATTTTTTAACATGAAATGATTTTCACCCCTAAAAACCCATGCATGCATGGAAGAAAAAGCAAGGCAAGTGAGTCAAAATGGATATATTACGATGTCTCACATAGATTATATTGTCTTGGGCCTATTCTGCAAATAAATTGTATATACCTATGAAAGATAAGAGACTCAGTCAGGTATCACGGCTTGACCGAAGTTGGATATATCAATCGAAAATCAACCCAAACTGGTGAGAAATAAGAAACAACCTACTAAAGATAGCAGTCCGCTCTTGTAATGGGAGAGACATGTTTGTACTCATATCAATTTAGCATATTATGGCAACCCCCCAGAACAAATTGTTTGGAAGAAACAATAGCTGCGCAAACTTCAATCTGGATCCTTAACCTGACCTCCTAGAAAGTGTGTTTGTGAGCAGCATCCTTGTGTCCTACCTTGTATAGATATTTCTTTAGAATTTATGCCATTTCTGTTATTTTCGTGGGTTCCTTAATTCATGCTAGTCAGCTTTTATATTACCTCTGCATTCTCGCAAACTTTTTGTCAAATCTTTCTTTCCAACTATCATCTCTTTAGAACTCTTCTCTTTTCATCAACACTTGTGAATTAACTATCAACTAATAATTTTTGTTAAGATGGCTGATGCAGATAAGACCACCGAGGAGAACTATTCAACTTCTGACGGTAATCCTAAAATTGTTTCCCAACAAGAATTGAACCGCGTGAAGAACTCAATTGAAGAAGCTGATGATGTCTCTGATGGATGGCCAGGACACTTCACCCCAGTCCAACCAGTTACTCCTGACGGTTTCAAAGTTCATTCTACATCTGGTAGTAGAAATAGTAGAAGTTCAAGTGCTGTGGTCAGTGGATTTTCTCATGGTAACTCCAATTCTAACTTCTTGAATCTTAGAGCTACTCAGACCATTTACACCGTTAAGACCAATACAGGCGATCCGGAGTTGATATTCTCCAGAAACATTCTCAGAGAGGCTCCAGTTCAACCTGAAGGTGAAATTGAAAAGCCTTGGTTGCTAAACAAGAACCGGAAGAAGTTGAAGTATATCAACTACATCATGATTGCTTCCTTTGTCATTGGACTAGGGATTATCGGAGTCCAGGTCTATTTTGGATACAAGTCCATTCAAAACTACAACTACTGCGAAGTGTTGGTTGATGAGTTTGAAAACTTCAACACTAACACTTGGTACAGAGAAATTCAAATGGGAGGATTTGGTAACGGTGCTTTTGACTGGACAACCGGCAGTGATAAAAACAGTTATGTAAAAGATGGTAAGCTATATATTTTGCCTACATTGACTAACGAAACCTATACTGAAGCCCAGATCGATAACGGATACACCGTTAATCTCACCTCTGATGGAACGTGTACTGGTTCAGGTGCACTGAATTGCTGGGTTACATCCAACTCTACTACCGGGGTAATCTTACCACCAGTTCAAAGTGCGCGTCTCAGTACAAAGTTCTCTGCATCTATCAAGTACGGAAAGATTGAAGTTCGTGCGAAGATGCCTAAAGGAGATTGGCTATGGCCTGCTATTTGGTTATTGCCAGTTAACAACACCTACGGTGACTGGCCAGCTTCTGGAGAAATCGATTTGGTTGAGTCACGAGGTAACAAGTATACCTATCCAGATGGTGGATACGATACTTTTACCAGTTCTCTTCATTGGGGCCCAGATACCGATACTGACGGATACTTGAAAACTACGAAAAGTTACACTAGAAAACTCGGAATGTTTGCCGAAAGCTTCCATGTGTTTGGTTTAGAATGGAGTGACAAGTACATTAAAACCTACGTTGATGGAAGATTAAGGCAGGCTCTCTACCATGGTTTCAAAGAGCCTTTCTGGTCTTTGGGAGGTTTTGGCTCTACATACACGAATGGAAGTACTATGGACGATCCTTGGCCAGCGAATAACAATATAGCTCCTTTTGACCAAGACTTCTATCTCATTCTCAACGTTGCTGTTGGTGGAACTAATGGATTTTTCCCAGACAATGTTGGGAACAAACCATGGGTGAATTCGGAACTGACTTCTGCAAGAAGATCGTTCTGGGACGCTGCTTCTAAATGGTACAAAACATGGCCTACTGATCCGGCAGAAAGGGCTATGGTTGTTGACTCTGTCAAGATGTACAAAATATGTGACAAATAGTTTGTTCATCAGTTGTTGTTTCTTATCTTATTTCTCTATCTTTGATTTCATTTCATATTGGTATAAGGAGTAACTTATATTACCTCTAATAGCTCTTAAATTCTTAATGTTATCTCTGTAGTTACTTTTCGTACTCGTTTTTTCCTTGTATGCACAATAGGGCATTAAGGTTGGGAAAGATTTCCATTTTTCATTATATGCTTTACAATGCGTCCGTCCATTGCTAGCTGCATCAAAGTACCAATTTAACATGCACGTAATTAAGCCCAGTGTTGTTTTTCCGTTTCAACACTATCCCTTAAGGATGAATTCAAGATTCCTTTAATCAATAAATTATCCTATGGGTTAAAACTCCCTGATGTCCTTGCATTAATGAGAGTGAGTAGCTACTATTCCCTATTGTTTCCAGTTCTGGATAAATGAAATCGATTTGGCAAACGTATGCGTATATACACGCGCAACGTACTGGGCGATCAATTTAAGTGATCTTCACCCTCTGTTTAAATTTACCTTTAGTTGAATTCCTTTTTGTAATTAGTCCTTTACTGGTGATCTTCAAAATTTAAGCTTACAAGGGATGGGAGTCATTGTTAATCTCTGCGAAGATAAAGAATGTGAATGTGATAATGGTATTATAGAGGGTTCCAGGCCTTCCCTTACAGGTTATCATATTACAATATCTTTACAAAGTTCAAAACAGAAATACAGATTACAATTATCTGAAAATCTATCGTGTCAGAAAAGGGGAATACTGACGCCCCAAATGATTTATTTATCTCCTAGTCCTTGTTGAGCATTGACAAATATCTGGCTATGAAACATAGAGCTGTGTGGGAAGGCGTTCAAGACAATGAAAGCGGCATAGTAATTTAGGTGTATACAACTAGACTTTAAGATATCAAAGCTGTTTTAAGGAAATTAAATACGAGTATTATTATTAACACAACTAAACAATTTGGCAAACAATAGAACTTTAGAAAAGCTGAAAAAAATTTCCATAACTTTGTTTATGGAGAGTTGGGGAACTAATGCCAAGAGAAAAACTCACCACGAAAAAGTCATCAACTGAGGATTGAGAACAAGAGGAACCAAGAAGTGGCACGATGCTGCGTAGGCTAATGGCAAAACAGGCGCAACTTGAGTGATCCGATACTGGTACGGAACAAAAAATGCTGTTACTACCAACCCAGCAATCACAATTATCGATAAAGCGTAGACAAATTTGTATGACTTTAATGCTTTAGGCAACTCCTTGAAGAAATTGGAGTCATCAATTTCTTTGGCAGTAGCTCCCCATACCATTTTCAAAGAGAACAAATGGAACAGAATGGCTTTTATCATATGGAATGACAATCCACCGAGGAACACCGTTAGCAAAACAACCCATCGGAATTCAAACGCCATGGAAAGAACGCTAGTGTTATATAGTCTATAGCGAGCAATAATATATGCAATTTGGGAAGCTACACCGAAGACAATCATAACAGATGTAAAGATACTCATGGAGTTGATGAAAACTTTTGAGTAGCCCCAACTAAACCATCCAAGCACAAAGTAGTTAGCCAAGAGCATGATCAACGTACTTCCAATAGCAAAATAGGTTCCCATGTAACTGATGATGCTGAATTTGCAAGCTAGCGAGATATTTGAGCGAAGGAACTTTCTAAATAGAGGAGTGAAGATTCTTCCCCTCCACCAATGTCTTATAGGATAAAACATGATTTCACAGCATCCAAAAGCATACTTAGACCATCTTGTAATCTCATCATAGACTGTTAATGAGACACCTTCTTTAAATCCTTCTGAATTATAGGAAGCATGACGGACAATGTAGCCAAGAGTATTCATCTTGAGAGCAATCTCAAAATCTTCAGAAACGTGCGATTCAGACCAGTATTTTGTTCTTCCGTCCTCTTTATCAACGTACTGGCATTCCTGTAACGCAGACCATCTAATGAAAGCATTATGACCAACAAAAGAAGCGGTATCAGCACCATTAGCACCAACAAAAGAGATCGAGAAATAAATCAAATCTGTGAACCAAGCTACCATTCTTTCCCAGAAATTGTTCACAACCAACATAATACCAGATGTATGCTGCAAGATTGCAACATCTGGAGACTCTTTCATCTCAGAAGCAGAATCTAGGAGACAGTCCTCGGGGATTCTCGTGTCAGAATCAATCAAAAGAATTATCTCACCACATAAAACATCACCACCAACCCAGCATGTTTTGTTCTCTTCTTCAGCAACCTCTTTCAATGATTGAAGATACAACTGTGATTTATGTTGGACGTCATCTTGACGTTTTGGCTCCTCATTTTCGGCTTCATTGTAGGCAGTCACATTCTCAAAGAACTTTCTCTCGACCTTTTTGGAGATGTAAAGAGCGTAATTCAAGTTGGATGCTTTCTTGAATCTACCTTTTCTTTTGAAGCCATCTTTTCCATCAGGTGGACGAGCAACATATCCAAATCCATGATCTTCATAATACTCAATTCTTTTCAAGGCCTCTTCATATGGTAGCATTTGTAATCCGTCATCATTGACAAAAATGTTGGCTGATCCACCTTGAAGTTCGTATGTGTGGATGGCTCTCTGAACACTGGCCAAAGCTGGCTTGATAACTGTTTCAAGATTCTCGTTGTATACAGGGCATTGAATGGTGACATGCGGCAAGATATTCATAGTTGGGTCAAGTCTGTTTGGTGGGATGCTGGAATAGGAATAGGAGTTTCTCTTAGCCTGGGAAACTGGGCCCAAAATATAAAAGAACACAAGCACAACCGCAGAAGAAAAGAACGACGAGAACAAACTGAAAGCAGGAAGATAAGCAATGATTGCCAAATTGATCCAGGATTTATTGGCAACAATCTCCCTCACAGCATGGTACAATAGTTGACCAATGAAGGTCATGACTATCATCAAAGCAAGACCTTGATGAATAGCATGGAGAAACACAATTGGCCGATCTTCGTTTTTCGAAACATTTTTCTCTGTATCTTCGGAAAAAGAATCAACATCTGTAGCCGATGAGGAGGACAGAACAACGAATGTAGTTTCAACGACCCCGGTCAGGGGTGGGGTATCAGGAGGAGAATTACTGAGGGTAGAAGCAGTGTCAAATGCCTTTTGAGCGAAAGTAACTCTTGGAATATACTTCAGATCCTTCTTGTTAACAGAACTAAGTTTTGAGTCACCTGATTTCCAGATAAAGTTAACAATCTTGGTCTCCAAGTCTTTGATGAAGTCGATAGTTTCGCCAACATCGTTACCCCAAACCACCAAGGACTTATTCTCTCTAACAAACGCACAGAACTGGTATCTGCGGACCCATGGAAGTCTTTCCAAACTATCAATGATCTGGATTTGATGATTTTGATCCAATGGAACAATAGTATCTGTTGATTTGAATGAATTGAAGACCGTCTTAATGACTGGGAAAGAAACTTGAACAGCAACTTCGGCTTTCAAAAATCTAGCAACTTTATCAACAAATTCTATGTCAGCTTTCTTACTGGCATCACAAGGAGGTAAGTACCGATACTGGAGCTCATTACCAACTTTGCTAGTTCTTTTCAATACACAAGGCTTGTTTGGATCCAAGCCTTTGAACCAACCATTGTTACTGCAAATGTCGTACATATACTGGACCATGATGAATTGAGGATCTTTAAAATCTTTGTTTAATTCAAACGGATTATTGTTACCAGTCCGCTTGTTCAGAAGTCCCTTGAGCATATAGTTGGCAATTGAGTGGGGATTGGATGATCCAGACAACCCGTCAACATTCATAAAGTTAGGACGAAGACTACCATAAGCATCAGGCAATTGAATCAGAGAGGTATTTTTGCTTCCAGCACCACTTCCGGTATTGTTGAATATTTCAAATAAGTTGACAGGCGTTGCTTGAGATCTCTTTTTCAATATCTCGTTAGCACTCATAAAATCGACTCCTAAATTTGGGATTCCAGCAGGGCCGGAAGCCTTGATAGGATTGGCGTTTTTGTCATCATCTGTAGCATTGGCAGGAGACTTAGTCCCCTTACTCATGTTCTTGAAGAATCCCATGTTCAATGCTCCTTCTAGTTTACTGTGGATGAGCTATAACAAATCAAAGAGATAATACCTAAAGGCAGATATATCAAGATATGAAAAGGGAAGAGAAGAGCGATTTGAAAATGAGTGAAAATACAAGGGAGTAATAGATTTGAAGAGATATGCCAGATTTAAGAAAAGCATTTCAAGAGAAGAAAGTAGAAACTGCAAAACAATAAACACAGTATTCCTCTTCAGTGGCATTAACTATTATATTGTAGATACCACTGAAAATAACTCTGCACAATGAAACTTCAGTTCGGATTATGGTCAGCCTTCGGATTTCCTTTTAACAATAACTTTGTCTCTTGGGGCTCGCCACTTATGATTGAGATTAATCTGTCGTAACGATTGCGGCCGAGAAATATTTTCCCTGAGACACATAATCTTGCAGCAGCAGCATACATCCTTTTATGCATGTCATGTCTCAGCTGCAGATACTCGGTTCAATTTGAAATGCAGGAAAATTAATTAATTAAATTTCCAAATCATTCACACCCTCCACCCGTTCAGGAAAAACTGTGTTTATCACTGTCTGGGTTTTTCAGTTTTTGGTTTTTAGGGAGATCATTTCACCAAACGAGATTCTTCTGGTTTGGGGCTGATAATTGCGATTCTCTTGTTTTTCTGGCCTCCCTAAGCTGTTTTAGTTTTAAGCGAGAAAGTGGGAAAAGAGATATCTCTACGGCCAAATAAGTTAGGACTATCCCTACTTTTGAGTGTAAACTAGTGTAAACCAATGTAAATAAGGGTAAACCAGTCAATAAGTTGCTACAGTAGTAGTCATCGCTGTTCACAACCGACTATCTTGTAAAAACTAGTGTCACAAAAAGTTGCTTTTTCTCCATCTTTTTGGATACACTATGCGTATAATTAATTCCTTGTCTTGTGAGTGAAGGGATTTTCACCCGCTATCATTGTGTGAGAAGATACGAAATAAGGGGATGAGTACATGCATGGAAATGTTACCTTGGAATGGATACCATCCAAAGAAAATTGTCAGTTATTTCAGCCGTGAACTAAGGGAGTCAAAACGATTGCTTCTATTTTAGGAACCTCACTTAAATTTGTCCTGACACACAATGGCTCCTTGATCATTGTGTGAATATTAAGTGGTAACCACATTTCAATCAGGAATTGAAATTTGCATATTCAGAAATCAAGTTAATACCAAAATTGATATGAATAAAAGGAAAGCTTTCCAGTTGAGAGAGATAGAGGGAAAAATATCAAAAAATTGACAATGCAATCAAAATGAGACATAAAGCCGACCTGCTCAACGACGCGATGCATGCATGCACCTAAAAAAAAAGTTTTTTGATAGCACCCTCTTTTTATGGAAATGTTTATATCTGGTAAACAAAGCAGCTTATCACCAAATCTTGGAACCCAATCATCCATTTTTTTGGCAAAATTGCAAATCAATTTCAATTTACTAGGTTGTTAATGAAGTTTGATCTTCACTGATGATTCAGCTTAATGCATATATATACAGAATTATGCTCTAATTAACTAATTACTAAGACGGACTAAAAGAGTCGCAGTCGGGCGGACCACCTGAAGTGTATACTAGGGTGGAAAAGAAAGATGTCCATTTCATGAACGATGTAAAAATGATTGATAAGCATCAGGGTTGACTGAGACATTTCCAATGGATTTAAGCTTCTTTTTCCCTTCTTTTTGCTTGACTAATAACTTCTTTCTTCGACTGACGTCCGTGGCATGTAGCTTGGCCAACACATCCTTACGTTTAGCTTTCACAGTCTCCCTTGCGACAATTTTCCCGTTGGCTCTAGCCTGGATAATAATCTCAAAAAGATGGTTTTTTACAAAGGGTTTGAATTTTTTGACCCATATTCTACCGGTTGATTCTACCGCACTCCGATGCATCACCTGAGCTAACGCGTCAATTCCTTTTCCGTTCACTAAAAGCTCTAACTTCACGATATCGGACGATCTGTACCCTGACTCCTCGTAATCTAACGATGCAAATCCACGTGTGGCCGACTTTAGCTTTCCAAAGAAGTCATCAACTAAGTTGGCTAGCGGCAATTCATATTTAACAAGGACTTGGCCTGTATTCAAATAATGCATATCTTTCTGCTCCCCCCGGTTATTTTCACATAACCGTATCACTGCCCCCACATACTCCTCAGGAAAAGTGCTTATTATTTCTACGTATGGCTCTTGGAGATCCTTATACTTTTTAGAGCGTCCAATTTGCGAAGCGTCAGGGAAATCGTCAGGATTGGTGATTATTTGTTCTGCATCGTTCATATCTATCAATTTATATGGCACAGTAGGCATAGTAATAATCAAGGCAGCCCCGTATTCTTTCTCTAATCTTTCTCTGAACACACTGGCATGTAACGATCCCAAAAAGCCTAATCTCCATCCTTGACCCAACGCATTGGATGTTTCTCGTTGTAAAGTTACACTTCTATCATTTAATACAAGGTGCTGTAAACGGTCATCTAGTACCTTAAATTCAACACCATCAGCTGGAAAAGCCCCTACAAACACCATTGGCTTTGTTTCTTCAAATCCTGGAAATGGTTCTACTTCATGACCAACCTCCATAAAGGTATCTCCAATCAAAGCTTCGGCCGAATTTTTCATTCCTGGAACAATGTAAGCAACCTGGCCAGCAGATATTTTTTGTAGCGGAACTCTATCTGGGTACATCATCCCAATTTCTTTTACCTCATACTTCTTCTTTGTGTGCGCTGAAACTATTTTCATTCCTTTAGTAGCTACACCATCGACAACTCTAACTAGAAGAACAACTCCCACAAACGCATCATACCATGAATCTATTATAAAGCATTTCAATGGGTTCGTAACATTACCTACAGGAGAAGGGATCTTCTCTATAACTGCAGGCAATATCAGCTCGACATTTTGTCCTGTCTTCGCACTAACACTCACTATATCGTTTGGATCAAGCTCGAAGAAATCTTTGATCTGTTCCGTGGCTCTTGGAATGTCTGCGTGGGGAAGATCTATCTTATTGATAATAGGTAGAAGCTTCAAGTTCATAGAATAAGCTAAATAAAAGTTAGCCACCGTTTGAGCCTGGACCCCTTGAGACGCATCAATCAACAATAATGCTCCTCCAACGGCAGCAAAACTTCGACTAACTTCGGCTCTGAAATCAACATGACCTGGACAGTCAACTAAATGTATAAGATAATCTTTGCCTTTATATGTGTAGAACATCGAACAAGTTTGGGCCTTGATGGTGATACCTCTTTCTCTTTCCACGTCCAATTTGTCCAAAACTTGCTTATTAGACCCTTTTTCAATCACCCCGGTCAACTCCAACAACCGGTCACTTAATGTAGACTTTCCATGATCTATATGGGCAACAATCGAGAAATTCCGGTAGTTCTCAATGGGTATTTTGCTGAGTCTTTCTTGTATTTTGGAAACAGCAGTTGTCTCTTGAATTGTGACTTCATCAGGAATTGTGCTAGGTTTATCACTAAGTTTTTTATTATTAGCGGTGCTGTAGCAGTTCCAGCTTTGAGAGATCCATCTTTTAGTATGTACAGAGTTCTTTGCAAAAGCAGATGCCACAAGATTTCTCGAAATTGAATATCGAAAAGGTGTCAACATTGCATTATTCAGTGTATTCTTGTGTCTGATGTTGTGTGTCTTGATAGACTATGAATGTAGTAGATGTCTCCACAAAGACTGATGAGGTCAGTCTCGAAAACTCTTATTAAAGTAACGAAAATTTTTTAAGTCCCGAAATTCCGGTATCGTAGGTCATGTGCAATATGCATGATACATACCCGTAATTTGGCGATCGGACAATAACAAAATCGGAAACCAAAGGGGAGCTAAACCATTAGCTTAGAATGAGATGCCTTGAGGATATATACAGCCAGGACGCAGCGCAGATTCAAGCCTAGGAAAATGGCTACCGGAGATAGAGGCTCGTCTCAGGAGTTTATACGCAATTCGTTAGGAAGTCTCAAAAAAGTGGTGGAAAATGACACAGAAGAGTTTTTGACCAAAGTTGGGGAGATAGAGCAGTTGAATACGATTGAGTCGTTGAAGATGGTCAGTTTAGAGAGCAAAGTTGACGATATTGTGAGGAAAGGCAATCAGATCAAAGAGGATAGTGAGTTGATTTACATATTTGATATTATAATCAAATAGATATATTACATGTATTTACAGACCACTAACATAATATAGACGAGAAACTCAAAGTATTCAGCAATAAATTGACAGAACTTGAGAACAATTTGGACAATTTACAAGCAATAACCAACGAACTAGATTCATGGACAAAAATTCTAGAAACCAAAACCAAACGAATGAAAAAGAATTAAATACAGACAATGACAATTATTACTTACCAATGCAGAAGGTAGAAAATATAACCCCTAGAATCTCTTCAACCCCAATTGCATCGCCAGTTATTTTACCAATTCCTTCTATTGAAAACTTTAATGCCTCCAGTGCTAGCAATGCATCATCCATCTCTTTAGCCTTTTTGAACTCAGAAAAGCCGTATAAAATGTCGTTTTTGATGATATCCTGAGATCTTTGAGATAACCCTATTGGATCGCTGTTTGTAGTTTCTGCTATTTCCTTGAATGATTTGCCCAATGATTCTAGTAGCGAACTTATCCCGGTATTTTCTTTGCAGGATATCAAATGGATTCTTGTAGGGTCGTCAAGATCGAATTTGTGTTTTGCTAATTCTATGAGATCTGATTCTTTGCCATTTACTAAGTCTATTTTATTTATAATGAGCTGTATTTTATCTCTAGCAAGGGTCCGATAATGGCTCATTAGCTCCTCATTGACATTGGATATCTCGTTAGCGGGGACTATAAACAATACAATATCACTTGTAACTGACTGTTCTTTTGCCCTACGTATTCCTTCATGTTCTATCTCATCGTTAGTGGAATTCAAGTTCCGAATTCCTGCTGTGTCACCAACTATAACCTTGTAACCATTAATATCCAAAGGAAACTGGATAAGATCTCTGGTTGTGCCAGCAATGCTACTTACAATAGCAGCATTCTTATTAGAAACAAGATTGAGTAATGAGGATTTCCCAGCATTTGTAGGCCCAATAAGTGTGAGCTGTATTCCATCAAGTAATATCTTGGACTTCTCCACTTTTTTTATATACTGATTAAGAGACAATTCAAGTCTATAGATGTCCTTACTCACAGTTTCCATTAAAGAATGGACCTCGTCAAGCTCATAATCTTCGCCAAAATCTATTAAGGCCGAAAGTAAAGCAGTGTTCTTTACGATTTCTCCTCGAAGTTCTTGGAAAAACTTTCTGTTGTGGCCCTCCATAGAGTTTATTGCTGCCAATCTCTGTGATTCTGTCTCTGCATTAATAACATCTCGAATCCCCTCGATCTCAGTCAAGTCGAAGTTCCCATTCTGAAAGGCCCGTTTAGAGAATTCGCCTCGTTCTGCATATCGTATACGAAGACTTTGATTATTGTTTAGCTCCTTGATTGCTGACACAACAGAGTTTATGGTGGCTATACCTCCGTGAAGATGTAGTTCAAGCAAGTCCTCCCCTGTATACGAATGTGGCCCCCTGAAAAGGATCACTAATGCATGATCTAAAAGCTTTCGCTGCTTTTCCCCCTCGTTAGAAGATGTTTTTGGCCAGTACAATTTACGAAGAGTTGCTCTTCTTGCTGGAGGAATTACAGCATTCTTTTTACTAAGAAGCTTCAATACCGTTTCTGATTGGGATCCCGATACCCTAATGACTGCAATTCCTGATTTCTGTGGAGCCGTAGACAAGGCAAATATTGTTGGTAGAGATGCAGCATTGGCATTCTTCGTAATTTGATGCACTGAGTCGCTGACAAATCTTCTAGGAAATGGAACAAAAAGAGGTCGGCATTTCCGAGAAAGGAGTTGCCTAAACATTCTCGTAAAGTTTGTGCAACAACACAGCGATTTCTCAAAGACCAAAGAAGAGATAGAGAGTGAGCCATGTCAGGAATATTCTGGAAAATAAAAAATTTTGCTTTCTCTATCGGTTTTTTTTCCATCCTTTTTGGCCTGCAGAATCTAAAATTGAGCGCGCCCGAGGAAAAGCCTCAAGGAGGATCGTAGATGCATATTTTCCACCCACAAAAATGGTAATTAAACTAGTTAGCGAGCAGGACGTGAAAAGTGGCGATCTATAAATACGCGAGTCTATTCAACTCCAGGATGATCACTATAAGGGGGGGCGGGTGATTGATGTGCAATGAGAGTTCTTGTTGATTTATATTACCTCACATACACAAACAAAATCGGACCCATCAAGGCTATACTATATTGCATTTGGTACCATCTGTACAGAGAAGTCTCAAGATTGTCTCTACTGTTCAGCTGTGTACACAAAAGCGATATACAGATGGCAATTAGTTTGCTTGAAGGAGATAGTAGCGTTCTTAAAAAATGTGGCTAGCAAGTAATTAGCTTGCTAAGTTTTCTAAGACCGGAAATAGTATTTCCGATATGTGGTGCATGCCAATATGTGTATGCACTGCACTCAATAATAATCATGATGAAAATCTTACTTAGTCGAAACTATAACCATTTTTTTTTTTTATGCTTCTTTTCGGGCGAATAACCTACCAAAATCGTCAGATATATTGTGTGATAAGTCTTCCTCGTGCATGGTTTGTATACAAGTTCAACAGTCGTAGATAAGAATAAAGTTACATGGGTATTCATTAATAATGTTATAAAAAAAAAGGATCTAAATTATTATATGGAACTACCAGGAGAAAGTCATGAATTGTGGGTTAAGAACCAAAGGCGAAAGGAAATGAGCTGCCAATGTCCATGCCAAAGGCATAGTTGGTGCAATTCCTTTGATTCTAAATCCCCATGGAACAGCGTATGCAGCGACAATAATGCCAGCTATAGAAATCACCACACACATGTAGGTGTACTTGTACTTCTGGAAAGCCTTTGGCAACTCCTTGAAGAAATTGGAGTTTTCTATATCTTTTGCAGTAGCTTCCCAGGCCAAGTTGATAGAGAATAGGTGGAAACCAATGGCTTTCAACATATGAAGTGATAATCCCCCCATATAGATTGTCATCAAGACAGTCCACTTAAACTCAAGAATCATTTTAATGATTGAAAATCTGTGAATTCTGTAACGACCAACAATGTAAGCAGCTTGGGCAGCAAGACCAAAAACAACCATCACAGCAATAAAAATATTCAACGAGTTAACGTAGATTTTAGAGTATCCCCAATCGTACCAACCAACGATGAAATAGTTCACAAATAACGTAACAATAGACGAACCAATAGCAAAATAAGTACCCATATAACTACAGATACTGAACTTGTTGGCCCAAGTAATATTTGATCTCAAAAACATCTTGAAAAGCGGTGTGATAATCTTGCCTCTCCACCAATATTTCACAGGAAAGAAGATAATCTCAGAACAGCCGTAAGCATATTTAGACCACCTAGTAATCTCATCGTAAACTGTCAAGGACACACCTTCTTTAAATCCATCGCCATGATAACATGCATAACGAATAATATACCCAAGTCCAGATAATTTCATAGACATCTCAAAATCTTCAGAGACATGTGATTCTGACCAGTATTTAACTCTTCCATCATCCTCATCAACCCATGAGGTTTCTTGGATTGCGGACCAACGTAAGAAAGCATTATGCCCGACGAAAGAAGCACTATCGGATCCATTAGCAGAAACATAACTGATAGAGAAATAAATCAAATCAGTAAACCAAGCAATCATCTGTTCCCAGTAGTTATTAACCACCATCATAACACCAGAAGAGTGTTGGATAATGGCCACATCTGGAGATTCGTGCATTTCAGAGGCTGCAGCTAGGAAGCAATCCTCTGGGATTCTGGTATCGGAGTCAATCAATAAGATGATATCCCCACATAACACATTACCACCAGCCCAGCACACTTTTTCATCCAGGACAACTTCTTCAAGGGCATCAAGATAAGTAGCAGATTCAGATTGGGGTGTCCATTCAGCACCCTGTAGTTCCTTATGTTTTGTATAAAATTTCTCTTCAACCTGCTTAGATATGTAAAGACAATAGTTCAAATTAGAAGCCTTTTTGAATCTTCCCTTTCTCAAAAATCCGTCTTTACCATGAGGAGGTCTTGCAACATATCCAAATCCGTGTTCTTCGTAGTATTCTATCCGTTTCAAGGCTTCATCTTTGTCAATCAATTGTAAACCATCATCATTTACATAAATATTAGCACTTCCTCCTTGCAACTCATATGTATGAATAGCGTTTTGAACACTCTCAAAAGTTGGCTTCAAAACAGTGTCAATATTTTCTTTATAAACAGGACATTGGATGGTAACATGTGGTAAGGCACCATGCTCAAGCTCTAATCTTTTCGGCTTCTCGACAGAATAGGCGAACGAGTTCTTATTCACTTGGGAAACTGGGCCAAAGAGATACATTAAGACACCTGCAATTTGGCCGCAGAAAAACGAAGAAAAGAACACCAATGGAGGAATGTATAAAATACATAAGAGGTTCAAATAGCTTCCACCACTTACTATTTCTTCAGTTGCATTACTCATCAATAATCCTATGAATGTCATCACTATAAGAAGAGCAATGGCCTGGTTTATACCATGAAGCAAGACAACTGGTCTTTTTTCTTTTTGGCTCTCAACATCTGTAATCTGGTCTTGTTGGTTACTGGTAGCTTTTTCCTGGAATGTGGCGCTGTCTTGGCCCTCTTTGTAGGAGATTGCCGACACGTAATCATTGGCAGAGGCCTCAGAACTGCTATCGAATTTGTTTGGTTCAGATATTCTTTTACTGACAAATGTGGAGGGTTGGTGATTTCCGTGATCTTGGATCACAATATTATTGGTACCGGGAGAAGCATTAGACTCGGTGAGCATCAACTCTGGTGGAATATAGTTCTGGTTCGAAATAGTCAGAGAGCTTGACTTTGTTCTGACAGGTGAACTTTCTGAGTCGCTGCGAGATTTCACCGCTGATTGGATCACGGTGTGAGGCGCTTCTTTCTTCTCGGTTTCATCGGTGGATGTAGTTGAATCGGTATCGAAAAAGTTCTGTGCGAACGTAATTCTAGGTATGTATTTGACTTTCTTCACCTCCACAGCAGTACCAGCATTCCAGATATAATCGACCATTTTGGTCTCTAATTTCGTCATGAGATCAACAACGTCTTGAACAGTTGGACCCCAAAGAATTAAACTATGGTCCAGTCTAACAAAGGTACAGTATTGATATTTTCTGACCCATGGTAACTTATTCACATCATCTATAACTTGAATCTGATGATCAATGTCAAGAGGAATAACCTCTAAATCATCAGGAAGTGCCTGCATAACTGCATGTACCACAGGAAAGGATACTCTAATCCCAATATCAGCTCTAATATAACGCGAAAAGGAATCAAGAAAAGAAAGCTCTTCGATGTCATTGCAAGGAGGTAGATAACGGTACTGTAACACATTACCACTGGTAGCGCATTTTTTGACAACACATGGTTCCATGGCATCCATCAATTTAAGCCACCCTTTGCCCTGACAAATATCGTATAGATATTGAACCACAATGAATTGAGGATCTCTGAAATCTTCTGGCATAGAAAACATCGGTTCCTTGTTACCGTTGATATTATTATGGAACCCCTGCATCATATTAACATAGGAATTTATGGAGTGAATCTCAGATCCTTTGAATTGTTTCGAGCTTTCGGAAATACTCAAGGCATCGCTGATATTGCTAAAGCTGGAGTTGCTGTATGAGTGGGTCTTAGTGGCAGTATTTGTGACCAGTGATCTATGAGATGATTTCTTACCGTCTTTTTCTCTGACCTCATGGCTAGCGGCTGCAGCTGCTGTGTTGAAACTGGCGTTGATGATATCCATTTCGTTCTTCTGTTTGGACTCAATAGTGAGGTTTTGAGGAAGCAGGTCATTTTTTGACTTTCCAAAAAGTTTAGGAAACCCCATCTTCAATGGAATGATTATTTATATGAGTTATATGAGTATATTCTTTAACTTATATACTTAATAAAGAGAAGATATATACTGAAGTTTATGAAGTTGAATGAAAAATAAAGGGATCTGTAAAAGTATGTGATTTGAAGTTTCAAGTAAGAATCAGTCATATATATATATATATATATTAGAGTCGTTTTACCGTAAATTGGTCCAGAATTATATTAAAAGTATGTAATGGCACTAGCAGGTGTTTGTATAAACTTCCGAAGAATGAGATAAATACAATTTTAACAGTCATGTTTCTTGTTATCTTTTCTTTTTCCTTTTTTCGGCTGTTGTTATACACATATCTCATTGTTTTCCTTTTTCCAAAAGTTGGGTTAAGCAATACTTCTCCGGAGCATAAGATAATCTTACTCCTGTATTGATGTGACAATCAGCAAGCCATGAACGGCGTACATGCATCTACATCAATATCGGTCCATCAATTCAAACCAAATCTAGCTATCTCAGAAATCTATTTCAGCCCGCAGATAATATAGAGATTAGAAGGCAAACCGGTTTATGTCCATATACATCACCAGTGCTCTGGTGATGCTTCATGTTAGCTTTCAAGAACAGAAATTTATGTACAATTTTCTTTATCATAAGGTTCATGCACAAAGCTGCGAAAATATGTTTTTTTAACTCTCAAATTTTTATAGCACCAATTTAAAGTCGGACAAATGATCTTCATTTTAATAACTTTAAACATGTTTCCTCAAAACGCTATTCCGATATTTAATAGAACAGGACAAGCGTATACGTTAGATATATGTGATATGCGTGGTCATGTTTATTTTATTCCAGATGAGTCGATAATTGTTAAAGATCATATGAAAGTGGAAATTAAATGGGTAGAAAAAGTTAACTGGAAAAAAGAAAAAGTATTGCCTAACGGCTCATTAACGATTTCAACAGTCACCTCGCATTATCATCCACCATCAGATGGTTATGGTGCTAGCGTATCTAACACTTACAGATTACTTAGTGACAGTATACCAGGATCAGGCGTCAATTGGACCTATCTAGACTTCACTAATTGACACATTCATACTAAGGTTAGCACAGCTCAGATAATTCTGAGATTCAAAGCCTACAAGCATAGCAGTGAGTACGCTCTAAGATAGATGTTCCGAAATAAGGTTTTAGATGTCCATATCTTTTTGCAGTTTTTCTCTTTTCTTTTTTTGTAATTATTTATCCAGTTCAAGACATTTTCATCCAGTTCAAGACAACATGATATCCTGAGGTGGATTAGTGATTGCCAATCTGCTCGAGATCAACGCAATAATAATAAGATAAGGCAAAATTGATTAAAAGTTTACGTGTTGTTGTCCGAGAATGATCACCTCAGGAGAACGTAAAATGAACACTATTGGCATACATTTATTTCCACTTCTTCAATTATTGTACACACTCGTGGTTGAAGTCAGCCTAAATTTTCTGTAGCTATATACACAGATGCCTCTTGAGTAATGTGTTTGTCAGCTAACCCAATATTTGTTATCTATTATTTCCGAACTAGTCAGCAATGATCACATAACTCACTCAAAAAAAGAAACAGGCGCAATATCACTGTAGAGGACAAAAAGCATGAGCTCCAGCTCCGAGTAAAATTTGGGATGAAGATATTATTTTTAATGCGATGATGCAGTGGATTAAGTCGAAATACAGAGGAAATCCTACTATTTGAGTTTTATTTCTGAGTAGTTGTGTTGTTGTATATAATGAGATGCAAATCTAGCCAATGTGAATTTCGTGTAACCCATTATTACTAACTGGTCTAAATCACAATACTGAAAAATACATTATACCTTCGCCTGAGAGTTCACCATGAGTTTTACATTCGAAGACAACAACTCTGGCGGCGATTTGGCCTCCTATCCTCTGTCAGATCTTTCTGATATTGCTGAAACTCAAGATACAAACAACAGAACAGTCATCTCAGATGAGGATTCTCTCCCAGACCTTCCAGACTTGAGGAAGCGAGTGGGATCAGATAAAAATGGTTCATTTCATGGGTCCAAACCACACAGTCGGTACGGAAGTTTCAGTAATGATGATGAATATTACAGAGTTCCTAGTATGATTTCTACCGGTTTCCTCGGAGGAGACGTTAATAGAGCTTCGCAAACCCTTTATACGGCTAAAATCAATAAAGGTGATACGGAATTAATATTCTCTAAAAGGCTTTTGAAATCTGCTCACACAGGGCCAACACAGAAGATAGAGAAGCCGTGGTTGCAAGACAATAACCGGAAAAGGCTCAAGCTTGTAAACTTTATCATGCTTTTTGCTTTACTTAGTGGGTTCGGTATTATTGCTGTTGAGATCTACTTCGCCTACAAAAGTATCCATAACTACAATTACTGTCCGGTGTTGATCGACAATTTTGAGACCCTTGATTTAAATACCTGGTCCAGGGAAGTACAATTAGGTGGATTTGGTACGGGTTCATTTGATTGGACAACCACCAGTGACGCAAATAGTTACATCAAAAATGGACAGTTATATATATTGCCAACATTGACCAACGCTACATTGTCAAATTCGCAGATCTCCAACGGTTATACTGTTAATTTAACAGCAGATGGTACCTGTACGGGAACTGGTTCCGACAATTGCGTGGCCGTTTCCAATTCCACCAAAGGTGTCATTATACCACCAGTTCAGAGTGCACGTCTAACAACGAAACTCTCGGCTTCAATAAAGTATGGTAAGATCGAAGTTCGTGCCAAAATGCCAAAAGGTGATTGGCTTTGGCCGGCAATCTGGTTACTTCCAGTTAATAATACCTACGGTACATGGCCAGCATCCGGAGAAATTGATATTGCGGAATCTAGAGGAAATAAACATACGTACCCTAAAGGCGGTTATGATAAGATCACTAGTACCCTTCATTGGGGTCCTTCCTCTACCGTTGACGGATATTTAAAGACTACCAAATCATACCAGAGAAGACTTGGTATGTTCGGAAATGATTTTCATGTCTTTGGCTTAGAGTGGAATGAGCACTACATAAAAACGTATGTTGATGGAAGATTAAGACAGGCCCTTTATCACGGTTTTAATAAACCATTCTGGCTGTTAGGTGATTTTGGTGCTACCTATTCCAATGGTACAAATATGGAAAATCCTTGGCCAGAAGACAATAAAATAGCTCCGTTTGATCAGGACTTCTATCTTATTATGAACGTGGCTGTTGGAGGTACCAATGGATTCTTTCCAGATGACATGGGTAACAAGCCATGGATTAATTCCGAGGATACCGTCGCCAGTCAGTCATTTTGGAACTCTGCTTCAAGTTGGTTGCCTACTTGGCCTACAAATCCATTTGAGAGAGCTATGGTTGTTGATTATGTCAAAATGTACAAAATCTGTGATTAGGATCGTTTCCTGCTTATATCACTAAATTTCTCTGATGAAAAGCTATATTCTTCTTCTCTTCTTCTTCTCTTTTCATCTCTGTTTAATATATCAATATGTTCATGTTCTTTGTTATCCTCTTATCTTGGCCCTCAACAATATACTGAAAACAATGTCAATCGTATAGTATAATATGTGAATACGAATGCCATCCTTATTGTAGTTCTGTCGCATAATTTTGCCCGAATGTATACTGATTATCTTCTACAGGTAGGGAAAAAGAGTTACTAATAGGTGAATCTCTATTTAACTCAAGAAATATATCAACAGATTCCGAAGCATAAAAGATCAGCCAGCTATTAATCTGGTGTGTCTCTATGTAATGAAATCTAGACCGCTTCTATTTACAAGACGATAACTCCCAGTTTAATTAGTTTGTCACCTTCTGCCTGGAAACCCCGTTACTTATTTAGCAATTTTAGCTAAGATTTCAGCGTCCCTGAAAATGAAATATTCTTCTTCTCCGACCTTGATGGATTGACCTCCAAAGGAAGGGATCAAAATGTCATCGCCAGCTTTAACAGATGGTGGGATAAGCTTACCCTCACTTGAGGTAATTCCTGGACCAGCAGCAATGACAGTTCCTTGAGAAAGCTTTGGCAAGTTTTTCTCTGGCAAATAGATACCATTGGCGGTCTTGGAAGCAGCCTTAGCTCTTTGGACAATAATTCTGTCGAATAAAGGTTGTAAAAGCTTAACGGACTTGATAGCAGTGGACTAAATAAAAAGAATAATGGTTAGTATTTTTAATCCACTTAAGTTAACTCTTAGTTATCAAGGAAGAGCCATCCAAACATACCATTTTGATTGTAAGTATTTGTTATTTGTCTTTGTGAAATCTTAGTTAGAAATATCGACCCCGGATGACTGAAGTGACAAGATATACAACATGAATATGGCAAGGACAAAAAAATTTTCGCTTTCTATTTCTCCATTTTTCAAAGACCAATTGCGAAAAATGAAAATCGGAGATGAGAGAGAATTTTCCAGAAGAAAAAGTCGGCTTCCTTAACTAGGAGGTCCAAAGGGAAAATGCGTCACTGTCACGACCGGTTAGCAACCGGAAATGTGTATTCATCGTATTGGAGGAAACTAGTAGGCTGATGTATACCGTATGTAGTCCAAACCCATGCAAAAAAATAGGCTGGGAACCTACAAGAAAGTACAATGGAAAGAAAGCAAAAAAAGGTCGTACCCGGATTCGAACCGGGGTTGTTCGGAAATTTCAAATATTAATCAAAACCGAAAGTGATAACCACTACACTATACAACCGATTATTCAGGTACAGACCAGAACTATGTAAAAAATTATCTACAAACTTATAAGGAGGTAGAAGTTACAGAAAGCAAAAAAAAGGTCGTACCCGGATTCGAACCGGGGTTGTTCGGAAATTTTAATGCTAATCAAAACCGAAAGTGATAACCACTACACTATACAACCAATTGTTGTGTAAAAAAATTTTACTCCTTGAAGAAAAATAAAATCTCAAAAACAACTATACCATTACAATGGTATTATACTTTCTTTTTTCTAACATGCATGCATAAAAAATTCTGTATTACCATTAACTTGGCTATACTTGAAATTTGAGTATACACTATAATTCGCTGGTATGAATCCGACTTCCAAGCCAAGGGTTTGTGGTGCTTATTAATTTCTTATTTAATTATAGATCAATGAATAATACTTATTCATATCGTAAATTGTCAAGATATACACGACGAGCCATTATGGAAGATGTACATTAATAGTCAATATCATAAATAACCAATCAGACATCATAACCACGTGCCATTATATGAGATGCGTAGAAAGAATGAACGGAGTCAAAAGAGTAAAGGAGAATATTAAAATAGAATCGCAAAAGATGCGAGTTTATCTAGCTGGTACTGTAGTGGAAAGAGAGAAGCAAGCACAAACAATATTCTGTATAAATACATACCTTCATTATAATAATACAATCTACTACTGACATTCAAAAGATAGCATATTTTTAACTGATAAATATACTACTGAGAGGCAGCGTAAAGTTGAGTCAAATCAAGACAAATTTGTTATTCACGATACCACATAATTTTATCATCACTAGGAAATCACAAACAACTACATCGAATTTAATTCGATAAATGAACATGTCCTCGTTTACCATGAGCACCGATAAATTATTTTTTAATATTGATATTGAGAAACGATTAACCGAAATTGAGAAAGCACTCGCTGAGCTCTCTCTTAACAACGAGAAGAAATTCTCAGAGATCACTTTCAACCACGATCAATTTGTACGAAAGTTTGACAATAGGAGTGTTTCCAAAGAATCCCTTGTGGAGGAATTAAAGAAGAATTTGCAAAAACAGGGCAAGAATTTCGAACGGTTATTTGCTATGATGGAGGAGTCGAAGAATGAGAAGTCGACTAAACCTACATTATCCAAGATGGAAACCGAATTGGGTGAAATCGGAGTTGGATAAGTCTAACTTATTTTCAACTTAACATAAATAATGGAAGGGTACTGTTCTTATTTCCTGAACGAAAATGGCACACTGAGTTCTATTCAAAACAGAGTTAGAGATTCTAAATGGGATACAAGCTTGGATATCTATAGATTCTCGGTTAGATCTGTATCGGAGAAGTAAGGCCATTTTTCTTGTAAGTATTTTCATTTCACATAAGATCGAAGTGACAGCATGAACCGCTTATGTTGGACAATGGCTATCAATCACCGGAGTATTGGTATGAGTTTACTAATATAGATTCGGGAGATAAGATTGATGTAAATTCCCTTCTTATTATAAAAATCTGTCTGCTATTTCTTTTATTTGCTAGTTTTTGTAACTTACAGCATTGAGAATGGCTAAAGAGGTAATTCAGCTGCTACTGTGGTCTCTAGTTAGGGTCTTTGGGATGTTCCAGATCTTACACCATATCCTTTACAACCACTGTGCAAAATTGATCATTCTAGCCCAGTAGTCAAACCAGGTCATCTACCAACTAAATCTAGCTTCCGCTCCTCAACCAGCAATCAGCACTTATCGTCATCCAATACAGATACAACTACATTACTTCTTTAGCTATTCTCAATTTACTTATCAATTCTCTTCCACCTCTCTTACTTTGATGAAAAGGTAAGGAAAGATCAACTTTTGTTATGTATTTGTCGCCTCTTCTATTAATCCATCGCCTATCTTTCATTAGTAAACAGGTCATCTACATCCTTCCTTGAGAGAATCTACACTGTTAAATTAACAAAGAATTATCATATTTGTAATCTTTTTTTTTCTTTTTTTATTTTGACAAGAGTATTCAATACTTCAACCCTACAAAGTTTTATCAAATTATTTTCATCTCCAATAATCAACTATAACATAAAAAAAAGCAAAACATAATAATACAGTGACTAATACAGATACCGTCACCAAATAATAACTCTCCAATCTATAAAAAATCCCTTTGAGCGTCGCACACATGTTGACAGTCTTACATTCCCAGATCCTCACCAGACATCAAGCATGTTGAAATATTGCTTCTTTGAAGGGAGGAAAAATGGCAGGCGTTCTTTAACCGCGCTCAAAAGGCATACAGCTGCACAAGCGCGCGTCGTGACGCATGAAACCACATTAGTTACCATTAAAGGCTTACACCGCAAGACAAAAACGGAAAAACCAAAACAAAAGTAGGACTGAAAGGTGAAAATGTAAACAGAAAAAAAATCATAAGACAACGAATTTAGAGACTGATCTTCCACCACTTTGAATTCAATCTGATTTAGTGTTGACTTTAAATAAATGATTTCTGATTTTCGGTGACAATTTGACTTGACAAAGCAAGAGGAAGAGAGAACTAAAACAGGTAAAAAAATCATGAAAACAAGGTGATAATACACAATAATATAAAATTTTTCAATCTTCCTTTCCTTCCATATATTTCTTCCTTCTTGATCAATAATCAACAAGTCACAACAACCATTCACCAACAGGCTCTGTCGACTAACTCACTCCTTTGTTAGATACAGATTTCAGTCGAAGCCATCATCTATTTACTTCACCATTTCCCTTTTGGCTACTATATTTGCGGTCTTAAAGGATTTCTGTGTACAAATCTCTGTTTCCCAGTTCTTTTTTACTTCTATCATTCAGCTATAACTCTTTAAAGTTCCTGTTGATGACATTGTTGTATACGAAAACCACCTCATAGTCTCACAAGCACCTTCCTACCTCTAAGAATTAAGGACCAGAATTGCATCGGATAGAGATATTATACAACCTTCCTTCCTTTTGTTTTCATCTCGTTTCCCCATTTTCCTTTTTTACAAATATCTTAAAAATCAGAAAAGGATAATCTCAAACCTTTTCATTTCCAGGTTATCACATTTACTGCTGTTATCACTTGTCATACACGCATACACACATACACATAACACACCGACATAACCACCAGAATATCTCATAATGTCTCAGTTTCAAACAGATAAAACACTAGCTCCGCCTGCTCCAATAATATGCACCGAGGATACTAGTTTCCATTCGAATGATGATAGCAGTCTTGAAATCATTCATGAAGATGTCACCTTCACGATATCAACAAATGGAAAGTCTCATAAGGGTGTACTTACATCACCACTTCTCCACACATTTTCAGGATTTAGTCCCTCCAACTGCTTGTATGAAGAGGAGGTGGAGCTTGATAACAGCTTCGACAATCCTTTTAATGAGGACTTCTTGAATGACGACGATTTTGAGACGCTTTCGTTTAATGATATGGAAGAGATCTTTGATGATGCCGAGGAAGAACAGGACGACGAAGAAGAAGAAGAAGAAGAAGAAGACTTCAATGAATTCGACGAACATAATAGTTACTCGACATCGGAAACGGAAATATCCGAGGACGATTTTAAAGGACCAGAACATCAACAACAACAACAACAACAATTATCTATAAGTCATAAAAAGGTCAGTTTCACCCATCCTCAGATATCCGGATCGGATAACTTATTGACACAATATTACAACGATTGTAGTGACGAGGACAGCGAGGATTCCCCGCTCGACATGTTGAAGCATGTGAGAGCCTGTAAATCCTTGGATTCATTCCCTAAAAGCACCAGAAAAATATTTACTCCAAACAACCAAAATATGCCATCAAAATCGCTACTCAAACACACTAAAGAAAATTCATTGACCCTCATTGTTTCGGCACAGAACGGAAATCTCAGAGATGCCACTAAATACGCCACCGAGTTGAATGCAGCTAATGGCTCTGGCATCAATCTTCCAGAAAAGATCAACGACCGGATTTTCGTGCCCGCAAACCAAACAAGAAGAAACCGTCAAAAGCACAAGAAAGCCGCAATAATAGAGGCACAATCTGTCACGCTGTTAGATTCCGTGACAGGGAAAAAATCCACAGGCACGGGCAAGTCTCAAACTGTCTCAGGGGTGTACTCAGAAAAAGCCTTAACCTCACTTCTTCTGAACGGGCATATATATCACGAGTTCCATTCATATGTCCATCATAAGTACACAAATAAGGCACCTGTGATCAAGAATAAGATCGATATCAGTGACTTCGAAACCGGTCGGGCTAGTAAGAATGTCAGATGGGCTGCTAAGTTAGAATGGTAGTTAGTTGCTGTTTGCTTTGCTCGTTTGCATCCACCCATGTTGCATTGATTGCATTGATTGCTTTGATTTGCACATGATTCTGTACTATATCATCTGTCTAATGTCTGTTTGTGATTTTCGTCCGGTTTATTTCAGCTTTAATTTCCTTTGTTCGCTCGTTGATACTGCTTATATTTGTCATTTTACCATTTTTGTCATAATTTTTGTCATAATTTTTTTTATAACTGCATGCACTTTGCGCTTCATACTCCATATATTACTATCATTGTTAATCACATAAACTAGTCTTGGTTTGTTGTAGCAATGTGGTGCAGATTGAAAGGGCCATTTTTGTCTGTATCACCTAAGTTAAAAATTAATGAAAAAGATTGGGGTTGGGGTCTCGAGTAAAGGAAACATTAAGCTTTTCCTTCATGCAAAATTTTCAACATCCCTAATTGCTTCTACTACGAATATAAGGACAACAGAAGAATCTGAACTCAAAGACTTTGGTTATGTGTATAATTTCACTCTCAGGATATGTGCTTCGCCTTTAAAGTACACAAATGGAAAATAGCGATTTGTATTTGGACAGCAGAAATTCCTCTTTGATAACAATAGGCGGAGACTATACTAATCAGAACAGAATCAAGTCTTCTATTGGATCAACAGTACGCCGGCATTTTGTGGCAAGAAACTCAGATTTTAGGTACACTAATGTCAGTTATCGTCGTTATCCCATTCTGATGCTAATTCCAGGAGTCCTTTTTTGAGGGATTCAAAGGAAGAAAACTCAAATCATCGATTCAAAAGCCAGTGTTGCTTCTACTGGGAGCTGGACAACTGTGATTATCTTTTTGAGATCATAACGGTTGATGCATGTGGTAAAAATGTTGGCGAGTCTGCTGCAGTATGGGTTGGATTAATGTGAGCTCACGTATCCCTCTAGCACGCTATGGTGTACGACTAAAGTATTTCTCGTTCTTCTTCTTTAGACCTCGCTGCGATCGGTTGCTCACTGCTTTAATGGCTTTAAGTTCCTTTGAGATAACTGCGGAAAAGATGGTAAAAATACTTCATGTAGGTTTGAGATAACATAAGGAGAAAATAAGGTACGAACATTAGCCTTAATAAAGTAAATGATTTGCGTATATTTGTAAATACGGCCAAATAGGGCCAAAGATACCTTCGTAATAAAATAAAATAAGCTTGTAAATGACTTATGTATTGTATTTCTAACATTAACCCCTAATAAGGTGTAAGGTATGTATTGTATTTGTGACGTTATTATGAGTATAGTGCGTGTGTATGTGCGTGTATCAGATATATAATTACAGAGCTCCAATAGGATCCTCCTTCAATATGCTTTTGAAAGAAAATGGCTCGTAAGCGTATCCTTCTCCTTCGAAGAATTTCGACATTGCTTCAACCCAATGAAGACGCAAAGAATGTAACATGGCTGAAGTTCCTTCCATCAACACCAAAATGCAAACTGTGAGAACAAACCACATTCCAAAAAGGAAGAATGCCTTTAATACTGTCACCACGCCCGGTTTCGAGTCATCGAATGCGTTGGCGATAGTCATGCTCCAAAGAACCGTGGAAAGTTGGGCATGGGCTAGAGAAAGAGCCCAAAGACGCAAATATGATGCCGTATGCGAAACACAATTAAGACAGAATTCAATTGTGTGAATAACCTGATGAATCATCACATCACCGAAATTAAACTCACCACCATGGCCACCAACTTCATCGTCATCTTCAGCTTCTTGATTACCTATATCTGTGATAATTAAGTCGTCTTCAGATGCATTATCTTCAAGAAGAGACACAGAGTTGTGGTTTGCTTGCGAATAGAGATCGGTATAGCCATCCGCTTGAGCCTTTGCATTTTTCCGTCTCAACATCAACGGTTTATAAAGCAACAACCAAGGGACACATACTAATGCAACGAGCAATAAAACAACCTGAATAAACGCCTGTCCGGGATACAACTGGTCGTCTATGGTTCCTGGAGATAAAAACATGTTGATCAACATGTTTAAAAGTCCAGGCGCAGGTTTTTCGAGCTTAATCCAATCAACGCTCCATTTATATACAATAGTGATAGTTAAATATCCAAAGATACTTTGCATGAAAAGCACACTAGGAATGAAATTTCCAATGATATCTATCTTGGAGTTGAAATGTCTGTAGTTAACCAAGGAAAAGAACAACGAATAGCTCATGTGAATGAACCCCATGATGATAGAAAGCTTCATTTTGTAACTGTTCAAAAATAAAAGCCCGTTATCGGTTCCATGCCAGGCTGGATCGACTCCAAAGAAGTATGTTCCAACCTGTTTGGCCTCGATCAAGTCACCTTCTTTAAACTCAGATGGCCATTGCCATCCACTTTTAAAGACGCTCATTGAAAGAGAAAATACATCATTATAACAGAACCCAGTATACATAGAAAAAACACCCATCAAAAACAACAAGTATCTTCCAGAATACACCATATCGAACATGTCATCGCTAGGCAATTTCCCTAACGCACGCTCATTGATGATCAAATAGGCGCCCACACAGCTTAAAATAAATCCGTGACCAAGATCACCAAACATAAGAGCAAACATGAACGGAAACGTGATGATAGTTGCGAGTGCGGGGTTGACTTCTCTGTAAGTGGAGATTCCATAGGCATCAACAAGCGCCTGAAATGCGGCCGTAAACTTGTTATTTCTGTAGTATGTGGGAGGGGTTTTGTTTGTTTCAAGCACATTGACTACAATTGACGTGGTTGCTGTGTTGGTTGACGCCTTTTCAGTGACCTCACGCATTGCGTTCTTCACTAGCTGGATTTCCGAGGTCGGCACCCATCCCTCGGCAATCAACGACCTTCTTTGATGGTCAAAATCAAACTTATTTAGTGCTACATACATGGATTTTTCCTTTTTAATCGTCAAGCCCCAGAACTCAAGCTGTTCAGCAATGATGTTTAATTCTATGTTCAATGTAGTTCTTATTTGGTTGAGCACCTGGTTGACATCATCTAGCTGCGAGTTGAGCGTCACGAGATCATGGTCCATGAACTCTGGATCAGTGGAGATTTTGAACATTTTACCATCTAAAGATTCTATTACCCGTCTGCATTTGTTAAGTAGCACCTGGCCATGTGTATAGATAATGAATACGTTCTTGTAAATAGGTTTGCCGGATTTCTCCAGATAGATCGGCTCATCAATTGGAACACTGCTGAAGAAGATATTTCCTCGTAAAACCCGCCATAAAATAGTCTCCATCGTCTCCACCTTTTCCCTTGAAATAGTGCCCACTATAAAGTCCACATTGAGCGACAATAATGCATGCATCGACGTCTCCTCAGTGGGCGTTGTTACCTCGAATCCAGTCTCTAAGTTCTCTCTTTGAAGAAGTAAAGTATCGTCTTCATCGTCCATGGAAAGCCGTTCTCTGGCAATAGCACGCGTGTCATTATTGCGAGTAAAAAAAGACCCAGCCTGTTGGAGCACGTATCTATTTTCCACCAAATCATTCTGTTTATCCTTTAGTTCTTGGAACGACTTGTCAAGTTCGCTGATCTTCTCCTCGTATCGGGCCACATTATCAACAATTTCATCAATTTGTGAGGCACTAGGGGCAAAATTATCGGCCAATGTCTCATCCTCTCCATAATGCACCACCCTTACCGGGGTTTCTTGCTTTTCGGCAATGGTTTTCAAGTATCTGAGCTGTCTTTCCACGTTATCAAGCCTTCTGATCTCTTTGACATATGTTCGTTGGAAAGCATTCACGCTCTTATTAAAGTCTCTGAACTGAACGTTACCAAGCTCACCAAGAATAGCCACCACGTCTCGTGAAAGCTCGGTGGCAAGATATATCTGTATTAACGACATCTCTGCCGACCTAAAGATCGCTTCTTCCGCACTCATCTTTTCTTTTTTGATCGGGGTGTATTTTAATTGCCGATCTCGGGACTCGGCTGATATTTGAGAATAAAATATAGGGATCTGTTTAGAGGTTGCGTGTCAAGCAATTGGGTCCCGTTGCCGTGATATCTAGACAGCAAATGAGGTCAAATCTATGTAAATCACTTGGTATTAATCAGTTTAGCGGAAAATTGTGTCTTTTTACATTTTTAAAATTTGTATCGTGTAAACTTTGGTGGTTATGAGCGGTGGGTGAGGCGAGGTGATGGATCGAGGCAGAGGCAGCACAATGAACCCATGTCAGGAACCTATGTCAGTGTATCGTATTGGGATGGGTAGGCCAAAAGAGAAAAAGCTACTGTCATCTAATGTGATCCACTTTACTTTGATCCACTCAGATATGATCTTATTGATGGTTGTGCACGTAGGATGACAGCTGGAAAGCGTAAGAAGGAAGGATATTATTAGCGAGGCGTGATTGCTAATTTTCGCTAGAGACCATCTATACTTACTATGTATGGATATTTATTGCCAGTATCTCCTTTGTTTTCAGGCATTTCCCAAATCAAGGCAAAGATGACACCATGGCACCATGACATGTTCAACAAGGCGCAACAAGGCGTATTCGAGTGGAATTAGTATTTTACGCACATTATAAGTTATTAGTTCCAGCAGGCGGGTCAGAGACCTCAATCACCCTAAGCAGTACTACAACAACAATCGCTGAGCAGATACACGTCTACCTATTATCACTATTGTAATGATTATCATTATGGAGCTAATATATTCTCCTCTACTACAGCTAAGATCAATCAGTAGTTCCTCCTTAATAAGAAGATTCCCGGCCATATGCACGGATGTAATCCCTAATGCACGGATGATAACTTTCAGAAAATCAAAATCAATCACCTCCATCATATAACATCATTCGTACCTCTACCAGCCATCTACAACAACAATAAAACAGCTTACTGAACAGCAACAACAATAAGCACCACAATATCTGGAAAATGACTGGAAATAGTAAGTATTACGGTGTCTAAACCATCTATCCCCACACATAATCACTAACATATCTCTAGAAGCTGTCAGCATACAGTCGTTGCTTTCAGAAGACAACAAAGGCTCCAACGATGAGTCCCCAATTGTGATCAGCGACTCACCTGTCAAAGCATCGAGTATTAGTAGGATTATAAACCCGGGCTCCTCGTTTAGTAACTCCAATTCGCCTGTAACCTCGCCGACCACTCATTCTAAACGAGTGTCTCTTTCCTCATTGGTCAATGCCGACCCTCCTTCGGCCCCAATCGTGCCGTTGAGCATGAAACCGATCTCGATCACAGATATTCTTGCTGGGGCAGGAATCTCACCCTCACCATCGCCTTCCCCCTCTGTTTCGGCTGGTCCTAGTGCTGCCCCTACCCCTACTGCTGCCGGGGTCCCTGTGAGGAAGCCGAGACCCAAACGAAAGCCCAAGGAGGACGAGGCCAACAAGGTCAAGAGACAGCGTAAAGTGAAGCCAAAGGGGAAGTCTCTGACGACTCCTGTGCCTAGTCCTGGGCCTCCTGCTCAGCTGATTGCTAAACCTAACGAGCCATCGCTACCAGCAACAACAGCTGGTAGCAATAACAGTGCTAATAATAAACCCAAAACACAGATTAAACGCCCGAAACAAACATCGGTGGCAAATCCCGTTGCTTCAGCTGAAAATAGGGGATCTCCGTTGGCAGCTACAACAGCAGCATCTAATGCTCTTTCTCATATTAATACTACTACAACACAACCTTCGCCAAAGAACCCATACATAACCATCGAAAGACCTTCGCCGGTTGCGAATTCCGGCCAGAAAACAAAGGCCGCTAAGATAGTTCCGGTGCGAAAGAAGCCTATTGTTCCGGAACGGTCGATTCTTAACCATAATAACGAGAAGGAGGTGGCCAAAAAGGCCCCAACAAGCTCCTCAAGCAACAGCGAAAAGAGGAAGCTGCTTCCTCAGGAGGTCAAGATCGACAAGAAGGAGACAACCGAGGTCAAGAAGGAGCAGGGGACTCCAAAACTTCGCAAATTAAGCGATTTGCTTAATGGAGACGAGGAAGAACGCAACAAAGTGATTGAAATTCTTGACGTTGACGAGGAGGAAGAAGATGACGACGACGATGACGATGAGGAGGACCTCGATGATCTTGAGGAGGTTGATATTGACGATGCTGACGATGTTGACTATGAAAAGTACGAAGAACAGGCCAAAAAGAAGACGGACATTCCGTTGATTCTTGACGTGCCAATATTGAATAACAAAAACAAGAAAGAGGGCCAGGTGATCATCAATGTGATGAAGCTCGCCGAGGAAAGATACGGGTTCAAAACCATCCATCCTAATGCCAATTTCGCCTTGGATTCAATGAAAGACGACTTGTTTGATAACAACGATGACGACGACGACGATATGACTGGTGGGCTTTCAGGAATGGAGGCAGGAAGCGCAGGAGGCGGTCCAGGCGGAAATGGAGGCCCTGGGGGCAGCGAGGCTTTGTTATCAATAAGCGAGAGCAACGAGCTCTTAAAAGAATTCAAAAAGAATCAATTAAAAGTGCAGAAGGAAAAAGAGGAGCATTTATTACAACAGCTTGAGCTTCAGCAAGACCAGAACGATATCGAGAAGGTCAAACAGAGTGAGGAGAAGATCAGAAAGATTATAGCTGCTAATAACCGGAAGATTGGGAAATACGACACCCAGGATCCGTTTATTGATGATGCCGAGTTGTATTGGGAAGAAACAAGGGCCGTTACCCAAGACGGGTTCTTTATCTACTGGGGAGCGCTTGTCGAGGATCATCATAATAGTATTCGTAGCAGGTACAGCAGTGGCGGTGCAGGTGGTGGTTCAAGTAGTGGAGGAGGCCATGGTGGGTCGCATGGTGGAGGAAGTGGCACAGGTGGCGCAGGTGGCTCAAGCGGTGGAGGTGGGTCAGGTGGCGGGTACTATAGAGAAGTCCGGGCGTTTGGAAAAACCGGGAAACAGATCAAGCGGTACCGGACGAAACCGGGGCCTAAGAGTAAGAAGGAAAAGGAGATGATGGAGAAGGAGCGGTTGGAGAGGGAGAGGATGGAGAAGGAGAAGGCATAGACCTTCGCTTCTTGATAACAGTAAAAATAGTTAGGGATATTTCTTACATAATTAGCAAACCTTGATGAAATAAATAATTGATAACCAAATATCATGTTGAGAAACCTGCATACACAGTGCATTCTCTTGCATCTACCATATAATTGGCAATCGTCCCAAATATTAATCGAATGTATATGTATTTTTTAGTTATTCATATAGATATTTACTACATCAATGTATATGTCTCCCGATTGTTTATACCTCGCTAATGACCTCCACGAACTCATTCTCATGAGCAGAGTCTTTATAGAGAAAGAATTGAATGTAAATGATTCCATCCTCGGCAATAGCGCCCAACGACCCAAGCAACCACGGCAAGTTCAACACAATATAGTCGATATCTGAACGGAAAAAGAGGATCTGCAAAGCATAGGTGATGTTTCCAAACGTCGAAAAGAGGAAGAAGAGTAAACTGAGTCCATGACACGATTTTCTATGGTAATTATGATAGATTTGAGGAAGTCTAGCCCCTAAATAGCATGCTGCCGATAAGTATCCAAAGATCTGGGGTCCAAGGGCAAGCTTCTCGGCAGGTAAGTCAGGCAAATCACCATCTGGAGGCGTTTGTGGCACAGATGTGGCTGATAATAAGTATCCTAAAATTCCTGCGCACGAAACAAACATCAATGGAAGCAAATACTTCTTGAACACCGACCAATTGGTAGACTCAATGACTAAAGAGGAAAGAGAGTCACGTCTCGATTTACGTGATGATTTTCTTCTATGATGGGCTTCTGCAGTTGCCACAGTAAGAGCTGCGTCATCTGCGTCATCCTCGGCAATAGCAAGGGCATCGCTTTCGGACGATGGTAAAAGCGCCGAATTCTCATCGATGGTCATGTGAACGACCTGGAATCTTCTAGGGAATATATATGTGTAGTATACGTATGACGTAACCAATGATCCGTCAATTATCAAAAACCAGACTGCAAGAAGAATCACCGGGGTAAGTAAATCGGCCCATATAGCGCCAACAAGGTTACAGATATCTCCGAGAAACCAAGTGATGACGCACCCCATGGCAATTCCCTCTGCAGATTTGAGCTTCCATTGTTCAATTAGCTGTGGTATTAAAAGCACAATCCAACAAGCAAAACTGGAGGCCGACTGTAGTTAGTATAAAAGTTCGATGCATTTGCGATTAGTCACCTCAATAATACTTACCTGATGGACCCTGTTATTCCCGATAAGGCAAGTCTTAGCTGCGAAGGTTGGTTAACCAACGTGGCAAACAATAACGACGACATTATTTTGTAGCTGTTGCTGTTGTTAGCTGATATCTGCTTTGGTCTTTCCAATATCTTTAACCAAGTGTTATCTTGACAAGCCCGATAGATGCTTCGAGAAAGTGCAGAATTTCAGTTTTTCTATACATTTCTTAGGCTAACAAAATCGCGGGTTATTTGTACAGTACAGGACAAGAAGCCGTTTCTGATTGCCAGGCGAGATTATGTCAGAGTGCATATAGTGGGTGATATGAGCATGATTATGCACATTAGTGCATCCGACTACAGGAAAGTGCATAGTACGGGGATTAACTGGATGGAAGCGATAGAGGGCATAGAAGAGACAGAAGAGATGGAAGATATAAAACAGATAGATGGGACGGAAGGAATAGATGAGATAAAATATAGTTGTAATATATAACATTGTTTCTAATGCATACAATGCTTGACCGGACAAAATATATTGATCAATTGAATCCGTTTGAAGAAATTAATACAGGTTTGATGGGTACAATACGATTGTCCGGTAAAGCTTTAGAAGATGGTATGGCTCTCAATGATGTCATTAAAGTGGTCAACCTGGCATTCGGAGCTGTTGGTATTCCTAACATTTTCGAACATACTTTAGAGGTCTGTGGATCATGTATCTCTGCCTTCACGCCAATGGACATGCCAGCTGCTGTTGGCCCTATGACTATCATTGGTGATGCATTCTTGAAAAAATACCACAGTATTTATTATTGTAAAGACTCGTCTTAATTGTGTTTAACAGAGAAATTATATCGTCTCTGCTCATCTTGGTTATTCTTTGATACTCTGGTACTCTTATGAATAACACCAGTTTCTAAACCAGATAGGACTTTATGATCATCTCACTATCAAGTAATTTTAATACCCTCTGATAATCTCTCGAAAAGTATATAGGTGTTGAAGTGTCTGTACTCTCCTGACGTACCACCATATAAATTTAGGTAGATGAAAAGAAATAT
Source organism: Saccharomycopsis sp. yHQL182 (assembly GCA_030490795.1). Taxonomy (NCBI): domain Eukaryota; kingdom Fungi; phylum Ascomycota; class Saccharomycetes; order Ascoideales; family Saccharomycopsidaceae; genus Saccharomycopsis; species Saccharomycopsis sp. yHQL182. The sequence goes on along the minus strand of JAKVQV010000005.1, from coordinate 40,415 downwards.
TTAAAATTGAATCGACAAATAAGCGTAAGCTGGCAATAATATATACAACCACTCAGAAGCATCACATATCACTGCAAAAACTGGCGAAAGAGATATATAGTCATGGTATTCTTCTCAGCCATCACAGTGATATACATGTATGCATGATGCAACTTGCAATGACACCAAATTTTAGCCCTCTTTTTATAGGCGTGAGCAACTCACAATCCACGTGACAAACACATATCTGAATTCTCAAATCTCTAAAATCCAAAGGCCAAAGAGAGAAAATCAAGGACTATGAAAAACAAATGAGACAAAATATTGTGACTGTTTTCCAATTTAAATCTCAGCCCTGATATCCGAAATGAAAGACGAAAATTTTTATCCAACCGCCCATGAGAAAAAAACACAAAAAAAAAATTTCAGTTGCATGAATTTCTTCCTTCTATGTTAGCATACAGGTCATAGTAGATACTCGTTTGCTATTCATCACAGTAATATCTATAACATAATAAGTATGTATCGTCACGAAGATATATTATAAATGCGCGTAACACTGGGAATCATGAAATTAGGGAAGTCAACGAGCTAGAAAGAAGGTCTATTGATCAAGATACATCGGGAATGAAAATATAATCTTAGAGGGGTAAATAATGAGTTCCATCAAACTCTTTCATCAACTCAAAAGTACATCATGAACTAAGAGAGTCTTCATCTTACATCTGCCGTGGTGATATTTTCAATTTCAATTATCGAGATTCAGCAATCGAAAGAGAAGTTACCTTGACACCAATGACAAATATCGTAATTCATAGTATCATATCAATCCATCACCTGGAACCGTAGACACCCTAATTGTTCCGTGTTATCATGCAGTTACCAATCATTATCAAAACGCAAAATACTAACATGTTCTAGCAAAATGTCTAAGTCCAAGAATCATACTGCTCACAACCAAACCAGAAAGGCCCACCGTAACGGTATCAAGAAGCCAACAACTCACAGATACCCATCTTTGAAAGGTGTTGACCCTAAATTCAGAAGAAACCACAAGCACGCTCTTCACGGAACTGCCAAAGCTCTTGCTGCTGCCAGAGCTGCCAAATAATTTTAACATGTAACATGTATAAATTAATCACAAACTAAAAAAAAATTGAAAATGAATATACTGGGAAACCATTTTTATTTCAACTAGGAACGAGATAGACTGCTGAAAGATGCTTCATACATAGTATATGTTATCTTTACTACTACGATTCTTAATTGAATAAATGTTTTTTTTTATTATTGTTTTTGCTTAATTGTTTTTGCTTAAATGGTTGTTACAATCTGCTTTTGATTCTGTTGCTCCATATAAAAGTCGTAAGAGTTCCCATATGTACCTGAAAGTAGACGAGGTGGTCGAGCAGCCAATTTTCCCTCGTGATGGTAAACTAGACAATTTTCCTTGAACCGCAAACCTCTGTATAAGGTGGCGAGAATCTCCTTTTGACCATCAAGGTCATTCTCTGTTAAGGGATACAAATCATCGAGTGCTTCTACTGCTTGCTGAATATACTTGTCTTTCTTCTTGAGTAGTGCACGTGTGGCAAACTTGAAATGATTGATGTTAGATTCCATGACCAGAATGATCGTCTCTCTAGGAGCATGGTCAAGTCCAGCCAATCTGTTCATATAAAGAAGACTTGCTGGTGTTCCATCTTGAGCACTATTCATAAGCAGCTCGTTGACGGCCACCTTATCTGTCCAGTATCTACGGAATTCAAAGTATCAGCTCCATTCAACTACTATTTCCTCGAACGTAATTTTTTTCTGGCCTGCATAATCTCCACTGTTAAACAATTCCAATATGTAGGGTCCGAAATGCATTTTGAAGTATTCAGGCCAATCCAAATATACGATATTATTGTCAAGTAATGCTTCCTGAACCATGTGGAACAGACACCAGTTGTTAAGGATTTTGTCATTGTCGAACCCAACCTCCACTTCTGCTCTTGGAACGCGGACTAGGAGGCGGCTGTCTGCCAATGGAACAGTGAGTTTCGACATTACAGGTGCTGTAAGTTCGCTGAAAAGGTCTGGCAAAACTTGCTTGATTTTCTTAAAATGACTCGAATCATCTTGTAGTTTCATGAGACACTGTTTGTACTTTTGTGTTAGCTGCTTCACATCTTCAATTCCTAAGAACATGTCAGCGTCAGCATCATTCTTTGACCAGTCCTCATCTAGCCAAGGTCTTTTCTCAGTTTCGTCCTCAAAAGTTGCAACGTTGGGAGCGATATCATAATCTCTTCTTCGCCCATTGGAAATCCGGTCTTGTGTAGCTCCCCACACAATTTAGCAAAATTTTCCGCCATGTCATGTAAGAAGTCTCCGACTTTTCTCCAAGTATCACACTGTGATTTGTACTACGTGTTTGGGCCAATAGCCGCAAGTCCGTCCTGATAGCTAAGGAGATCATATATTTGGACGCACATCTTTCCAATATTATCATCATTTGCATCGGGTCCTACTTTTCTTGCGAGAATTACTAGAAGATGGTCTAAGATTATCTTCAACTTCAAATACACAAACCATGTGTTTTTAAAGAATTGGCCACATCTTATTAATCTTGGTTTCTTTTCAAGCAAAAAGACGTGCAATTCTTCTGCTATTTCGTATTGGGCTTCCCAGAAAGTCTTCTTTTTATGGCTGGAATCATTACCAGAATTATTACTAGAATTGCTAAATCTTATGATTGCAATCACTGTTTTCCCTTCAATACTTGCGTTCTGAATATCCGATAATGTGAATATCGACGAGTTGCTTATAAAGAAACGAAATTAAATAGGAGGATTGTACCTAGTAAATAGTTTATCTCGGAGTCTATTTGATTGCTCGAGAAGTATAAAAACAGCTCAGCAAACAAAGTGCATTGATGCAAATGTTGAAAATAGTAATATTACTCTCTTCTCCACCTTGAGATGCAAAAGGGGACTAAAACTTCTCCAGAGCATTCAATAGAGCAAGATATACCCCTCAATTGATTAGTGCTGGTTTGAGAAGAATGACAAATGTTTTTCTTTTACGAATTACGAACTCCAATGACACCTTATCATCGCTCCTCTCTGGTCAATTGTAGCCCCCCTTAGCTGATAACGGGCTTCTCAGACGAATAGAAAACCTCTCTGTCAAAATAGGTTACTATAGCCTCCTTATGAGCGGTTACGAAAGCTGTATGATCTGCAAAAGCAATCAACTTGCCTATTATTTGTCCGAAATCAAAATGGCTCGTAAAAAGTATCATTGCCATGTTCTATACTACCACACTCTCTTACAATAATAATCGTCATATTTTCTTACAATACATATCCAGTATATTACTACCACTACCACTTGCAAAAATGCCATGAAGGAAGATGCGGGCACTGATGTTGAAAAACAAAAAAAAAAAGTACCAAATTGGTGTGCGTCTACTAATCGCACTCCTTAAGAAAAACACCATAGCAAGAGCTAGAGAGCGTTGACCCAGTGGGTGACAATGAAACAAGCTCGGCGGATAGCAAGTAAGGAGAACAGATATTTTACAGGCACAACTTTAAAATTGTCTTCTAGATGGTTCCAAAGTATCTTCCTCGGAACAGTGGGAGGGGAACAATGATTGACAGAGCCTCCTCAGAAAACAACCAAAAATCCGGTAGGCCTGGCCCCACCCCGTCTTTTGATTGCTCTGCTCTATGGGTCTGTGTGACTCGGGTCACAATAAGGAAAATTTTTCTCTTTACTTTCGTTGGCTTTATTTTTTGCTTTTTTAACCGCAGCAATGTGAAGGTGATAAATATTGCTATATAAACTCATACTTATTGCAGCTTCCATGACCTTACATCATTATCATCGCATTCCATTAATCAGAGAATGCCCTGATGGCCCAACAATAAAGCAGGCCATTTAATTAAACACATTATGGTGCAGTATCGAGGCCGTGTCTTGTAATTAACAGGCAGCTGGACTGCCTCTCCGTAAAAAATATTTTACATGTAAGCGAATTTCAATTTGACATAATTCCATATACAAAGAGCCCGAAGCTTCGAGAACAACGCGAAAATTTTTTTCCTATTAACCTTTTTGAGTGTTGTGAGTACGTACTTGTTGGGGGTGGGGGTGTATATGCAATTAAAGCCAGCTGCAGAACACATCTTTACAGCCTCTTCAACCACTGTTGCACATGATCAGCTCACTTTGGTTACGGAGCACTGCTGTGTTTTGATTTCGACAAATCAGATGCGATATTTGTTTTGATTTATCGTTATTGTTTTTTTAGGGAGTCAAGAAATCAAAAATAAAAACAGAAGCAACAACAACTTTGCCTGTTCAGCTGCGAATACTCTCTGAACACAGAACCATCTGGCCACAAGAACAAGCAATAGATAGCTACAAATAAGAAACGCCTCATAATGAACCAATTACGTATAGTGATGAAACAGCCAATGATGAAACAGTCAATAATGAAACAGTTCTCATTGATACCACAGCTTCGTTTTGTCCGAGGCTACAAGGAGACAAAAAATACAAAGTCCTTGAATATACTATTGAATAATAAGCCGGGGACAGAATACGCAATGATGAGCGTTAAGGCATTGAGAAGTGAATGTCGTAAAAGAGGAGTCAAGGTCAGCGGCAGAAAGATTGAATTGATCCACAGATTGACGGTTGCTTCTGCAAGCAACAATGCAGTGTCAGGTGACGGAGCACCTGCATTCCATAGTTTACAAAGACCTACGATACATACAAAAAAGCAAGAGCCTAGTAAGAAATTAATGGTGTTTGGAACAATCGCTGCACCCTCCTTCTCAAGCGGCAGTAAACGTTCTAGACATGTCGATGCCATAAAGTTCCCGGATTTACTCCGGGAGGAACCTGTCAACGAGTCGCCAATAAGCATGCTAAAGATCAGCTCTAGTAACAGTGCACACACGCAGAAAGCCACCAGTCCCGCCACCAAATCATCTCCATCTATACCAGAAGTAACGAAAAGAACCCCGTTTTCGTTATTCAAATTTTTAACCTCAACTCCAGAATTTGTCCCTGTGACCGGAACATCGGCGGGCACGACTATTTCCCCTTCGGAAGCTACGAGCCACTCCTCTTCATCGAGTAGCAGTGACTACAAGTTTTCAGAGTACGAAAGAAAGTTTTTCCTTGGGTTTGCGGGCAGCGTGTTGGTGTACTGGTACACATTAGGGTTGCTAGATTAGTTAGTATATAGTATATAGTGCCACGTTGGGATTCATGAATAAAGGTGGAGATGAGAGCGGAAATAAAGGCGTGGGTCTACAGTAGGAAATAACGCTAGTAGTAAACAGTAGTAAACAGTAGTAAACACTAGTCGTAAACACAAGTAGTAAACACAAGTAGTAAACACTAGTAGCAACATCGCTACTAATAACCACTAGTGATGGTAACAATAACCACCAGGTTTATCTAATAACAACGGTAACCGCAACGGCCCTGTAGTTACAGACCTGCTGCATTACAGTTACGGCATAACCACCCTGTTGCGCCAGGAACCTAGATTACAATGAGTGTCGCGTCAGTTACTGTACACAGCAAACCGCACAAGTCATTATTCTCTATGTCATTAGAAAATTTTTCATTTCCCCATTCCGGTACAGAGAAGTCCAAGGTGCAAAAAAACCAAAGCCAAAAGTCAAAAGACTATAATTAGGCACCAGAAACCACATGCTAGAAATATCCGCTAAGAGAAGATGAAAACGAGGTTCGATTACCCCAAATGTCCAAATAACCTCAACCACCCAGTTTAATAAGGTGTAAAAGTATATATCTGGTGGGCCCATGTGTTTAGGTATGGGCCCACCCAAGGGCACGATTTATTGCTGCAAACAGACAGTCCATGTGGGCAAGAGTTATGAGTCAGTGGCCCGTGGTTAACCACTATGGTAGTATAATATTCGTAATCTTTTTCGTCATCACCGCCATTTCGCACTCTAGTGATAACATAATCCGGTTGCTCATGGGAAGAAATGATTCATCCTTGACGCTTTGGATATGTCATCTTCGGAAGGGGGGTGTGTAGATATTGGGTGTAAAATGTGCAAACTGCGCAAAATCCACGTGAGAATTCAAAATGAGTCAAAACGCGCATATTGTGTTTGAGGTTTTTTCCCTTCAGCATGGCAAATCTTAATTGTGCCAGAGCGAAAATTTTTTCAGTGTGAAGAGAGCGAGCGGGCGGTTAAATTAGCAGCAAAAGGTGTGTGTTGAGCGATGGATTTGATATACTGAGTCGATGACGGATGAAATTTTTTGATGGGGTTTGTCTTTCTTTGCAATATATAAATAAATCCAAGTTTCTGCCTTCATTTGAGATCGAGCTGGTTTCGGGACTCCTTTTGTGTTTATGTTTTGTACACTAACTACTTCTTAGTATCATAGTATCATACACCTGTTGATACATACTTCACTCTCTATACTATATATTACTGCCACACGCATCATGCCTTACTGTATCGTTGACGGGAAAGCCTGCGGAAAAGACAGCCAATTCTGCTGCAAAGAATGCGCTCGCTACTATGACTACATCTCTTCCAGATCCAACACTGTCAACCACATTTCTTCTGCCCCAGCCCCAGCAAGTGCTGGGTCTACTTCCAGCGGATACTTCAGTGACGAAGTGGACGAGCTTGCCTTTGAAGAGGAAGTCTACCCATCCAACAACAGCTTCTCCAACAACAACCACTACAGCAACTACGGAAACAGCCGAAGCAGCTTCGAAAGCGACAGCTTAAGCGGGTCTGTGGGGACGATATCCGCAGAAACATCGCCTTTGTTGACGCCTAACTTAAACAATGCTAATCTCGACCACATCCCATTCAACCCAATCTTCGACAACAACAACTACTACAGCCACAATAACAACAGCAGTAAACGCAACAAAAACAATGTGACAATCGTCAACCATCACTACAACATCACCACATCAAGTCAGAACAAAAAACTCATATTCATTCCACAGCAAAGCTACCAACTTTGGGCCCAACAGAACAGATAATCCTGGAACTATAACTACAGCTTACAGTTTTTTGGCGACTGATTGATTCAGTGCCAACTCTGCTCAATAATGATGACCCTGCATGTCTTCGACGATGATGACGATGATGATGATGATGACGCTACGCCTACTATATATGTTTATCTCCACACTGTGGGGATACAATTACATTTTGCATTAACGACACATATTAAATATATCAATAATAATATTTGTTTCCATATTTTTCTACTGTAGATTTCATGATGTGGAGATAATGGCACATCCTGATGCTGTTTTGCTCTCCCCGGCTACAAGAGGGGATCGAACCTTCAGGAGATCGTTTACCATAATATTCATGATCCGAGACTGTTTCAATTAATTCAGTACCACGATTAATTACAGTTGATTAAACACTTTAAATTGGACCTCTTTCGCAGTCATTTATTATCACGCCAAGTGTGAAAAATGTGATGGATGGGGTAAAATCCTCTTTCCAGTATGTCACACAGAGACACAATTTTGTCATTCTCAGGAGGCGTAGGCGACGCCATACGGATTCCAGATGGGGAGTGTACACGTGACTAGACGGGCTGCTCCCCACCCCGCGGAGGCCTGCCTCTGGGCCACGCGGTTGTTTTTCTGTTTGGCTGAGCTTTGGCCCACAGGGCGCGATCCGATGTGAGCTTAGCGTTTGTAAAAGGGGGTGTGAAAGAGTCACACTTTTTGAGCCTTGCGACAGATTTCTTGCTCGATAAATTAGCTGCCTGATTAATTAGTCACTGACGATTTTTTTTAGTGACTTCCGCTATCTTATCTTTATACCCGGATATACAGGCGCCAGTGAGGTGCATTAGCCGCTAGTAGCTTATCTGGTGCGCAATCTTACTAGTTTCTTGCTGAGTTGGCAAGAATATGGCATCATTATCGCAGCCATTGTTCGTAGTTATTTTACAACATTAACCAAACTCCACAACCTCATTTGCGCATCCCAAGAAATTGTGAGTACACTCCTGCTTGACAAAGACATTGTCTTAAGCGTAGACAATTGCTTTGCGTAGACAGTTGCTTTGCTCGGGTTTACGTTTACTTAGCGTCGCAGACTCACGATCTCGTAATTTAACGAGCATAGATCGGATCTTGTTATATTGCGATTCGAGACATATTGAGCTTGATTTGATAGCTCATACCGACAACGTACAAAGCCTAAAAACCTTCATTATGTAAAGTGTGGTTATGATATGCTCTTACTTGAAAATCATGTCATAGAGTCCAAAAATCGGCCAACAATTACGAGAAAAAGTAACATCACCCATTTCTTTTCTGCTGGTCCCTGATTATTTGAAAAGCAACTCATCGCAATAGTTACTGCCGAACCTCCCTTCCTCGGATATATTGCCGGCATGCGTAACTGAATAATACTCCGATGCGTAGATTTGTGCAAATCTATCAGACCTCAATTATTCATGTTAATCCTTTGCTGCATTTTTTCGGGTCTCCCTATTGCAGTTTGAGACATGCGCACATACCACGATATAGGCGCATTGGTATGCATGTATTTTTTTTTTCTTTCTGGTTATGAGAGGGCATCGAAGGATGAATGAAAAATTTTATTCTATTGGCTGGATCAATAGTTGATGAGTATGTCAAGCACCAAGAAACCAAGACACATATACCGGCACGATGACAGAGGCAAAGAAGACCAAGGTCTGTGAGCTTTGTCACACCAGAAAACCTGTGCTTCGAAGACCGAAAAATCTCATGAAAATATGCAAAGAATGTTTCTATCATGTCTTTGAAAGCGAAATACACCAAACCATAGTGTCTAACAACCTATTCTACAGAGGCGAAAAGATCGCCATTGGAGCTTCTGGAGGGAAAGACTCCACGGTTTTGGCGTATGTTTTGAAGCTTTTAAACGAACGTCACGATTATGGTCTCCATCTTTATCTACTTTCTATTGATGAGGGTATCGTAGGATATAGAGATGATTCCTTGGCCACAGTGAAGCGTAATCAGATACAATATGATCTTCCCTTGGAAATATTTTCCTACAAGGACTTGTACAATTGGACAATGGATGATATTGTCAAATATGCGGGGGTACGCAACAGTTGTTCGTATTGTGGGGTACTCAGAAGACAGGCACTTGATCGCGGGGCCTCGAAATTAGGGATAAATCATGTGGTCACGGGACATAATGCCGACGACATGGCCGAGACTGTTTTGATGAACATTTTGCGGGGCGACCGTCTTCGATTGGAGAATTCCACTGCAATAACCACAGGATCTTCTTCCCCGACTGAACGCCCTACAGCAGGAGAAGAAGGAGAACCAGCAGGAGCAACATTTGGAATCAAAAGATCGAAGCCCTTTAAATACATATATCAGAAGGAAATTGTGCTTTACGCCCACTATAAAAAGCTAGATTACTTTTCCACCGAATGTACCTATGCTCCAGAAGCATTCAGAGGAACTGCAAGAGTATTGATGAAAAATCTCGAGAAAATTCGTCCTAGTTGTATCACTGATATCATATATAGTGGAGAGAATCTTGTCCTTGAGGCCAAGGGCCTGGCAAAATTACAGAATCAAAAACAGAAACAGAAGCAAAAACAAAGCCAGAAACAGACACAAGTGCCGCTGCATCCTCATCAGCCCCAAGAAATTGAAATCAACTCTGATGGGGCGATAATATTACCGCAATCCAAGCTGACGCCGCCAAAAAAGCAACCACAACGAGTTCTACGTAACTGTCAACGTTGTGGGTATTTATCGTCTAATTTGGTGTGCAAAGCCTGCATTATGTTGGAGAATCTAGAGAAATGTAAAGCCAAATTGCAGATTGTGAACGATGAAGGCACAGCTGAGACAAAAGACAGTCCAGCAAAAATTTTAAGAACATTAGAAAGACTTAGTTTTTGAGATATACTTTTTGAGATATACTTTTTGAGACCCATGATTTTTATAGATATATATTCTGTATATATATCAATTGCAAGATACGGACTCGATCCTATGCCGCAATGTCTTTGATACGTAGAGATTAGCTATGTATCATTATTATCAGACTGGATATGTAAGAATTAGCTGTGACCTCACTTCGCTCAGTAGTTCGGCGTGCATGATGGTCTTTTTGGAAAAATCTTGGTCTTACTGGGACGGCAAAACAGCTGTGTTTTAGAGGGGGTCGAAAGTAGAAATACTGCCTGGAATTAGGCTTGGTCGCCTGGATTTACGCATAGCTGTCTGAAGAAGACTGGCGGGCTGAATAGTTAAAGCTGTGTTATATGAATAAATGTCTCTGGCAAAGAAGATAAAGAGATACATGTTGAAATATAGTGCCTATCTCTCTATTTACAAACCATGCACTGCTCTGCACAACACACGTGATGACAACATTGCTTCATAACCGGCGGTCTGTCTTTTTCCTAACAATTCAGCTTTTTCAAAGAAAATTTTCAATTTCAAGAAGCAGAAATGTAAAAAAAGCTCGAATCTTCCTCTCTTTTCCCAGTTTATTCCTCTGATTAGACACATAGACACAGGTATAAAAAGTGGTTATCGCTACATTACTTGCACTCATCAGAAGGATATCACGGTATTTATCGTCAATCATCAATTAATTCATCAAATTCAATAAAAAAATAGTCATAATGTCTGATTTATGGTATGTGCACATTCATGAAATCTAATGATAACACGACGGGGAAGAAATTGAGTTCACGTCTACATTTTGGGGAGTAAATCGTGGTGGCAAGCCTGGATTTCAAACCAAAACGATTGTATTTGCCCATGGCCTGCTACATGATGTTAGTCTGTCCAGATTGTATCAATTGACTGCTATATTGTTCATTGATAACAGCATCTTTTGAGGCGGGCTTTCTATCGAATTGCGATTTTTTCTTTGTTAGTGTTTTTCTTCCTTTTTTCTCCGATAGGAAATTAATTCGTTATCTTAAAATGGGTAAAGTGACAAGCATGAATACTAACCGAGCCACCATATAGTCCAGTTTATGCTGTATGTTTGCTGTTTTCAAGCTGCTGCTGCCAGTGATATGCGATTCATTTGACGCGATGTCGATGAATGCTGTGTATTATTGCGCGGCTGATAATGAACTCAATTACTAACTAGAAATTATAGCCATTCTTCGGTTCCATGGGATGTGCCGCTGCCATTGTCTTCACCTGTTTCGGTGCTGCTTACGGTACTGCTAAATCCGGTGTTGGTATTTGTGCCACCACGGTTTTGAGACCAGATTTGCTCGTTAAGAATATTGTCCCAGTTATTATGGCTGGTATTATTGCCATTTACGGGTTGGTTGTGTCTGTCCTTGTTTCATACTCGTTGCAACAAAAACAGGCTTTATATACTGGGTTCGTCCAATTGGGAGCCGGTTTGTCGGTCGGTTTGTCCGGTTTGGCTGCCGGGTTTGCTATTGGAATTGTTGGTGATGCTGGTGTGAGAGGAACTGCTCAGCAACCAAGATTGTTCGTCGGAATGATGTTGATTTTGATTTTCGCCGAAGTTTTGGGTCTTTATGGTTTGATTGTTGCTCTTTTGTTGAACTCGAGAGCCACCCAAGATGTCGTTTGTTAATTGGATGGTGTTGGTAGACATTGGCATTAACGTTGACAGATTCAAAGAATACATAACGTCAAATAAATATTTCATTATAAATCCTGTAGCGGAGCGAGCGACCGAGCCCAGCGAGGCCATAAACCTGTAGCACGGACCGAGCCGGGGCGTAGCGAGGCCAAAGAGAGACTCTCACTGATGCCTAGAGCCATCCGTAGTTTGTTGATAAGCCAGTGGATTTCACGTGCACATCCCACGCCTGATACACCACATCCGTGCACCACGATCTGGCTTTTCGCCCTCCAGGGGGCTGCGCCTACTCCGGGAAGGTCTGGCAACTCTAGGCTGGAATTTAGCGTGGGTTCCAAGCTACTTTAGTGTCTAGGGCTGTCTAACAGCCGTCTAGCCTTCTTTTCCCCGGCACATCTCCCATTGAACCCAAAAGAACCTTCCCCTAGCCTCTATTTTAAGCCATTTCCACCCCCCGTCCACACCTTTTGGGACGGTTCACACCTCCCAGAGTCACAGAAAACCCAGAAAATTTTTTTTCTTAGGGAGGAAACAAACCAATCTGACATAATCCAGATCCCAGCTATACCAGGAATCCTTCACTCTCCATCATATTGTCCAACATATCATCTAACATATCAAACATCACACATCTTCAGGTTATTGGGTGGCTTCGTTTTGCTTCATTTGTTTTCTTTTTGGGGGTTCTTGGGTTTTTTTTTGCTTCACTAAACGGCTCTCTTATTGGACAGAGCTCTTTTTTTACTATTTTCCACTGGCCTAGGGTGTCATACCATGCAACCATAGACGTTTCCTAGCCACTGCTTCCATCATGAGATATCTTCTTTTGGTGTTTCTCAGTCTCACGAGCTTGATTAGGGGGTCGCCTTCGTTTAAAAGCAGCATCTACAGCGGCGATGGCCTGGGCCTAGACCGCTATCAGGCGGCTTCGGATCCGAATAGCAACAGCAACAGGAACAACATCAATACCGACGGTGGCCTGTTGGTCTTCAGCAACTCAAACACCGATATCAATGATCTCACGCTTACAAATCTCATCATTGTTTCCCAGGTGGATGGCACCTTGGCGGGTGTCAATAGACATACTGGTGAGGTGATATGGAGTCTTCCTGCGGAGCCGATCATCCAGTCGTCCAACACCAACGCATCTAATGTGACCAATGGCAGTCATAGCCACGAGTTCTGGGCAGTCGAGCCTTATGGTAACGGCTCGTTGTACTTCTTCACCAATGACTTTGGCCTCACAAAGGTGCCGCTTTCCATCAAGTCCTTGATCCTTTCGTCGCCGTTCTCCATCGACGACGACGACACTGTGTTCACGGGCGTGCGCAAGTCGAGCATGATCCATGTGAACGTGAAAACCGGGGCTGTCGTCGACAAAATACACTCGCCTAAATGCTGTCCGCGCAATTCCGAGGAGAGCAGTTCCGGCAGCATCTGTCTAGACGACTGTGCGAGCTACATAACCATCGGTAAAGTCGACTACGAGTTGATCATCACGTCTAAATCAGACAACATTGCCTGGAACATCACCTACACTAAGTACGGCGAGAACAACTTGAACTACAACCTAAAGGTGCAGAATCTCAACTCCAAGTCCATAGATGGCGCCCTTATCTTCCCTTTCCAGGAGAAGTCCCTTCTTTCTATAGATATCAACTCAAACATCCCCAAATGGGTTACGAGTCTTAATTCCACGTGCGTAAATGTCTTTGACGTCTATTCGGACGCCGCAGACGCCTCTAACGGTGCCCCCGGTGCTGGTTTCAGCTACAACAAGTTCATCTTGGTGTCACATCCAATCAAGCCGCCGACCAACGACAGATTCCTGCTTGAAGACGACAATCTGGGCACCTATTTGGGGCTTATCAACGACAGCTCCTGGTACGCCATGTCCAGCGAGAACTACCCGTCGTTGGTGAAGTCCTCAAACGTTGCGCAGTATTACGAGAACCCACCGGTGGTCAACGAGAAGAACTACCGTAGTAAGGACCCGAGCGACTTCATAAGGTCGATTATTGGAGTCCATAAAGCCAATCCCGTAGCCGATCCCCCTGCTAATAACGTCATTGTAGAGAACAACAACAACAACGCCAATAGATTGCTGAAATACGTCCCGGCGACGACAACTTCTGGCCAAGAAAAGTTCCCTTCGTTGATCAATCCGCAACAGCAACAGAACAACAACGGAAACCCGCTCAGGAAGCGGTACTCTTCGCTCCCCGAGAACGGCGTTTCTGGCGGCAATCTGCGTCTTCTTATCGACGGACCTGTTGATGACAGCGACAACAATGGCTCAAATAACAAACGGAGCTTCTCAGCTATCAAGTTTCTTATGCGAATCTTCGAGAACTCTGTGTTTTCCGTCGTAGTGGTGATGATCCTCTACTATTCGTCAAAAATAGGCGTGATTCCTCCTCTTACGACTATTATGTACAAGTTGGGGTTCATGAAACGCACGCAATATGCGGTGGAATTTGCTGAGCGAATTCTCGCCGAGACGGAGATCAATATCGACAGTCTCGGGAAGCTTGGGGGTGACGAAGACCATGAAAATGGCGTTAAAAGTGGCATCAAAGATGGCAGTAAGAATGATAAAACTGCCATTAATAATAACAATAATAACAACAATAATAGCAATAACAACAATAATGATGTTGGCGAGAACGAAGAGGACGAGGATGAGGAAGAAGAGGACGATAATGAAGAAGAAGAACCGGAAAAACTGCCTCTTGTTGCCAAAACCACCAAAACTGTCACTATTGACGAAGAATCAATAGCAAAACCAGCAGTTTCTGTTCCTCCTGTTTCTGGAAAACCTGGCAAGAAGCGGAAAAGAGGCAGTAGAGGCGGAAAGAACAAGAAAAAGGGCGTTAAAAAGGATGTTTTGGACCATCCTGAAACAACTTCCTTGGCAGCAACAACAACAACAGCAGCAGTTACGAGTTCTGGCCCTAGCAGTGCTGATTCTAATGATGCTGACGGCAATACTGAAGCAGTTAATGGCACGGTTGCTGAATCTGACCTCAAGAAAGACTCGCCTCTTTCTAATATTAACGAACATATAAATAACGGCAACGATATCGAGCTAATTGTCAAACAGAACAACAAAAACAATCTTGGAAGATCACAATTGATCATTTCGGACGACATTCTTGGCTATGGGTCCCATGGAACCGTTGTTTATAAAGGAACCTTTGAACATCGTCCGGTTGCTGTCAAAAGAATGTTGATAGACTTCTATGATGTTGCTTCACATGAGGTGACGCTTCTACAGGAATCTGACGACCATCCGAATGTGATCAGATACTTCTGTTCGCGCCAAAGCGACCGGTTCTTGTATATTGCTCTTGAGCTCTGTTCTGCCAATTTGGAAGATATCATAGACAAAACTAATGGCAGTCCAGAAGTAGCTGAGTTCCGTGAGATCTTGAAGAACGAGAAGTTGTTCTCGTACCAGGATATCTTGTTCCAGATGACAAGTGGATTGAACCATCTTCACAAACTAAACATTGTTCACAGAGATATCAAGCCACAGAACATATTGGTAGCTCCGTCTAAAACCAAGCAGCAGATCAGAGTGCTAATATCTGATTTTGGGCTTTGTAAGAAGCTTGAGCCGGACCAGTCGTCATTCAGAGGAACAACAGCATCAGGAACATCTGGATGGAGAGCACCAGAACTTCTAACCGAATCTAATAACTCACGTGTTAGTAAAGGTGTTGACATTTTCAGTTTAGGGTTGGTGTTCTACTATGTGTTGACAGGAGGACGTCATCCTTTTGGAGACAAATACAACAGAGAATCGAACATATTGCAGAACAACTTCAAGTTGAATGGCGTTGATTCGTCGGAAGCAAAAGATTTGATCTCCAAGATGTTGATCAGTGATCCAAAGAAGAGAATCACCACCGAGAAGATCCTCAAGCATCCGTTTTTCTGGAACGACGAGAAAAAGATCGAGTTCTTGTTGAAGGTCTCAGACAAATTGAACATCTTGCCAAGAGACAGCGAAACCATCGCCAATTTTGAGCTGAAGGGCAAAGAGATCTTCAATCCAAGACAGGGATGGCAGGCGAGAATCGATCCGAAGTTCTTTGAAAACATCAACAGTTTCCGGAAATACGACTCAGGAAAGCTTCTTGATCTCTTGAGAGTGATACGAAACAAATACCACCATATTAACGAAATCCCCGAGGAGTTCAATATTGTTGAACTGAACTTCTTTAGCTACTTTTCCAAGCTATATCCGAATCTTTTAATCTCTATATACTACTTCATTCAGGCGGAACTCAAGCAGGACTTTGAATCGTTCTTCATTTGAGCCTGTTCATTCCAGCCACTCGCTTATACACATATTTTAGACCTCTTAATTTCACACTTTTACTGTTAAATAACATACTTAATTAATCGCATTTCTTCGTGTTTCTTTTATGACAATATATCATGATTTCCTACTCCACAACTGTATGACTACTGTATGACAGACATATATTATGAATTAGAATGAATTAGAATTATAAATAAGAAACAAAGTGATAAGTAATAGACAGAGACTTTAGTCATTGGCTGCTAAATAAAAAGAAAGGAATCAGAAGAATTTTTTATATAGGTTTTTTGTGTATTATATAGAATTTTTTTATCAGAGTTTTTTATTATTATTGTTATTATGATGACGGGTGTTTGATGACGACGGTTCTTTTATATTGATAGATAGTTTGCTTTGTTTATTTTCTTCGCTTCGCTTGCTTGCCTTCTTTGCTTCCTCAATATGACTCAAAGATAATGTTGTAATAGTGCATCCATATGTCACCATAGAAATCATAGATTCTTTCCATATGCTTATCGTATTTCACCACCTTACCACGATACTCATCGCCTTCGTAATCACCACCTCCAATCAAATCGTAGGCACACCAAAGGTACCGTTCACACTTCTGGGTCATGACCCAACTATTGCTTGGCTCGAAGTATTCATGTGTGTTATTGTATTCGTATTTGGTTGAAGGAGGAATAATCACGGCCGAGATTCTTAAAGGCTCGTTGTAGAAATCATTCATTTTAGCATACTTTTCGTAGTTTTCACCATCGAAATGATCATAATAGTTCAAATCTAATGGCAAATCCTTACGGAACTGGTTCTTCTTCTTACAGAACTCAAACCCGGAGTTCATCCAATACAACGTCTGGTTGTCATCAGCAATATGACCTGGATGCGTAGAACAGAGTTCATTAGCCTGGGTTTCGACCTGTTTTGCTGTTGGTGATTGGAACTTCTTTCTAGTCAATTTTCCTACGGAAATTGCGTAATTGTTATTGAATTCAAAGCTTTCATCGGATGCAATCAACTGACCTAGCCAATAAAGCTCCTTTTCACCGTGAATAGGCTGTGATATTGGCTTCCATGACTGTATAGCAAGCGTCAAAAGGGCCCCATTATAATGCAACAGCTTGTCAATAACAACAATTCCCGACTCCATAAGATGGTTCATACTGTTGTTCAAGAAACGGTTGTGATACAAATGATCATCGCTGATCATCTTGATATCGAAATAGTCGTGTTCTATCTTGTTTGGAAGAAGTCTTTTGAAGAAATCAACCGATTCTTGAGGGTAATGTTCGTTGATTTCACGGTCTCTGAAGAAATAAGCCTTGCTTCTAACGTACTTCTCGTTCTTGAAGAACTCCTCAGGATTGATTAACGGAACAGTATCACTGTCCATCAACAAGACTTCTTTGAATGAGGAGAAATAAAAGGCAATCAATTTGTTCGAATAAGCCTGGAAAAGACCCTGATGTTCCTCTTTAATGGCTGGTCTGGCATTAATGAAACGGATATCCTGTTTAGGGAAGTAGGTGATGTTTGGATTAGACGTCGATGATTGATGCTGTTTGTAATCGTAGATCAACGATTGCACTCTTTTGTCGTTCTTATAAGTCTCGTCTTCACTGATTTCCCCCAAAATACGGATAAACTTCTCGTTTCCGTCCAACAAATCATCGGCAGTGGCGATTTCAATCAAGTCCTCTTGGTTCCAAGGAGCCAAATCCTCACGATGGATGATCTCAATTGGCAAAGTGTTACCCTGGATTCTAAGCAAGGCAATCAATCCCGACAACAATCTGAAATGATCGTTACTAGCACTGATAGCAATACCTTTTCCTATGAACGAATCCTTCATGTTTCTTGTGTACGAATGGAACGGTCTTTTTCTGAAGATTCTCTCGAAGTTTTCGTTGGTTGATTGCACTTTATAGTCAATTAACTGCTTGCTGAAGAAAGGAAACAACTGTTCTTCAATAATATTCGACGATAACTGCAAAGTACGGTCAGTAAAGTCGCCCTCTGCCCCTTCATATTCATCAAGGAAACACTTGTTGAACACCTTGTAATGAGCAATAGAGTTAATCACTGCTTGTTCAAAGTCCAAATTGTTCTGGTGTCTGTCCAAGTAATCGTAGTAGAACCAGGTTTCACAGAATGTCTTTCCAATAGCCTCACAGTCCTTCTTCTCACGATCACGGATCATTTCGTACTTTTCTCTAAGAATATCGAGCCAATAGATGTCTTCGTTGAAGGTATCGAACTTCCAGTTACTTTTAGGGAAGATCTTCGAGAAGTAGTTGACACAACGGTCTTCCACCGGCAATTCCTGGAAGCTTTTGGCATCGTAATAGTAGGTTAACAAGTCATAAGGATTCGTTGCGTAAGAGCTATGAAATCCGCCAGGGAAGAGATGATGCTTGAAGAATGCAGCAATAGAAAGCCAAACCAACTTGAAATAAAGCGGGAAGAGCAAAAAGGTCACACCCAAAGTCACGCCAACAATGACCACAGCTCGGATTATAAAGAGCACACGCTCACATTTTGTCATTGCCTTGAAATCACCTATAATGTTACCAGTTCCTCGTTTGTTTCGAATGAGATTGGCTCGCGGATTGAGGAACAGCGGCTGTGTTATTGACTGCGGCAATCTACTGTAGGCATTGCCAACCAACGATTTGTATCTTCTTATCGATACCATTTTGTTTTGTGGATATGATTATGAGTATGAGTATGAGTATGAGTTATGAGTTATGTATGAGTTATGAGTATATGTAGGAGTCCGTTGCAAATGCTGTCTCTATATCATGACAGCCATAAGCGGGCAAATCAAGGCACAGCCAGTTCGGTAAAGAATATCTTCACGTATAGTGTTGTACCAAAGAACAACTGTTGCTTCTTTCTTCTTTTGTGGTTGGTATTATTGTTGTTGAGAATAAAGTGTTTCGGCGAACGATATCTTCGGATTTTGGCTGAAAACACTAAATGAGACTCTGACCAACAATACAGTATGTGCAGCTTTGCAAGTTCCAGTATCTATCGAGAACCAACACAAGAAACACTTATCAAATCAAGATTTCACTGGAGATTTTTTTCCTTAAGATTTATTTTATTTTTTTCTGCTGCCTCAGTTGTCTTTCGCTGGTGTTCTACGGTTCTTTGGCGATTTTCAGTTTTTTTTTTCGTTCACAGTTTTTTTGTAGAAAAATTTTCCCTTAGGGCCTTGAAAAGGCCTTTGGCCTGGCCCCTCAATATCAAGATAACACTTCCAGGCAGGGCCTTACAATTGTGGAAGTCCTTTCTACAGAATGGCCGAAAGATAATCTCTGCTACAGTCTGTGTATCATGAATAATATATAATGTATATGTGTTATGTATATGTATATGTATATGTATATGTATCATGTATAATGCACCATGTATAGTTGGATCAATTGTGGCCACAACCAACGCCAACAATGTACAGTTAGTCTTGTCAATCAATGATGATAAACAAAACACGTAGCTCTAAAAAAAATGTTTCGAGATCCCTGCGCGATCCTGGGCCGCACAGGCGCCCCCAGGCCAGCGGACCCAGCGCATATCCTTCGGCGCCCAAACCGCGCATCACGGCACGTGATTTTCACAGTTAATTAATCATCATTATCTTTATCTTCTTATCAACAGGAATAGGAATTTCAGGGATTGGTGGTCATCTATGGTCGAATAACGGCAGTTACTGTTTCCCACTTAGGATTTGTTTTGTCTGTTCGATTTTGCAAAATCCGGATAAGCCAATTAATCTCAATCAAGATACATACTTGTGAGACACTTCAGTTGCCTGGCCGCTAATTTAAGGGTTCAGAACCGTAGATAATGCCAAT
Source organism: Saccharomycopsis sp. yHQL182 (assembly GCA_030490795.1). Taxonomy (NCBI): domain Eukaryota; kingdom Fungi; phylum Ascomycota; class Saccharomycetes; order Ascoideales; family Saccharomycopsidaceae; genus Saccharomycopsis; species Saccharomycopsis sp. yHQL182. The sequence continues at coordinate 20,610 of JAKVQV010000005.1, read as the reverse complement.
TTTTCTGCAACCGGCAATTGTGCGTGTGCGGGATTTGCTATTCGGAGGATCCAATTGGGAGGGTCTTTAGCGCCTGGAAAGGCGCGTGAATCATTACAACATGGAAGCCTAGTTCTTCAATTAGAACTACATCAAAGAAGAAATAGATGTATATGTACAGTAGAGACGGGGATGCGGTTATAATTGAGAAGGGCACAGACAGAGTGTTGTTCTACAAAACAATCTTTAAAAAAAAAAGATCTCTGAATGTGCTTATAAACGAGAGGATAAGCAGCAGCTCAGTGATGAGGTTCATATGGAACCAGAAAGTACCCCAAGAACGATCAATATCACGATGCTTAATCCCAGCGTGATTTCTCCCATACTGCCCTACCGCTAGTAATACGTGTCATTAGCAAATACCGCACACATGCAAACAAAGATGCAAATAGCAAAAATCGCACACCACCATTTGTCCTCTTCAAATTCTCCCCCTATAATTCAATATCGAATTTTGAAAAAGACAAGTTTAAAGGTCTATCAATGGATGGTACAGGGTATAGACAGCGGTAAAAGCCTAGAAAAATTGACAATTAAATAGCATAAAAACACCACAAGATGCCAGTAAGTACCATGTCCGATCCTCAAACTCTCCTCTGTTTTTCATGACTCCTAACATCCCCTAGGCATATCATTCGTCATTTGAAAGCGATGACGCCAGCTCAAGAGTGGTGGGTAACGTACCATTACTTCCGTTCAAAACGAAGTTCAAAGGCCCTGCATATCCAATTAACGCCGATTACGATATAATTGACGAAACATTGGACCTTTTCAGACCAAACTCATTCTTCAAAAATTTCGAAATCAAAGGTGGATCTGACAGAGTGTTGATATATGGGATTCTCTTTACGTCAAAATGTCTCAATGAATTAAACAAATCAACAAGTCATTCGCAGGCAGTTCGTCTCTTGAACAACTTGGCTCTTGATGATTATGCATTGCCAGGAGACCCTCTGTTCCCATTGAATGGGGTATTCTTACCTCCAAAAGACCGTATGGAATATGACCTTTTAAAGTCTTACTTCAATCAGTTCAGACAGGAATTGGCTACAAGATTATTGACTTACCTTTATAATAGCACGAATAGTGGCAGTTCGGCCGATTCTCCCGATAAGCATTGGTTAGCTTTATCTAAAAGAAAATTCATGAACAAGTCGTTGTGATTCATGAATGGTTCATAATGGTAATAAACAAACAATAGTAATGACAAATGTTGTAGAATAACTGTCTGTAAAGTGGCTATCGATAGAGAACTACAATCCATGTCAGTACAATTCTATATATTATATCTCCTTCTGATTCACTATTACTTATTTAGTTATTTTTTTTGATGTTTTTTAATCTTTTTGGCCTTTTTTGGCATACGCCTAGCTGACACCTAGATGATAAACATCTAGATGATAAGATAATTAGTAAGCTCCGGCAAATTGTCCTCGCCTTCAATCAACTGGATCAACCGGACAAACTGTCTATATATCTCTAGTCTTAGCTCCTCAAATCGTTGGATTGGAGTATAGTTATCATTGGTAGCAACATTCGATGCTGTGGATATTCCCCCAGAGGTATTACGGGTGTTATTATGGTCGTCATTAGCAATTGTTGGTCGTTTGCTATTTAGCTTTCTCAATTTGGTTCTTGAACGGCTCGAGCTGCTACCATTATTGCTGCCGTTATTACCAGGAGCATTGAGAACAATAACCGGGCTCTTTTGCAAGAACGTCTTCAAGTTTTCGCTGTTATGCATCATCTCCAAAACGCTCTCGTCTTCATCAACATCATCATCATTGATTCCTTCAATAGCCAAACTATTCAAGAACTCGTAATAGCGACCAAAACTACCAAATATCAATTCATGGAATTTTCTTTTAATATCGTTGATAATAAACCAACTTATGGAGAGAAACGAATCAATATATTCCTTATTTCCGTTGGCATTATTACCAGCAGTAGCAGCAACCCCTCGTTGTATTCTACGGGCCATCATGCGATCATACTCGCTATGAGGATGTTTCTGTCTCAGATGCTGCTTTAATCTATGGGCATATCTGCTTCCTACAGCAAGATTCAGGGCAAAAAGCCGTGATGTGCTTGGTTTCGAGCTCTGACTCTGATTCCCTGAACGCAGCAGCGCAACAGGTCTGAATCTTCTAGCTGAATTTGACGTAGATCTTCCTACTATACTTCCTCCTGAAACTCCAGCAACTGCACCTACTATTGGTGGTGGTTCTCTAACAATAATCGGTTTACCGTTATTGGCACGCTCGTTTGAAATAGCCGATGGTGCAACCACTATTTCAGCTCGAGTGGTATTAGTAGTTCCTGTTGGGGACTCGCTGTCCTGCTGCTGCTGCTGCGTGGTCTGAGAGGAAGAGGAAGAAGATGCAGTAGTAGAAGGAGATAAGAAGTTATTTGGGGTCAAAATTGAAGAAGAAGAAGCAATGTTACCAGTACGTAAGCCACTTGTAACATTCAAAGCATTAATAGTACGGAATCTTGAGCCTTTTGAAGAAGAGGGTTTGAAGTATTTATGTCTAACAGAATGCCTTACTCCATTTCCTACTGCCGGGAAAAGAGTGTTTGTTCCTGTGAGATTATTGTTGAAGTTGTTTGGATAGTTACGTGAGTCGAATCTTCTATGATTGCTGCTGTTGCTGCTACCCAGATTTCCGCTACTGGACGGAAACAACGGGATGATTGAATTGATATAATTGAAAGAATCATTAAATACCTTCATCGATTCAATCACAAGTCCGTTGAATCTCTTTAAGATTCTGATCTTGGTCACAGCCAAGACTTTGGTGTCGCATTCCTCAATAACATTGACAAGCTCATTATTAATAGTTTGTAATCGGAGAACATTCTTAATGATCTTGTTCTTGATGAGCCGAATCAACGTCTCAAACTGACTAGGCTGCAGCAGTGGCTGCAGCAGCTGTTCCAGGCTACTTGAAGGCAAAAGACTTATTTTCAAGATGGTTGAGCCTTGGTTTTCTTCCAAGAACTTGACAATAAGCTTCAAGTACCGCAAATGATAGTTGATGATAAGTATGTTAAGCGTCTCTATTATCGACTGCTGCTCGTATAATTTGTCTATCAAGTTCTCCTTTAAATACTGATTCTCTTTAGCCAATTGGGGGTTGTTTAAATGGGCAAGAAGCCCGTGTCTCTGGTCTTCGTCGGTCGAAGTGCCTGTCTTATTGAAAATAACAAGACAATTAGACATGCTGGTCAATTCTTCGAGCGTCATATGATACTGTTTGGTGCTGTCTTCGAACTCGCCAATCAAATCGTCTAATTTCCGGGCCGGATTTATTCCTTTGCTGTCGGCTTTAGGCCAAGATCTGGAATTAGACAACTGTAACGTCGCAGATGCTGAAGATGAAGCCGAAGTGGGTGACATCTGGGTATCGGCCGTGCCTGGAGGGGCAACTGACGCTTTAGATAAGGATATGATTTCCAGACAGTACTCGAAATAAGAGACTATTCTGAAGATCACCTGGTATAAATGGCGGAAATTTACGATATCTTTTGTGAATCTGTCGTTAAAAGATCGAAGGTACAAAAAGTATTCTAACAACTCGAACTTGAAGAGCTTGAAAGCAAGGAAGATCGAGAACTCGAGCTGATGATGGTAATTAGCAGCCTGTGATGGGTCGATACGTGTGAGTTTACGACCGTACGAGTTCAAGATCTTGAGAGCTGTTTTCAAGTTCTTTGTGAGTTTCTTGAAATTGACTGTGATACGGATATTCTGAGCTGTGGATTCGTTCTGTTTTATAAAACGAGGGTTTTTGATTTCTACGTCCTCCAAAAGAAGGCCAAAAAGCCGTTCTTCACTATAAACATCAGCAGCAGGATCTGCTCCTGTTGGTATGTTCAGCTTATCGCCACTGTTGCTGCTGATGGCAGTTTTGCTGATAGCCTTGCTGTTATTGGTGAAGTTTTGCTCTAAATGGGCACAAAACACACCCAATCCTTCGATTCCGTCCTTGAGCTCCTTGAAGATACATGACAAGACGTCGATAATATCAGCACCAGCATCGATTTTAAGCTCCCTAGGGCCATCCTGGGTGGATTCACCTGTGATTTCGGGAGTCATTGCAAGAGGCGTTGAAGGAGTAGTGGCAGAAGTACCCTGCGTGTTCTTTGGAGCTGCAGCAGTTGGAGGAGTCGCAATTGTACTTAATTGGGAGCTCATGATGATATTTTATATATTATATAGAGAGATAAAAAGCGGAGCAGCATCTAGCTATTCATATTCCAATTTCTTCTTTTGTAGTTACACTATAGACGATGATCAGTACAGTTTGGCGAGGGTCGGTATCTCGGTCAAACACTCGCACACAAGGGCAATCAGGCATTCAAGGAAGTCAGATCAAACTGGATAGATCATATCAGGGATAACCGATTATATTATAAACATGGGAAAAATATAGCAGAAAAGAAAATTTTTAAATAGGAAAAATCGCTTTTTGGCTGTACTTTTTGTTTGTCTGATTTCTTAGTTTTCCTTTACAAATCGTCTTAGTTTCGTTTTCGCCCTTCAATCTGTTTCTTTTTCTTAGTATTTTTTAACTTCTTTCTGGGTTTTCAGGTTCATCGCCTCAAATTGCGATTGCTGGGGCGACGTGAAGTGAGAGGATCCATATATGGGTTTATATCCATATATGGATATCACAAGCCTATGACAACGAGTCAAAGCAAACTATAATTCAGGGTGTGCAACATATGCTATATATCATGCTGTGTATTATGGCATACATGACTTCATAGATAGAAGATAAAGGACTGTCAAGAGTTTTGGTTTTCAGATTCCGCTCAGATCGTTTGCATCACCCTGTGGGCATTTCAAATTGTTGATTGTACTGTTGTAAATTATTAGTAAGGTATTATGGTACTATTATTATGATATTGTATCGCTGCATTGATCTTGATGTTGTTGTATTATATTGTGGGAGCGGGAGTGGGAGACAGTGGAATGGGGATGTGGAGTACTTCCGCCCTTCGCTTCTGCTATCATTCTTGGTAATTTTAATTAACCTCGGTGATCGCCCCGCTTGCTACAATGGCAACTATACTATTATTATTGTTATTATTAATACTTGTAATTATTATGTATTATTACTAGTGCATTTAAGGACTACTTTAGTATTTCAGAGAATGTTACTGAAATTCATATTACCTTCAAGTGAGTACTTTGTATTTGACTATTGTGATAGTACTGTAATACTTGAGAGAGTAAGTACTATTTTGATTACTATTTTTAAAAGACTCTAGTATTTAAGTGTCCCCTGGTATTTATGACCTCGCTCTGGTATCTACATTCATAACTTTACTCTGATATTTAAGAGTACTTGTATTACTAGCTTCTACTATTTAAGAAATTTCTCTAGTATTAAAGAGTTGCTTTTTTCTCTCTTAAAATCTGTCAAGATAATCACTGTCAAGACATCATCCCTGTCAAGATGATCAACTCTCACTCATTTCAGATTCCTCTTGCTGAGTTATCTCCTTACCCGGTAACCGTTCAACTAGTCGACCAACAATGTTTCTTAACTCCACCTCACGATGTTTCTCCCCAATCACACTAATAGTCGTCAACCCGTAGCTCATATGAGGATAACTGCCTATCTTTATGGCCAATTTTTGAGAATCGCACTCCGCTTGTATCTGTGATAAAAAGCTTGCCATTTGTGACTCGGGGGTCTTGGTAGCAACGTAATATCTTGTCAGTTGTAGCGTGCCTTCTGGTATTCTTGCCTCTATATGCGGCTTCAAGTTATCTAACAAGGCTGTAAAGATCTCTGGAACTCCAGGAAATATAAATACCTTGTCAAATAATGAAACAAGAGGCGTCCAGAACTCGTGACTCACATAGTAGTTTCTCATTCTTGAGGCTTTAGGGAATTCTGCCATCCGTTTTAATGCTTTCGTAGTATCTTCACTGAGAGAGTCTGAGCTCTTTATTGTAGAAAGCATTCTTCCTAAACAGTACTCATCAAGATACATATCAACCCCAAAAGCCTTTGCTAGTGCTTGGTAAGTGATATCATCATGCGTAGATCCAATCCCCCCACTTGTAATAACAAAATCATACTTGCTACTTAATAACTGGATCCCGGAAATAATATCTTCTTCTTCATCACCAACAACCATAATCTGCTTCAACTGTATCCCCAACCCAAAACAGAATCTGCTGAAATAATACGAGTTCGAGTCGCGAATCTTTCCATTTAATATTTCATCGCCAATAGTCTATGGATAGCACTGTGTCTATTAGTATTATTTCTTTTTTTCTAATATCTGGGGAAATATACATACAAGCATTGCTGCGGTTTTGATGAGAGGAAGACTCCCATCCACAGGGGTTATCTCTGTGTAATCAGCCATTTTATCTGTGTTATTGTATCTATTTTATCGCAGTGTTAAGGAGTATCTGATGTTGACAGGCCATTATAAGTGGTAGTTCTGATAATTAGATAAGTACCATCCACAATTTTATTTTCCTGCCTGTGTTATGAGCCCGCGGAGAAGAGCAGATATAAAAAATTTTTCAGCAAGATTTAGTCTTTGATGATAGCCATTGCCATAGCTATTGAATCATTCAGAAGTTCAAGATAGAGGTAGTGCTTAAGAGAAGATACACACACACACACAATATGTCATTAGCAGGATTTGATGCGGAAAACGCCGACAACCACGAAGATATCGAGAAACAGTTTGCAGTCAAAGCAGTCCAGCAAGCAGAAGTCTACTGGAAGCTTTTGAGTAGCATTCCTGGATCCAAATTGAAGTTGACTAAATTCGACGATGAAATATACGCCGCTTTGATTGAGAGTTTCCCTGAATTTAAAGACAAATCATATGTTGAACAGAAGATCAATGAGGATGACTTGAAGAACCACAAGAACAAGAACAGATGGAGAGAATTCTGCAAGAAGTTCGAAGATAAGATTGATGATTACAACTTTGGGACCTTATTGAGACTCAGTGCTGATGACGAATATGGCCAGTTCAGCACGATTTTTGCCTTAAGACTCCAGTTTTACTGCTATGAAATATGTAGAAACAAGTACGGACTCAACGACTGGATTGCTAAGAAATAGGTAGATACTTACATAGAAGAGAATATATCTTATAAAAACACAATAATATTATTAATCAAATAAGCCGAACAAAAGAACATAAAACACACATTAAACACAGGAAGGAGGAAAGAAAAGGAATAAAAAAGACGTAACGAAAAGAGGCCATTGGCAGCCTTCAATATCATAGGGCAGGGTATCTATCTGTAGTTTATAATACAGTAGCAGTAGCAACACGCTACTTTAAGCAATAGCAGCAGTAACACTAATTTAATAAGAGTAAGACTACTTCTTGTTTGTCAAGATGGTTTTCTCGAAACTACCGCCTTTGCTGACAATATTAAGCACCTTAGGGATCACTTCGGTCTGCATAGTTTCGACAGGAACACTTTCACCGTCAACACTGATATAGGTGTTTTTCTTATGAGGAACCAATCTAAATCCGGTGATCTTTGAGTATTCCAAGCTTTCACTGTAGAAATGATAGCCAGAATCGATTGAGAGCAAGTCTTTGGCGTTGTTTTGCAAACCTGAGTTCAACGACATCAAGACAACATCCATGGTACCGTCTTGAGGCAAAGCAGCAGGGAAAAACTGAGCATCTTTAGACATGTAAGGCATCTTACCAGTATAGAAAATAGTCAAATTATTGGTGATTTTTGAGTCGATTTTGACCCAGTCATCATCCAAGGGCTTATCAAGATCAGGATGGTAATTAATCAAGTCCTCATCTTTGAGAATACCTGGTTCTTTACTGACGTCATCCTTACTACGATGAAAAAACTGTTCAACCTTATGGGTGTCAATAGCTGCATACTTGAAATACAAGTCACATGGATATTTTGCTCGCTGGAACGTCTTATAGGTGACACCAACTTCGAATCTTGCGTCACCCATCCATCTCAAGGACTCCGTACCAATATCACAATCAGCTATAACACCATAAGTTTGCGACAAAAATGACAAATAATTGCTTTTCCCACCGTCTTTTTTGTCTTGTTGGATAGCCATAAGATCCATCTTAATGATAGGTGATTTAAGAGCTGAGACAGTAGCAATAGCAGGGTCACACGTTTTGTGGGTTGATCTCGAGAATGCATTCCCAGATCCACTAGGAATTTGCGTCAAGACCATCTTATGGAAAAGATCAACACGATCCTTCTTTCTTTCATAGACTCCGTTAATCACCTCGTGTGGGATCCCATCACCTGAACAGCAGATGATCAAGTCGTAGTCAACCAAGTCTTCAGTATCACGCGCAACTTCAAGAGCATGCCTGTAGTATTCGGTCTTAATAAGCGTGACATCACAGTTAGAGGCAGTCAATATAGGTTCAATTTTCTTGTTGAAAATCTCCATAGCCTTTCCTTGGCCGCCAAGTGGATTTATAAACACCAACACTTTAGGTTTAACAACCCTTCCAGAATAAGCTCGTTGGAGCACCAAATTCACAGCCCGTTCAGCCTTTTGGGACTTGCTTACCAGAGCATCCTCGACTTCATCACTGTCGAGAAAAGGATTTCCGACAAGTAAATTGTCGGGAATGTCGATATTGATCTCGGAATGTCTCACAACAACGGAATCTTCGACATTGGTGACGTAGGTGATATTAAGCTTAAACCCAGGGAGTGATGATTCAAGACTGGCAGCTTTTGGCTTCTTGATACTAGGAGTGCTGCTACTGATACTGCTATCACTGGCATTGCTACCATACTCCAATATGTCTTTGAAACGGTGTTTTGTCTCAGAACACCACATAATATCTTCAAACGGGATGAAGTTAGGGATCGAATCTGTATCTTTAGCTTGGGAGGAAGCAGCAGGAGAAGCAGCGAAACACATGCCACATTCCATCCACAGCTTTGAATCCGAGCCCTCATTCCAGGAGTCCTGGTGGTTGTACCCGAGCTTGATTTTGATCCCAGTGTCAGTGATTTCTGCCTGGTGAAGCATTATAGAGGTGTAACTGATAACAAATTAAACTGCACAAATGAGATAGATTATAATCACGATCACCAAAAGCAACAGAATGAACAAAGCAACGAAACCGGCGGCGTCGGAAGTTAGTGAGCGAAAAATAACCGGAATATTATCCCAGATAATGGTACAAAAGTAAGGGTTGACTGAGGAATGACACTAGAAGTGGATATGGCAAACACAAAGGGAATCTTTTACAACGAAAATAAACTGGTTATAACGAGAGATATCCTTCTTTATATAGATGTAAAATGCGTAAAAGCAGCAATATATCCAAAATGTTAATTAACTTAAGTTAATTTGAGTAATAACAGGACGAAATCAAATATACATGGAGTAAGACCTGAAATTAAGTAATTAAACCCTAAAGATAAGGACAATATGAAAAGCCAGGGGAAGCCTGCTAACATTTTTTTTTGCTGCCTTCATAAGCTGGATTAAAGTTTGCTATTGGGGTTCCCGTTTTCAGTGGCTGATCTTTGGGCCCTATCGAGGGAGAATCATTCTGGGGCTAGTGGTATCAGCCTATTAGTATTGCAAATCAATAAAAAAAACCTACATTTTAAATCACTATCGGCGACACTGGATAGGAATACTGGATTCCAATCGGACCAGATCATACCTTGGATGTGCTATTTGCAAATCATGCTAGGATGTTACGGATAACTGAAGAGAGAGCCAGAGCAGGGGCAGTTTCATTGCGATTGCCTATTTTAACTAATTGCTGGGATTAATCCTTCCATCTCCCATTTTACTCGGGCTGGCATGGTCCGTCCAAAAAGTGATTTTATGCAGTGGGAGTTGCGTGGAGTATTTTTTACACGCACCGCACCAAGCCTTCTAGCAAAAGACAAAGGTCCATACCATGTCAAACGCCATCTTTATTTTGCGTAAAAAGGTGGAGTTCGTAAACACTCAGACCTATTCTCATGACTTTGACGTAACACACGCACTAATTTGTATTTCGCTGTTCACTAACCACTGAGAACCGATAGTTTCGTCTCGCGGTTGTTGGGTTTTCTAGTAGCCGGTACGGCTGGGCCGAACCTAGCCATTCAAGCTCCGTTTTTAGCTCCAACTTGGCCGTTTTCGAGGGTTTTACACTCTTTCATTAATTCCTTTTTTTTATTGTCTAGTTTTTTGCACTTGTTGCTGCCCCAATTCAGCTAGTGAGTTTCTCTGGCTAGGTGAATTACTACAAAACTCGGATTGTTTCTCGTCAAGGATCACCTCCCAATCTTATTATCTCTTAACGGGGAGTGGGTTGTTTTATGATTTGTCCGATCTCTCTTTTAGCTATCCCCTAGATTCGCGAATGTTCCCAACGTTATATCGCACTTTGCAAACTTGTTTTAAACAATTTCCTTGGCTCACATGTGAGTAGCACCCTTTGGAATTTAAGTCGCTATTTGGTAAATAAAGTTTCAGTGCGCATATAGCCCTAACGGTTAGGAGTATTACAGAGAAAACCTACAGTAGCATATAAGACATACAACGTAGGCTGTATTAGGTTCCTGTGACCATTTACGCACTATACCGTCGGATAGTGTCGCTACTACACAGGTGAATCAAACATGATGAATACCCTCAATATATATTTCACAAGCATAAGTAACGTATCTTCTAAGACAACTCATTTTCACGTTAGAATGGTTTTGGCAAACTGATTTGCATCTTTGGTAAATACATTCAATACCCCCGGAAGAATTTCGCCTTGGATAGGCTCCTGTTTGAAATACTCACCGTCTACACTGATATAGTATTTCTCCCGTTTAGGAACTAGTCGATAGGCCACGATCTTCGAGTATTCTAAGTTGTCGCTGTAGAAATGCTTCCCCGAACCCAACGAGAGCAAGTTTTTGGCTAGCGCAGGAATTCCCGGTTTTGTTGACATGACAATCAAATCCATGGTTCCATCGCTGGGTAAAACTCCAGGGAAGAATTGTACCCCTGTCGCTACATATGGCATGGTGGACGTGTAAAAGAGATTCAAATTCTGGGTCACTGACTCATCAACCTGGACCCAATCAGAAGGAACCTCCTGGTCTATCTCCGGCAATTTGCTGGTAAATCTTGGCTCTGCACTTTCGTTTCTTTCTTGAACGCCGTCCTCATGCTTCGATACTTGCGATGCTATAAATTTTTCTACCTCTTTATGGCCCTTAGCAACGTATTTGACGTATAAATCGCAAGGATAAGTGGCTTTACTGAACACTTTGGCACCTACAGCCACATCTACTCGGGATGTTCCTACCCATCTGATAGAGCTGGTTGCCATGTCACCCTCACTAATTAAGCCGTATGTGTGGGTCAAAAAGGAAAGATTAGTAACTTTCTGATCACCTACACCCTGATGGAACGCAGATAAGTCCATTTTAGTCACTGGTGACTTGAGCATCAATAATGTGGCCAATGAAGTGTTTCTTGTTCCAAAGCAATTGGCAGTCATTGCATTACCCGAACCACTAGGCAATTGTGTTACAATAATACGTTCAAAAATCTCATTTCGATCGGTTTCCCTCTGGTAAATAGCATTGATCACCTCATGAGGAAGCCCATCACCTGAGCAGCATGCAATGACATCGTATTTGCTGAAATCAAGCTTTTTAATGATATCAATACAATGGTATTTGTATTCGGTAGTTATGGTTTCATAATGAACTCTAGAAATATCCAATATTGGTTTCACTTTCTCCTTGAAATATTTAGGAGCTTGATGACTACCACTCATTGGATTGACCAATACCAAGATCCTTCTTTCGGAGTTCCCATGTTGATAAGCTTTGGCCAAAATGGCATGCGTCACTTGTTCCGGGCTTTCATCCTTGTCGCTCGCAAATTCCAACAGGATTTTTCTCGGAGTCAAATCTTCATCTACGTAACTCACAATGATCGTCGAATCTTCTTCGCTAACCGCATTCAAAATATTCTCATATTTGATTACAGATTGGGTCTCTTTCTTCAGGAACACAGTAGTTATTGACTTGAAGAAACCTCCACTTGGCTTTCCCGAATCGGGTGCAAGTTCGATTCCAAGATCTGTTCTAATCGCCGAAAATACGTCCATAATTATTTTTCACGCTTTGAGAATCCGCAATGTATGTAGTATTGTAATATTAGTAGCACAGTAGTATCAGCAGCACCAAGCTCGTTGTTTGTGAAGTATTAACAGGTTCGATAACGTAATACTCTTGTTTAAAGAAGAAACATATTCTATGTACAAATCAAAGGAACGCACAGCACAGGGCTAAAAAAGAAAAGCATGGTAAGTCAAATTATGGAAAATCAAAAATAGCACCAATCTTTGGATCTTTATCTATGTGGGATTTTTCGTGTTTGGTCGGAGTTTATTATAATGAGATAAGCACCAGGGTCTAAAATAAGGCAACAAATGTGGTAGATAGATAGACAATGGGGTTTGAAGCGTGCTTTATAGCGCAACTCATAGTCTTCTACATAAGAGTCATATCTATTTTATTATCAAGAAATAAGAGAGATATTTGCTTGATCTAACTATCAGCTAATTAAACACATTCGCATCAATCGATGTATTAGATAGATTTCTATTCGGAGTATATACACTTACGCACTGATATCAATGCTTGTCATAACCTTGTTTAGCGACTTTTTCAGCCTCAACTTCGGCTGTTTTGGGGTCTAGATAATAATAATCCTTCACTAAATTAAAGTCCGAGTCAAATTCATACACTAAAGGCATACCATTAGGAATATTCAAATGCTGAATATCTTCGTCACTGATATTACTGATGATCTTGACCAATGATCTCACAGTTGACCCGTGTGCAGCCACTAGTACGGTCTTACCTGACTTTAACTGCCGCATAATTTCCGATTCGTAGACCGGCTTAATTCTTTCTATCACCATCTTCAATGACTCCCCCCGGGGTAAGTTATTAATATCGATATCCGAATGATTGTATCGATCGTCAATAGCCGCAAACTTGTCATGAGGATCAATCGAAGGAGGACAGCCTTCAAAAGCCCTTCTCCAAAAACGATACTTCTGCTCACCCACCTCCTTTAACACCTCAGTCTTATTTCTTCCTTGTAATGCTCCGTAATGTCTTTCATTAAGTCTCCATGTTTTTAGCACGTCCACCCAGTACCTATCCAACTCTTTCATGATGATTTGAGCAGTCTGGCACGACCGTGTGAGCTTAGAAGTAAAGATTATATCAGGGAGAACATTGAATTTGTCAAGCAACTGGCCGGCCACTCTTGCTTGTTCTTCTCCTTTAATTGTAAGCTTCACATCTACCCAACCACAAAAAAGGTTTTTGTTATTCCATTCACTTTCTCCATGTCGCAATAGGATCAAGTAATGATGATTTTTATTGGTCATAACTTAGCTGTGTTTGTTAATTAGCAGATAATTAAAATCGATGTCTTATATTTCCGTGTCGGTTCAAAATTTTATGTATATACCGCTAACGCTTTGAAGGAGCCATATTACAAAATTTCATTTGTTTATTAATTGGCGAAAGGTATATTAAGATAAATTAATTAGCAAAGACTGAAATGTGTAAATCTTTTCTATAAACAACAAGCTATTGTTACATTTATATACTAATAGGGAAGGAATTTCTCAGAAACTTCAATAAAGAATAAAATGTATATTCAAAGTCAATCAACCATCAGTGGATGCATCCTTTCCCTAATTTTTCGTTTCTTGTAGCAGAATTTCCTCGATCCGCTTTGCCTCCACCTGAAAAATACCCCCACGCCCCAGCCACTACCACCATACTGGGGCAGGTGACGAACAAAAAAAAACGTCTGGCTCGCTCCCTCCTGGAGGTACATCTTCGCGTCGCCTAGCGTGCCTGTCATTGCTCAAAGGTCCGTCCACCATAATGACATCTCCTGTCAATAAAAGATAAACACAAAACCCTTCTCATCACCAGATATATACACTATTCTTATAACGAGTAATTGTTGTCTTTGGCCAATATTGACACTATCTATAGAACAATACTGTTCGCTCGTTCCATCCGTATTCTCTCTCTCGTAGAAAGGAAGCTTGTTAAATTGGGTTTTCTTACATAATAATATTATACACTGCAATGAATCAGCTGCAATAATACTATTGATTATTACAGTCCATAACAAGCCAGTTACACACTTTCAATCTAACTCTCGTATAATAATGGAAATTGGCTGTGGCTCTTTATATAGCTATAGTTATAAATCGTATTACTAATGCAAGCAAAGAACGTTTGGAAATACTCTCATGTACACACATAGATAATCTCTCATCTGTGGGAAGTGGTTCTGGACCCGATCTCCCAACGATTAGATCACGCCTACGCACCATTTTCAAAATGGTTACATCCAACTCTATTTTGCAAACCTCTTCCTTCTCACATACAGGCGCTGCTTTAATTAAAATTGCCCTTGCGTTTACCTATTGTGGCCTTTGCAGCTTGTTCAAAACTCTGACATGCCTCCTTTTGGGGATTTCAATCCTTCTTTCGGTTTATCAGGACCTAACTTTGAATATAATATATAGAAGGTTTAAGGTTGTGGATTTTGAGAGGCTTACAATAAGCGTGTATACCATCAAACTTGCATCTATATCATAGCCAAGAGTAAACAGGCCAAATCCTTATATTGTTGTTAATATTACTATTATATATAAAGGGCACATCCTCAATGGATTCCACAAATATCTATGATTGTTTATGTAAATTTTCGAGGATCTTCTATTGCTTCTGCATTCATTCTGAATTTTGACATTAATCGTTACTTTCGCCAATAAATTCACTGTTCATAATGGTCTCTCAATGTTGGATATTGGCCTTTTTGGCCGCCTGCTCTGTTCTCGTAAATGCTTCAAACAGTACCACTAACAGTACTTCTTCGAACTCTACTTCTACAAGTTCTAACAGTACTGCTGCTTTCTCTAACTCTACCTTGACCACTACAACAACTTACTTGTCTCTCACTACTTTACCTGTAACCGTTGATGAGGATGCTACTTCCGCAGAATCTACTGAAGCTGCCAGTGCTGCTTCCTCTTCTCCACATTCTTCTGGTTCCACTGGCTCTGGTTCTACTGGCTCTGGTTCTACTGGTTCTAGTCCAAAACATGCCTCCAGTCCAGCAGCATCTAATTCAAAGGGCTCTTCTAGTTCATCATCTGGTTCTAAGAGCTCCAGTTCCTCATCTGGATCCAAGAAAGGTTCTAGTCCATCATCTGGTTCTAAGAGCTCCAGTTCCTCATCTGGATCCAAGAAAGGTTCTAGTCCATCATCTGGATCATCTAACTCCAAGTCTGATGCTGTCGCCCCTGCTGCCTTTTCAAACCCATCCACTCCAGAGAACAAACACACCTCAAGTTCCCAAAGAAAAACCCTGACTTTGGCTCCAGCTTCTGTCGCAAATTCTCCTACTGTTTTTCCAACTGTTGGACCTCTGTCTAAAGCATCCTTAGCTCCAACGTATGTTCTGTCAACAATTAAACAATATGTTAATTCAACTTCTCCATATTCAAATTCAACCAGCTCTTAAACTCACTGATGGTTAATTGAATTACCTTAATTACATTTCTGTTACTTTCTCATTGTATACCCAAGGGCTATTACACCTAACACTACTATTCTTATTCCTATTCTATTTTACTTTCGCTACTACTGGATGCCTTTCCAAATGATACTCTTGTATGTTAAATTCCTACTGGTTCGACATCATATTCAAAGATATGTTAATCGTTCTTCAGAGAATATATCATAATCCTTCCAATTACGATCTCTTTGTATTTATCTCTGGTTCTTTTCTTTGCTTTCTTCATAACATTTTTCTAAATAAACAGTTACTTTTGCCTTCTACTCACTGTAATAATCTATCTTGATTGCTCGTAAAAATTTGAATAGCTTCCACTCTTATATTACGATTTTCTTGCATACACAATAGATAATAATCTTCGTCATGCATGAAAAAAATCTGCCCGTGCTGCAGCTAAGCCGTTTTCTCAATACCTACGGTCAATCTATAATATGCTTCCTGTTTACTTTGTGATTTTGTACGCTCACATGTTACAATAGCAAGAGTCTATTCTGAAAAGGTGGATGCAATGTTTTTAAACACATACAAACTATAGTCTTTGATTGGAATCTATGTCTTAAAAAATATATTCAACCAAATTGATTTAATATTGGCCTTATAATTTTATTCTTACTATAATGGTCTAATTTATTGTTAAATGTATACATAAGTTCAAATATAGTAGTATTTGGTTGCTTGTTCGAATACCAAATAATGTATACACAAACCCCAAACAAGTAACTCAGTTTCCCTCTAAAATGTTTCGAAAAGTACATCACATATAGTCATATATACACTGCCATAATATGGTTGGAACCGGAGTTAGAAATAGTTCCCACCAGCCTTCAGTGTATTGAGGACCAGTTACCATGGACGTGATGTTTCCCTGGCTCATCTTCCATAAAAACCAACAAACAAGATGTTGAGCTGGGTACAGTATAATGTTATAATGGAAACAGAGGGAACATACTTGAGCTATGGGGAGTTTGATCTAATTAACCAACCGAAGAAAGTAAACGTTATCGAAGATCTCTATAGCTTCTTCATGAAGTCAAGCGATCAAGATATCAATATGAAAAGGGATATATGCTAAGCAGCACGGTCTCCAATGTCTTGGCAAAAAGCTATCAAGTGAAATGAAAAATCAATAGACATGGATCTGACTGAAAGGCAGCTAACAATCAACAGATTATCGAGTGTTGAAGCTGCTTTATTTATTAGGCAGCCCTCAAGAAGCGTTTTCTTCAGAGTTGATTCCCAGGAGTTCTTTCAGGACCTGATCGACGAATAGGTTGTACAGTAAGCAAAGCTACATCGTTCTTCAAAAAGGAAATTATTTCTGGAGTCGAGTGTTCAACCTCAATCATGATTCACTATTACTGTTCTTTCCTTGATTGAACATAGGTGATGTCCAAGGCGATGTGGTATTAAAATTCTACGACTTTTGACTACTAGAAATTTTTATTTCCGTGAGTATGGAGAGGACATGGGAACCTATACGTATATCACGAGGGGAATCGCTACTGAGATTCAATGCTATAAACGCACCAAGGCATACCATGACGTTAGTGGAAACATAAATAAAATAAAGTGTCCAAAGTTGCATGCTTATAGGCATATGAACTTCAGAAGGCAACCGAACGTTCAAGCAGGCTCAGTAATTCATTGTGAGACATACTTATTGATGTCACATATGACGAAAAGTATCGATTTTATGCCTATACCTGAAATTGAAGAAGATAGACTTAAGCAGTGGAAACTATCATATAGTATTGGGATCAAGCAGGGTGACGTAATACCCAAGAATTCGTAGCAGAAGAAAGAATATTTAATTCTTTGACTTTTCACATTCACATTTGTACCCTGGAGAAGTCCCCACGGATGTAGCAGAAGATGAGCTTCAAAAGTTTCTGTGTGAGCTCT
This sequence comes from Saccharomycopsis sp. yHQL182, assembly GCA_030490795.1. Lineage (NCBI taxonomy): Eukaryota > Fungi > Ascomycota > Saccharomycetes > Ascoideales > Saccharomycopsidaceae > Saccharomycopsis > Saccharomycopsis sp. yHQL182. The sequence goes on along the minus strand of JAKVQV010000005.1, from coordinate 3,025 downwards.
CAGGCGAGAAAAGCAATCTATATAGCAATATAAGCACGCTTCTATTTAACCCTTGCGACGTAAGACATAACATCAACATATACCACTACAATGGGGAGAGGTTACCACCTCACTCCATTTCAATGTATTGCCAGTCATCTCCCACCAGGATAGATGGTCAGTAGATCAACCTTGCCGAATAACAGATGCGCCAATGATATACCACATTGATGAATGACATTGCTACTAAGGTAAATCAAAGTTCGAAAAAGGCTTTCTTTTTAATACTATCGAGGTTGTAAAGGAAGACCCAGACCGCGAAGCTGGGACGTCTAAATCTATTGATAGAATAGCTAAAAATGCTCATAGCCTGTATAAATATAACAAAATTATCTATTAGAACGGTTCTTTCCGGAAGCAGATAATACAGCTGGCTTAAAATCCTAGGTAGGAACTCTTCATAGGGACGCTGGGTTAGAAATTTGGGCTATTTCAACAATCGAGGAATCACAACTCGCATTGACCTTCATTAGTGGCTGAGATTACGTGTTTCTCGCATATCTTAGTATAGTATTTACAGGTCTGCTGATTTATTTCTTAACTGTTACTACTCCTTTGTTCCAGCTCGCAAAGAATGCCACACCGTCTGAACTAATAGTGTTGAATTTATGATTTAGTATTGGCTAATCTCGTTATGGATCTAAAAGTACTTATTTTGTGTACTTCTACTCTTTGGAATGGCCACTAAAGTATTTCGATGATGACTGAAATGAATTTAACTTCATTAATCTTGGTAATTACGTAACCAAAATAAGCATCCTGTCGACTCTCTCAATAGTTATGTGTATCCAGATGCTGGATCTATTTATGTGCTATATTAGACGAGTGTACAGACGTTTCAATTCTGAGGTTCATTATGTGTATGAATACCATTTTTCTGTTATGCATGCACGACCGATTTTGAGGTATACAGATTTTCAAAATGCGTGCACATTTGTCTCTCCATCACAGATTCCGATCGACTTTTGTATGCTAATTTGCTTGCTCCAGTGGAAAAGTAGATGTTGCAAATATAGCTGATTTGACATCTATTCAACTAGTTATCCTGTTATATATAAAGATCATATATTTCTCGATGTTTTCCATCTTTTACCACAATTGTTCCGCTTTTCTTCAATACTGACAAGGATAGACAGTTGTTTGACGTACTGTTTCTTTTTTTTTTATTTTTTTTAATTAATTATCTGAACTCGGACAACAATGGTATCAAACTACTGGTTATTACTCTCAATCGCTGCTCACTTTTCAGTGATCAGTGCTAGCTACAATGACACAATAGCAAATACAACTTCCAGCTCCTCGATTAGTACCGGGATTGGCTCAAATTATACTAGTACTGAGACCATCTACAGTATTCAACCGCAAGTTACCGTAACAGATGATGTTACTTCTGTTGTGGTAGTTAAGGTTCCTGGCAGTGTGATCGTAACTGGCACTGTTACTGTTTACACTGACCTTCCAGATGGTGTTACCATTTCGTACGGTAGCACCAAAGCTTATGATACTTCATTAGCCGACCTGATTCTTGCAAGCAAACTCTCCGCTGCCTCAGCATCCTCTGCCTCAGCTGCTACTTCCGCTTCTTCTTCTTCCGATTCAACTGAATTATCCTATTCAGCCAACTCTGGTGCAGCTAAGTCTGACTCCGATAGCGACTCATATCTGGACCCTACGTCGACCTTGAGTAGTAGTATTGCATCACCTTATGCTACTTCATCAAGAGATACAACTACATTAACACCAAGCAGTTCGATTAGCACAACAGAATCGCCTCTGTCATCCACCACCTACCCAGTAGTGACTTCTACCAGCGAATCCTCTTCAGCAATCCCATTCTCCAACACTACATCTAGCACAGCTGTTAGTAATCTTACCTCCAGCATTGAAAGCTCGACTTTTACAAATGGTACAACAATTTTGACATCTTTTACTGATAGCGCCACAACCAGCAACTCAATAACCTCTACATCTACTACCACTACTACGTTTTCGAGTTCCAGTAGTTCTAGCTCTGTTTCAACCACTTCATTCTCTTCTTCATCCTCATCATCAACAACTTCTACTTCGTCGACTTCTACTTCGTCAACTTCTACTTCGTCGACTTCTACTTCGTCGACTTCTACTTCGTCGACTTCTACTTCCTCGGTAGGCGTAGACCCAACCTATGAAGAGAGTGGTCCTGACAGTGACTTTCAGATAAACACTATCGAAGAGCACAACGTCAAGAGAGCATTGCACAGTGCTCCAGATTTGGTCTACAATGCTACTCTTTACGAATATGCGCAAGCTTATGCTGATGAGTACGATTGCTCAGGTACTTTAACTCATTCTAAAGGCCCATACGGAGAAAACTTGGCTCTTGGAACCAGTATCACCGGTGTAGGTGCTGTTGATTTATGGTATGATGAGATCCAGTATTATAACTGGTCCTCTCCAGGATTCTCTGAAGAAACTGGTCATTTTACTCAAGTTGTGTGGATGTCTACTACCCAGGTTGGATGTGGCTACAAATACTGTCCTGACTTCTACAATGCTACCTACATTATCTGTAGTTACTATGTTGCAGGAAATGTCGTGAGCTCAGATGAGAGCTACTTTATTGCCAACGTCTTGGAGGATTGATTCCTTTCCTTTGATTTGATTTAGATTATTATTTTGTCTTCAGTTTTTCCATTCTCTATACACTTATTTACCACATTAATTATTAGACGGCTTCCTGTTTACTTTCTGGAAAAATGACGCGTAACAAAAACATTTCCTTTTTGGAACATTTTTTTTTTTTTTTTTTTTTTTTTTTTGAAAAAAAAAGGCGCCAACGTGGTTTTTTTTTTTTTTAAAATTCAAAAAAAAAAAAAAAAAAAAAAATTTTTTGAATTTTTTTTTTTTTTTTCCTTAATAATCAAGTGGAAGAAAACTCAAAGATTCAAAAAAAAAAAATTTAAAAACCGTACCCCTTTCTTTCTAAAATAACTATTTCAAATTGGCC